>QXEO01000247.1:0-1200000 GCA_007115705.1 Dactylis glomerata | reverse complement strand
AATCTTTTGTTTGTGTTCATTTTCATGTTATAACATGGTCGCTAAGTTTCTTCTATCAAGATTATATCTTTCATGCCCATGTTTTAAGTTCTTTTGATCCCAGCACACAATGCTTACATAGTTGATCAAGATTGTGTAGGTGCATGTCACCTCAAAAATTATTTCTTTTGTTATCACTTACCTACTCGAGGACGAGAAGGAGTTAAGCTTGGGGATGCTGATACTTCTCCAACGTATCCATAATTTTTGATGCTCCATGCTTGTTTTTACACCATTTGTTTAGTGTTTCGTTACACTTCGTGGCATTTTTATGCATTTTCCGGAACTAACCTATTAACGAGATGCCACAGTGCCAGTTCCCTGTTTTCTGCTATTTTTGTGTTTCAGAAAAGTTACACAGGAAATATTCTCGGAATTGGACAAAACCAAAGCCAGACGTCTAGATATTTCATGGAGCTTCCAGAACACCGAAGAGGAGACGGAGAGGGGCCACAGGGCACCCACACCACAGGGCGGCGCGGCCTAGGGCTGGCCCGCGCCCCCTGGTGGTGTGGCTACCCTGGCCCACTTCTGACGATGCCCCTTCGCCTATAAAGACCCCCCGACGGGAAAAACCTAAACACCCGATCACTTTTCCAGAATACATCGCGATCCGCCGCCACCGTCGACCCGAAGATCGGGAGGGTCCAGAAGCTCTTCCCGGCACCCTACCGGAGAGGGGAATCGCCACCGGAGGTCTTCTTCATCGCCATGCTTGCCTCCGGCGCGATGAGTGAGTAGTCTACCTTGGACTATGGGTCCATAGCAGTAGCTAGATGGTTGTCTTCTCCACCATGTGCTTCATGTTTAGATCTCGTGAGCTGCCTTACATGATCGAGATCACCGTTATGTAATTCTACATGTTGTGTTTGTTGGGATCTGATGAATATTGGTGTTATGATTGAGTTGATGTGCTGAATATTATCTCTATGTTGTTTATGATCTTGCATGCTCTCCGTTGTTAGTAGCTATCTTGGCCAAGTAGTTGCTAGTGACTCCAAGAGGGGGTATTTATGCTCGATAGTGGGTTCATGCCTCTATTTAATCTGGAGGAGTGACAGAAACCTCAAAGGTTGTAGATGTGCTGTTGCTACTAGGGGGAAAACAACATTCATATGCTCGAGGGCATATGCTTTGTTTACATTACACACTTTGCTTAATGCAATTATCTGTTGTTCGCAACTTAATACTTGTGGAGTTCTCGGATTGATTCGCCACAAGTGGATTATTAGTCATAGATGCAGTTGGATGGCGGTCTATGTATCTTGTTGTAATGCCCAGAGTAAATCTCATAGTGATCCTCTCGACATATGCACGTTGTCTTTATTCTATCAATTGCCCAACTGTAATTTGTTTACCCAGCATGTGTTATTTTATCTTATGGAGAGACACCACTAGTGAACTATGGACCCCGGTCCTATTTCCTTTATATTGCTGTCACCTATTTACTTTACTTGCACTGTTTACTTTACTCACATACTATTATCACTTTACACTCGATACGCTCATACCCTTTGTTTCAAGCAAACCGGTGAGATTGACAACCTCATCGTAAGTTGGGAACAAAGTATTTGGTTGTGTTGTGTGTAGGTTCCATGTTGCCGCTCGCAAAGCAAAGCTCGGACGAGGCGCCCTATAAATTGTCCGGAGCTGTCGCGAAGCTAGCGGGCATCACCTTCAGTCGTATTCGTCCTCCTACTGGATTGATAACCTTGGTTTCATAACTGAGGGAAAACTTGCTGCTATCTTCATCAAAACCTTCTCTTGGGGTTTTCCAACGGGCCGGTCATTTACTATACATTCCCACGTCAACTTGGCTCCAGAAGTTTCTGTCGTCGTTGCCGTGTATTTAAGAAGAAGCTTTCACACCATCATCACCGCGCCATCAACAAGTTTTCTGGCGCCGTTGCCGGGGAGGAAAGAAGACTTCTGCAAGGGGAGTTTCGCACGCACATCCTTTACATTGTTTTAAGTTTTGCTTTACTTTATTTTTACTTGCATCATTTTATCAAAAACCCAAAAAAATTAGTATCCTTGATAGTTGTTTTTACTTGTCTGCTTCTAGTTTGCTAGAATGGCTACTCCTGAAAACACCAAGTTGTGTGACTTTACTAGCACGAATAATAGTGATTTTATCTGCACTCCTATTGCGCCACCTGCTCCTGCTGCAAATTTTTATGAGATTAAGCCTGCTTCGTTGAACCTTGTTATGAAAGAGCAATTTTCTGGTGCTAGTACTGAAGATGTTGCAGCTCATCTCAACAATTTTGTTGAGCTATGTGAGATGCAGAAATATAAGGATGTTGAAAGTGATATTATTAAGCTTAAGTTGTTTCCTTTTTCTTTGAGAGGAAAAGCTAAGGATTGGTTGCTGTCTTTGCCTAAAAATAGTATTGATTCATGGGCTAAGTGTAAGGATGCTTTTATTGGTAGATACTATCCTCCTGCTAAGATTATAGCTTTGCGTAGCAATATCATGAAGTTTAGTCAGTTTGATAATGAACATGTTGCTCAAGCTTGGGAAAGAATGAAATCTATGATAAAGAATTGTCCCACTCATAGACTGACTACTTGGATGATTGTTCAAACTTTTTATGCAGGACTGATTTTTTCTTCAAGGAACCTACTTGATTCAGCTGCTGGAGGCACTTTTATGTCCCTTACCTTGGGTGCCGCAACAAAGCTTCTCAACAATATGATGGTAAATTACTCTGAATGGCACACTGAGAGATCTCCACAAGGTAAGAAGGTAAATTCTATTGATTAAACCTCTTCCTTGAGTGATAAGATTGATGCTATTATGCTTATGCTTTCTAATGATAGGACTCATGTAGATCCTAATAATGTTCCTTTGGCCTCTTTGGTTGCTCAAGAAGAGCATGTTGATGTAAACTTCATTAGAAATAATAATTTCAACAACAATGCTTATAGGAACAATTTTGCTAGTAACAATTATAGGCCGTTTCCTTCTAATGGTGATAATAGCTATCTCGGTAGACCTAAAATTCCTAGTGAAGAAAGAATTTTTGAACTTGAAAAGGCTACCAAGAATTTTATGCAGACGCAATATGAGCAGAACAAGGCTTTTACCAAGACTATGGAGGAGCAATCAGCTCTGTTGAGGACTATTAGTCATCAACTTGAAAATTTAAACAAGGCTATTCCTGAGTTGCAAGCTAAGGTTTCCAAAGCCAAAACCGATATTTCGTCTTTTTCTAATGTGCAAACTTCTTTGGTTAACAGAATGTCCGCTAAGCCTGATCCTTTTGCTACTGCTAATGCTATCCAAGTTAGAATTGATGAAAATGTTAGGATGCTAGCAGAATTGCATGCCAGGTGGGAAAGAGAAGATGGGATGGCTAGAAAGATGAAGGTATGTACCATTACTACCTCTAATGATGTTATTCCTAATGCTAGCAATCCTCTTACTTTGATTGGTGTAGAGAAAACTCCCACTCCTTATGTTAAAAAGCCTAAACTGCTAAGACTTTTTCTCAAAAGAGTGCTGAAATTTTTCGGAGTGTAGGAGATGATCGGGAGGGTCCAGAAGCTCTTCCCGGTACCCTGCCGGAGAGGGGAATCACCACCAGAGGTCTTCTTCATCGCCATGCTTGCCTCCGACGCGATGAGTGAGTAGTCTACCTTGGACTATGGGTCCATAGCAGTAGCTAGATGGTTGTCTTCTCCACCATGTGCTTCATGTTTAGATCTCGTGAGCTGCCTTACATGATCGAGATCATCTTTGTGTAATTCTACACGTTGTGTTTGTTGGGATCCGATGAATATTGGTGTTATGTTAAGTTGATGTGCTGAATATTATCTTATGTTATCTCTATGTTGTTTATGATCTTGCATGCTCTCCGTTGTTAGTAGCTATCTTGGCCAAGTAGATACTAGTGACTCCAAGAGGGGGTATTTATGCTCGATAGTTGGGTTCATGCCTCTATTTAATCTCGGGGAGTGACAAAAACCTCTAAGGTTGTAGATGTGTTTTTGCCACTAGGGAGAAAACAACATTCTTGTGTCCAAGGACATTTGTTTTGTTGGCATTACACACTTTGCTTAATGCAGTTATCTGTTGCTTGCAACTTAATACTTTTGGGGTCCTCGGATGATTCCCCGCGAGTGGATTATTAGTCATAGATGCAGTTGGATGGCGGTCTATGTATTTGTTGTAATGCCCAGAGTAAATCTCATAGTGATCCTCGTGACATATGCACGTTATCTCTATTCTATCAATTGCCCAACTGTAATTTGTTTACCCAGCATGTTGTTATTTATCTTATGGAGAGACACCACTAGTGAACTGTGGACCCCGGTCCAATGTCCTTTACATTGTTACACTGTTTTACTATTACTCGCACTGTTTACTTTCTCGCATACTACTACTGTTTTCCACTCGATACGCTCATACCTTTGTTTACAGCAAACCGGTGAGATTGACAACCTCATCGTAAGTTGGGAGAAAAGTATTTGGTTGTGTTGTGTGCAGGTTCCACATTGTTGCTCGTGCAAAGCAAAGCACTGGACGAGGCTCCTTATAAATTATCCGGAGCTATCGCGAAGCTAGCATACATCACCTTCTTAAGTTTGGCTTTTTCCTACTGGTTCGATAAACCTCGGTTTCTTACTGAGGGAAAACTTGCTACTGTGCTCATCATACCTTCCTCTTGGGGTTCCCAACTGGGTGGTCATCCTGCCCGCATCAAAACCTATGATCAATAATCAGGGCGATGACAACGCGTATACACTGTTCCCTTCTTAAAAGCGTTGCTTTTGAGGAAGCTGGATTTCTGGTACTATCTTCGTGGTGTGTGGTCCACTGCTACATCTAATAGATCACTATAGCGGGGCTTCTCTTTTTTGGCTCTGTGCATCTGGATTGCCACTGGCAATACGCTGTTGTAGAGGCTGGATATAATTGATATCTTCTCGATATTAGTATATATCCTTTATAAAAAATAGCGAGGAGTTCCACCAATGCCTTCGAGAAGCATTGCAAGACCATGAGTCCACCAAACTTCACTAATCTTGATAGAAGATAAGCCATAGGGACACCAAGAATCACTATCGGTGTTTCGCGTCCTCCAATTGGCTAACTACTTCAGGCACACAGGGTTGTATATTGGTTCAGGCCCTGGGTTGATCGCTGATAAAAACCTACTTTTTGCAGTGTTGTATAAATCAGGTCTGTCAGGTGCTCATATTATAGTGGTGGTTCGATCGGCTGATGGGAATTCAACTGCCTCTACTTGTCCTCTCATCCTCTTAGAGAGGAAGAGCAACACATTCTGTGTGTGTGGGTGGAGTGAATTGAAACCCTCTCTCTGAGAGAGGGTCGTGTGTGTGCATTCGTAGAGTAGTGACACGGCCTTATAGACATGGCATCGTGACCCTATGGCCTTGGGTCCGGCTACGATGGGGCAGAATATCACTAGCCCCCTTTGTAGAGGACGCTGGCTTGCATGGTCGTACGTTATATGTCATCGGGGTAGTGTTGCTGTTATTCATGGAGTGATCCGAAGATTGGTCATTAGAGAGTTGAGCCTATATCAATTGCGTCTTCAAGAATAAGATTGAGTGAGCTCTCATGTGTATCTTCAAGACACCGTCATTATAGAGGAAGAAGAATTGGCTTAAGGATTGATCAAGTCAAAGCGCAAGTTCAAGATGAGCAACTAGAAGAGAACATATGCTTGAAGCTTGCCATCTATATTGTGACCATGGATATATGAAGATATGCTTAAATATAGTCTCTCCCATAGTGGAGTATGGGGAGCAATCCGCAAGACTTCACCGAGCAAGCTCAATCAAGAAAGGTGGTCCAACTTGAGAAGATCAAGATTGCCATTATCCACCTCAAGTGGAATTCTCAAGGAAAAGGTATGATATTGATAGGGTTTCTTTCTTACCGGTCTCATGGTGGTAGTTGTGAGACCGGGTTATAGGATCGGTAGCCGTACTATCAAGAGGGGCTCTCGAGTGAGTAACTTAATCGTATCGTTCGGAGAGAGCTCAAACCTTTGCATACTTGGCATCATCTTTCTTGGTTCTTATTTGAGTTTTATCCATGTGAGGTTCTAGAGCTTGTGATTGTTTCCATGACAAGCTCTAGCTCATCAAAAACGGAATTCGTATGGAACACTTCTTGCGTTTTTGGTGTTTGGAGGTTTTACCGGTTTGTCTTCAAAGAGAGGTCAAACCTTTCATCATTTGGTTTTATCCTCCTTGGTTGGACTATGATGTTTCTCTGCATAAAGTTGTAGAGCTTGTTGTTATGATTACAACGAGCCCAAGATCATCGAAAACGGAGTCCAAATGCTCAAGTTATTGCCGTTTTTGTTTTGGTGTTTCTGCCAGTTTTAGGGGGCGGCTTTAGCCGGCCCATGGCCAGAAATAGCCGGACCGGCGCGCACGATTACCTCTCTTTTTCAGTTTGGATTTTTGTCCAGAAATAGCCGGTCTTAAGTCCGGTTTAGCCGGTCTAAATGGCTATAACGGTCAGATTTCGTGGGGGGGCCTATAAAAGGCCCCCTTCTTCCCCCTTGGGCTGGTTGGTTGCTTTCTCTCTCTCCTCCATTGTTTTGACCTTCAAGAGCTTGCAATTCCTCTCTATCCCTCCCATATTTCTTGAATCTTGTTGAGGGATTTGAAATAGAAGATCTAGATCTACAACTCCACCAATCAATCTCTCCTCTAAGTGAGGGGAACATCTTGGGATCTAGATCTTGGAGACTTGTGTGGTTTTCCTCCATTTGTTGTTCTTCTCATATATCTCCATACCATTAGTTGCTTTGGTGAGATTTGGGTGAGAAGGATTTGAGCACTTTGTGTGCTCTTGCCATTGCATATGTTGCATCGGTTTGAGTTCTCCCCGGAGATTCGAGTAATTGAAAGTTTGTGAGCTTATTACTCTTGGTTTCTTAGAACCCTAGACGGCTTTGTGGCTTTGTGGTGCCTTGGTGGCTATCCTTGGGAACCTCCAATTAAGTTGTGGATGCGTGCCCCAAGATTTGTGTAAAGGCCTGGTTCCGCCTTGAGGAACCCCTTAGTGGAAGAGTGAGCTAGGCCTTTGTGGCGCAAGCTCACACCGGAGAATAAGGTGAGGCCTTTGTGGCGTTGGTTAGGCCTTTGTGGTGATACCACACTCCTCCAACGAGACGTACTACCTTTCATGGGAGGAACTCGGGAATACATCATCGTCTCCGCGTGCCTCGGTTATTCCTATACCCGAGCTCTTTACTTATGCACTTTACATTGTGATAGCCTTCGTGCTTGAAGTCATATATCTCGCTATCACCTTGTTACTTGTATTTCTTAGCATAAGTTGTTGGTACACATAGGTGAGCCTAGTTTATTTAGGTTTTGTGTACTTGACAAAATAAATGCTAGTTTAATTCCGCTTTTGTTCAAGCGATTCGTAAAATTTGATATCACCTATTCACCCCCCCCCCTCTAGGTGACATCTGTGTCCTTTCAATTGGTATCAGAGCCCGGTCTCTCATTTTAGGCTTCACCGCCTTGAGAGCAAAGATGTTGTCTAGGGGATTTTTGCACAATGACACTTTTATATTCAACGGCACAAATTATGATGCTTGGAAAATTCACATGCTTAATTATTTTCGGGTCATGGACCCAGCTATGGAGCGAATTGTAGATACAGGTTTTTTCTCCTCCAAAGGATACTCAAAATCTATCTTTAGAGGATGAGAAAAACTTGTATCTCAATGCTCAAGCTACTCATGTGATTGTTAATGCTTTGAGCGATGTAGTTATCTTCTCTATCATGCCTTTTTGGAGCGCTCATGAGATATGGACAAAGCTTCAAGAAAAATATGATGTGTCCAAGATTATTGAGGATGATTGTATTCCTTCAACATCCGGTCGTGATGAATTTTCATCCACTTCACCAACGTGTGGCAAGACACAAGGTAATGATATGGTGAGTGGTTATGAAAATTGTAATGTTGATAGTGAGCTTAATTTTGATAATCATTCATCTCTATCTCATTGCAATGCTTCATCTTTGGACTTAAACACTTCGAGCACCAAAAGTACTGTACATGCTTGTGTTGATAGTCCTTGCATATCATTTATAAATTGCTTGACTAAACCTAATGATGATATGCTTATTGTGTCTTCTTGCCATCATACAAATGCTTCCATTTCCTCTAGTATTTGTGATGCTAACCATATAGAGGAAACCGAAGAGTCTTTGGGCCAAGACAAGGTCTTAAATGGAGCTTCAAGTACTTCTTCATCTTCTTCTTCTCACGGTTCCCACATATGCCTTATGGCTAGGTCTTCAAATCATAATGATGTTGAGGACAATGGTGAGGATGAGGAAAATGAAGAAGACTATATTGAGTATTTAAACAAGAAGGTTAAGGTGGTCTTTGATGCTTTGCATAACAATAAAAATGTTTTGCCCAACTTCTTTAAAATCATGAGTTGTGCTATTGAGAGCACGAAACTCATTGAGATGAAGGAAGAAAAAATTGATAAAATCTTTTCTCTTGAGCGTGAGTATGCCAATGATATCCATGATTTAAAATATGCTCTAGAGGAAGAGCAAGAGCTTTGGGTTTCTCTTGAGGAGAAGCTTGAATCCATTGAGGAGTCATGTAATGAAATTATTTCTAAACTCACTAAAGAACGTGACCTCGCTCTTGCCAAGTTGTCTTCTCCTATTGGTAATGACAATGATGCATGTGCTACTAACTCTACTTCTTGTGAAGCATCTATTTTGAAGGAGAATGTTGGGATAAGGGCTCAACTTGAGTTGCTAACTAGCAAGTATGGGAAATTGAAAGAAAGTCATGAAAAGCTATCTAGCTCCAATGAGGATCTTCTAGTGTTCCATGCTCGCCTAAAGTTAGCTCATGAGGCTATATCTATAAAGGTAACATCTTGTGAGCCTCATGTGGACACTAGCACTATTTCTCAAAATGCTATATTGACATGTGCTAGTCCTAGTAATTCTTCATCTCATGCTATTGCTAAATGTTGTGATGAATTACTCTCCTTGCCTTGTTGCTCTAACAATGAAACCTCTACTTCCACTAGTACTTGTGTTGTCACTAACCATGTAGAGGAAATCAAAGAGCTCAAGGCCCAAGTTACTTCATTGAAGAAAGACTTGGAAAATTATCATGAAGGGAAGTCCACACTCAACAAGATCTTGAGCGTGCAAATATCCCCCAATGACAAGAGTGGACTTGGATTCAAATCCAATAACAAGAACAAGTCCAAGATAAACAAGAAGAAGAAGGGCAAAGAACAAGTCAAGAGTTTGGCCAAGATTGTTTGCTTCAAGTGCAAAATTGAAGGGCACCATGTTAGATCTTGTCCTTTGAAGAAGAGGCCTCTTAGTGAGAAGCAACAAGGGAAGCGGCCTCAAGTTCAAGGCCATGCTCAACCTCGAGTTGAAGAAAGGTCACTTCCAAGAAAAATAAAGCTAATGGTCCCCTTGTGGAGAAATCATGTGAGAAGAAGGTGAAGAAAAGAACTTGCTATATATGCCATGAGAAGGGTCACCTATTGACAAGGGTATAGATAATAGAGCCTGTTACTTGGGTACCCCTGAGGCCTGTTAAGATAGGCCCAAGTGTAATCCTAGTCGAAATACGAGTTCATGTCGTATACCGATGTTGTAATATGTATCGGACCCCTCCCGTTCCTTGAGACCTGGCCACCTATATATAGGGGCCAGGAGAGGACGGTGAGGGACAGATTGAAAGCAAGCCAAGTTCACCACCACGTTTACTTTCAACACGCACATTGTTTGACTGATTTTACCTTCGAGTTCATCCAGCGCCCTACTTCCTCGATCCTAAGTCCTTCACCTAGGACATTTGTCAAGTTAACCCTCGTCAATTGGCGCCGACCGTGGGGACTCTGGGCGTTGGAATCATGAATTCGACGGCTTTTTCGCTTTTAGCCAACAACAATCCAGAAGTCGACGAAAATAAAAAGATGGAGTTGACGATCGGAAGTTTGAGCTTCTACGTCGGACCTTCGGGTTCGACTCGCCTTTCGGATCCAGTGAAATCGGGTCCATCGGCAAGCAAAACCAAGACAATCACACTATCTGGATCATCTATGGGCTCTTCCAGCGAGGTAAACTCGCCGGTCAGCTTCGTAGCAATAGAAAATACGCAAAAGAAACTCGAGGAATTCGACGGAACTTGGGAAGAACCCGACGAGGAAGTAACAATGGATAAATCATACGATAGTCAAAGGGACCTCGCCACCGGAAGCAGTGGCATCTCCAGGAGCATACATCAACTATGCGTCATTATCACCGAAGCAGCAGAAGAGAACGGTCACACAGATAATGCAAAAGTTGACGCGCAAGTCGACAAATCAAGAAGCAACGGTAAAAAGGAGAAGGAGAAAATTCACATCTCCAACGGGGAGTGGAGAATCATCATGTCAGCTATCAACCACGGAACAGAAGTACCCGCCAATTCAAGAAGGGAAGTTCTGATGGGATATCAATATGCATTGCATCAACGCAGAAAGAAGTTGAGGGAGGAAAAAGACGAGTTTAGGAGAAGCCAAGAAAACAACAACGTGTCAAGTGGAGCATATTGGGACGAATACAGCGACGCGTCAGAGTCCAGCAGAGAAAGGCATAGAGACCCGAAGCACAGCAGGAGGACAACAGCATGGGCAAGAGAAGAAATCCGCATAAAAAGTGTAAGCGAACACCCATCAGATAATGAAGAGGATTTTGCACAAGAAACACCAGAGGCAGCATTGGTAGCAGCATAGGCGTATCTACTAACTACACAATCGGAGCCTGGAGATCTGTGGGAGCACATGCATCAAGCCGCGATACGAAGCCTCGGGTTGGTAGAGGACAGACTAAAGAAACACCCTTCAAAGGAAAAGGCGACATATCACAAGGAGAAGCGAAGGGAAAGTTTTAAGCGCCGACCCTCGCAAAGCCAAACAAGCGAGTCATCAGGCGACGAAAAGCGTAAGGCACGAAGGGAGGACGCAATGAATATTATAGCACAAGTAAGAGTAAACAACGCGCATTACGCGTGGAGACAAGAAAATTATGAAGACGATGAAAAAGAGATGGGCGCACTATGCTTTACCCGAAGGGTTTGCAGAACGCGGGTACCCAAAGGATTCAAACTGCCACACGATCAGCAAAAGTATGATGGATCACAAGAACCCACGCTGTGGTTATCAGACTACCTGCAAGCAGTGCAAATACTCGAAGGAACGAGAGCAACGGCAATGCAAAGCCTGCAGTTACACCTCACCAGCACAGTGCGGTCCTGGGTAAACACACTACCCAACGATTCCATCGGGAGTTGGGGAGAACTAGAGAGCCAGTTCACAAGAAATTTTCGTTCGACATATAAACGCCCAGCGTCACTAGAAGAAGTCAAGTCATGCGTGCAGAGGAAAGATGAAACTCTGTGCTCCTATATACAGTGGTGGAGTATAATCAAAAACTCTGCAGAAGACGTCTCCGATGAGCGGGCAGTTGACGCTTTTTCGGCTGGCCTTCACCGTTCGGACCTCATGGAAGAGTTAGGGAGAACAAAGCCTAAGACAGTATCATAATTAATGGAAGTAGCCAATAGATTCACTGATGGAGAGGACGCATACAACAATAAAAGGGGGCACTCTCCAGAAGTCGACAGAGCAAGCAGGCAAAGGCGAAGGTACCACAATGAAGATGGTCGCGCAAGGCGAAGTCAGATAGCCGCAGGTTATGAAAGAAGGGACGAGGAAGGCTATGAAAGCAGGGAGTTTCAAGGAGGAGGTAATCATAGAACAGAAAAAACTAAGTACTCTGGCCCGTCGGCGGAGGACATGCTCCATGGTCCCTGTCGCATCCACTATGCGTACTTAGATGGGAAGAGAGTTTCTAATCACCAGATGAAGGATTGCAGAACATTCTTAAGGTTGCAAAGTGCTCTGGACCAAAACAAAGGAGCACATCAGGGAGGAAAAAGTACAAGTCAAGGATACCAAATGCAGCGTCTAGCAAAACATCTGGAATCAAAAGTATATATATCTGCAATGATCCAACCGGTGCCAAAATCCAAGAAAGACCGGAAGAGCATATCCAGATAAGTAAATCTAGCAATATCATCACCACCAGCCACAACAGAGTACTTGAAATGGTCCGATCAACCAGTCAGGTTCAGCAGAGCAGACCACCCAAGGAAAGTACCAAGACCAAGGCACGCGCCCATGGTGCTGAAGGCGCAAATAGGGGGATACGATGTTGGGCGAGTATTCATGGATGCATGAAGCGGCATGAATTTAATATATGCAAGAACCCCGAAGGCAATGTGCATCTCATTGGAAAACCTAAAGCCGACAGATTGCTCCTTCCACGGAATAGTACCAGGAGGCGCAAATTACCCCCTCGGGAAAATAGAACTCGACGTTTGCTTCGACAATAATAGCAATTATCGCAGAGAAAAATTAGAGTTCGAAGTCATGGACTGGCCTTCACAGTATCATGCAATCCTGGGGCGCCCAACATTTGCAAAGTTCATGGCGGTACCTCACTATGCATATCTCACACTCAAAATTCCAGGACCTAAAGGAACAATCACGGTACAAGGCAGCTTCGAAGTATCCAACACTTGTGACAAATAATTCAACAGGTTGGCACAAACTTTTGGCATGACAGCGGAATACGCAAGGCTGAAGGGCGAAACTGACCACAACGTGCTACCCGACGTCGGACGATCCCTGCCAGATCAGGCTTTTGATGCAACCCAAGACTCGAAGAAAATCCAGGTCCACCCTACGGACCCGAACAAGACTACCTCCATAGCAGTAAACCTGGATCCTACATAGGAAAGCACGCTCGTCGAGTTCCTCCGTGAGCACTGGGAAATCTTCGCCTGGTGTCCTTTAGACATGCCAGGGGTTCCTAGGGAACTCGTCGAGCACGCACTAAACGTGGATCCTAAAGCAAAGCCAGTCAAGCAACCGTTGAGGCAATTTGATGAACCCAAAAGGAAAGCAATAGCATCCGAGCTACACAGGCTAGAAAATGCAGGATTCATCCGAGAAATCAAAGCATCGACTTGGGTATCTAATCCAGTCATTGTCCCTAAGAAAAATACAGACGTACAAAGAGTGTGTGTCGACTACACATCTCTCAACAAGCATTGTCCAAAGGATCCCTTTCCACTACCTCACATTGATCAGATAATAGACTCAACAGCGGGGTGCGCAAGGCTTTCCTTCGTGGACGCATATTCTGGTTACAACCAGATCAAACTGAAGAAAGAAGATGAGGAAAAACAGCTTTTATCACACCATACGGCGTGTTCTGCTATCAAGTCATGCCTTTTGGCTTAAAAAACGCAGGAGCAACCTACCAACGGATGATTCAAAACTGCCTCAGAAGTCAAATAGGATGCAACATTCAAGTCTACATCAACGACGTGGTCATCACCACAAGAAAAGAAGAGTCCTTAATTAGTGATTTCGCAGAAACCTTCGACAACCTAAACAGGTACAAGCTCAAGCTTAACCCGACAAAATGTTCTTTTGGTGTGTTAGCAGGACAACTTCTGGGATTCCTGGTATCAGCAAGAGGAATAGAAGCAAACCCAGAGAAGATTCAAGCAATACTAACAATGGGGAAACCAACAAAACTGCACGACGTACAGAAGCTTGCAGGGCGTGTCACGGCACTAAGTCGATTCGTCGCACGATTGGGATAAAAAGCGCTTCCTTTCTATGCACTCATGAAAAAATCAGATGACAAATTCGAGTGGATAGAAGAAGCAAATACAACTTTCGCGCAATTGAAAAAAGTGCTCTCCACACCGCCGGTGTTAGTCGCACCAAATGTAAAAGAGCCGCTACTACTGTATATTGCAGCAACACATCAAGTGGTAAGCACAGTATTAATAGTCGAAAGAAGCGAAGAGGGAAAAGCTCATGGAGTCTAGAGGCTAGTATATTTTCTCAGCAAAGTACTATCTCCAACAAAGCAGATGTACCCGCACTATCAAAAACTCGCATACAGTGTATTCACAACAGCATGAAAGCTATGGCAATATTTCGTGGTGCATCCAATCATAGTGGTTAACGAAGCACCACTATCCAGTATATTGAACAACCTTTCAGCAACAGGACGTGTCTCCTTATGGGGAATTGAATTGTCACCCCTGGACATCATGTAGGAAAAACGAAAGGCAATCAAATCCCAAGTGTTGCCGGATTTCACAGCAGAGTGGCTATAGTTACAAAACATAGAACCACCAGATCTATCAAGTGTGTGGACAATGTACTTCGACGGATCAAAAAGAGTCCAAGGCGCAGGGGCAAGAGTAGTCCTGATATCACCACAAGGCGACAAATTAAAGTATGTGTTAAGGATGATTTTTCCTCAAGCTTCTAATAATGAAGCCGAATACGAGGCTCTGCTCCATAGAATGAAAATGGCCAAAGCATGCGGAGCAACCCGACTGAAGATATTTGGGGACTCGAATCTCATCGTCCAACAAGTGATGAACCGGTGTGACGCCATCAGTGACAACATGACAGCATACAGAAACTTACACTACTATCTAGAGGGAACATTCGACGGATGCGAAGTTTCGCATGTCAGCAGGGCCAGCAATGAGGAAGCCGACAATTTATCAAATATCGGGTCCCAATGCCTGCCTATACCACCAGGAGTCTTTTGGGAAGAAATCATAGAGAGATCAATAAAGAATAGCAAAACTTTGACTATAGAAGAACAAGGCCAGCACCCAACAACAGGCTCGGGGGCTTCCAAGCCTGGCATAGGAAGCACAACAGAACCAGAAAAAGTCATGATGATCGAAGAAACCTGGATGCAGCCATACTTGGCATAAATGATAAACAAAGCACTACCTGAAGACACAGTGGAGGCAAAAAGGATAATACAACGATCCAAGGCTTTCGTCGTGTTGCAGGGAAAACTATACAAGAAAAGCATAACCGGCGTCCTACAGCGATGCGTCACCCCTCAAGAAGGACAATACATATTAAGAGATATCCACGCAGGAGTGTGTGGCCATCACGCTAGCAGTAGAGCTATTGCAGCTAAAGCTTTCCGTGCAGGGTTCTACTGGCTAACGGCCATTAAAGACGCAAAAGAGATAGTCAGAAGGTGTGAAGCATGTCAACGATTTGCATCCCGACCACACGCACCAGCAGCAGAGCTACAGCCGATACCATTATCATGGCCTTTCGCGCAATGGGGTCTCGACATGGTAGGGAAATTACACAAATCTTGGCCAGGAGGGCATGTCTACATGTTGGTGGCAGTAGACAAATTTACTAAATGGGTAGAGGCAGCCCCAGTAACAACCCAAGATTCCACAACGGCAATCAACTTTATCAAGTCTCTAGTATTTTGGTTCGGAGTACCGCATAGTATCATCACAGATAATGGGACAAACTTCACATCGAAAAATATCAAAAGCTACTGCGAGAGTTTGGGAATCAAACTGAAATTCACGTCTATAGCGCATCCAAAGACAAATGGACAAGTCGAGAAAGCCAACGGCTTAATATGTAACGGGATAAAAAATAGGCCATTAGCACCCCGGGAAAAAGCCAAACACGCCTGGGTAGACAAACTACTCTCCGTGCTTTGGAGTCTTCAAACAACACCTAATGCGGCTACCCAAGAAACTCCATTTTTCCTGGTCCATGGCGCAGAAGCCGTGCTTCCAGTCGAAATCACCCATGAAGCCGCAAGAATCGTGGCTTACGACGAGACAATTTCTACAGAAGCACTACAAGATGACGTTGATGCACTTGACGAAGCAAGAGATGTAGCACTCGCCAGAGCCACGCAATATCAGGAAAACCTACGAAACTACCATAGTAGTCGAGTTCGTCCACGATCTTTCATGGTAGGAGATTTAGTCTTATGACTCAAGCAGGACGGTCATGGCAAATTAGGGTCCCCATGGGTGGGTGCTACTTGTGTGATGATGACGTGGGAGCAGTAAGTCCTTGTGCGTGGTGATGACCAGCCCATTGGGAACCCCAAGAGGAAGGTATGATGAGTGTAGCGGCAAGTTTTCCCTCAGTTAAGAAACCAAGGTTTATCGAACAGGAGAAGGGAGACGATGACGACTGAAGGTGTTGTGGAACCTGCACACACACAAACGAATACTTTGTTCCCAACTTGCGATGAGGTTGTCAATCTCACCGGTTTGCTTGAAACAAAGGTTATGAGTGTATCGAGTGGAAAACAGTAGAGTATATGCGAGTAAAGTAAACAATGCGGGAAAAGTAAACAGGTGATTGCAATATGATTAAAATAGGACCGGGGTCCACAGTTCACTAGTGGTGTCTCTCCATAGATAAAATAACATGCTGGGTAAACGAATTACAGTTGGGCAATTGATAGAATAAAGATAACGTGATATGTCAAGAAGATCACTATGAGATTTACTCTGGGCATTACAACAAAATACATAGACCGCCATCCAACTGCATCTATGACTAATAATCCACCCCCGGGGATATCATCCGAACACCCTAGAAGTATTAAGTTGCGAACAACAGATAATTGCATTAAGCAAAGTGTGTAATGTAAACAAAGCATATGCCCTTGAGCATATGAATGTTGTTTTCTCCCTAGTAGCAACAGCACATCTACCACCTTAGAGGTTTCTGTCACTCCCCCAGGTGAAATAGAGACATGAACCCACTATCGAGCATAAATACTCCCTCTTGGAGTCATTAGCAACTACTCGGCCAAGATAGCTACTAACAACGGAGAGCATGCAAGATCATAAACAACATAGAGATAACAAAAGATATAATTCAGTACAGCAACTTAATCATAAACACCAATATTCATCAGATCCCAACAAACCAACATCATAGAATTACATAACGGTGATCTCAATCATGTAGGGCAGCTCATGAGATCTAAACATGAAGCACATGGTGGAGAAGACAACCATCTAGCTACTGCTATGGACCCATAGTCCAAGGTAGACTACTCACTCATCGCTCCGGAGGCAAGCATGGCGATGAAGAAGACCTCCGGTGGTGATTCCCCTCTCCGGCAGGGTGCCGGGAAGAGCTTCTGGACCCTCCCGATCTTCGGGTCGACGGCGGCGGCGGATCGCGATGTATTCTGGAAAACTGATCGGGCCTTTAGGTTTTTCTCGTCGGGGGGTACTTATAGGCGAAGGGGCGATGTCAGAGGTGGAGCCAGGGGCTCTCACACAGGGGTGGCGCGGCCAGGGGCCAGGCCGCGCCGCCCCCTTGTGTGGGGCCCTGGTGGCCCCCCCTTCGACACTTCTTCGGATCTCTGGAAGCTTCCGGGAAAAATAAGACTTCAGGAACTTGTTTCGTCCAATTCCGAGAATATTTCCTGTGTATCACTTTTGAAACACAAAAACAGCAGAAAACAGGAAACTGGCACTGTGGCACTTCGTTAATAGGTTAGTTCCGGAAAATGTATAAAAATGCCACTAAGTGTAACGAAACAATAGGCAAATGGTGTAAAAACAAGCATGGAGCATCAAAAATTATAGATACGTTTGAGACGTATCAAGCATCCCCAAGCTTAACTCCTGCTCGTCCTCGGGTAGGTAAGTGATAACAAAGAATAATTTTTGAGGTGACATGCACCTACACAATCTTGATCATATATGTAAGCATTGGTGAGCTGGGATCAATAGAACTTAAAACATGGGCATGAAAGATATAATCATGACAATAAGAACTTAGCAACCATGTTGTAAACATGTAAATGAACACAAACAAAAGATCATGATAATGAAACAATGAAAGTCAAACGTGTGTTCAAATCATAAGGAAAAACATACAAATGGTTTTCAGCTTGTCCTTCAAAGAGTGCAAAACATAAATGCATAGGACACTTCAAAGTTTAAGAGGGCGACTAGATACAAATAATTTAAGAACAAGTGAAACCAACAATATGAGTCAATCAATGAACTTTGGGACAATGCATATCACACTAAGAATGACAACTATGCTCTCTTAATGGTGCATAAAGAAAGAAGGTGGTGACTCAACATAAAAGTAAAAGAAAGGCCCTTCGTAGAGGGAAGTAGTGATTAAGCATGTGCTAGAGCTTTTCATTTGTAAAACAGAGAGATAAAACTTGATTTTGAGAGGTGGTTGTCTTTGTCAAGGACTGGCAATGGGGTTCTTACTATCTTTCATACAAAAATGAAGCAAGTTTTTGAGAGAGAGATTGGCACTTTTGTGCTCTTTTTATAAAACTTGGCACTCCTCCCCACCTTTTCCTTTCACATACCATGGCTAACCGATTCCATCGGGTGCCCACCAACATTCACATTCATTGGAGGAGTGCCTTTTTTTCTTTTTTTCTCCTTTTTTTTCTTTTTTGGAATAAGCAATATGGAAGATAGTAAATCCGACCACTACGTCCCCATGAGCTGAAAACAGTGTCACAAAACGAGAAGTATTTTGAAGGTTTTTTGAAAGGTAGCACACGAAAATTTTACTTTGGAATGGCTTACAAATACCATGCATAGGAATTTATAGTGGACACAATGGCAAACTTGGCTTTTAGGAGTTGGATGCATGAGTAGAGCTCATACTCAGTACAAGGCGAGGGCTAGCAAAAGACTGGGAGCGACCAACTAAGAGAGCAATAATGGCCATAATCATGCAAAGCGACAAAGCGACATTAAAAGAAGCATACGATGGCATCAAAAGTCAAAAACTAAATGATCATGAAGGCTAATGGCGACTTTGTATGAGTCTAACATGTGTGAGCATGCGCCAAGTCAACCCAAATAAAGCATCAAGGAGAAAACCAAAATAATGCTTCCATATAATAAAAACAACGCATGATTTTTTCAAAGGCTCATTAAGCAATCTCAGTTATTTGAGACAAGTCATGCTACAGCAAAACCACTAAGCATACTATCAAAAAGACATCAAGCATGACATGAAAAAGCCTAAGCCGCAGTCTACACAAGCTCCTTCTTGTACCACTATTTGCACAAAGCTTTTTCTCTTTTCCAACACCATTTGAAATTTTTATAAACACCTCTTTTGATGAAAACCAATAAAGATCAGAGGAAAAAATACACCTTGATGAAAAGATATGACAAGATCTGAACGCAAATCAAGGCGAAAATGAAAACCAAAAGCAGTAGCAGAAAAAGTAGAACACTAGAACAACTCCGTTTTCACTCTTATAAATTCATCGAGCGTTCTACGCAAATGAAAAGCAAGGCAACTTCTCCAAAAGAAATTTTTTGGGGTCCAACCATTTATTGCAGCAAACAAACAAACTAAACCAACTAAGAAAACTAACACAACTGACGCTCCAAGAAAAACACATAGTGCATGAAGCAATAAAAATATAGTGTTTTGAAAGGTGGCCTGATTTTTGCCGATGAAGAAGGGGTGCCTCGGGGGCATCCCCAAGCTTTGACGCTTGTACTTCTTGGATATTTCTTGGGGTGATGCATGGGCATCCCCAAGCTTGAGCTTTTGTCCATTCTTCAACTCATCTCATCATTCTCCAATCCCTACACTTGAAAACTTCCTTCATACAAAACTAAACACAATTCTATTAGCAACATTAGTGTAAGCATAAAATATATTCAACCTCTTTTAACTTCAGGTTTCAACCCAAAACCACCACATATAAAGTATATACTACTGTATCAACTTCCACAAGAGTTCCATGATCAAAAAGAACTCAAAAGAAAGCGATAAAGTGGCAAAAACAAATATTGGCAGAAATCTGTCAAAACTGGACAGCTGACAAAGGACGAATTTTTGTGGGATTTTCTGTTGCTCAAATCAAAAAGTGTTCAACTAAGAAAAGTTTGGATATAACCTGGGGCATATGCACAAGAAATCGCAGGTCCAAAAGATATACAGATAATTTTCACGAATTTTTACGGTGCAGCACCGAAAACAGTTTCAGGACAGCAATAACCCCAAATCTTTACCTCGCTCAAATTAGAGGCTTCTCTTGGCACAAAAACGAAATAAACAAGATAAGGAGCGGTCATTACAGTAGTAATGACTTCCAAGACTCAAATAAAATAAAAAGTACTGAAAAGTAAACATTGGGTTATCTCCCAAGAGTGCTTTTCTTTAACGCCTTTGAGCTAGGCGCAGAAAGTTGCGAATCAAGTACCTTCAGAAGAAGCATTAAGATCAACAGAAGAGGTCTTGTCTATAAGGCATTGTATTTCATCCACATAAGTTTTTGAAGACCCTTGGTGATCATGCTTTGGTACACTATTCTCATCAAAAAGATTTTTAGGACAAATCCAGGCAAAATTGTTTTCGAAAGCATCATTCAATCCCAAAAGCTTGCAAGGTATAGATATCTCGGTCCCCTCATCATTAGTATCAATAACCTTTATAGGTGAACCGAGTTTATTAAAATGTTTAAGAACTTTTCTAGCTTCAATAACTACATCCTTAAATTCTAGGCGCAAGGTTTCCAAGATAAAAGCCTTCTTTTCGGGATCCTCAATTTCATGAAGCTTAAGGAACATATATTGCATAAAAGGATTAAGACTAGCAAACCTAGCTTCTAACATGTGAACTAAATGAGCAGAAGCAACTTCATAACTAGGGGCTAACTCAACCAAAGACTTTTCCTCAACTTTCTTATGCATACTAATGTGATTAAAGAACTCCTCAATGTTACTTTTGCCAATAATCGAACCACTACCTACTGAGAGGTCCTCCAGAACGAACTTAGGGAACAACATGATAAACTAAAGTAAAGAAATAACAACTACCAAGGATTCTAATTTTTTTTTGGGTTTTTGATATAAAAAGCAATGCAGGTAAAATAAAATAAAGTAAAGCAAAACAAATGACAAAGTAAAGAATGTGTGTGCGAAGAACTCCCCTCGCAGAAGTCTTCTCTCTTCCCCGGCAACGGCGCCAGAAAAAGTGCTGCTACTCGTGTGATGATGACGTGGGAGCAGTAAGTCCTTGTGCGTGGTGATGACCAGCCCGTTGGGAACCCCAAGAGGAAGGTATGATGAGTGTAGCGGCAAGTTTTCCCTCAGTTAAGAAACCAAGGTTTATCGAACAGGAGAAGGGAGACGATGACGACTGAAGGTGTTGTGGAACCTGCACACACACAAACAAATACTTTGTTCCCAACTTGCGATGAGGTTGTCAATCTCACCGGTTTGCTTGAAACAAAGGTTATGAGTGTATCGAGTGGAAAACAGTAGAGTATATGCGAGTAAAGTAAACAATGCGGGAAAAGTAAACAGGTGATTGCAATATGATTAAAATAGGACCGGGGTCCACAGTTCACTAGTGGTGTCTCTCCATAGATAAAATAACATGCTGGGTAAACGAATTACAGTTGGGCAATTGATAGAATAAAGATAACGTGATATGTCAAGAAGATCACTATGAGATTTACTCTGGGCATTACAACAAAATACATAGACCGCCATCCAACTGCATCTATGACTAATAATCCACCCCCGGGGATATCATCCGAACACCCTAGAAGTATTAAGTTGCGAACAACAGATAATTGCATTAAGCAAAGTGTGTAATGTAAACAAAGCATATGCCCTTGAGCATATGAATGTTGTTTTCTCCCTAGTAGCAACAGCACATCTACCACCTTAGAGGTTTCTGTCACTCCCCGAGGTGAAATAGAGACATGAACCCACTATCGAGCATAAATACCCCCTCTTGGAGTCACTAGCAACTACTCGACCAAGATAGCTACTAACAACGGAGAGCATGCAAGATCATAAACAACATAGAGATAACAAAAGATATAATTCAGTACAGCAACTTAATCATAAACACCAATATTCATCGGATCCCAACAAACCAACATCATAGAATTACATAACGGTGATCTCAATCATGTAGGGCAGCTCATGAGATCTAAACATGAAGCACATGGTGGAGAAGACAACCATCTAGCTACTGCTATGGACCCATAGTCCAAGGTAGACTACTCACTCATCGCTCCGGAGGCAAGCATGGCGATGAAGAAGACCTCCGGTGGTGATTCCCCTCTCCGGCAGGGTGCCGGGAAGAGCTTCTGGACCCTCCCGATCTTCGGGTCGACGGCGGCGGCGGATCGCGATGTATTCTGGAAAACTGATCGGGCCTTTAGGTTTTTCTCGTCGGGGGGTACTTATAGGCGAAGGGGCGATGTCAGAGGTGGAGCCAGGGGCTCTCACACAGGGGTGGCGCGGCCAGGGGCCAGGCCGCGCCGCCCCCTTGTGTGGGGCCCTGGTGGCCCCCCTCCGACACTTCTTCGGATCTCTGGAAGCTTCCGGGTAAAATATGACTTCATGAACTTGTTTCGTCCAATTCCGAGAATATTTCCTGTGTATCACTTCTGAAACACAAAAACAGCAGAAAACAGGAAACTGGCACTATGGCACTTCGTTAATAGGTTAGTTCCGGAAAATGTATAAAAATGCCACTAAGTGTAACGAAACAATAGGCAAATGGTGTAAAAACAAGCATGGAGCATAAAAAATTATAGATATGTTTGAGACGTATCAGTGGGACCTTACATCGTAACAAAAGTAATACCGGGAGGAGCTTATCGACTACAAGACAAGAAAACAGGGAAAGATGAGAGCATCCCATGGAATGCAGAACAACTATGGCGGTTCTATGCATAGAAGGAGTATGGCGACAGGAACTTTTGAGTCATGACCCTCTCAACCCAGAACATGAGGCCACAGGTTGGGTTCTTTGGGTCAACTCGACAATATGTATAAGCATTTTTCTATTTTTCCACTCGGGGGCTCCGACCCTCGAGTCATATGAAATAAAATAAACAATTATTGAGATCCCGTTTCTATCATTATTCGAGAAATCTTACAAGGTTGTTCACAACCCGATATTCGACAAAAAAGTAAGCACGGTTCAAGGCAACTCGATGATAAATCAAAAGCATACCTCGGAACGTCGATTAGTTCCCATGGTCTATTAATAGATAAACAAGGTGGCACAAAATAAAGTTCATCACGAGTACTTATTACATGAAACATGCAAAGGGACAACTAGAACAAAACATTACATAAAAGGAGTATCTACTGAAAGTGTACTTCAGCTTCGTACTCCTTCTGGCACTGAGTACCATCGTAGATCTTCACATCAAACTTTGACGTACCGCAGTGGTAGTCGAAGATCATGAAGAACCCTTGGTGGAGGTCATGATCTTCTGCAAAATGAGACCAGCTGATACGTCTCCAACGTATCTATAATTTTTGATGCTCCATGCTTGTTTTTACACCATTTTCCTGATGTTTCGTTACACTTCGTGGCACTTTTATGCATTTTCCGGAACTAACCTACTAACAAGTTGCCACAGTGCCAGTTCCCTGTTTTCTGCTGTTTTTGTGTTTCAGAAGTGATACACAGGAAATATTCTCGGAATTGGACGAAACAAGTTCCTGAAGTCTTATTTTTCCCGGAAGCTTCCAGAGATCCGAAGAGAAGTAGGAGGGGGGGGCCACAGGGGCCCCACACACCAGGCTGGCGCGGCCCAGGCCCTGGCCACGCCGCCATGGTGTGAGGGCACCTGGGTCCACCTCTGACATCGCCCCTTCGCCTATAAAGACCCCCCGACAGAAAAAACCTAGGTACCCGATCAATTTTCCAGAACACATCGCGATCCGCCGCCGCCATCGAACCGAAGATTGGGAGGGTCTAGAAGCTCTTCCCGGCACCCTGCCGGAGAGGGGAATCGCCACCGGTGGTCTTCTTCATCGCCATGCTTGCCTCCGGAGCGATGAGTGAGTAGTCTACCTTGGACTATGGGTCCATAGCAGTAGCTAGATGGTTGTCTTCTCCACCATGTGCTTCATGTTTAGATCTCATGAGCTGCCCTACATGATTGAGATCACCGTTATGTAATTCTACATGTTTGGTTTGTTGGGATCCGATGAATATTGGTGTTATGATTGAGTTGTTGTACTGAATTATATCTTTTGTTATCTCTATGTGGTTTATGATCTTGCATGCTCTCCGTTGTTAGTAGCTATCTTGGCCGAGTAGTTGCTAGTGACTCCAAGAGGGGGTATTTATGCTCGATAGTGGGTTCATGCCTCTATTTAACCTGGGGGAGTGACAGAAACCTCTAAGGTTGTAGATGTGCTGTTGCTACTAGGGAGAAAACAACATTCATATGCTCAAGGGCATATGCTTTGTTTACATTACACACTTTGCTCAATGCAATTATCTGTTGTTCGCAACTTAATACTTGTGGAGTTCTCGGATTGATTCACCACAAGTGGATTATTAGTCATAGATGCAGTTGGATGGCGGTCTATGTATTTTGTTGTAATGCCCAGAGTAAATCTCATAGTGATCTTCTTGACATATCACGTTTATCTATATTCTATCAATTGCCCAACTGTAATTTGTTTACCCAGCATGTGTTATTTATCTTATGGAGAGACACCACTAGTGAACTGTGGACCCCGGTCCTATTTCCATCATATTGCTATCACCTGTTTACTTTACTCGCACTGTTTACTTTACTCGCATACTATCATCACTTTCCACTCGATACGCTCATACCCTTTGTTTCAAGCAAACCGGTGAGATTGACAACCTCATCGCAAGTTGGGAACAAAGTACTTGGTTGTGTTGTGTGCAGGTTCCGTGTTGCAGCTAGCAAGCAAAGCTTGGATGAGGCGCCATATATATAAATTGTCCGAAGCTATCGCAAACTAGCAAGCATCACCTTCAGTCGTATTGTCTGCTTTTCTCCTGATCGACATAAACCTTGGTTTCTTACTGAGGGAAAAACTTGCTGCTATATACATCAAACCTTAATCTTGGGGTTCCCAACAATCTAGCAATCAAGCCTTTTTCTGGCGTCGTTGCCGGGGAAGAGTGGAAGACTTCTACGAGGGGAGTTCTTCGCACGCACATCCTTTAATTTGTTTTATTGTTTTGCTTTACTTTATTTATTTTACCTGCATCGTTTTATATCAAAAACCCAAAAAAATTAGAATCCTTGGTAGTTGTTTATTATGTCTAGTTCAGTTGCTATTACTATGTCGCCCGAGGACATGATTTTTACTTTTAAACAGAAGGATGAGGAAAGTTTTAAAGAAGCTTGGTCTAGAATTTATGATTGGCATGGAAAAACTGAACCTAAAATGACCTTGAGTTTGCTTCTTAGTAGCTTTTACTTCGGACTTGCTCTTCGTTATAGATATGCTTTGGATGCTACTGCAGAAGGATATTTCCTTCATTGTGATGGAGATCAAGCCTTCCATATTATAAAAAAGTTGATTACAATTTATAGCATGCCAACCTATTTTGATTCCTCTCTTGTGTGCATTTTTAATAGACTTGATACTCTTGAGACTCGCACTGCTAGTTTGAATTCTTGCTACAATACTTTGCGCCAGCATTTTGATTATGTGCCAACAAATTCACCTTCGAGTTGGTATCCTACGGTAAAAATCACCATTAGTGGTGAAACTTTTCATGCTCGTTGTGATATTATGTCTAAATTTTGTCTCATGCCAAAGGATGTTTATGAATCTTTGAGCCTTTGGAAGCTTTCTGAGGGGGGAGAAGGAATTTCTCTCACTAACAATGCAACTATATTTCCCATTGGAATAGCGGAAGGAGTTTTTACAAAAGTCATAGGAAGAATGATATCTACTGATTATCTTGTTATTGAATGTGTAGGAAAAGGACAAATCACACTTGGAAGATCCCTCCTGAAGCTCCTGGGCGCCGTCATTGATGTGGGAAAAGGCAATATAAGATTTATCTCTCCACCTTGCAATAGCCATGTCTTTCCTAGGGTCAAGAGCAAAGGTAAGAAAGGAAGACGTAAGGCACCCGCTGATCCTAGCACTTCATCTATTGATATTACTTGATTCGCAATTTTCTGCGCCTAGCTCAAAGGCGTTAAAGAAAAGCACTCTTGGGAGATAACCCAATGTTTTATTTTTAGTACTTTTTCTTTTATTTGAGTCTTGGAAGTCATTACTACTGTAATGACCGCTCATTATCTTGTTTATTTTGTTTTTGTGCCAAGAGAAGCCTCTAATTCGAGTGAGGTAAAGATTTGGGGATGTTGCTGTCCTGAAACTGTTTTCGGTGCTGCACCGTAAAAATTCGTATAAATTCTCTGTATATCTGTTGGACCTGCGATTTCTTGTGCATATGCCCCAGGTTATATCCAAACTTTCGTTAGTTGAACACTTTTTGATTTGAGCAATAGAAAACCCCTAAAAAATTCGACCTTTGTCAGTTGTTCTGTTTTGACAGATTTCTGCCAATATTTGTGTTTGCCGCTTTATCGCTTTCTTTTGAGTTCTTTTGATCATAGAACTTGTGGGGAAGTTGCTACAGTAGTATTTGCTATATATGTGGTGGTTTTGGGTTGAAACCTGAAGCAAAAATAGGTTGATTATATGTTATGCTACACTAATGTTGCTAATAGATTTGTGTTTAGTTTTGTATGAAGGAAGTTTTCAAGTGTAGGGATTGGAGAATGATGAGATGAGTTGAAGAATGGAAAAAAGCTCAAGCTTGGGGATGCCCATGCATCACCCCAAGAAATATCCAAGAAGTACAAGCGTCAAAGCTTGGGGATGCCCCCGAGGCACCCCTTCTTCATCGGCAAAAATCAGGTCACCTTTCAAAACACTATATTTTTATTGCTTCATGCACTATGTGTTTTTCTTGGAGCGTCAGTTGTTTTAGTTTTCTTAGTTAGTTTAGTTTGTTTGCTGCAATAAATGGTTGGACCCCAACAAATTTCTTTGGAGGAGATGTACTCGTTTTCATTTGCCAAGAACACTCTGTTTTTCATTCTTACAATTTCACCGGGTGTTCTTCTTTTTCCGCTACTGCTTTTGGTTTTCGTTTTTGCCTTGAATTGCGTTCAGACCTTGTCATATCTTTTCATCAAGGTGTATTTTTTGCCTCTGATCTTTATTGGTTTTCATCAAAAGAGGTGTTTTTAAAAATTTCAAATGGTGTTGGAAAAGAGAAAAAGCTTTATGCAAAAAAGTGGTACAAGAAGGAGCTTGTGTAGACTGCGGCTTAGGCTTTTTCATGTCATGCTTGATGTCTTTTTGATAGTATGCTTAGTGGTTTTGCTGTAGCATGACTTGTCTCAAACAATTGAGATTGCTTAATGAGCCTTTGAAAAAAATCATGCGTTGTTTTTAATTGTTTGGAAGCATTATTTTGGTTTTCTCCTTGATGCTTTATTTGGGTTGACTTGGCGCATGCTCACACATGTTAGACTCTTACAAAGTCGCCAATAGCCTCTATGATCATTTAGTTTTTGACTTTTGATGCCATCTTATGCTTCTTTTAATGTCGCTTTGTCGCTTTGTATGATTATGGCCATTATTGCTCTCTTAGTTGGTCGCTCCCAGTCTTTTGCTAGCCCTCGCCTTGTACTGAGTACGAGCTCTACTCGTGCATCCAACTCCTAAAAGCCAAAGTTTTCCAAAGTGTCCACCATACATACCTACTAGCAATTTGCTATTCCAAGTAAATTTGACTTGCTTTTATTTTCTCTTCAAATTAAACTCTTACCAGTGTTATGCGAAATTCGGTCAGTAAAGCTCTCACGAACCGGAAGGCACACTTTACTTTTTCCTGTTCTTAAAAATTTGACATTGTGGTCTCTTATGTTGAGTTGTTATGCTTGCAAGTTGTAAGTTGGAGACTAGCCCAGCCATGCAGTCATGGGCAAGCTTTCAACATTGCACTTCGTATTTGAGTTGATATCGTGATCTTTCGTTTATGGATGCCCGCGGTGTGAAATGAATTGGGAATCTTGTGGGGATCATGGAGTTTGTATATGTGTTAGGGAAACGTCGGGCCGCTAATCTAAGCCATGCATAATTCATGGTGAAAATTTGCAGCATACCCATGGTGAACATTCGACGATGCATCTCACAATAAAAAGCTAAACAAATGGCAAATAAAAGAGATGTCGAGGTGTTCATTGTCTGCTTGTCCTGTCATTTTGATGTGGACTTGTTCCATGTCATCGGGCACGGAGGTACCCCGTTGGCGGTTCTCAATGATATGCATATATTTACAATAACAAGAGCCTTGCTTGGGACTCTAAGTAAAGTAGCATGAGGTTTGGGTACTCGTATTCACGGGACACGAGGTTTTCAACTTATGATTTGTCAAGCATATACATCATAATTGTTCTCACATTAACTTTAACCATTCAAGATGCTTATGATGGGGGCAATGAGAGCTCAAAGCCGGTAAGTACCATAATTTTTTAAGGTTATAAAACTTGCAATCACTGCTTCCATCTGCGAAGGGCCTTTCTTCTACTTTTATGTTGAGTCACCACCTTCTATCTTTATGCACCATTAAGAGAGCATAGCTGTTATTCTTAGTGTAATATGCATTGTCCCAAAGTTCATTGATTGATTCATATTGTTGGTTTCACTTGTTCTCAAATTATTTGTATCTCGTCGCCCTCTAAAACTTGAAGGTGTCCTATGCATTTATGTTTTGCTCTCTATGAAGGACAAGCTGAAAACCATTTGTATGTTTTTCTTTATGATTTGAACACACGTTTGACTTTCATTATTTCATTTTCATGATCTTTTGTTTGTGTTCATTTGCATGTTTACAACATGGTTGCTAAGTTCTTATTGTCAAGATTATATCTTCATGCCCATGTTTTAAGTTCTTATGATCCCAGCTCACAAATGCTTGCATACATGATCAAGATTGTGTAGGTGCATGTCACCTCAAAAATTATTCTTTTGTTATCACTTACCTACGCGAGGACGAGCAGGAGTTAAGCTTGGGGATGCTTGATACGTCTCCAACATATCTATAATTTTTGATGCTCCATGCTTGTTTTTACACCATTTGCCTAATGTTTCGTTACACTTCGTGGCACTTTTATGCATTTTCCGGAACTAACCTACTAACAAGTTGCAACAGTGCGAGTTCCCTGTTTTCTGCTGTTTTTGTGTTTCAGAAGTGATACACAGGAAATATTCTCGGAATTGGACAAAACAAGTTCCTGAAGTCTTATTTTTCCCGGAAGCTTCCAGAGATCCGAAGAGGAGTAGGAGGGGGGCCACAGGGGCCCCACACACCAGGTTGGCGTGGCCCAGGCCCTGGCCACGCCGCCATGGTGTGAGGGCACCTGGGTCCACCTCTGACATCGCCCCTTCGCCTATAAAGACCCCCCGACGGAAAAAACCTAGGTACCTGATCAATTTTCCAGAACACATCGCGATCCGCCACCGCCGTCGACCCGAAGGTCGGGAGGGTCCAGAAGCTCTTCCCGGCACCCTGCCGGAGAGGGGAATCGCCACTGGAGGTCTTCTTCATCGCCATGCTTGCCTCCGGAGCGATGAGTGAGTAGTCTACCTTGGACTATGGGTCCATAGCAGTAGCTAGATGGTTGTCTTCTCCACCATGTGCTTCATGTTTAGATCTCATGAGCTGCCCTACATGATTGAGATCACCGTTATGTAATTCTACATGTTTGGTTTGTTGGGATCCGATGAATATTGGTGTTATGATTGAGTTGCTGTACTGAATTATATCTTTTGTTATCTCTATGTTGTTTATGATCTTGCATGCTCTCCGTTGTTAGTAGCTATCTTGGCCGAGTAGTTGCTAGTGACTCCAAGAGGGGGTATTTATGCTCGATAGTGGGTTCATGGCTCTATTTAACCTGGGGGAGTGACAGAAACCTCTAAGGTTGTAGATGTGTTGTTGCTACTAGGGAGAAAACAACATTCATATGCTCAAGGGCATTTGCTTTGTTTACATTACACACTTTGCTCAATGCAATTATCTGTTGTTCGCAACTTAATACTTGTGGAGTTCTTGGATTGATTCACCACAAGTGGATTATTAGTCATAGATGCAGTTGGATGGCGGTCTATGTATTTTGTTGTAATGCCCAGAGTAAATCTCATAGTGATCTTCTTGACATATCACGTTTATCTTTATTCTATCAATTGCCCAACTGTAATTTGTTTACCCAGCATGTGTTATTTATCTTATGGAGAGACACCACTAGTGAACTGTGGACCCCGGTCCTATTTCCATCATATTGCTATCACCTGTTTACTTTACTCGCACTGTTTACTTTACTCGCATACTATCATCACTTTCCACTCGATACGCTCATATCCTTTGTTTCAAGCAAACCGGTGAGATTGACAACCTCATCGCAAGTTGGGAACAAAGTACTTGGTTGTGTTGTGTGCAGGTTCCGCGTTGCAGCTAGCAAGCAAAGCTTGGACGAGGCGCCATATATATAAATTGTCTGAAGCTGTCGCAAACTAGCAAGCATCACCTTCAGTCGTATTGTCTGCTTTTCTCCTGATCGACATAAACCTTGGTTTCTTACTGAGGGAAAAACTTGCTGCTATATACATCAAACCTTAATCTTGGGGTTCCCAACAATCTAGCAATCACCAGCCACCCCTGAAGTACATCTCGCCGTTTCCATCATACCAGACCTCCACTTCATAGGGAGTTCCTCCTCCAGAGTGTTCGCGAAGAACTGCTTCACGAAGTTCCCGCCCATCCATGAACTTAGTAAATTTCAGTGGCACCCGCTGAATCTCGCGGCATTGAGCGCCGGCGATGCAGAAGAAGGAATAAATTTTGGGCGGAGGAGGAGGAGAAGCATTATGCGGTGGAGCGCTCGGACCTGGTGCAACAGTAGAACCTTGGGCTTGTTCTTACTTCCCACAGGGCGGCTAGGGCGCCGCTTCACAGGCATGGACGATGAGGCCACCGCAGCAGGGTCTTTGGATTTATTTTTACTGCCACGAGGATGGCCGTGACCCCGCTTCTCCACCTGCGCGCCGATATTCAGGTGCGAACCACCAGCATCGGCCATGGGAGGCAAGTACTGGGAGAGAAAACCTTAGATGAGATGCGGGAGATGAAGATGATGCGGCGGAGGAAGATAGTAATGAAAGAGTTAGGGTTTTTCCCTAGCCAACGTGCTTTATTTATAAATAAACTTTAATGGGCCTCCACAAATTAAAGGTCTAAATACATCTATGGGCTTCTATTTTTTGCCCCGAGCAGAAGATATGACAGCGACAACATATCAAGGACAAGACACGTGTGTAGTGGTAAGGAGAAAAATGGAGTATGGACAAAAAAGTGTAGAAGTATGTCAAGAAGCACAACGCATCTCGTCATGGACACGGGGGCTCATATCGTCAGAAGAACTGGAAAAGTATCTAAGCACAATCGTGCCAAGACTGTTGCAGGAGAAATTTTTTGATGACAGTATGAATATTTTGAGCCTATACCCGAAAAATTTTGGCTATAGCCTCGGGGGCTACTCCCATCGGGAGCGCTGGTTGCGCACCCAATAAAAAGGCAATTTCGAGAAAGAATTCGACAAGAAGAGAAGAAGAAAGACGAAAAATAAGAAGAAATTGGAGCCTATGATCGGCTACTTACATCAGGAGCACTGGTCGTGCACCCGATGACAATGAACCTATTTGACAAAAAAAAGGCGCAATCGACTACCTTTCATCGACAACAAACTTTGACTTCATTGTCGACAAAATAAAGATCGATTACTCCCATCGAGAGTTATTTATGAGATTCTAAAAAAATAACTCGAATATTTGGTATATTCCAACAGTCAAACAAGGCTGCAACATATGATTCTCGAGTTGCGTCATCACGACGAAACCCGAATGCCATGATTGAAACATATCTTGAAGGTAAGACCCTAGGATCCGTCCTGTGTGGCTTGGTATATGCACATGAATGCGCTCTGCTAGTAATTATCCGTGTCTACGACACGAAGAAAATCCTGGTGGACGCACTGGGTACCCTGAGAACCACTGGGACTCATTCTTTGTAAGTCCTAAATGCGGCAAAAGAATGGGTTTGACTAGTTTCCCAGATTCAAGTCCAAGGGGATTGAATTTGAAGTAGGTGACAAGTATCTGCTCCGGCAGTTAACTGGCCTCTTGATCCGTCAGAGTTTTCAGGCTTGTTCATCAAAACCCCTTGCGAGATAATATAATGAAAGATGTTTATTTTTGAATACAGGAAGAAGAAGAAGTCGAAAGATTGATCAAGTCGAAGATATGAAGATTTGAGATTCAACCCAAATCTACAATTCTGGTAGAATCTCGGGGGCTACTGACAAGGGTATAGATAATAGAGCCTGTTACTTGAGTACCCCTAAGGCTCGTTAAGATAGGCCCAAGTGTAATCCTAGTCGAAATACGAGTTCATGTTGTATACCGATGTTGTAATATGTATCGGACCCCTCCCGTCCCTTGAGACCTGGCCACCTATATATAGGGGCCAGGAGAGGACGGTGAGGGACAGATTGAAAGCAAGCCAAGTTCACCACCACGTTTACTTTCAACATGCACCTTGTTTGACTGATTTTACCTTTGAGTTCATCAGACGCCCTACTTCCCCGATCCTAAGTCCTTCACCTAAGACATTTGTCGAGTTAACCCTCGTCACCTATCTTCTTCATGCTCTAGTGGTAACGCATCCAACCCTATCATAATTGAGGATGTTTATTCGCTTTGCAAGGATAAGGTTGGCAATGTGTTTGCCAAATTAGTTGGTACCCAATGTGGTGTCAAGAAAAGAACCATTTGGGTTGCCAAACCTATTGTTACTAACTTCTTAGGACCCAACTTGGTTGGGGAACAACAAGCCAAACAACAGGTGTTGTTGGAGGGCATTGGAGACTTGGCTATATCATGAAGAATTAAGGGATCTTCATCAATTATATTTCTCAAGTCAAGTCAATTGGATTATCTTGTTTCCATCATATATCCAATGTTCCTCCTTGCAGTAACATGTATTCAACTTATCTACATTGAAAGTTACTCACCCCCTTGCATGTGTTTGTATATGTTGTGCTTCCTACTTACTTCATTTTAAGTAATTAAGTATGTGCATGTTGGTTTACACACCATGTACGGTTGTTCTTGTTGAGCCTTTTGCATATTGTTTGTATCTTGTTGGCTCTTGTGAGAGATTAATGGTTCATCCCATTTTGGGGGAGTTATATGCTTTGGCACTTCACAATCCAAAAATGTGGGTACATGAGGAATACCACTTAGTGTTGATATTTGAATTTATCTAGTCTCTATATGGTATGTCATGCTCATGAGAAATTCAAATTCTATAATATCCATTAATCATCTCATTTGGATTTTATTTGCCTCTTGTGAAAATAAATGATTTATAACATTATGGGGGAGTATTATGCTTTGTGCATATTACAAGCCATGAAAATGGGTATATTTGAGGTGGTGTCACATAGTGTTGATATTGTAAATTATTTTACGTCTATGTGGCATGTTTGCTCAAACAAGTCCGGCTTTAGCCGGTCTAAATGGCTGTAACGGTCAGATTTTGTGGGGGGGGGGGACCTATAAAAGGCCCCCTTCTTCCCCCTTGGGCTGGTTGGTTGCTTTCTCTCTCTCCTCCATTGTTTTAACCTTCAAGAGCTTGCAATTTTTCTCTATCCCCCATATTTCTTGAATCTTGTTGAGGGATTTGAAATAGAAGATCTAGATCTACAACTCCACCAATCAATCTCTCCTCTAAGTGAGGGGAACATCTTGGGATCTAGATCTTGGAGACTTGTGTGGTTTTCCTCCATTTGTTCTTCTTCTCATATATCTCCATAGCATTAGTTGCTTTGGTGAGAAGGATTTGAGCACTTTGTGTGCTCTTGCCATTGCATATGTTGCATCGGTTTGAGTTCTCCCCGGAGTTTCGAGTAAGTGAAAGTTTGTGAGTTTATTACTCTTGGGTTTTTGGAACCCTAGACGGCTTTATGGCTTTGTGGTGCCTTGGTGGCTATCCTTGGGAACCTCCAATTAAGTTGTGGATGCATGCCCCAAGATTTGTGTAAAGGCCCGGTTCCACCTTGAGGAACCCCTTAGTGGAAGAGTGAGCTAGGCCTTTGTGGCGCAAGCTCACACCGGAGAATAGGGTGAGGCCTTTGTGGCGTTGGTTAGGCCTTTGTGGCGATACCACACCCCTCCAACGAGACATACTCCCTTTCAGGGGAGGAACTCAGGAATGCATCATCGTCTCCGCGTGCCTCGGTTATTCCTATACCCGAGCTATTTACTTATGCACTTTACATTGTGATAGCCATCGTGCTTGAAATCATATATCTCGCTATCACCTTGTTACTTGTATTTCTTAGCATAAGTTGTTGGTACACATATGTGAGCCTAGTTTATTTAGGTTTTGTGTGCTTGACAAAATAAATGCTAGTTTAATTTCGCTTTTATTCAAGTCATTCGTAAAATTTGATATCGCCTATTTACCCCCCCCTCTAGGTGACATCTGAGTGTCCCCTGAGTGGCGTTCAAGTGGCACGCTACTAATAACATATACTGGTGACGTCACGTGCGACGAGAATACTACCGGTAACAACTTTGTAGTGGCGTTTCTAAATTTGCGAACGTGGTGGCATATATTCTACGTTGAACGCCACTACAAATAATCTTGAGTATTAAAAAAAATCCACTGATCCCACTGGTCCCACTTGTGTACGAATGTAGCAACAATGCAGGTGCGGCTTGGTGTGTAGCGGTGACTCCTCCCACTGGTCCTACTAGGTACAGTGAGTGTGTGCCGGCGGCGCAGCGAAACAGAAGCCCATGTTGCTCCTGCGCCTCCGGCCGTCACGGGGACGCGCCCCTCCCAGTTGATCTGCTTCCCTCCCCCACGGCGGAGCCGGACTGGCAGGTGACGGGGGGAGGCCGTGCTGAGGGGCATCCTCCCACCGCACTACGCCTCCAGGGTGCGCGCCGGCGTGTGGGAGGTGTTCCGGGGGGTGCTCCTCCCACACAGAGGCCCTCCATCCCAGCATGCCATGATACTCCGCTCCTCTCGGCCCAAGCCTCCAGCGACAGATCTCGCTCCGCTCGTCAAAAGTTGGACTTTACTTTGAAGAATTTGGATCTACATATAATAGTAGCATCACCAACAACTTCTTGCAACACTCGACTCCCAGGCTCGTAGCAACAGTTGGTAGCATCGTCGACATCCTCTCCTAGCCCCCGACTCTTGGCTTGCAGCAACGCCACCGACAACTTGTAGCAGCACGACAACCCCCCTCGTAGAAACACCGCCTCTCCTTGCAAGAACGATGGCGCCGAGCGCTACCACCGATGATTGTCGCACCAGCAACCCTCACAACAAAATATGGTCGCCACATTGCCCTCTGCAGTGTCGGTGGACCTCGGGCTCAGCAGAACCGTCACCCCTAATAGCTGGAGCGACATCGATGCCGACTACCCCTTATCATCGCCATGGTTGAGCCCCACGTGAGAGATTGGAGAGATTCGAGATGGCTGCAGCGAGATGGCGGCGACACGTAATTCGATCGGAGGGCTGCAGAAAGATTGGAGCAAAACATATTTTACTTTATTAATTAATACTCCCTCCGATCAGAATTAAGTATCAGTGATTTTATACTAAATCAGTACAAGGTTTAAGTCACCGACACTTAATTCGGTCCAAGAAAGTAATGTTTACGGGGATAGAATTCACCAGTGGGAATGAAGCACAAATGACAAAGCATGTTTTGCAAGGCCATGTGGCTCCATTTTTTATTTTGAGTGCCTCCATATTTGACACACGTTTTGTCTCGATATTCCTTAGCGGGCCTGGGCTGGCCCGGTCCGGCGGGAGAGAACCAACAATTCGCCGTTTCTGCGATCGTGGCAGCTCCCTCCCCCCTAAACCCTACGCCATGGCCGCCGCCCGCGCCGCTCTCCTCCGCTGCCACAGTCTCGCCGCCGCCGCCGCCAACCCCGTCCTATTCTCCGCCCACGGCCTCCGCTACCGCAAGCTCGAGGTCATCCTCACCAAGGTAATCGCACCCCACCCCCTCCTCTCTCAAATTCCAGTCGCGCGATGCTTGGCTTGGGCCCTCCACTTTCCTCCTCCGGTTTACTGCAACGCGCGCAAGTACGCTACCCATGTTCTCACTCCGCGTTTGTGGTTCCGGGCGATTTGAGCGAAATGCTTTTGATCCAGTGAGGCTGGTGCCACCTTAGTGACAGCTGACAGTTAGACCGAAATCTTCAGCATTCGCCCTTTTATTGTTTGAGCTAGCATTCTGGTTTGGCTGGGCAGGAGGGTTCGTTCCATGATGGGGTATTTAGATACACGGGGAAGATTGACCTCTGCCATCTTTCACTTGGTCACTTCAGACGATCGATAAGCTGGGGAATGCGGGGGAGACGGTGAAGGTGGCGCCGGGGCACTTCCGCAACCACCTCATGCCCAAGATGCTTGCCGTCCCCAACATCGACAAGTTTGCCATACTCATGCGTGAGCAGCCCGAGGTTCGCTTCTTTCTTCCCGAATGTACAATATATTGATGCAATTTTATAGTTTAGATTAGAATATTCCGTCCTTGTTCACAAGGATGCTTGCTAGTGTAGTTTATTGAGGCTGTTTTTCAGTGTTTCGTGAATCCTGTGTGCCTCTCTATGAATATATGAACTGTAGGACTTCTCAATTAGTAATTGTTGTTGCCTTTTAGCTCCTTGGTAGAGTAGCCTTATATACAACTCTGCTACTTTTATTCAGTGAGCAAGTAGTGATTGAAGGTACTGTGGTTCCTCTGGTTTATCTCTACTGAAGTATGCTTCTTGTGGAGTTGTACTGTCGAATTTTGCAGTGCGAACTAGTGCTTTGCAGGCTTACAAGCCTCTCAGTTGTTCATGTAATATGGATATTTCGTCAGTTCACAAGCTTGTTTACTAGCTTCCCAAGACTGAATTTTCAGGATTGTTTTTCAGCGTTTCATAAATCAACTCTGCCTCTATGAATATATGAATTGTATGACTTCTCGAATAGGTGTTGCATTTTAGCTCTTTGGTAGAATAGCCCTACCTATATTACTATTGTTCAGTGAGAAAAATGTGTTGAAGTTATTGCTGCATGTCCAGCAGCAGGTGCTCGAATATGCTTCTTATAGAGTTGTAGTTTGGGTTATTTACAGTCTTACATGTCTCATTTGTTTGATAGCTTTACCAACGTGAAGAGGAGGTGGTTGTCAAGGAAGTCACCAAGGAAGATGATGATGCTCGGGTAGGTTGTGCACTGAGTAAGATCCTTTTTTGTGTGAACTGTGGTATAGACTGGAAGTCTTACTGAACACCTAACTGATCTCTCCTATTCAGTTTCTGAAAGTATCTTTGCTACTCCCTCCGTATGGAAAAGGATGTCGCAGATTTATCTACATACGGATGTAGCTAAAACACGTTTAGATACATGCATATCTAGGCAAATCTGCGAAATCCTTTTCCGGACGGAGGGAATATTTACCACAATTCCAGTTCATAGCTTCTTTGTTGCATTTGTTGTCAGTAGTGCACTTCAAGCCCATTTCAACCATCTCATATTTATAATACTGAGCTCATTGTCTTGGACAGTTTCTTTTACCTCTCACCTTCTAGCATTATATTTAGCTAGTGCTACTTAAGTTTATTTGTTATTGTACTCCACACTCTGTTCATGTGGTCTTCTCATATGAGTATAGCAACCTTTTGCTGGATCTATAATGTCCATCCCATGCTGTACTTAGAAATATCCTTTGATGCACACTTAAAACCACATTTTCCTCTCCTAAAATTCACAGTTAACGCACTTCAAGCCCATCTGAACCATCTGGTATTTAAAATGCTGAACACGTCTTGGAAAGTTTTTTAACGCACTTCAAGCCCATCTGAACCATCTGGTATTTCAAATGCTGAACACGTCTTGGAAAGCTTTTTTCACCCCTCACCTTCTAGCATTATATTTGGTAGTGCTTCATAGGCTTGTTACTGTAATCCACGGTGTGTTGATGTGGTCTTCTCATAAGAGTATAGTGTCTTTTGTTAGATCTGCAATGTCCATCCGATGCTTTACACGGAAAGATCCTTCGATACACACTTGGACAATATTTTTGTAATTGGATCCTGAGATCAAATTTGCTCATATGTTTAAATCTATTGAAAAAAGCATTTAAAATTCACAGTTTGGTTATTCCCATTGACATAGTTAATTTTGTTATCAAATGTTACTCATTTTGTTGTCAACTCAATCATTTGAACAGCAAGCGGAGGAGAAGCTGAAGCAGTATCAAGCTGCAGCAAAACGGCTCGATAATGCTCTCTTGGTTAGTATGGTTCCACTAACTTTTGGAGTCCTTCTGTAGCCTATTTTTGTTCATGTCCCAGTTGGACATTTTTAGTTTATCATATGGAAGGGCTGATCATTCTTTATGTTTAATAGGTGTTGAGGCGGTTCATCTCGGAAGGGAACGAGTTGCGCACTCCTGTAACGAAGGATGAAATTGTTTCCGAGGTTCCTTTCGAGCTCCGTTATTCCTTATTTATTAGAAAAAATTACTGAAATGTAGGTTGTAACATCTAAACTTACCAACAGGTGGCAAGGCAACTCAATATCAACATCCATCCAGACAATTTGCACCTGGTGTCACCATTGTCATCCCTTGGAGAATTTGAGCTGCCTCTTCGCTTACCGAGGGATATACCCCGCCCTGAAGGCAAGCTCCAATGGACTCTCAACGTCAAAATCAGGAGACCCTAGGTACTCTCAGTGGGTAACCTTGTTCTCCTTTCAAGGTGGTGAATGATACCAAAAGATCACTGCAGCCTTGAGATGAGAGATAGGCTGAAATATATCTTGATACTGAACACCTTTTCCCTTTAGATTTTGCTTTGTCTTGTTGTTCTCAAGCGGATGATATGATCCGCTTTTCGTTCCTACAAATGTTTAGAATAGTGAATAATTTGTTTGGAGTACTGTGCCTAGTGTGATTGTTGTCTTTATGATCATATTCTTGACTTGTTAGTGTGCCCAATCCTGGTGTGGAAGGAGAGAGGGATATAAAGAAAGAAAGGCTGCGATTGCAAGGCATCCTTGGAAAGGAGAGGCAGGGAGTGAAAGCTTCCTTGGAAATGCTAAAATGGCGTTGTCATCATCATCGTAGGAAGAAAATGGCAGTCTCTATCACGTTTTCAATGGGCTTCCGTTGCTCTACGCGTCTTGTAATCACCTTTTGCTTTGATAGGGAAATATTTGGTGCCTTCTTATCATCTTCCCATTTGACTGAATGGTTATCAGTTGATCAAATGGACCCTTGTGATGGCCACTGGCAATCGTAGTCTTGGTCCTATTTTAAGATCTGAGCTGAATTACATTGACACTGACTGGACAGCTATTGATCTGTGCTTAATATTGTCTTCAAGCATTACTTTTAAAATTTATTAAGGTAATTAGGCGTCGTAGAGGATTACCATTGCATCCAAAGCACTAATACAAAATGTTCAAAACAAAGGTACTGGTTGTAAATATTACACTTTGACAGTCTGAAGAACTTTCATGTGGAGCTACCCAGCACTTTGCTTGAGCACTGCAAAATACCTTTCCTATGCAGCAAGAGAAAGCTGTAAAGCAGTAATCGCACCTGCAAGGCATCAGAGTTTGACAAGCAATATCGAGATGCTTCTTTTAGGAGGAAATAACAGACAGCTAGTTCATTAAGGTGCTGTTCAAGCTTCAACAGTGCATCCCTTATGGATGAGATGGTGTCATTTGTGGTCCTAACAGCTAGTTTAGAGGTCATAATCTTCAACCTCCTTTATAAAACAATAATAATATCAAGAAACTGGAGGCAGCGGTCTTGTCAGGTTATACCTATCTATCAGCAAAAGTCAAACAAAAAACTGGTCCATGATATGATATGATGTTTTCCCTTTCCTCCAACTCCTGTCAGCTGATTGAACTGTTTATGTGGATCAGTCAAGTTGGGACGAATGATTTGAGTCTTCGCAGATCTTTCACTAGAGAAATAGCTGATAATATGAACTAGGGGTCACCATTGTAAAAGAACAGTCATGTGTATTTCAGCTGGATCATGTGGTTCAGCAGACCAACCCTAATGTCACTTTGTGGAGCCAAAGGAAGGGGGAAAAATGTTCATCTAATAGCTACAGATATACAAATTAACCTGATAGAGTGTGGAGGGGCCAAGTGAAATAAGAAACAGAGGTCTACATGTGGTTGAGGGGGCAAAGCCCATGTGACACCATATGATTCATGCGTAAACACAATATAATACTGCATCATAAGAAATAATTGCTACTAGTACATTAGAGTAGACAAGAGAGGACAGCCTGCTCAGGAACTGCTTGGCTATGATACAGCCAATTTAAGCAAGATTAAAATATCTCAAGCCTTCTAGGGTAGAACAAGAATGATATCTGAAAGCCTCAGTTGTGTGGACATTTATAGTAGACTAGAGTAGTGGTGCTGTAGTGAAAGTGAAAGATGAGGAGAGCCAACAAGACAAATCAATGTGTCACAAGAAAAGCTGATGAAAACTTGCAGCAACAAGTGTCCAAAAAAACACCTCAACTTCACTGAAATTGCTCAAATGTGAGCTTGCACTTCATTTGTGCAGACGAATACGAAAGGACAAAGTGTATTATCATGGCGCTGAAAGACAATAGTGATGAATCTCTCAAAAGAATTACATACATGACTGCTGGAATAGGCAAGTCAGCTTCAGGCTTTGGCGAAATACATCGATCTAGGGAAACAATGAAATTGGAAGCTCTAAACCCTTTGGATTCTGTGAGGATTTGGATACACATATACAGATTATGGATTACTTAGCCTGTAAAAAGCAAGAGTATACGCAGCAAATCGACATAGCAACTGCATCTCTGAAAGCAAAAAGATTAGATGAACGGGTGACAGCGCCATCTCATTTTTCATTTGAAAGAAAGAAGTTAATAAGTGCCACCCTAACTCTGCGTGTTTTCCAGAATGTTCCTTAAATGGCTTGATGAAACAAGTAGCAAGGTTAGCATAAACCAGAAGAAACATGTTATCAAAGGCCGATGACGACGCCTCAACAGAAACATTTCCTTGTTGACAAGTAGGTAAGATGACGAGGACGCATACATGTTACCCTTCACTTCAGTGTTTGATACTTTGATGCACCACAGTTCCATTTGCCATACGATATCAACAGCTCTACACCATGCAAATTGGGTAATGTAGTAGTAAATTATATGTTCACAGCTGAGTAAGGAAAAACAGAATAATTCATGGGAAAAAACTAGTCCGCAATATGCAAGTCTTGTCTGTGAAAGATACTGGTACAATGGATCTGACTTGTAAATAAAGGCGCGTCACATTCATATAAACTGTTCATAGTTGCTGTCCTTTTTAACACAATAAAAAACAGAAATAAAAGTCTGATACAATAAGAATTGTCACATCAATCATCATACATACTCTGATTTTTAGATTTAGGGATTAAATGTTAATGAAACTCTATTGCTGCTTGCCAATTGCCATCAGTGAAATCTATAAGTGTACAAATTACAACAGGACTAAACTGAACAATATACATTGACCTAATGATATTTGTCTTATGTTTGATTAGAAATTTCTCCATGATTTCCACTGGCACTTAATTACAAATAAGAAGAAAAAGGGAACTTACTTCAATTAATCAGAAATATGACTGTCATAACAATACACAATGAGCACAATATGAACAATTAAAACTTAGGGGTTAACACTCCTCGGCATTTTGAATTTTACATAATTCATGCCTCAAACTGCTATTATATATCACAAAACCAAGATTGGCTAGTACTTGAGAAAGATTTAAGTTTGGCAAGATGAACAATCTACTGGAGTACAATTGTACCGGGCAGGTGAGGTTTTGCAAGCAAGCAGCAGGAGGATCAGCACCGCCACGCCGACACCGACACGAGCTCCGACTGCTGCCACCAGAGCGCGAGCGCCGCCTGCCGCTTCTCGACGTGGAAGCCATGGTTGGCCGTGCGTCTGAGCAGGCACTCGGCCTGCGCCTCCGTGGCATTGCTGAGCTGCAGCGGCGTGAACCCGGTGGATGCAAACATGGACCGGCATGGAGGCAGCTTATTGTTGCTACTAATTAGGCGCTCGGCTCTCGGCCGCAGGATGAACTGCTCGACCTTGGCCACCACGTCCGGCGACGCGCCAGCGGTGTCCAGCGATTCGAGGACTGCGGCGCAGGACCGCAGGACATTGAGGGAGTGATTCGGGAGCGGCAGGTCGGCGCGGTCGCAACCGTGATCGACAGACACGACAATGGCGGGACGGAGCTGCTTGATGACGCGGAGAGACGCCGGCGTCGGCGCGGAGGTGTCTGTTCCGATGGTGAGGTGTACAGCGACGGTCTCGTCGGGCCCCGCGGATAGGCCGACGGGGGGTGACGGGCTGAAGGGATCGAACGCGACGGCGGTGAATTCGAACGGGATGCCGAGCTCTGCAGCGAAGCGCGTCAGGCTCTCGTGGGTGAGGTGGAGCTCCAGGGGGTGCCTTGACCCCGGTGAGACCAATGCCGTGACCTTCAGGGTCGGCGGTGGGCCGGCGGAACGGCGCCACTGGTGCGCGAGCTCCTGCATGAGAGGCGGCCAGTGGCCGCCGAAGCCGATGTCGAAGTCGACGACGTGCACGCGGCGCGCGCCGGCGCCGAGCTCGTCGAGGAAGGCCTGCGTGGACGTGAAGCCGGCGAACTGTACGGTCGGGGACGCGTCCGCCAGGGCCTTGTGCGCTGCCAGCTTCAGCGCGACGTCGAGCGGCGAGCGGACGGAGCCAGACGGAACGGCCGCGGCGGTGGGCGGCAGGCGCTGCAGGAGCGCGTCTCGTAGTAACGCGGCGGCGCGGAGGAGAGGAGGGTGCCCCGGAGGCGCAGGTGGCGAGGGGAGCCGTTGATTGAGCCGCGCCAATATCTCGCGAGCGCCAGTGGAGTCCCCGGCGTCGGCGCGTCGCGCCGCCTCGAGGAGCTCGTCTACCGCCGCCTGGGGCTCAAGATCTCCTTCTTCTCTTGCGGCGGCGGCGGAGAGGACGGGACCTGGCTGCGCCTGCGCCGGGACGGGGAGCTGCTGCGGGAGCTGAGGGAGCGAGAATACCTCCTCCCGGTGCTGCTGCTGCATCGGCATCGGCGCCGGCGGCAGGGGAGACATGAAATTGGGGTCAAAGAAGGCGGGGCCTTTGAAGCCGAAGGCGTCCCCGTCGCCGTCGGCGTACCCGGCGTCCATGATCCAGCGGAGGAAGGAGCTGTCCTGGGTGTGCGCTGCGGGGGCCGGCGCGGCCATGTCGGTGCCGGAGAGCAGCACGGCCTCCCAGTCCTCGGCGCTGATGGGCGGCGGCTCGGAGTGGGAGTGGGAGGAGGAGGTGGGCGGGCTAGGGCTCCGGTTGTAGAGCACCGAGGTCGGCTCCGGCGACTTGCCGTGGACTCGCTTGCCGCCGCCGTCGTCGAGGCTGCAGGACATGGTGGACCTGGAAGACCTGGTGGTGATCATAAGAGAGCAGGAAGGAGGGGGAGGTGTGTGTATGTGCGTGCGGTGGTGTGGCGTTGCGTGTGTGCGTGTATGGGGACGAGTCTAGATTGCTTTCACTCCGGCTGCTTTCCTTGCCTCGATTTTTCTGTCTCTCTTATTTACTCCCAGTCTCCCACCACCCACCACGGCGGACGCAGCTTCAGTGCCTTACTGAAGCTAAGGCTCACGGCGTCTTACCCCTCATCCACCATCCAATCTAGATTGGATAAAACGTCCGAAATTTGAATACGAAATTCAAACTTTCTAAAAAAAATTGAAAAAATTACAACACATCGTTTTCATTCAAAGATTTAATCTGAGAAAGTTTCAATCCATTTGGACATACGGTTTGTGAATAAAAATATTTGATGTAAGAGCTAGCATATTTTGTATAGAGTCATTTTTAGTCATCCGATCCAGATTGGACGGTGGATTCCGAGGTAAGGCGCTGAGAGCCTTACTTGGCTAAGTCATCGAAGCTGCGTCCCACCATGGCACCATGGATGGAGCTCAGTTCAGCTGAAGCTGGGGACATCAGTGAGCCGAGTTAGTCAGCGAGTGAGTGAAATGGATGCCCCCATTTCTGTTGCGATTTAGATAAATTTGCCTTCCCTTTTTGCTACAGTTGATTTTTTGCCACCATGTTTCAACACAATTTGGTCTTTTGTCTTGACCAAATTAGAACCATCATTGTCTGATTCGGTTCGTGTGCCGCTCAAATTTCCATCAGGCTTTTTCGTCCTTCTCACATCGTCCTTCTCACATCGGAACGGACAGCGGACAAGCTACAGATCAGGAGTCCAACGGTTCTAACGGATAGCAGGTCGCTTGAACGGATTGAGATCCAGTGCTTTGATGAAGACAAGGCATAGATGAACAGTATGATGCTTTGACCCTTGTTTCTAGCCATTGGATCAATAATGGATGCTCAGATGAACCTGAACAGTCCACTGCTACAGGGCGCATCCACAGTATAATTGCTACAGTGAATCGTACGCACTACGCATGCTACATGGCAATCTACAATGCAGCTGCTACAGCGTTTGATCTTATCTGTCGATTTCTGATCTAACGGTCCAGCCGACAAGGCACCGTACTGTTCACTTGTGCCTTGCCTTTATCGAGGCGCAATTTTTTTTTTAATATTGCACTTTTTTTTAGCTATTTCAGAACTAGGATTAGTTTGTAGCTAATTACAGATTTAGGGCACTGTTCCATCTGCCGGATACGATTAGTACTATTTCCATCTGCCGGATACGACTAGTTGGTTTGGAGGCTCGCGTGGCTGCTGTCGCGTCTGGTGGACCTGCTGTCGCGGCTGGCGGACGCGATAAGTCCCTGGCGTGGCGGACGGATGCGACAAGTTCTGTTGCTGCTACGCGCACCCGGCCGGCTTCAGTAGCATCTGTTTTAGACAACTACTAACTATTTTCATTACTTTGTATTGTTTTTAGTCGCGGCAAATATTTCGGAAGTTTTATCTTTGAGTAGTATTTCTAAATATATATTGGAGTAACATTTATATTAATATAGAAAGTGCGTGATACATCGGTATTACATACCGCAAACTAAAATATAGAAATGTTACTAGGTATCACGCACTTTCTATATTAATATAAATGTTACTTCCAATATATATTCAGAAATATTACTCAAAGATAAAACATCCAAAATATTTACCGCGACTAAAAACAATACAAAGTAATGAAAATAGTGAGTAGTTGTCTAAAACGGATGCTACTGAAGCCGACCGGGTGCGCTTAGCAGCAACAGAACTTGTCACATCCGCCCGCCGCGACAGGGCCTAATTCTATCCGCCAGACACGATAGCAGGCAGGACAGAGACCTGCCTCGTCCGAACCAACATATCGCATCCGGCAGATGCGAATAGTACCTATCGCATCCGGCCAATGCGACCGTGCACTACTTTTGCAAATCACACTATCCTAATCCTACTTCTGAACTTGCTGAAAAAAAGTACAATATTTTAAAAAAATTCGCCTGGATCTCGGTCCCGCTTGAACTTGCTGTGGCTAGCAACACAGTTGATTCCCATCACATACATTGGAATTCCAGGGAATTTCTTGCTAGGATTTTGAACTCCATGTCTAATCTCCAAGGCCAAATATTCCACATCAAGCGAGATCTCAATGGTGTTGCTGACAATTGTGCTCATCAGATGCTAAGGCCTCCTACAGGTCTACCTATTCTAGAATGCTCTTCATCAGCTCATAGTCTCTCTTCCTGTCCTGTTTTAGCTTCCTTTATCCAATTTCAACCGATAGGTTATGTAATACAAACTGCAAACTGTTGGTGAGCTGATGAATAAAATTGGCGCCTATGGCGCTCTTCTTGTTAAAAAAAACATCGGAATGGACCTCGTCTATCAAGTGGACGATCTTGGAGGGTGGCGCCACCCTCTCCTTCTTGTCGCCCTCCCCCTCCCACCACTTTACATACTTCACAATGTTATCATGTTGGGCAGAATTTTGTCAAAATATGATAACTAGGGCTTCCTATTACCACAACTTTGTTTCAATTCAAAATAAGCTCTACATATAAAAGATGCACATTGACGATGTGATACCATTCTGACAATTGGTATTGAGTTTAGCTAATTATAAATCCTCAATTTCATTTCCATGCTCGAAGTCTTTTTAAACAAATTTTGACAAATTGATCACAAATGTTCAACCGTTCAAAATTTCCATCAAAGATTAATTTCATCTCACCATTTCACACAGGTCTCATGTGTTATAAGATTTTTGTTTTGACGCCGTAAACAATAGATCCGAGTTCTTAATCTTCCAAGTGTTATGTGAGTTTGTATGTGCTCTCTCTCTAGGTCTCTACCATGTATTGTGTCTTTTTTCTTTTCTGTTTAGTCTATATCTCTTTTTTGGACGTTACATTTTTGTTAATCCATTGTTTCGTGATTAGAACTCACTGCGACAACACAAACGCCTTGACGTTTTTAGACGCTACGACACATGCCTATACCCGCGCTCGTGCTAAGGCAACAAATAAAAGCCGCCAAAAATAATTGCGGTAGGGAAAGTGTTGATGCGACGCATGGCGCATTGTGATCCACTACGCACTCTCAGACGCGAAACCAAGATTGTAATGCCTCGGTAAATTAATAGGCGACACAAATTTTAATGTTGTGTATAAGTATGGTGCGGCATATTGTTTTTGCCATGTTTCATGCTACAAAAAAGTTAATCACAATCAATGCTAAACATTAGTTCATCCTTCCACTAGAATGGTAATTTCTAAGTCATTGAGTTAGATAATAATATTTTATTACATCTAATGCATGTAAAATGCATACATAATCTTTGTAGTTTATAGTGCTAAAATGTTTATTATTTTGCAACTTTATTATATTTATTGGGACTAACCAACTAATAGTTGCAAAAGTGCACAAGTTCTTGTTTTAAATTTTTTTTGTGTAGGAAAAACATGAATATGGAAGAAAATCCCTCATTATGGCAATATTTGGAGTTTCCTAAAATCTATCATGCTAAACACTTTTGAAATACTTGAAGATGACGTAAAATAAAAAAGTGATCAACATGAAAGTTGTGGAAATTTTCAACCCGTACTAAATAGAGTCACGATGAGCCAGATATGCCCCTATTTCTGAAGGGTACATAAGCAGTTTTGGGATTCCAAAAGTTGGTGACATGATTGACTCAAACTCTTGCCATATGATATCAATTCGGCCAAGCCATGAATTTGGAGACTTATGGGCCTTTCTAGGAGTCACCATGAAGGTTCTAGAGGTTCCTAAGAGCCCTTGGATCCAAGAGTTCAGATCTGATGTGTAATATCCTAGTATTAGAGACCATAAATTAGTAGAACACCGATTTGTGCATTGCATTCATGCATGGAAAATCTAGGAAAATTTAAAACTTTTTTATAGAACTTGTCAAAGTGATTGAAATCTCACTTGAGTTGATGATTTAGGACTAGTTCATCAAGTAGAGTGTTGCACACTTCGATTGACCTTTGGTAAACTTCTATGTTAGGAGGGTAGAAGTAGGATTCATAATAAACTTGAACAATAACACAAACACAATCTTAAGAAAACAAGAAACAAATCATCTTCTATCTTACCTTATTCTATCCTATCTTAAACATCATCTATTCCAAACCTATCACAAGTCTCTGACTTGTAAATCAATCCTATCCAATCCATTATCCTGTAAGTGAATGCTTACACATTATTGATCATTCTTGTAAGATCCAAGAAATATATCTTGTTAGGAGTAAACCTATTACAAAGCCAACCCATAATGAGTACCCTTAGCTCAGTATTCTTCTCTAGAAGAAGCATACCTAAACCATAGAGAGTTCAAACCAAGGCCTCTTTGATAAACACTTCCATATATAGATACACTCCTAGACCATGCACTTGTCCAACCAAATATAAGAACCTACCCATAACCTTTTCTAATAAGCTATAGAAACTTTAGAGAATTAGAAAACCTAGGTGTTGTGTATAAAGCTCAACCATTCATTCTTAGGAATCCACAAACCACTATATCCTAATCCAATACCACTTTAGTGTAGCCAACCAAACTCTTCTACTATGACTTAGTAGGGGTAGACCTTGTTGATAACTCATTAAGTGATGAGTTAGAGAATAGTTAAACAATTAGAAGTATTTCTAAGCCTAGTGTCAACCCAATTAATAGAAGTCCATTCAATAGAAAGACAAAACCTAGAGTAAGTATTGAGTAAGAAGCCTATTTAGTGGATCTCAACATGAATCATCTCCAGTCTATCTAGCTAATCAAACCTTGATCTTATTCCAAGTATATCTAGAATAAAACACATATCCTAAAGTAGTAAAGAAACCTACTCTATTTTTATGGAGTGAGTAAATATCTACCTTATCCTCTTGTACATTGATACAAGTATTCCAAACTCTATACTCCAGACTTGTGTTGAGATGAAATATACCTCACACACACATGATCAATTCTATGAGTATATTTATGGAGATAAATGAATCTCTAATCCTTGAGCTCACATATCACTTAGTGTTATGATGAGACAAACTTCATCCTAAGATTGCAAGTTTTATCCATACTCTAGTCTTAGGTAAAACACACACATAATCCAAAGTGATTAATTTCACTATTCCAATAATCTTACCTCATCTTAATCTATCAGTAGTAAATCTACTACTAATCTTATCCAAATTATTTATAAGGATCTTTAACTCAAATGAGAGTATTTAGAATCTTATCTATATTTATATTTGCACCCTTTCTAGTGTATTCAAAACCTGTTGAAAATCAAGTGTACTCCAAATTACTTTGGAAAAAGATTTCCATTCAAAGGTTCCCAATATATTGTGCATTGACAAGTATTTCCAACCAACTATTGTCAAGTGTGGAAATGATTAAGGATCAACATTTTCATGTGTGATCAAATCATAAAATACTTCCATGAGCTATTCATGGGAAAGAAGTCCACATAAATCAATTCATCCAAACCAATTTAAATTCTTTGTAATGCATTTACTCAATTTTGAGCTAAATAAGATATTATAAAGTACTTCCAAATAGGAAAAATACTATGTGAGATCATTCTCAAAATAGGAACCCTAAAATCCAAACCCTAGGTATGTCATGTGAGGGACATGAATAGACAAATCTTCCCAACACTTCCTAAAAGAAATAATGGAAAACTTAAGTGTGTGTTGCGAAATGCTAAAGGAATTAAAATCATCTACTTTGAATTCAAATGCCATTTCACCTCTCCACATAGACCCTTCTCTTTAAAATTAGTCTGTAATAGGAAAGTGAGCCTAGCATTTTAGTCAATGCAATGGCATTCCAATATTTAGAGAATTCCAAACACATTTGAAATCATTGTTCATCCATAGTGATAATTAAGTTTTCAATTAGTTAATATGGAGGTTTAAATGATTTATCCACAATTGTAATTTAAGTTTTAACTTGAGTATGCAAATCAGCCCATGAGTCCAATTCAGCCCAAAGCCCATTTAGTGACAATTTCCACTTATCATGATTAAAATAAATGGATAAGTAAAGCCACATAGGAAACTTAGCTCCTAAGTACCCCCACATAGAGCCAAACTACAAGGACGGTTGCACAATTATTAAAGCCTTAGGTGTCAACCCCAGAGTCACCCCAAAATACTATAAATAGGACGCTGGAGCTCACCCCAAACCTCACACCTCCTCATAAGCTCACAAGTATCATTCTCGGACCAGAGGTTGAGAGAAAGATCTCAAGAATCACCCTTAGGCAAGAGGCTAAGGGAGAGGAACCTCCAAACACACTCAGTAGTGTGGAGTAGAAATCTACGAGGAAGAAGAGAGCAAGAACAGGAGGAGAAGAACTGCACCAGATCTTCATCAAGCCCACTTAGGAATCTACAAAGGTTATAGCTCAAACCCTAGAATAGAAAGTAGTGAGACCTTATGATAGAAAGTAGTGAGACCTTAGGATAGAAAGTAGTGAGAGGGAGTGGTAGCTATTCCCCAGAACCCTAAGTCCTTGCTATGTAGTCTCCAACATTGGAGAATAGCATCAGTAAACTCAAAGGCCTGGCACAGCTAACACAACGGATGATGATGTATTAGTTAAGACCACAACCCTAAGATATTCCAATTCATCTCCTGACTGAATCACAAGATCATCCAAAGGAAGAAAAGGAAGAGCGAAAGCCAGCAAATTTGTACAACAACACAATTTTGTCCAAAAAATGCATCTTTCTATCATCCACACCCAATCCTAGCATCTAAAACTATTTCCGGATCATATATTTGATCTAGAAAGTATCCTATTCCACTTGATGATCTTGTTTATCATCAAGAACACCTAAGACCATCAATAACATCTAAGAACACGAAGAACATCAAGAACACACCCAAGAATTTAAATCATAACAACTAAATAAATGTTAGAATCTATCTGTAGATCATATGAACACATCAAAAATCACTAGAAATCAATCCATCAATAAGTTTACTTAATCTAGACTATATTCTACACATCTAAATGATCCTATGATAACCAAGAACAAAAAAATCATAAGAACCAAAATGCATAATAAACATGGATTGTAAATCCACCACCGCACATTCCCTCCCCACGTCCTCACACACGATCTCTGTAACTTGTAGTGACATCATGTGCTTGTACGGGTATATATACCCCAGTTAAATCAATGCAATGTGTGTTGAATCCCATCCCAGATTTCATGGTATCAGAGGAGGATCTTCTCAACCCCTTCTCGCAGCCCCTCTCCCACACTTCCGCAACTTCCTTCAACAATCCAATGGTGACGCTGGCGTTTTCTCCGACCAGCACGCCACCCGGCTCTCCCCGGTAGCCTGCAGTCATCCACGCCCTCAACACCGCGCCACCTCCCTCTGCTCTTCCAGCCTCAGTGATCCAGACGGTTGCCATCCGCTCCCATGTTCCCATCATGCTCGATCTAGCCGCCAGCAACTATTTGCAGTGGCAACGCTTTATTCTCCATGGAAGCAGTGACCAGACGAGTTTCCACCCTCCCCAACGCCACCGGCGAAATCGCCACCGACGAGGTGGACGAGGAGACAGGTATATCTAATTCTTGTCCCACACAATGCTACCATAGCCACCATAATGATGATGCAGTTGACCAAACTCTAACTTAGGGACCTTTAACAACACCTTGTGCAGCTCCGAGGTCCCCACCTCCTCCCGCAACCGAAGTAGCAAGCAGAGGAGGCAGGGACCCATCGATTCTCGATCATAGATGACGTGAATGAGGAAGATGCTGGCGGCTGCTAGGGGAGCAGCAGTGATGGCTGGCGTGTAGTTGATGATGATTATGGCCAGGCAGTTGGGAACCCCAAGCACAAGGTATGATGAGCACAGCAGCAAGTTTTTCCCTCAGTTAGAAACCAAGGTTTATCGTTCGAAGAAGAAAAAGCCAATACGACTGAAGGTGATGCTTGCAAGCTTCGTGATAGCTCCGGACAATTTATATGGCACCTCGTCCAAGCTTTGCTTTGCGAGCAGCAACGTGGAACCTGCACACAACACAACCAAGTACTTTGTTCCCAACTTACGATGAGGTTGTCAATCTCACCGGTTTGCTTGAAACAAAGGGTATGAGCGTATCGAGTGGAAAACAGTAGAAGTATGCGAGTAAAGTAAACAGTGCGAGTAAAGTAAATAGGTGATAGCAATATGATGGAAATAGGACCGGGGTCCACAGTTCACTAGTGGTGTCTCTCCATAAGATAAATAGCACATGCTGGGTAAACAAATTACAGTTGGGCAATTGATAGAATAAAGATAACGTGATATGTCAAGAAGATCACTATGCGATTTACTCTGGGCATTACAACAAAATACATAGACCGCCATCCAACTGCATCTATGACTAATAATCCACTCACGGGGATATCATCCGAACACCCCATGAGTATTAAGTTGTGAACAACAGATAATTGCATTAAGCAAAGTGTGTAATGTAAACAAAGCATATGCCCTCGAGCATATGAATGTTGTTTTCTCCCTAGTGGCAACAACACATCTACAACCTTAGAGGTTTCTGTCACTCCCCCAGATTAAATAGAGGCATGAACCCAACTATCGAGCATAAATACCCCCTCTTGGAGTCACTAGCAACTACTCGGCCAAGATAGCTACTAACAACGGAGAGCATGCAAGATCATAAACAACATAGAGATAACATAAGATATATTTCAGTATAGCAACTCAATCGTAACACCAATATTCATCGGATCCCAACAAACCAAACATGTAGAATTACATAACGGTGATCTCAATCATATAGGGCAGCTCATGAGATCTAAACATGAAGCACATGGTGGAGAGGACAACCATCTAGCTACTGCTATGGACCCATAGTCCAAGGTAAACTACTCACTCATCGCTCCGGAGGCAAGCATGGCGATGAAGAAGACCTCCGGTGGCGATTCCCCTCTCCGGCAGGGTGCCAGGAAGAGCTTCTGGACCCTCCCGATCTCGGGTCGATGACGGCGGCGGATCGCGATGTGTTTCTGGAAAATTGATCGGGTACTTAGGTTTTTCCCGTCGGAGGGGTCTTTATAGGCGAAGGGGCATCGTCAGAAGTGGACCGAGGTGTCCTCACACATAGGGGGCGTGGCCAGGGGTTGGGCCGGGCTGCCCTGGTGTGTGGGGCCCTCGTGGCCCCACTCCGTCTCCTCTTCAGATCTCTGGAAGCTTCCGGGAAAAATAAGACTTCAGGAACTTGTTTCGTCCAATTCTGAGAATATTTCCTGTGTAGCTTTTCTGAAACACAAAAACAGCAGAAAACAGGGAACTGGCACTGTGGCAACTTGTTAGTAGGTTAGTTCCGGAAAATGCATAAAAGTGCCACGAAGTGTAACGAAACATTTGGCAAATGGTGTAAAAACAAGCATGGAGCATAAAAAAATATAGATACGTTGGAGATGTATCAAGCAGCGAATGCGCGGCTGCCGCTGATCATCGTTGCTCACTTGTCGTACATCCGCAACACTGAATAGTCAAGGTACGTTCTATACTAATAGGTAATCTGGTCAAATTCCCTGTTTGCTTAGGTTTAAGGTGTTGGTTAGTTGAAAAGCAAAGACAAAGGACATGGATTTTCAGGCATGAATCTGCCCTAGTGCTTATATGTTTTCTGAAATCGTTGGTGAATTGGTGATAGTTGGGCTAATAAAATTATGATAATAGTAGGCCAACAGATATGGGGTTTTCTTATCATTTTTTTTTGAAATCATTTATATTTGAATAATGTTATTGGTTTACTGCTAAACATGTGCTAATAACTCGGTATGCTATTTTGCTTTACACTTGATATCTTGATATAGGGCTCCGCCCCTATATGTTGGTCTTTGTATTTCCTTTATACTTGTTAACATTATTTCTTATAATAGTACATAGGGTTAAATATCAGGTATAATGGATATTTATATATGTTTGTTCTGTAAGGCAAGGCACGGGACTCCAGAATCAAAGAAATGTGGTATTTTCTTTTGTAGACAGAATTTTTGGTTGGTTGCACAGAACAAATAATACATCGGTTTTAGTAGACAATATTATAGCATTTGATTGCCATTGTTTCAAATGAAGGACTTCAGTATTTTTCATTATGCCCAGATGCTCATATCATGCGAGTATGTAAAAACTATTATGCAATTAAAGAAAATACCGAGGTGCAAAAAAAAAATCCTAGAAAGCTACAAATTCATATTTGTACATGACAAAACTTGCTTAAAAGCTACAACATTCATAAATAATACTATGTTGTATATAGCTGTTATGTTATTTTTATAGCATCTCAGTATTTATCTAATTACCTGCATCAAGTGAAAATTGGTAGCTCAGTAAAAATGAAGTATTTTCATAGCATCTTAGTATTTATCTAAATATGCATTAAGTGAATTCCTTTTATAGAAATGTGTCTTAACCGTATTATGATTTCATAGGCGTCAAGTTTGCAAAGGTGGCAAGGATGATGAGTAACAGTGTGACACCTAATTAGATAAGCGTGAGTCTAATTGGTGTTTACGCGATGCAATGCCTCCCTGCTTGGTGTGTACGGAATTAACCAAACACACACATTAAACAAAAAAAAATCCCTCTCTTGTAGTATACTTCCGCGAGCACCCTGCGTTGCCAAAACAAAAGGGATGTTATATCACGTGCACCACAAATAGTCAAAGGGTTATTATGTAACGTATCCTGGAAAGAGTGCCCCTTACCTATCATGCCTATGAAAATAATAAGATTATTGAGGCTAGATCGTACTAGTATATCATATCCGTCTCCCATCTTACGGCCCAAATGGGATGTTATCACGTGAAACGCTGAAAGTCAAAGGAATAGGATATATCGCAAATCACAAGCATGCACAAACGGTGTGCCTAATGAATAGTGTCCCCTTCATGCCATGCTTATATGAAATAAAAAATAATCTCAAGAATTTATCGCATCTATCAAATATCTCTTTTTTAGGGAATCTATCAAATATCTCTTAGAAGAAGCGCCAACCATCCATATACGTGGAGATTGACGATGAACGCCTACAACTGATCATACATATTAATGGACTTGTACCCCAGACATATGATCCCATCTAGCGAATTAACATGTCTCCAAGGAAGTTGAAAATTAAGTTCCCAATAATAGATCACATATAACAAATATATTTTTGTGACCCATAGCAATGCTGCACCCCCCGATCTCGATGCAGCCCATCAACACCAAATGATGCTATTGCATGGAAATGTCAAAGGGTATCAGAGATCATAAAGTCTACCTAGTAATAAATAGTGTTCCTTGGATATCACACCAATGAAAAAAAGCATCCCAAACTTACCACATCTATCAAGGAAGAAGTGTGCCATTGTTGATGCGATGCACAAGGGCGAATTTACCACGTAGGCATCATTAGGCTCGAGCCGCTACCCTTCATTTTCAGGAAATAAAAGTATCATGTTTTTTAGTTGGTCCAATACAAAGAAAAAATGCCTTATGAAATTATACATTGAGCCTACCTGCATTTTCATCCTAGATTCGCCATTGGTGATGCATATGCGTGGAGATCCATGGTCGATGAACATTCAGCAACTCATCCAATATAGACAGGCGGGCCTTTAGCTCGCACGCCGAGTCTATGACCACATCAAGTAAATTGCCATGTCTAATATAAAGCTGAACATCAAAATAGAAACCAAATAATAGACCATATCACATACCTTCTTCGTGTCCCATAGAATTTCAGCGCACCGTAATCTGGATGCAATGTAGTGACACAAAAAGATTTTACCGCGTGGAGCATGAAAAGTCAAACATACCGCGGTGTGGCTAAGAAAAAATCGTGTTGCTCGCACACCATGCCGATGAAAAAAGAAAGAACCCCAAGAACTGATCACATTTCCCAAGAAGTGTCTATCATACATAGATAAGCATGGAGGTCGATGAATGTCCACAAGTGATCATGTATACTTAAAGGTCATGCAGCTCGATCACAATAATGATCACTTCTCCTAAATTAACAAGTCTCATATTAATGAAGTTAAAGATCGAAAAATGTAATCCCTCCATTAATAACAGAACGCTTCTACAACATCAGATATTTTTTTTCGTGTACCCTCGTAGCATTTCGAACACGGCCTGATCGATCTCCATGCAGCCAATCGACGCCACAGGGATGCTATCGCGTGAAGCATCAAAAGTCAAATGGATATCGCATATCACACGGTGTATCTATAATTAGTAAGAAAATAGTGCCCCTTGCATAGCATGCCGATTAAAAAAAGGGTAGGAATCCCAAGAAAAGATCGCATCCATCAAAGAAGAAGAGCCACTAGCCGTTGCTGCTGCGATTTGCATGGAGATGGAGATATGGATGGACGTCTAACCCTCTATATAAAGGGACCTCTAGGGCACACTATGGTACACCATCACAGCCAGTGTGAGCGACTCCTAGTAACAAAATCAGCATGTCTCCAATGAAGTTGGTGGTGGTGGCGGCGCTCGCGGTACTTGCCTTGGCCAGCACCGCGGCCGCCGACCGGTGCGGAGCCGGAGGCCGAAGCAACGGGCAGCCCCTGGAGTGCCCCAAGAACCTGTGCTGCAGCAAAGAGGGGTCCTGCGGCATGGGTAAGCTCTACTGCGGCGACGGCTGCCAGAGTGGGTCCTGCTATGTCAACAAGCGGTGCGACGCCACCGTCCCCTGCGGCAACAACTACTGCTGCAGCTCCGACGGGTACTGCGGCCTCGGCTCGCGGTACTGCGGCGCCGGCTGCAAGAGCGGCCCCTGCGCCTCCCCGCAGCTGTGCGACGCCAACAACGAGTGCCCCAACAACCTCTGCTGCGGCGTCGGCCCGAATGGGCAGCAGGAGTGCGGCGCCGGCCCCACGTACTGCGACGGCAACTGCAAGAGCGGCCCTTGCATCGCCAACGCCAACAAGCAGTGCGGCACCGGCGCCGCCGCGTGCACCAACAAGTACTGCTGTGGGACCGCCCCGTTCGCCGCCGCCCCCACCTGCGGCCTCGGTCCGGAGTACTGCTGCAAAAACTGCCTGAGCGGTTCCTGCAGCCCAGCCATAGAGTTCCTCGGATTCAAACTATTCTGCCCGGCGTAATGCAGGGTCCGTACGTCGTCTCTCCCTCTAGTACTGTTGCTCCCGGCCGGCCAGCTAGAGGACCTTAATTTGCTCTCTACTTCACCCTAAGCTACTTCCGTTCCGTGTGTGTTAGAGGGTGTCCCCTTATATGGGGATGTTCTCTTGTTTGTTTGTTTCTTCGGTTTATCGATATGGAAATAATCAGGCCGGACGACTATTCTAAAAATTCATGTTTTTATTATCTTGGAGTACCATTCAGCGTTTGCAGTTAACCAGGAACGAATTTGAAGAAACTAACGTCGTACAAAAAGCTATGGTCATTTCCCGGTATGTCCGATGATCGGCCGGTGAAAAGAACCCGTCTATGGTCTAGGAGTGTAAAAACTTGCGCGCGGCCGATCGTCTCACTTCAATATGAGGCTTCAGCTTAAGATTTTTCGAAGCTTGAGATCACTCAAGCTAGCTTGCGAACTAGATGGTGGACAAGTGATGACGCTCGTTCATGTCTAGGGGACACGGTGAGTCAGGAGAGCATGGATGGATTGGCAGCGGTGAGAGCCTAGCCTATGCACTAGAGGATCGGTCGATCGATGGGAGCCATAGCGGCCACCACATCAGTTTAACAAGGGAAAGGAGAATACAAGAGAGGAACATGTAGACATGCAGTAAGAGGAAGTCCAGCACTGATTCCATTCACAAGTTGATTCCAGATTGAATGTTGTGACGCAGAAGAAGTAAATTAAAGTACATCCAACGAGAAATGCAATTCGGCTCCCATGTGTATATGGACTCACGATTTGAAAACACATTTCATAGTATCAAAATTTTTAGAAAAAAAGTCCCATTTACATCCAAACATTCTATGTTCATAAATTTGTTGGGAAAAGAGAACATTTTTGTGTTCCGTGTAAAAAAGACACTTAAGATGTTTTAATATAACTATTCACATGACATTATTTTTGTCTTATTTACATATGACACATAAAATGATTTTGGTGAGCGAACATAGAATGTCTAGATGTATACGTGAAATTTTCTTTCAATTTGTTTAACATTTTTAATTCTTGCGCACTTTTCATAATAGGCATATGCACTCGAGAGCCAAAACACCACCTCTCCAGCTAGAAATACAACCAATAACTACATAAACGATTTCGCCCATCCGAACAGACCAAATATTCATTATTTACAGTTAGATTTGCTACAAACCCCATAGTGTGCCTTGTTGACCTGGCCGGGCGGATGGAGTGCGGCCCGCATAGGCCAATTTTTTGAGCAAGCCCTGTATTTGGTGCATCTGGGCGTTGTTTCACCGAAAACCGACCCTTCCCGTGGGCTAGGCAAAAAATATAATATTTGGTGGTAAAATAAGGGTTTGTACAAGATATTTTTCTGTCTTTTTTACTCACAACACTACAAATATTGATTTATCGTGAAACTTGGTCATACATACGTAGAATGTCGAGATGTACACGCAAAATTTTTGTTCGGAATTTTTTCACATTTTCAAATGTGTTTTTTAAATAAAAAGAGCATATGCACCCTAGATCAAATGTGCATTTCCCCTTTGTCTTTTACTTCTTTTATTAGTATCATCTTTGCTCCTCGGGAGTGTGCAAAATTTGCAATTCTACAAGAGGCCTCAGTTTTATGAGATGCTGAGCCACCGGCTTCTTAATGCATACTCCCGAGGATCAAAAGTCCATTGCTTCTTTCTTTCAATCCAGTCTATACACTTCTTTCTTTCCAACCCTAGCAGGGCTGCTCATAGAATCTCTAGCAGATCATTTCAAATGGGCTGGCCCATAAAAGACTAGTTATTTTATGATTTTGTGTGCTATTTTTCAAAGAGCGGATACCGTAAAATGGCCGAAAACAAGCTTTACTAGACCATAGGGCGCCCGGACCTTATCTCAGACCGAAGATACCTGTTGTAGATTCGTGTTGCATGTATTTGCAGAAAAGTCCCTGCGCTTTGTACGATTCAACCCACAGTCTTATGGGCCAGATAGTATAAAAGCTCGTTTTGACCGGAAACCCTAGGGCCGAGCCATTCCACCCCGACGCCGACCGAGCTCTGGCGGCGCGCCTCCCCCGACCCACCCCCACCCACCCCGACGCCAACTCTGCCGTCCGTCGTGAGCTCCATCAGCCTGCCACCGTGAGCTCCATCAGCCGGCTGCCGTGAGATCCGCCGGACGCCGGCCTCCTCCAGATCCCGCCACCCCTCAGATCTCATCGCCGAGAGGGAGATCCACCCCGCCGCCGGATCTGGGCCGGATCTCGAGCCTCAACCCCGAAGCTACGCCTGATCTGGGCCGGATCTGCCCGGATCTGCGCCGGATTTGTGGCCATTTTTCTGGATCTTTTTTGTTTGTTCGTGTATGAATCATGGATCTTTTCACATGTCTCTTTCGTTTCTCATGAACAAAACCGAAGAACTTTATCTATGGATCCGGTGTTGTGTATGGATGTTGTTCTTTTTGTTGTTCATCCAAGTTACTTATGAACATTTGTGAAGAACTTAATGGTTTTAGGGTTACTCACTAGTAGGAAAACCCTTATAGGTGGGATGCAATTCTGTGGCGCACTAGCCAGCAGTGCGCCACAGAAATATGTCATTTCTGTGGCGCACCAAAAGACCATGCGCCACAGAAATAGGGTGGGACCCACGCCCTATCAGCCCCAATCATTGGTTCCTCTATTTCTGTGGCGCACCAGGGCTAGTGCGCCACAGAATTAGAGCATTCTGTGGCGCACCAAGACTAGTGCGCCACAGAATTCGGGTAATTCTGTGGCGCACTGGCCCTGGTGAGCATTCTGTGGCGCACCAAGACCAGTGCGCCACAGAATTAGCTCGTCCCCCCCCCCCCCCCCCCCGTGGGTCGCCTTTTTAGTCTTTTAAAAAATAAGAGAAAATGATAAAAGGTTTGAAAAAAATTCAAAAAATCAGATTTAGTTATGTTATGTGATCTAGTAAGTAAGAAAAATAATAAAAAAGAATTTTGATATTTTTTACAAAAAAACTTTATGTCTCGGTAAAACGGCCATAACTTTTGCATACGAAGTCGGATTAAAAAGTTTTTTATATGAAAAAGTATCTACACGAAAAGTTACATCCGAATTCAACGACCTTTGGTCGTTTCGACAAATTTTAGAATCTCAAAATTCAAAAGGGAAAATAGACTTTTTTGCACTTTTATATTTTCAATTTTTTTTTAAATTTTTATTTGTAGATCAAAATTTATATTGGATTAAACTTTTGGATTAGTTATATACACACATATAGCACACATGCAGATATATACACACATATATACACACATATACACATACATATACACACACATATACACACATATACACACACATATACACACATACACACACATATATGCACACATACACACACATATACACACATATATGCACATATACGCACACATATACACACATATACACACACATATACACACATACACACACATATATACACACATACACACACATATACACACATATATGCACATATACGCACACATACACACATATATACATACATATATGCACACATACACACACATATACATACATATACGCACACATACACACACATATATGCACATATATGCACATATACACACATATACGCACATATATACACATATATATATGCACACATGCATACATATACACACATATACACACATATACATACACATATACGCACATATACGCGGACATACATACACATATACGCACATATACGTGGACATACACACACATATACGCACATATACACACATATACGCACATATACGTACATATACATACATATATATATGCACACATGCATACATATACACACACATACACACATATATACGCGGACATACATACACATATACACACACATATACACATATACACATATATACATAATATATATACACATATATACACATACACACACATATACACACATACACACACAAGCACACATAAGCCTTAAGAGGATTGATATGATAGTAATATCAATAAGAACTTGGGTAGATTAGGGATAGCTCATGCACATAGAATGGAGAAGTTACCTCATGTGATAAAATCCTAAAAAAATTGAAATAAAATAGTTTTTTCACATTATTTCGATTTTTATGATTTTCAAATAATAATAATATTTTTTGAGATTTTTAATTTTTTTTGAATTTTTTTGAATTTTCTGTGGCGCACCTATTTCTGTGGCGCACCTAGTACTCATGCGCCACAGAATGCCTTATTTCTGTGGCGCATATGAACTGGTGCGCCACAGAATATCTTATTTCTGTGGCGCATGTACTGGTGCGCCACAGAATGCTTATTTTTGTGGCGAAGATTCTGTGGAGCACCACCCATACGCCACAGAATACATATATTGGTGCGCCACAGATGAGGTTTTCCCTACTAGTGACTACTGCAAAGAATCGGATCTAGATGTCCAGAACTTTTTAGTTCTAGCGGTGGACACACATAAGAATCATACAGAACTTTATAATATCGCAACATTGACAGAACCCTAGAAGAACCATCGAATAAAAATCTCAAAAAGTTCAGCATCTTTTTTATAAAAAATTTGTCACCAATCTTGATGCATCGCACAAAATGCACGGTGGTGGATAAGGTCCGGGTGCCATAACGTCCGGACCAAATCCGTGTTGTAAAATGGCCCAGTCCATAAAAAACCTACGAGCCACCGTGAATTGGCCGCACGAGTGGTATATCTAGGGTTCATATGTGCATTGATGGTACGCATTCCTTATTCCGCCCATCGACCCTGCTGCTTTGTTCCGCCCAAATCCGGTCACCTCCAGCAACCTCCGGCCACCACCTCCACCTGATTTGGCCTGTTAATATATCCTGCAGTGCGTCGCGAGGTAGGTCTCGACGAGTCGTTGTGCAGCTGTGAAGCCTCGCCCATGCCCGAGCATGGAGATCTCTTTGTTGAAGGTCACCATGGCAATGCCACGGAGTGCGAGGTCAAATTTGGGAACAAAAATGACATGTCTCACGCCTGACAGCTCTAGCGACCGCCATGGCAATGCCACCCCAGGCCGCCAGGGTGCCACCACCACTGCTCCACCGACTGAGGGACAGTTCTCCTGACCGGAGACCGGGCCCCGCATGAAGGGAAGAACCTAGTGACCGCGCCCTTTGATTTCCCCCACCAGAACACCCTGTCCCCCACAAAATTCCTAAGCCCTAACTCGTTCCTCAATCTCTATAGTCCGGTGAGATTCACGGCGTGCGAGGTGAGTCGGAGGAAGCTAGCGGCGGATGGAGGTCTAGAGGTCTTGGTATCTCGTTACCCCGATCTGCGCGGGTGGACGGAGCGGTCACGCTCACGGATCTGGCCGGTGTATAGGTGAAGCCATTGACAGTGGACGATGCTCCGAGGAGTTATATGTCTCAAACGTATCTATAATTTTTGATGCTCCATGCTTGTTTTTACACCATTTGCTTAGTGTTTCGTTACACTTCGTGGCGTTTTTATGCATTTTCCGAAACTAACCTATTAACAAGATGCCACAGTGCCAGTTCCCTGTTTTCTGCTGTTTTTGTGTTTCAGAAAACTTACACAGGAAACATTCTCGAAATTGGACGAAACAAAAGCCAAACGTCCAGATATTAAACGAAGCTTCCAGAACACCAAAGAGGAGACGGAGCCGAGCCAGGGGCCAGCCTCACCATAGGGCGGCGCGGCCTGCCCCTGGCTCGTGCCCCCTATGGGTGAGACCACCCTGGTCCACCTCTGACGCTTCCCCTTCGCCTATAAAGACCCCCTGACGGGAAAAACTTAAATACCCGATCAATTTTCCAGAAACACATCGCGATCCGCCGCCGTCATCGACCTGAGATCGGGAGAGTCCAGAAGCTCTTCCTGGCACCCTGCCGGAGAGGGGAATCGCCACCAGAGGTCTTCTTCATCACTATGCTTGCCTCCGGCGCGATGAGTGAGTAGTCTACCTTGGACTATGGGTCCATAGCAGTAGCTAGATGGTTGTCTTCTCCACCATGTGCTTCATGTTTAGATCTCGTGAGCTGCCTTACATGATCGAGATCACCGTTATGTAATTCTACATGTTGTGTTTGTTGGGATCCGATGAATATTGGTGTTATGTTGAGTTGATGTGCTGAATCATATATCTTATGTTATCTCTATGTTGTTTATGATCTTGCATGCTCTCCGTTGTTAGTAGCTATCTTGGCCAAGTAGATACTAGTGACTCCAAGAGGAGGTATTTATGCTCGATAGTTGGGTTCATGCCTCTATTTAATCCGGGGGAGTGACAGAAACCTCTAAGGTTGTAGATGTACTATTGCCACTAGGGAGAAAACAACATTCTTATGCCCAAGGGCATATGCTTTGTTTACATTACACACTTTGCTTAATGCAGTTATCTATTGTTCACGACTTAATACTTGTGGGGTGTTCGGACGATATCCCCGTGGGTGGATTATTAGTCATAGATGCAGTTGGATGGCGGTCTATGTATTTTGTTGTAATGCCCAGAGTAAATCTCATAGTGATCCTCGCGACATATGCACGTTATCTTTATTCTATCAATTGCCCAACTGTAATTTGTTTACCCAGTATGTGCTATTTATCTTATGGAGAGACACCACTAGTGAACTGTGGACCCTGGTCCAATTTCCTTTATATTGCTATCACCTGTTTACTATACTCACACTGTTTACTTTACTCGCATATTACTATTGCTTTCCACTCGATACGCTCATACCTTTGTTTACAGCAAACCGGTGAGATTGACAATCTCATCGTAAGTTGGGAGCAAAGTGCTTGGTTGTGTTGTGTGCAGGTTCCACGTTGCCGCTCGCAAAGCAAAGCTTGGACGAGGCACCTTATAAATTGTCCAGAGTTGTCGCGAAGCTAGTGATGTCTACACACGCTTCTGTTCTTGTAGACAGTGTTGGGCCTCCAAGTGCAGAGGTTTGTAGAGCAGCTGCAAGTTTCCCTTAAGTGGATCACCCAAGGTTTATCGAACTCAGGGAGGAAGAGGTCAAAGCTATCCCTCTCAAGCAACCCTGCAATTACGATACAGAAAGTCTCTTGTGTCCCCAACACACCCAATACACTTGTCAGATGTATAGGTGCACTAGTTCGGCGAAGAGATAGTGAAATACAAGTGGTATTGATTATTATAAGTAGTAAATGCAATCTGGAATAAAAATCGCTGCGAGCAAACATGTAACAAAACAGGAAGTAAACGGTGTGCAATGCTTGGAAACAAGGCCTAGGGATCATACTTTCACTAGTGGACACACTCCCAACAAATATAACATAATTGAACCAATAGATAACTTCTCTTCACTATGGTACTCTGAATTACTCTCCTATTGAATAACACTAATCATTGCGTAGGGCTACGAAGTACTCCTCAAAGTTCATCAAGTACTTGACAAACACCACTCATAGAGATATCCAAATCAAATCACAACTCAAGATAAATATTATTGCAACTTACACCAAGTACTAACACGGTGCACACACTGTCAACATTACACCATGAAAGGAGGAATAGATCACTTCAATACTATCATAGTAATAATTATTCTCATAATCCATAAAAGATCACAGTCGTAGCCTAGACCAAGTACCACCATGATGCACGCACTGTCACCGTTACACCATGGTAGGAGGAATAGATTACTTTAATAACACACTAGAGTACACATAATGAAGAAGAGTAACATCTACTTATTCAACATGATACAAAGCTCATGATCACATAAAGATCACATCATGGGAGAGAGAGGTGAACCACATAGCTACCGGTAGAGCCCTCAGCCCCGGGGATGAACTACTCCCTCCTCATCATAGGAGACAGCAAGGTTGATGGAGATGGCGGTGAGGTCGATGGAGACGGCGGAGACGGCGATGGAGACCGATGGAGATGGCTCCGGGGGCACTTCCCCGTCCCGGCAGGGTGCCGGAACAGAGACTTCTGTCCCTCGAAATTCGTCGATGGCGGCGGCGGAGCTGCTTCTGGAAAATTGCCGACTCCTTTAGGGTTTTCCGTCCCGAGGCTTTATATAGGCGAAGGGGCGTCGTCAGGAGTGGCCCCAGGCCTCCTCACACCTAGGCGACGCGGCCAGGGCCTAGGCCGCGCCAGCCTAGTGTGAGGCTGGCATGTGGCCCCTCTCCTTTGCCTCTTCGGATCTCTGGAAGCTTCCGGGCAAAATAAGACTTCAGGAACTTGTTTCGTCCAATTCCGAGAATATTTCCTGTGTATCACTTCTGAAACACAAAAACAGCAGAAAACAGGGAACTAGCACTGTGGCGGCTTGTTAATAGGTTAGTTCCGGAAAATGCATAAAAGTGCCACGAAGTGTAACGAAACATTAGGCAAATGGTGTAAAAACAAGCATGGGGCATCAAAAATTATAGATACGCTTGAGACGTATCAGCATCCCCAAGCTTAACTCCTGCTCGTCCTCGAGTAGGTAAGTGATAACAAGGAATAATTTTTGAGGTGACATGCACCTACACAATCTTGATCATATATATAAGCATTTGTGAGCTGGGATCAAAAGAACTTAAAACATGGGCATGAAAGACATAATCTTGATAGAAGAAACTTAGCAACCATGTTATAACATGAAAATGAACACAAACAAAAGATCATGAAAATGAAACAATGAAAGTCAAACGTGTGTTCAAATCATAAGGAAAAACATACAAATGGTTTTCAGCTTGTCCTTCATAGAGAGCAAAACATAAATGCATAGGACACCTTCAAGTTTAAGAGGGCGACTAGATACAAATAATTTAAGAACAAGTGAAACTAACAATATGAATCAATCAATGAAAACTTTGGGACAATACACATTATACTAAGAATGACAACTATGCTCTCTTAATGGTGCATAAAGATAGAAGGTGGTGACTCAACATAAAAGTAAAAGAAAGGCCCTTCGCAGAGGGAAGCAGTGATTAAACATGTGCTAGAGCTTTTCATTTGTAAAACAGAGAGATAAAAATTAGTTTTGAGAAGTGGTTGTCTTTGTCAACGACTGGCAATGGGGTTCTTACTATCTTCCATACAAAAATGAAGCAAGTTTTTGAGAGAGAGATTGACACTTTTGTGCTCTTTTATAAAGCTTGGCACTCCTCCCCACCTTTTTCCCTTTCACAAACCATGGCTAACCGATTCCATCGGGTGCCCACCAACATTCACATTCCATGGAGGAGTGCCTTTTTTCTTTCTTTCTTTTCTCTTTTTTCTTTTCTTTTTGGAATAAGAATATGGAAGATAGCAAATCCGACCACTACGTCCCCATGAGCTGAAAACAGTGTCACAAAACGAGAAGTGTATTGAAGGTTTTTTGAAAGGTAGCACATGAAAATTTACTTGGAATGGCTTACAAATACCATGCATAGGAATTTATAGTGGACACAATGGCAAACTTGGTTTTTAGGAGTTGGATGCACGAGTAGAGCTCATACTCAGTACAAAGTGAGGGCTAGCAAAAGACTGGGAGCGACCAACTAAGAGAGCATTAACGGCCATAATCATGCAAAGCGACAAAGCAACATTAAAAGAAGCATAAGATGGCATCAAAAGTCAAAAACTAAATGATCATAGAGGCTTATGGTTACTTTGTATGATTCTAACATGTGTGAGCATGCGCCAAGTCAACCCAAATAAAGCATCAAGGAGAAAACCAAAATAATGCTTCCATACAATAAAAACAACGCATGATTTTTTCAAAGGCTCATTAAGCAATCTCAGTTATTTGAGACAAGTCATGCTACAGCAAAACCACTAAGCATACTATCAAAAAGACATCAAGCACGACATGCAAAAGCCTAGGCCGCAGTCTACACAAGCTCCTTCTTGTACCACTTTTTTGCATAAAGCTTTTTCTCTTTTCCAACACCATTTGAAATTTTTAAGACACCTCTTTTGATGAAAACCAATAAAGATCAGAGGCAAAAATACACCTTGATGAAGAGATATTACAAGGTCTGAATGCAAATCAAGGCGAAAACGAAAACCAAAAGCAGTAGCAGAAAAAGAAGAACACTCGGTTTTTGATAAGAATGAAAACTAGAGCGTTCTTGGCAAATAAAAAGCAAGGCAACTTCTCCAAAAGAAATTTGTTGGGGTCCAACCATTTATTGCAGCAAACAAAACTAAACTAACTAATAAAACTAAAACAACTGACGCTCCAAGAAAAACATATAGTGCATGAAGCAATAAAAATATAGTGTCTCGAAAGGTGACCTGATTTTTACCGATGAAGAAGGGGTGCCTAAGGGGCATCCCCAAGCTTTGATGCTTGTACTTCTTGGATATTTCTTGGGGTGATGCATGGGCATCCCCAAGCTTGAACTTTTGTCCATTCTTCAACTCATCTCATCATTCTCCAATCCCTACACTTGAAAACTTCCTTCATACAAAACTAAACACAAATCTATTAGCAACATTAGTGTAGCATAACATATAATCAACCTCTTTTGCTTCAGGTTTCAACCCAAAACCACCACATATTAAGCATATACTACTGTAGCAACTTCCCCAAAAGTTCCATGATCAAAAGAACTCAAAAAGAAAGCGATAAAGCGGCAAAAACGAATAGTGGCAGAAATCTGTCAAAACAGAACAGCTGACAAAGGTCGAATTTTTAAGGGGTTTTCTGTTGCTCAAATCAAAAAGTGTTCAACTAATGAAAGTTTGGATATAACCTGGGGCATATGCACAAGAAATCGCAGGTCCAAAATATATACAGAGAATTTTCACGAATTTTTACGGTGCAGCACCGAAAACTGTTTCAGGACAGCAACATCCCCAAATCTTACCTCACTCAAATTAGAGGCTTCTCTTGGCACAACAACGAAATAAAAAGGATAAGGAGCGGTTATTACAGTAGTAATAACTTCCAAGACTCAAATAAAAGAAAAAGTACTGAAAATAAACAATGGGTTATCTCCCAAGAGTGCTTTTCTTTAACGCCTTTGAGCTAGGCGCAGTAATTTGCAAAGATGCTCATGTGGGCGCCATATAAGAGCTTGAGGCAAAGACACCATATAGGAACTTAAAGCAATAGAGAGCATCAAAAAGCAGATATGAAAGACATTTAAATCTAAACTACTTCCTATGCATAGGAATCTTTTAAGAAAATAAATCAATGAGGCACATAGTAGCAAGCATGGATAGATAAAACAGGTGCCACTTCAAGAATTGCAACACAAAGAGGGGAAACTCAATATTGTTGAGATCCATCAAACCATGTTTCTCTCTCTCATAATAACTTTCAGTAGCATCATGAATAGAATTAACAATATAACTATCACATAAAGCATCCCTATCATGAGCCACATGCATAAAAGGATTAATACTCCCCACATGAACAATAGTAATAGGAGCAGATTCAACAGAATAATTATTCTCATCACCATAATCATTATAAATAGGAGGCATATTGTAATCATAACTAATTTTCTCCTCAAAAGTAGGTGAACTGAAAATATTATACCCATCATCATAACCATCATAAACTAGAGGTTTAGTATCATCACAAGCTAGAGAGCAACTATTTCGCAAAGCATATTCTTCAAACATATCATCATAAGAAGGAACATCACATATGGGAGATAAAATATCATCAGAGCAAATTTTCTCCACTAAAGCTGGGGAACTAAAAATATCATGCTTAACAAAACCAGCTTCCCCAAGCTTAGACTTTTCTATAGCATTAGTAATAACGGTGTTCAAAGCATTCATACTAACAACACTATTAGCATGCAAATTAAGCTCCAAAGGTTTTTCAATTTTCTCTTCAAACACTTCATATCTAAACTCAGGAAAAAGACTAACGAACTCTTTGTTTTCCATTAAGCCTAACTAGTGAAAATAAAAACAAGAAACAAAAAGATATAATTGCAGAATCTAAAGGAAATAACTTCGAGCACTCACACAGGAGGATGCGAGTACCTTTTACCTTACCTCCCCGGCAACGGTGCCAGAAAAGAGCTTGATGTCTACACACGCTTCTGTTCTTGTAGACAGTGTTGGGCCTCCAAGTGCAGAGGTTTGTAGAGCAGCAACAAGTTTCTCTTAAGTGGATCACCCAAGGTTTATCGAACTCAGGGAGGAAGAGGTCAAAGCTATCCCTCTCAAGCAACCCTGCAATTGCAATACAGAAAGTCTCTTGTGTCCCCAACACACCCAATACACTTGTCAGATGTATAGGTGCACTAGTTCGGCGAAAAGATAGTGAAATACAAGTGGTATAGATTATTATAAGTAGTAAATGCAATCTGGAATAAAAATCGCTGCGAGCAAACATGTAACAAAACAGGAAGTAAACGGTGTGTAATGCTTGGAAACAAGGCCTAGGGATCATACTTTCACTAGTGGACACACTCCCAACAAATATAATATAATTGAACCAATAGATAACTTCTCTTCACTATGGTACTCTGAATTACTCTCGTATTGAATAACACTAATCATTGCATAGGGCTACGAAGCACTCCTCAAAGTTCATCAAGTACTTGACAAACACCACTCATAGAGATATCCAAATCAAATCACAACTCAAGATAGATATTATTGCAACTTAGACCAAGTACTAACATGGTGCACACACTGTCAACATTACACCATGAAAGGAGGAATAGATCACTTCAATACTATCATAGTGATAATTATTCTCATAATCCATAAAAGATCACAATCGTAGCCTAGACCAAGTACCACCATGATGCACGCACTGTCACCGTTACACCATGGCAGGAGGAATAGATTACTTTAATAACACACTAGAGTACACATAATGAAGAAGAGTAACATCTACTTATTCAACATGATACAAAGCTCACGATCACATAAAGATCACATCATGGGAGAGAGAGGTGAACCACATAGCTACCGGTAGAGCCCTCAGCCCCGGGGATGAACTACTCTCTCCTCATCATAGGAGACAGCAAGGTTGATGGAGATGGTGGTGAGGTCGATGGAGACGGTGTAGACGGCGATGGAGACCGATGGAGATGGCTCCCGGGGCACTTCCCCGTCCCGGCAGGGTGCCGGAACAGAGACTTCTGTCCCCCAAAATTCGTCGACGGCGGCAGCGGAGCTGCGGAACTGCTTCTGGAAAATTGCCGACTCCTTTAGGGTTTTCCGTCCCGAGGCTTTATATAGGCGAAGGGGCGTCGTCAGGAGTGGCTGCTACCGGTTGATGGCGCCAGAAAATGAGCTGTTTGCGTATGGTTGACGTGGGAGCAGACGGTCCTTGTGCGTGGTGAATAACCAGCCCGTTGGGAACCCCAAGAGGAAGGTATGATGAGTATAGCAGCTAGTTTCCCCTCAGTTAAGAAACCAAGGTTTAATGTCGGTCAGGAGAGGAGAGACAATGACGACTGAAGGTGATGCGGAACCTGCACACACACAAACAAATACTTTGTCCCCAACTTGCGATGAGGTTGTCAATCTCACCGGTTTGCTTGAAACAAAGGTTATGAGTGTATCGAGTGGAAAACAATATAGTATGCGAGTAAAGTAAATAGTACGAGTAAAGTAAACAGGTGATAGCAATATGATGTAAATAGGACCGGGGTCCACAGTTCACTAGTGGTGTCTCTCCATAAGATAAATAACACATGCTGGGTAAACAAATTATAGTTGGGCAATTGATAGAATAGAGATAAACGTGATATGTCAAGAAGATCACTATGAGATTTACTCTGGGCATTACAACAAAATACATAGACCGCCATCCAACTGCATCTATGACTAATAATCCACTCCCGGGGATATCAATCCGAACACCCTAAAAGTATTAAGTTGCGAACAACAGATAATTGCATTAAGCAAAGTGTGTAATGTAAACAAAGCATATGCCCTTGAGCATATGAATGTTGTTTTCTCCCTAGTAGCAACAGCACATCTACCACCTTAGAGGTTTCTGTCACTCCCCCAGGTGAAATAGAGGCATGAACCCACTATCGAGCATAAATACCCCCTCTTGGAGTCACTAGCAACTACTCGGCCAAGATAGCTACTAACAACGGAGAGCATGCAAGATCATAAACAACATAGAGATAACAAAAGATATAATTCAGTACAGCAACTTAATCATAAACACCAATATTCATCGGATCCCAACAAACCAAACATGTAGAATTACATAACGGTGATCTCAATCATGTAGGGCAGCTCATGAGATCTAAACATGAAGCACATGGTGGAGAAGACAACCATCTAGCTACTGCTATGGACCCATAGTCCAAGGTAGACTACTCACTCATCGCTCCGGAGGCAAGCATGGCGATGAAGGAGACCTCCGGTGGCGATTCCCCTCTCCGGCAGGGTGCCGGGAAGAGCTTCTGGACCCTCCCGATCTTCGGGTCGACGGCGGCGGCGGATCGCGATGTGTTCTGGAAAACTGATCGGGCACTTAGGTTTTTCTCGTCGAGGGGTCTTTATAGGCGAAGGGGCGTCGTCAGAGGAGGGGCCAGGTGCCCTCACGCGGGCCCGGCAAGGCTCTTGTCATTGTAAGTATATGCATATCATTGAGAACCGCCAATGGGGTACCTCCGTGCCCGATGACATGGAACAAGCCCACACCAAAATGATAGGACAAGCAGACAATGAACACCTCGACATCTCTTTTATTTGCCTTTTATTTAGCTTTTTATTATGAGATGCGTCGTCGAATGTTCACCATGGGTATGCTGCAAATTTCCACCATGAATTATGCATGGCTTAGATTGGCGGCCCGGCGTTTCCCTAACACATATACAAACTCCATGATCCCCACAAGATTCCCAATTCATTTCACACCGCGAGCATCCATAAACAAAAGATCACGATATCAACTCAAATAAGAAGTGCAATGTTGAAAGCTTGCCCCATGACAGCATGGTTGGGCTAGAATCCACCTTACAACTTGCAAGCATAACAACTCAACATAAGAGACCACAATGTCAAATTTTTAAGAACAGGAAAAAGTAAAGTGTGCCTTCCAGTTCGTGAGAGCTTTACTAACCGAATTTCGCATAACACTGGTAAGAGTTTAATTTGAAGAGAAAATAAAAGCAAGTCAAATTTACTTGGAATAGCAAATTGCTAGTAGGTATGTATGGTGGACACTTTGGAAAACTTTGGATTTTAGGAGTTGGATGCACGAGTAGAGCTCATACTCAGTACAAGGCGAGGGCTAGCAAAAGACTGGGAGCGACCAACTAAGAGAGCAATAATGGCCATAATCATGCAAAGCGACAAAGCGACATTAAAAGAAGCATAAGATGGCATCAAAAGTCAAAAAACTAAATGATCATGAAGGCTATTGGCGACTTTGTAAGAGTCTAACATGTGTGAGCATGCGCCAAGTCAACCCAAATAAAGCATCAAGGAGAAAACCAAAATAATGCTTCCATACAATAAAAACAACGCGTGATTTTTTCAAAGGCTCATTAAGCAATCTCAGTTATTTGAGACAAGTCATGCTACAGCAAAACCACTAAGCATACTATCAAAAAGACATCAAGCATGACATGAAAAAGCCTAAGCCGTAGTCTACACAAGCTCCTTCTTGTACCACTATTTTGCACAAAGCTTTTTCTCTTTTCCAACACCATTTGAAATTTTTAAAGACACCTCTTTTGATGAAAACCAATAAAGATCAGAGGCAAAAATACACCTTGATGAAAAGATATGAAAGATCTGAACGCAAATCAAGGCGAAAACGAAAACCAAAAGCAGTAGCAGAAAAAGAAGAACGCATGAACAACTCCGTTTTCACTCTTATTAAAAAATTGAGCGTTCTTCGCAAATGAAAACGAGTACATCTCCTCCAAAAGAAATTTGTTGGGGTCCAACCATTTATTGCAGCAAACAAACAAACTAAACTAACTAAGAAAACTAAAACAACTGACGCTCCAAGAAAAACACATAGTGCATGAAGCAATAAAAATATAGTGTTTTGAAAGGTGACCTGATTTTTGCCGATGAAGAAGGGGTGCCTCGGGGGCATCCCCAAGCTTTGATGCTTGTACTTCTTGGATATTTCTTGGGGTGATGCATGGGCATCCCCAAGCTTGAGCTTTTGTCCATTCTTCAACTCATCTCATCATTCTCCAATCCCTACACTTGAAAACTTCCTTCATGCAAAACTAAACACAATTCTATTAGCAACATTAGTGTAAGCATAACATATAATCAATCCTCTATTTGCTTCAGGTTTCAACTCAAAACCACCACATATATTGCAAATACTACTGTAGCAACCTCCCCAAAAGTTCCATGATCAAAAGAACTCAAAAGAAAGCGATAAAGTGGCAAACACAAATATTGGCAGAAATCTGTCAAAACTGAACAGCTGACAAAGGTCGAATTTTTGAGGGATTTTCTGTTGCTCAAATCAAAAAGTATTAAACTAACAAAAGTTTGGATATAACCTGGGGCATATGCACAAGAAATCGCAGGTCCAAAAGATAAACAGAGAATTTTCACGAATTTTTACGGTGCAGCACCGAAAACAGTTTCAGGACAGCAACATCCCCAAATCTTTACCTCACTCAAATTAGAGGCTTCTCTTGGCACAAAAACGAAATAAACAAGATAAGGTGCGGTCATTACAGTAGTAATGACTTACAAGACTCAAATAAAAGAAAAAGTACTGAAAATAAAAACATTGGGTTATCTCCCAAGAGTGCTTTTCTTTAACGCCTTTGAGCTAGGCACAGAAAATACGAAGATGCTCACATATGAAATATGAATGGAAGCCAAAAAGAGCATCAAGGAGCAAATATAAAACACATTTAAGTCTAACCCACTTCCTATGCATAGGAATCTTGTAAGAAAATAAATCAAAGAAGCACATAGTAACAAGTATGGGTAGATAAAACAAGAGCAACTTCGGAACTTTCAATATAAAGAGAGGTGTTTTAGTAACATGAGAATTCCAACAACCATATTTTCCTCTCTCATAATAATTTTCAGTAGCATCATGAACAAACTCAACAATATAAATATCACACTCACCCTCCTTTGTTAAGCATGGAGGGCGATCAAATAAGGTATTAGTTAAAGAGTTACTCTTATTGGGAGGTATACATGGGTAGCTCCATTCTTCCTCCTCTTGGTCATCACTCTCCTCCTCTTTTTCATTCAATGAGCTTCCAGTTTCAGCAATTTCTTCTTCCATAGGCTCCTTCAATGCATTAGTCTCTTCCGTTGGAGAGCATCTATTAAGATATTTAAGAATATAGCCATTCTCTTCCTTGTAATTATCAAAGCAAAATGTAAGTATATCATAAACCTCATATTTATACGGTGCATCATCAATATTTTCAAGCAAATAAGCAAGTTCGAATGCACCCTTCCAAGCAATAAAATCTTCAATTTGTTCCACATCATAAAAGTCATAATTTCCATTAATATAAGAAGATATGGTAACATCATCGTTATACTCACATTGAAAAGGGAGGTGTTTATACCTCCTACACCAACAAGATCTATCAAAGCAATAAGTAACATTATAAGTAGAGCACACATTTCTAGCAATGATATACAATCTATTAATTTGTTCCCATAAGTGTTTCCCTTTTTGTGACAAGCGGTGTTCCTCATAATAATTTTGCTGCTCTTCCGTGAACCCACCTTGCCAAAAAGATTTAGTTTCTAAGAAACCAACCATTGATAGAAAGCATGATAAAGCAAGACAAGTAAAAACAACTACCAAGGATTCTAATTTTTTTGGGTTTTTGATATAAAACGATGCAGGTAAAATAAATAAAGTAAAGCAAAACAATAACAAAGTAAAGGATGTGCGTGCGAAAAACTCCCCTTGCAGAAGTCTTCTACTTCCTCCCCGGTAACGGCGCCAGAAAATAAGCTGCTACCGGTTGATGGCGCCAGAAAATGAGCTGTTGGCGTATGGTTGACGTGGGAGCAGACGATCCTTGTGCGTGGTGAATAACCAGCCCGTTGGGAACCCCAAGAGGAAGGTATGATGAGTATAGCAGCTAGTTTTCCCTCAGTTAAGAAACCAAGGTTTAATGTCGGTCAGGAGAGGAGAGACAATGACGACTGAAGGTGATGCGGAACCTGCACACACACAAACAAATACTTTGTCCCCAACTTGCGATGAGGTTGTCAATCTCACCGGTTTGCTTGAAACAAAGGTTATGAGTGTATCGAGTGGAAAACAATATAGTATGCGAGTAAAGTAAACAGTACGAGTAAAGTAAACAGGTGATAGCAATATGATGTAAATAGGACCGGGGCCCACAGTTCACTAGTGGTGTCTCTCCATAAGATAAATAACACATGCTGGGTAAACAAATTACAGTTGGGCAATTGATAGAATAGAGATAAACGTGATATGTCAAGAAGATCACTATGAGATTTACTCTGGGCATTACAACAAAATACATAGACCGCCATCCAACTGCATCTATGACTAATAATCCACTCCCGGGGATATCAATCCGAACACCCTAGAAGTATTAAGTTACGAACAACAGATAATTGCATTAAGCAAAGTGTGTAATGTAAACAAAGCATATTCCCTTGAGCATATGAATGTTGTTTTCTCCCTAGTAGCAACAGCACATCTACCACCTTAGAGGTTTCTGTCACTCCCCCAGGTGAAATAGAGGCATGAACCCACTATCGAGCATAAATACCCCCTCTTGGAGTCACTAGCAACTACTCGGCCAAGATAGCTACTCACAACGGAGAGCATGCAAGATCATAAACAACATAGAGATAACAAAAGATATAATTCAGTACAGCAACTTAATCATAAACACCAATATTCATCGGATCCCAACAAACCAAACATGTAGAATTACATAACGGTGATCTCAATCATGTAGGGCAGCTCATGAGATCTAAACATGAAGCACATGGTGGAGAAGACAACCATCTAGCTACTGCTATGGACCCATAGTCCAAGGTAGACTACTCACTCATCGCTCCAGAGGCAAGCATGGCGATGAAGGAGACCTCCGGTGGCGATTCCCCTCTCCGGCAGGGTGCCGGGAAGAGCTTCTGGACCCTCCCGATCTTTGGGTCGACGGCGGCGGCGGATCGCGATGTGTTCTGGAAAACTGATCGGGCACTTATGTTTTTCTCATCGGGGGGTCTTTATAGGCGAAGGGCATCGTCAGAGGAGGGGCCAGGTGCCCTCACGCGGGCCCGGCGCGGCCAGGGGGCTGGCCGCGCCGCCCATGCGTGTGGGGCCCTGGTGGCCCCCCTCCTACTCCTCTTCGGATCTCTGGAAGCTTCCGGGTAAAATAAGACTTCAGGATGCAGTTTCGTCCAATTCCGAGAATATTTCCTGTGTATCACTCTGAAACACAAAAACAGCAGAAAACAGGGAACTGGCATTGTGGCACTCGTTAATAGGTTAGTTCCGGAAAATGCATAAAAGTGCCACTAAGTGTAACGAAACAATAGGCAAATGGTGTAAAAACAAGCATGGAGCATCAAAAATTATAGATACGTTTGAGACGTATCAGTGGCCCCAGGCCTCCTGACACCTAGGCGGCGCGGCCAGGGCCTAGGCCACGCCGGCCTAGTACGAGGCTGGCCTGTGGCCCCTCTCCTTCGCCTCTTCGGATCTCTGGAAGCTTCTGGGCAAAATAAGGCTTCAGGAACTTGTTTCGTCCAATTCCGAGAATATTTCCTGTGTATCACTCTAAAACACAAAAACAGCAGAAAACAGGGAACTGGCACTGTGGCGGCTTGTTAATAGGTTAGTTCTAGAAAATACATAAAAGTGCCACGAAGAGTAACGAAACATTAGGCAAATGGTGTAAAAACAAGCATGGAGCATCAAAAATTATAGATACGTTTGAGACGTATCAGCTAGCAAGCATCACCTTCTTAAGTTTGGCTTTTTCCTACTGGACGATTACACCTTGGTTTCTTACTGAGGGAAAAAATTACTGCTGTGCTCATCATACCTTCCTCTTGTGGTTCCCAACTGGACGGTGACTTACATCATCAACACCGTGCCGCATCAAGAATTTTTCTGGCATCATTGCCAGGGAAAAAGAAAACTTCTGCAAGGGGAGTTTCGCACGCACATCCTTTACTTTGTTTTAGTTTTGCTTTACTTTATTTTTGCTTGCATCGTTTTATCAAAAACACACACAAAATTAGTTTCCTTTATAGTTGCTTTTATTTACTTGCTTTTAGTTTTGTTAGAATGAGTAATTCTGAAGTTGAAGTTTGTACTTTTAAGCAACAAGGGGGGGAGAGTTTAAAAGATGCTTGGTACTGTATTAGTAATTCTCATCATAAATGTACTAAGAAGCATTCTACCATGATCCTCCTTAGAAATTTTTATGTTGGTATATCTAGTTGGAATAGGTACGTTCTTGATACTCTTGCAGGAGGTAATTTTCTGGGTACTCCCGCTCTTGAAGCATGCACGTTAATTGAAAGTTTAGTGGGAATACCACCTATTCATGTTGTTAAAACTATGGTCACTTTGGAGGAAGTTTTAGAAAAGCTTAGCTCTTTAGAAAAAAGTTTGCCAAATATCCTTGATGATGCTAGCCGAGTTAATGAAGCGATAGAAAGTATCGGTAAGAGAATCACCGTTTTAGAAGCTAGCACAACTCTTGATAGTCAAAACCTTAGGATTGGGAAACTAGAGGAATCCATGGAAATTTTAAGTTCAATTTTCTCTTCTTTTAAGTTTAAGAAGGAGAAAGCTTTTGTTGGAAAAGAGCAAAAATTTATGTATGTTCCCAAAGTGTCTATGCCTAAACCTCAACATGTTTTTAAGATTGGTAAGACTTTTAGTTCAACTAAAAGTGACTTGCAGGTTGAATCATCTTCGGGAACCTCTAAAGTGCCTAGTGTGGTAAGTGGTGATCTTGAGGAAACAGTTGATCCTAATTCTTCATCTTTTGATATTACTTGATTTGCACTTTCTGCGCCTAGCTCAAATGCGCTAAAGAAAAGCACTCTTGGGAGATAACCCATTGTTTTACTTTTAGTACTTTTTCTTTTATTTGAGTTTTGGAAGTTATTACTACTGTAATAAGCTCTCCTTATCCTTTTTATTTCATTGTTGTGCCAAGAGAAGCCTCTAATTTGAGTGAGGTAAGATTTGGGGATGTTGCTGTCCTGAAACAGATTTCGGTGCTGCACCGTAAAAATTCGTGAAAATTCTCAGATTATCTTTTTGACCTGCGATTTCTTGTGAATATGCCCCAGGTTATATCCAAACTTTAACTAGTTTAACACTTTTTGATTTGAGCAATAGAAAACCCTCTAAAAATTAGACATTTGTCAGCTGTTCTGTTTTGAGAGATTTCTGCCATTATTTGTGTTTGCCTCTCGATCGCTTTCTTTTTTAGTTCTTTTGATCACGGAACTTTTGGGGAAGTTGCTACAGTAGTATATGCTTTATATGTGGTGGTTTTGAGTTGAAACCTGAAGCAAAAAGGGGTTGATTTAATATTATGCTTACACTAATGTTGCTAATAGAATTGTGTTCAGTTTTGTATGAAGGAAGTTTTCAAGTGTAGGGATTGGAGAATGATGAGATGAGTTGAAGAATGGACAAAAGCTCAAGCTTGGGGATGCCCACACACCCCAAGAAATATCCAAGAGGTACAAGCGTCAAAGCTTGGGGATGCCCCCGAGGCATCCCTTCTTCATCGGCAAAAATCAGGTCACCTTTCAACACACTATATTTATATTGCTTCATCCATTATGCATTTTTCTTGGAGCGTTAGTTGTTTTAGTTTTCAGTTTTGTTTGCTGCAATAAATGGTTGGACCCCAACAAATTTCTTTTGGAGAAGTTGCCTTGCTTTTCATTTGCCAAGAACACTCCGTTTTTCACTCTTATCGTTCAACGAGTGTTCTCTTTTTCTAGAACTGCGTTTAGCTTTCATTTTTCGCCTTGATTTTTGTTCTGATCTTGTTATATCTTTGCATCAAGGTATATTTTGACCTCTGGTCCATGTTGGTTTTCATCAAAAGAGTTGTTTCAAAAAAGGTTCGAATGGTGTTGGAAAAGAGAAAAAATTTATTTAAAAAAAGTGGTACAAAAAGGAGCTTGTTTAGACTGCGGCTTAGACTTTTGCATGTCGTGCTTGATGTCATTTTGATAGTATGCTTAGTGGTTTTGCTGTAGCATGACTTGTCTCAAATGACTGAGATTGCTTAATGAGCCTTTGAAAAAAATAATGCGTTGTTTTTATTATTTGGAAGCATTATTTTGGTTTTCTCCTTGATGCTTTATTTGGGTTGACTTGGCGCATGCTTACACATGTTTGAATCATACAAAGTCGCCATAAGCCTCTATGATCATTTATTTTATGACTTTTGATGCCATCTTATGCTTCTTTTAATGCTGCTTTGTCGCTATGCATGATTATGGCCGTTATTGCTCTCTTAGTTGGTCACTCCCAGTCTTTTGCTAGCCCTCATTTTGTACTGAGTATGAGCTCTACTCGTGCATCCAACTCCTAGAAACCAAGTTGTTCCAATGTGTCCACCATACATACCTATTAGCAATTTGCTATTCCAAAGTACATTTGACTTGCTTTTATCTATCCTTCAAATTAAACTCTTTTTGGTGTTATGCGAAAATTGGTCAGTAAAGCTCTCACGAACCTGATGGCACACTTTACTTTTCTCGTTCTTAAAAATTTGACATTGTGGCTCTCTTATGTTGAGTTGTTATGCTTGCAAGTTGTAAGTTGGAAATTAGCCCAGCCATGCCGTCATGGGGCAAGCTTTCAACATTGCACTTCTTATTTGAGTTGATATCGTGATCTTTTGTTTATGGATACTCGCGATGTGAAACAAGTTGGGAATCTTGCGGGATCATGGAGTTTGTATATGTGTTAGAGAAACGCCTGGGCCGCTAATCTAAGCCATGCATAATTCATGGTGGAAATTTACAGCATGCCCATAGTGAACATTCGACGACGCATCTCACAATAAAAAGCTATACCAATGGTAAATAAAAGAGATGCTGAGGTGTTCATTGTCTGTTTGTCCTGTCATTTTGATGTGGACTTGTTCCATGTCATCGGGCATGGAGGTACCCCGTTGGTGGTTCTCAATGATACATGTATATTTACAATGACAAGGGCTTGCTTGGGACTATAAGTCGAGTAGCATGAGGTTTGGGTATTCGTATTTTACGGGACACGAGATTTTCAACTTATGATTTGTCAAGCATATGCATCATAAGTGTATTCGCATTAACTTTAACCTTTCAAGATGCTTATGATGGGGGCAATGAGAGCTCAAAGCTAGTAAGTACCATAATTTTTGAAGGTTTATAAAACTTGCAATCACTGCTTCCCTCTGCGAAGGGCCTTTCTTTTACTTTTATGTTGAGTCACCACCTTCTATCTTTATGCACCGTCTAAGAGAGCATAGTTGTCATTCTGAGTATAATGTGCATTGTCCCAAAGTTTTCATTGATTGATTCATGATGTTGGTTTCACTTGTTCTTAAATTACTTGTATCTAGTCGCCCTCTTAAACTTGAAGGTGTCCTATGCATTTATGTTTTGCTCTCTCATGAAGGACAAGCTGAAAACCATTTGTATGTTTTTACATATAATTTGAACACACGTTTGACTTTCATTGTTTCATTTTCATGATCTTTCATTTGTGTTCTTTTTCATGTTATAACATGGTTGCTAAGTTTCTTCTATCAAGATTATATCTTTCATGCCCATGTTTTAAGTTCTTTTGATCCCAGCACTCAATGCTTTACATAGATGATCAAGATTGTGTAGGTGCATGTCACCTCAAAAATTATTTCTTTTGTTATCACTTACCTACTCGAGGACGAGCAGGAGGTAAGCTTGGGGATGCTGATATGTCTCAAACGTATCTATAATTTTTGATGCTCCATGCGTGTTTTTATAGCATTTGCTTAGTGTTTCGTCACACTTTGTGGCGTTTTTATGCATTTTCCAGAACTAACCTATTAACAAGATGCCACAGTGCCAGTTCCCTGTTTTCTGCTATTTTTGTGTTTCAGAAAAGTTACACAGGAAATATTCTCGGAATTGGACGAAACAAAAGCCGATCGGCCAGATATTAAACGAAGCTTCCAGAACACCGAAGAGGAGACGGAGCCGAGCCAGGGGCCTGCCTCACCATAGGACAGCGTGGCCTGCCCCTGGCCCGCGCCCCCTATGGGTGAGACCACCCTGGTCTACCTCTGACGCTGCCCCTTCGCCTATAAAGACCCCCCGATGGGAAAAACCGAAATACCCGATCAATTTTCCAGAAACACATCGCGATCCGCCGCCATCGTCGACCCGAGATCGGGAGGGTCCAGAAGCTCTTCCCGGCACCCTGCCGGAGAGGGGAATCACCATCGGAGGTCTTCTTCATCGCCATGCTTGCCTCCGGCGCGATGAGTGAGTAGTCTACCTTGGACTATGGGTCCATAGCAGTAGCTAGGTGGTTGTCTTCTCTACCATGTGCTTCATGTTTAGATCTCGTGAGCTGCCTTACATGATCGAGATCACCGTTATGTAATTCTACATGTTGTGTTTGTTGGGATCCGATGAATATTGGTGTTATGTTGAGTTGATGTGCTGAATCATATATCTTATGTTATCTCTATGTTGTTTATGATCTTGCATGCTCTCCGTTGTTAGTTGCTATCTTGGCCAAGTAGATACTAGTGACTCCAAGAGGGGGTATTTATGCTCGATAGTTGGGTTCATGCCTCTATTTAATCTGGGGGAGTGACAGAAACCTCCAAGGTTGTAGATGTGTTGTTGCCACTAGGAAGAAAACAACATTCTTATGCCCAAGGGCATATGCTTTGTTTACATTACACACTTTGCTTAATGCAGTTATCTGTTGTTCACAACTTAATACTTGTGGGGTTTTCGGACGATATCCCCGTGGGTGGATTATTAGTCATAGATGCAGTTGGATGGCGGTCTATGTATTTTGTTGTAATGCCCAGAGTAAATCTCATAGTGATCCTCGCGACATATGCACGTTATCTTTATTCTATCAATTGCCCAACTGTAATTTGTTTACCCAGCATGTGCTATTTATCTTATGGAGAGACACCACTAGTGAACTGTGGACCCCGGTCCAATTTCCTTTATATTGCTATCATATGTTTACTTTACTCGCACTATTTTCTTTACTCGCATATTACTATTGCTTTCCACTCGATACGCTCATACCTTTGTTTACAGCAAACCGATGAGATTGACAACCTCATCGTAAGTTGGGAGCAAAGTACTTGGTTGTGTTGTGTGCAGGTTCCACATTGTTGCTGGTGCAAAGCAAAGTACTGGACGAGGCGCCTTATAAATTGTCCAGAGCTGTCACGAAGCTAGCAAGCATCACCTTCTTAAGTTTGGCTTTTTCCTACTGGACGATTAAACCTTGGTTTCTTACTGAGGGAAAAAGTCGTTGCTGTGCTCATCATACCTTCCTCTTGGGGTTCCCAACTGGACGGTGACTTACATCATCAACACCGTGCCGCATCAAGGAGCGGGCTCGATCTGCTTTGACTCGGTGCAGAATATAGGCCTGAGGTGCGGAGTTAGTGATCAAAAGGGACAACAAATTCAAATTCGAGGCGCTTCTGGAGATGAGGGCTGTGGAGATGAACATGTTTCCAGGAGCGTGCCAAACTACAGACAACGTCAACAGCGTCGTTGTCGGAGGTCCTCAAATTCATCAAATATCATGGAAAGGAAAGAGTGGTGATACAGTTTGTAACAATGGAGGAAGTTTGGAGGCTTCTGGTACAGGTGAGGCAACATCCAATTCCTGTGAATGAGTTCCTGGTCTCCATCTCCCAGGCTACTCTCACCAATCCCGGCGACTCATATGCGAATTGGGCAGCACCGGGTGGACTTTCTTTTTTTGCATGAAGCACCAGATGGACTTGGCAATTGGAATGTGCACACCGCCAGTGGTACTGCATAGTCACTGCATTGCTTGCACTGTTGTCGATCTATGGTGGTCATGATGTGGCTCCACAGGAACATAATATAAACGGGCAATGTTTCACGTTCGTCGATGACCGCTCATTCTCCACTCTCCTCCCCCGGAGCCAGCTACAATAGCTGAGAGCAGCAAGCCATAGACTGGGTCTCTCCCGCAGCCCCTCCGCCGGAATAGCCGGCCGGAGGTTGTCAGGGAGAGGTTCCGGAGTAGTTAGGTTTAGTTTCTTCCTCCGTTTCCTAGCTTTGGGCGTTTTGCCCAGATGGGGAGTCCCAGATCTCGGCGGCCAGATCTAGGCCCTAGGGCCGGCGGCAGCAGCTCCCTGGCTTCTCCGGTTGAAGCAAGGGCTGGGTCTTCGGCATCCGCATCTTTGAATAATGAGTTGGTTGCCGGCTTCTTCTTCTTCAACTCATGCATTGCTGCTTCATTCTTCTCTCTGGCCGGCCTTGGTGGCGAGGGGAGGGACATGGAGGTGCTTGCGAGGGGTGGTGGAAGATGCAGCCAGAGTTCTTCCACTTCGGTGCTTGTGCGCGGCACTGGGTGGAGGTTGTTTTGGTCTTTGTCGGATTCTCTGTTTCTTCTAGCCTGCCGAGGAGGCGAGGGGAAGAAGGTGAACTCGATGAGGCAAGCAACTGGCTCCATCTTCTTCAAGCGCGGCTTCAGCGCTGTATTCTGCGTTGTCTCCATTCCTGTCTGCCTAGCCGGCCGTGGTGGCGTGGAGGTAGACCTGGCTGGATTGATGACGCCAATGTTGGTGTTGTGCCTCCGGGAAACTTTGGAGAATTCTCCCCCGATGGCGATCCCCAAGCGGTGGCATGTGCTTGTCTCCGCTATCTGTAGCCAGAGGGTTGTGATACGTCTCAAACGTATCTATAATTTTTGATGCTCCATGCTTGTTTATACACCATTTGCTTTGTGTTTTGTTACACTTCGTGGCATTTTTATGCATTTTCCGGAACTAACCTACTAACGAGACGCCATAGTGCCAGTTCCCTGTTTTCTGCTATTTTTGTGTTTCAGAAAAGCTACACAGGAAATATTCTCGGAATTGGACAAAACAAAAGCCAAACCTCCTATTTTTACCGAAGCTTTACGAAGTTCGAAGATGAGACGGAGGCCGCCTAGTCCACCTCCTAGGGCGGCACGGCCTAGCCCTAGCCCGCGCCACCAGGGGTGAGGCCACCTAGTCCACCTCCTGACGCCGCCCTTCCGCCTATATATTTCCCTCGACGGGAAAAACCTAAACACCCGATCAATTTTCCACGAAACCTACTGCAAGCCACCGCTGTCGTCAACGCGAGATCGGGAGGGTCCAGAAGCTCTTCCCGGCATCCTGCTAGAGAGGGGAATCCCTATCGTAGGCCTTCTTCACCACCATGGTCGCCTCCGGAGTGATGTGTGAGTAGTCTACCTTGGACTACGGGTCCATAGTAGTAGCTAGATGGTCGTCTCCTCCACCATGTGCTTCATGTTTAGATCTTGTGAGCTACCTTACATGATCAAGATCATCTTTGTGTAATTCCACATGTTGTGTTTGTTGGGATCCGATGAGTATTAGTACTATGTCAAGTTGATGTGCTGAATTATTATCTTTATGTTATCTCTATGTTGTTTATGATCTTGCATGCTCTTCGTTGCTAGTAGATATCTTGGCCGAGTAGATGCTAGTGACTCTAAGAGGGAGTATTTATGCTCGATAGTTGGGTTCATGCCTCTAGTAATCTGGGGGAGTGACAGAAACCTCTAAGGTTGTAGATGTGATGTTGCCACTAGGAAGAAAATAGCATTCTTGTGTTCAAGGACATTTGCATTATTTACATTACGCACTTTGCTTAAGACGATAATCTGTTGCTTGCAACTTAATACCCAATGGTTGCTCGGATGACATCCGGAGGGTGGATTATTAGTCATAGATGCAGTTGGATTACGGTCTATGTATTTTGTCATAATGCCCAGAGTGAATCTCATAGTGATCCTCATAACATATATACGCTATCTTTATTCTATCAATTGCCTAACTGTAATTTGTTTACCCAGTATATTGTTATTTATCTCATGGAGAGACACCACTAGTGAATTGTGGACGCCGGTCCAATTTCCTTTACATTGCTATTACCATTTTACTTTTACTCGCACTATTTACTTTCTTGCATACTATTACCCTTTACCATTCGATACGCTCAATCCTTTGTTTACAGCAAACCGGTGAGATTGACAACCTTATCGTAAGTTGGGGCAAAGTACTTGGTTGTGTTGTGTGCAGGTTCTACGTTGTTGCTGGTGCAAAGCTAAGCCCTGGATGAGGCGCCATATAAATTGTCTGGAGCTGTTGCGAAGCTAGCGAGCATCAACCTTCTGAAGTTTGGCTTTCTCCTACTGGTTCGATAACCTTGGTTTCACAACTGAGGGAAAACTTGTTGATGTGCTCATCATACCTTCCTCTTGGGGTTCCCAATGGGGTGTAATCTACACGCCATCAGGCTAGCCTCGCCATGCTCGGCGCTCCGGACTACGCGAGCTCCTTCTTCCTCCAAGTGAGGATCTTCCGCAGCTGTGGGCTGGCACCTAAGCCCCCCACGCAACCAAGTGGTCTCGTCCCCGGTTGCGGTTGGGGTGGCGCCCCTTGCAGCTGCGCCGGCGGACTCCAAGGACCCGATTGCATTTCCGCAATCTTTGTTAGGGTGTGCTTTGTACTAGTCAAGGACCTGGTTGTAATTTGCTATTTTCTTTAGGTCCTCTTTGTAAGTTTTCACCCACCGCTGGAATGAATTCTCCAGGTCCTTCGGGACCTTACCTGTTAAAAAAACATTTCACGTTCATCATAGATGGCTCCAAGAATAAAAACAGATAAAATAATAAAATCGTATCTAAAGGTTTTGACACGATTATTATAGAAAAAGTGTGTGCGACGGTAACCAGCAATGAGAACTTTCCTTTTGGGGCCAGCCATGTGGCCCAAATTTACACATCTTTTTTGGAGGCCTTACATTTGCTATATCCCGGGAGAAGAGCCCGCCCAAACAATGGGCACACGGTCGATTTTTGGCCCGTAAGCCATCTTTGCACTAAACACGAAAACGGTCTTCCGTGTATGATTGAAGGCCTTAAAAAATCTAATATATACCAGTGTATGGGTTTCAAGGGATCTGTTAGAGATACTCTTACAGATTGCACGTGTTGTTTACTATATACGTCCATGAATGCAATAATGATTGAAGAGAAGTGATTATTTGTACGATCAGCATGTTTGGCCTTTTCATAGAAAGCTTTCGCCTCCACTCCAATTTACTTGAAATTATTCTTTTCCTAAGTGAAACGTGTTGGATAATTAGGCACAATTTCCATGATTAATTCCAGAATATTAAACATGACAACGCTAGCTACTACCACATGTAACTCGAACATACTAGATGTACTGAACAACAAGATGAACGGAAACAAGTAGCAGCGAAACATGTACTCGCAGAACATGATGAATAGGGAAACAACAGTACACCGCACGTACCGTTCGCTTGCAGATGTAGTCGTAGCAGTAACGTTGTTGATGACAACGTTGGAGTAGACCGGTCGATGCAGACGGCGATGAAGACGGCGGTAGGCTGCACCGCCCGACTTGGATGGAAGACGACCCGTGATGAAGATCTTGAGCAGTCGCGCAGAGCGCTTCCCAAAAACCTAATTCGCCCTCTCCCGTACAGGATCGCAAAGGCGAGTGGTTCCGGAGACCTGCTCTCCCGTTCGCCGGTGCACGCCGGCGCTCGGGATGGAGTAGACTACGGAGGCGGCGCAAGCAGCGAGAGGTGGCAAAACCCTAGATCGGTTTCAGGTGTGTACGGCGGTAGCCGGGCAAGAGTTTATATAGGCGGCGCAGCGGAGAAACCCTAGGCAACGTGGGCCACGCCCACGTCGCACGCCCGAGTCGGTTACAGCAGCCCACGATCTCGGAGCGACCCGAACCGGCTAGCTGTGACGCGTCCGTCAAGGACTCGGTCAAACGTTCGGTTTTCCTGTGCAGCAAAAAGATAAGCTCGGCTCCGAGGCTCAATTCCGCAAACCGCGGCGCGCGCGCGCGCGTCGTGACGTGACGTGTCGAGTCGAGTCGAGACGAGCGAGCGAGGAGGAGGAGGAGGAGCGCGTGTGTGGCACTTCTCTTCTCACTCACTTACCAAGTGGTGCAACACCCCACCTTATATGTTGGTCTACATCTCTCTCAACTTTCCATGTGGGACTAAACTTAGCTCCCACCCCTTGCCTTTGTGAAGCCAAAAACTTGGGCTGCATTCCAAATGGGCTCACACACATGGGCTTTGAGATTTCTAGGAATTTCTGAAATCTATTATGGGCTCATATGAAAAGGCCCAATATTTCAACAATCCCCCACCAGATCTCAAATGCCCATATAGAGATTTGCCAAACCTCACTACTTGTTTATATACCAGTGTTTCAGCAGAGACTGTTAAGTTGAACTTCCGCCTAGAACCTTAAGCTACGTCTATCAGCAACTTGAACAATGGACTACGCCTTGAATTGCAAGTTTTGTGCGTCAAGATTTCACTCAAAGTCATAACCAGTACATGGCTGCCAGTAGCCTACCCCGCGGGTTGGAGCATATGCGTCGTACTCCATGGTCTCTTCATGAGTTTACTAGAGATCACCTAAATCTCATAGACTGCGACGTTTAACAGTCGGACTCATATAGGTGTGTTCTTTCAAGAATGCTCTGTAGGACAGCATCTTTGCTAATCATAGCCAACAGAAACACATTAAGGCATGTTGCCAACCTGCCTTACAGATTTTGAGAGTTTTGCATCTTCACATAGAGAGGGTTATAGAATACTCTCCTCAGTTAAACCACTAGCTTGTTTTCCCAGGTCCTAATTCACGGGATCTCCGATCACAAAGGTTGGGTTACCGCTATGGCATAACATCTGTGGGTCTCAAACCCATCTCCCTCGATGCACTGTCTATCACATTGCGTGATAGTCCCTTGGTAAAGGGATCTGCCAGGTTTTTTGTCTGTTTGAATATACGCAACAGTTATTACTCCGGAGTTTCGCAATTTCCTGACAGACTTCAAACGTCTTTTAACGTGTCTTGATGACTTCGCGTTATCCTTAGAATTGTTCACTTTGACAATAAATGTTTGATTGTCACAATTCAAGAGGATGGCCGGCACAGGTTTTTCAACAACCGGCAAGTCCATCAAGAGCTCACGCAGCCATTCTGACTCTACAGTGGTTGTGTCTAAAGCAGTAAGTTCTGCTTCTATAGTTGACCTCGTCAATATGGTTTGTCTACATGATCTCCATGATACGGCGCCACCTCCAAAGGTAAACACATACCCACTAGTGGCTTTGATATCATCTACATCAGAGATCCAATTTGCGTCACTATATCCTTCAAGCACAGCAGGGCGTGCCCTGAATAGTGAATCCCGTAACTCATTGTACCACATAGATAGCGCATGACCCTTTCAAGTGCATGCCAATGATCAATACCCGGGTTTGACATGAACCTACTCAACTTGCTCACAGCAAAAGAGATGTCAGGTCTTGTCGCGCTCGCTAAGTACATGAGTGAACCAACGATCTGAGAATATCTCAGTTGATCTGTTGGTTCGTTCTTGTTCTTACGTAATATCACACTGGGATCATAAGGTGTTGGAGAAGACTTGCCATCTATAAAGCCAAACCGGCTCAAGATCTTCTCAACATAGTGGGATTGCGTTAAAGTAATCCCACTCTCGTTCTTATTCAGCTTGATGTTCAGGATCACATCAGCTTCTCCCAGATCTTTCATATCAAAGCACTTTGACAAGAAAGACTTGACCTCAAGTATCACTTTCATGTTTGTACCAAAGATGAGAATATCATCAACGTACAAACACAATATAACACCTTCGCCCCCACCATGGCGATAGTATACGCACTTGTCAGCCTCATTAACGACAAAGCCAACATAAGTTAAAGTTCTGTCGAACTTCTCATGCCATTGCTTAGGTGCTTGTTTCAGGCCATATAAAGATTTTAGCAACTTGCACACCTTTGTCTCTTCACCTTTTACCACAAATCCATCAGGCTGATCCATATAGATTTCCTCTTCCAACTCTCCATTAAGGAAAGTTGTCTTTACGTCCATTTGATGAACGATAAGACCATAAGAGGCAGCCATGGAAAGTAGTACTCGAATGGTGGTTAGTCTTGCGACAGGTGAATAGGTGTCAAAGTAATCTTCGCCTTCTCTCTGTGTGTAGCCTTTCGCTACAAGTCTCGCCTTGTACTTCTCAATAGTACCATCAGGCCTTAGCTTCTTCTTGAACACCCACTTGCAGCCCACAGGCTTACAGCCATGGGGGCGCTCTGATAATTCCCATGTTCCATTAGAAAGAATCGAGTCCATCTCATTTTGGACAGCTTCTTTCCAATCATCTGCATCTGGTGATGCATATGCCTCAGCAATGGACTTGGGAGTATCATCCACAAGGTATACAATGAAATCATCACCAAAGGACTTTGCAGTCCTCCATCTCTTGCTCCTTGTAGGAGCTTCATTGTCATCCTTCTCATGAACGTTCTCATGTGGTTGCTCAAAATAATCATTAGATGCACTAGATTCAGGAATTATCTCAGAAGAAAATCTAGCAGTGCTATGCATATCTTTCATAGGAAACATATTCTCAAAAAATGTTGCATCACGAGATTCCATTATAGTGTCAACATGCATATCAGGTACCTCAGATTTAATTACTAAAAATCTATAGCCAATGCTCCGCTGAGCATAACCTAGAAAGATGCAATCCACAGTCTTTGGTCCAAGTTTGCGTTTCTTTGGGATGGGAATGTTGACCTTCGCCAAGCATCCCCAAGTGCGCAAATACGAAAGTGATGGCTTTCTCCCAACCCACTCCTCATAAGGGGTTTTATCTTTATTCTTGTTAGGAACTCTATTCAGGACATGACATGCAGTCAACAAAGCCTCCCCCCACCATGCCTTTGATAAACCAGCAGTGTCGAGCATGGAATTCACCAAGTCAGACAGAGTGCGGTTTTTCCTCTCGGCCACCCCATTAGATTGGGGCGAGTAGGGAGGCGTCCTCTCATGAATAATACCGTGTTCCTCACAGAATTCGTCAAAGATTTTAGGAAAATACTCTCCACCACGATCCAACCTCAGACGCTTGATCTTTCTCTCTAGTTGATTTTCAACTTCGGCCTTATAAATTTTAAAGTAGTCTAAAGCTTCATCTTTAGTTCGCAACAAGTAAACATAGCAAAATCTAGTCGCATCATCAATCAATGTCATGAAATATCTCTTTTCACCTTTTGTCAACACACCATTCATCTCGCATAGATCAGAATGTATGAGTTCTAGAGGTGCCAAGTTTCTCTCCTCGTCCGCCGTATGAGGCTTACGAGGTTGCTTCGATTGCACACAACTATGGCACTTAGAACCTTTGGCAATAGTGAATTTCGGAATTAAACTCATGCTGGATAACCGAGACATCAAACCAAAATTAATGTGACATAAACGAGAATGCCAAACACTGGTATCATCATTAACACCGCCACAAATATGGTTCACGGATTTATTACAGAAATCTGAAAGTGAAAAGCGGAACAAGCCTCCGCACTCATAGCCTTTTCCAATAAATTGTCCATGCTTGGAAATGACTACCTTATTCGACTCTAAAACAACCTTAAACCCATCTCTGCAGAGAAGGGAACCACTAACAAGATTCTTGTTCATAGAAGGGACATGCTGCACGTTCCTCAGCTGCACGATCTTCCCCGAAGTGAACTTCAGATCTACCGTGCCAACACCACGAACAGAGGCATGTGACCCATTGCCCATTAGGACGGAGGAATCCCGTGCGGCCTGATAAGAAGTGAACATAGAGATGTCAGCACACACATGAACGTTATCACCCGTATCAATCCACCAAGAGGGATATTGAAATACCGAAAGAACAGTAAATAGATTATCATACCCATCAGTATTGCTAGCAGTCACGACGTTGACATTCTTGGCCCTTTTCCCTCTGCGGTCTGTGCATTCTGGGCAATCCTTGGAAAAGTGGCCGGGCTCTCCACAAGTGAAACAAGTCAGATCACTCCTATCCCTGTTCGGCTTCTTCTTCTTGAAGGTTGTAGTCTTTACAGGCTTGTTGAAAGAGGGCTTAAAGTTCCCTTTATTCTTGCCTGAGGATTTGCCTTTCTGCTGCACAAAGTTAGCAGTAGCATGACCCTCTCCTTTCTCAGTAGTGTCCTTAGCACGAGCCTTCTCCTCAACATCAAGGGACGCTATCAGATTTTCAACTGATATCTCCTGTCACTTGTGTTTGAGAGCTATGGCGAAGTTCCTCCATGAAGGGGGCAACTTAGCAATAATGCAACCCGCCACAAACTTGTCGGGTAAGGCACACTTAAGGAGTTCGAGCTCTTTGGCAATGCACTGTATCTCATGAGCTTGTTGAACCACAGGAAGGTCCTTAGTCATCTTAAAATCATGAAAGCTCTCCATGATGTACAGTTCACTGCCAGCATCTGCAGCACCAAACTTGGCGTCCAGTGCATCCCAGAGCTCCTTCCCGTCTTTTATGTGCATAAACACATCACACAGACGGTCAGCAAGAATGCTCAGAATGCATCCCACAAAGATAGTATTGGCTTCCTCGAACTTTTTCTGATCATCCTCAGACATAGTTCCTTCAGGTTTGCCTTTACTAATCTGGAACACTTTCATCGTGGTCAGCCAAAGCTCAGCTTTGTACTGCCACCTCTTGAAGTGCACACCGATAAATTTATCCGGCCTCAGTGCATCGGTAAAACCAGCCATTGATAATTCAGGAAATTGCCTACAATTAGGTTTTTGGATTGTTGGATAATTAGGTACAATTTCCATTATTAATTCCAGAATATTAAGCATGACAACAGCAGCTACTACCACATGTAACTCGAACATACTAGATGTACTAAACAGCAAGATGAACGAAAACAAGTAGCAGCGAAACATGTACTCGCAGAACATGATGAACAGGGAAACAGCAGTACACCGCACGTACTGTTCGCTTGCAGATGTAGTCGTAGCAGACTACGGAGGCGGCGCAAGCAGCGAGAGGTGGCAAAACCCTAGATCGGTTTCAGGTGTGTACGGCGGTAGCCGGGCAAGAGTTTATATAGGCGGCGCAGCGGAGAAACCCTAGGCAACGTGGGCCACGCCCACGTCGCATGCCCGAGTCGGTTACAGCAGCCCACGATCCGGGAGCGACCCGAACCGGCTAGCTGTGACGTGTCCGTCAAGGACTCGGTCAAACGTTCGGTTTTTCTGTACAGCAAAAAGATAAGCTGACGAGTCGAGTCGAGTCGAGACGAGCGAGCGAGGAGGAGGAGGAGGAGCGCGCGTGTGGCACTTCTCTTCTCACTCACTTACCAAGTGGTGCAACACCCCACCTTATATGTTGGTCTACATCTCTCTCAACTTTCTATGTGGGACTAAACTTAGCTCCCACCCCTTACCTTTGTGCAGCCAAAAACTTGGGCTGCATTCCAAATGGGCTCACACACATGGGCTTTGAGATTTCTAGGAATTTCTGAAATCTATTATGGGCTCATATGAAAAGTCCAAATATTTCAACAAAACGTTTGCCTGAGTCCATACAAAAATATATCGGCATATATAACACCAAATTTGGTTCCATGAGATTCATATTAAAATATATATTCATACTTTATATATACCATGTTTAATGTGCGAGATATTAATCTTATAGAAATTTGACATGGAACTTTAATTAATTTAGAATGGAGCGACTACAAAATACAACGAGGTAGCTAGACTCAGAGTAGCTGCAGCTGGCCATGTATGTACTAGTGTATTTCTTTGGAGAGAGTATTTATAAAGATTGGAGAAGATTTGGTGCACACTAAATTCCCTCTTATCCCTAAACCTTTTGAGAGTGAGAATACAATGGGAGTACACAAGGCCTTAAGCAACGGAGGAGTAGGACAGAGAAAGGTAAAGTGGGAAATGAGAGCCCCGGTGTGCCCGTTTATTATTAGCAGAGCCGTGTGAACTGGAGAGAGTGGGAGTATCTTTTGGTTGATTATACTTCATCATACGTCTATAATTTCTCCTTTCCCCACCCTGGCCGGTTCGATTGGAGCAGTGGCGTTGAGCTAAGTTGGATTCTGGTGGATGCTCTCTGAATTCGCAGGTAAAAATTCGTCCTCTCCTAGTTGATTAATGAGATGTTTTACAGTACCCTTAAATAAATAACAGCCATTCATTCTTGTGTATCCAATGATCCATAACGGTTCATACTAGTGGTAACAATTTATACTAGTCAAAATGAATCGTCACATCTTGTACACGGGCCTGCCCCAAACGCCTCAAACAACCTAATTTGCCCAATCCTAAATCAAGCAAAGGACGGCGGCTGGCCGGCCACCACGGCGCTGGATCGCCGGCGGTGCGGCGACACAAGGACATGGCCAGGAAGGGGGCTAGGGGCGCTGGGAGGGCCAGGGAGGTAGGGGCGTGATCTCAACTGCTTGAGTTACGGCTCCGGCTCGGCCATGGCGGAGCTATAGGCGGACGATCGCCATGGCGGAGCTGCAAACGGACAATGCATGTCTCGTTTTAGCCTGGCCTCTCTCTTTTGGCCGGTTGTCTCCCCAGCTCCGATCAATTCAGACGAACAGTAATTATATTGATATGAGATGACTCCAATTAGCGATATATTATGATCTACCAACGATACATGCATTTGTTTGTGCCAAAGTTGACCTATCTCTACATCATACGTGCGACATAGATTACCACAACTCTGCAGCACAGATCCATCTACTAGTACACTGAAACTCCTGGTAGTTGATGCGCCCGTCCTATTCGGTGTGGACGTTGCGGATGATCTCGAGGATTGCGGGGGCAGCAGGCGCTCTGGAGGTCGTGTGGAGATGGCGGTGACGAGGTTCAACCCCGGCAATGCCCATGCTTAAGGGCTTTTGAGACATGAAGAACTTGTGGGATTCGGCGAACTCGACGGCGATCAGACGACACAGAAAACACGGGTTTTACCCAGGTTCGGTAACGACCTACGTCCTGCTTGTCTGACTTTATTGATGGGGTGGCTACAATAGATGTATTACAGCGAGGGCGTAGATTGGATCTAGCCGAAGGTGGGGAGCTCTCGAAGCTACGAGCGCTCAGGTGGTTGGTGGCGAAAAGTGTCTAGAGAGGTTCCTGGATCTCCCTCCCAACCTTTTATATGCGAAGATTGGGTCTCGGGATTGTTCTCCAAGCTAATTACAGATAGAGGCGGTTTGAATAAACCCTAGACAAGTCCTAATTCGACTAGGTCTTGTTCTTCGAGTCCTGCATTGCACGCCAAGTCTCGCTCCTGGGCCGCGCCTGACGATTAACTTCATGGGCCTTGCTATCCCTTCGATGGATGTCACTCCTGGACCAAAAACTAGGTATGCGAATATCGAGGGCCCATTCGACATTCCTTCGTCAGTAGCCCCCGAGTGCCTGGGATAGTCGAAGACTATGGCAGGGACTCTAATTCGAGACTTTACTCAACTGTTTATACCTCTTTCGCCCTAACTATAAAAACATGAAGGCATAGCAGACATACGAATGATTCGTTTAGTAAGAGCAGTTAATTCAAGTAATGCTCGCTCCGAGCCTCGAAAATGCATAGTTTGGTTGATAGGGGGATCGGCATAACCAGTCTGAGACTCACGTCGGGTCCAGTTAATTGCATAGTCGCAAAAACATCGGTTAGCTTACTCAGATTCGAGTCCCCCGACTCGAACCCGCGTGGGCTGGCGCTACTTCGACCCAAGCCGCGTGTGGTCTTATCAGGTCGAAGCCCAGTGATGTGTAAGGCAATCGATGCATCCATCGATGCAAGACTTCATACCATAGGTATGGAAATTTTCTCGGTAGAGCGCGCTTGATACGAATACCGGGCCATCCAGTGTTGCTAACTGTGGACTTATCTTCGTATTTGACATACGGCATCCGAATTGGTATATTGCCACCAGAATTCGGGCATTAAGAGTAAGCATAAGCATAGAGTTAGATTTCAGAAAACTGAGAATTACTCCTGAGTTGAAATTGAGGCACTGCTGGCCCTGAATTAGAGATAACCCGGGGACTGAAGCCCATGATTGGCTGCAATAACGGCACTAATGGCCTGAACAGAGGAATCCATTATTCAAGTGAATTTGCGGCACTACAGGCCAAAAAAGAGAGATTCAAGGGATTGAAAACCATGACTTGGATGGTAATATGGCGTTGCCAGCCAGAGAATAATTCGAGGGATTAGAATCCACAACTCGAAGAACAAAGCGACATGGCTTGCCCAAATACAGCAAACCGAGGAATTGAGACCCCTCGTCCGTGAAGCATGGAGGCACTGCAGGCCCGTGAAACATAATTCGAGGGATAAAAAAACACCACTCGAATATCAAGATGGTATCAGCCAAAGCGAAAACAACCCTTCGAGTAATCATGCAAAAAACCCATCTCAAAAAAGGTCTCGATGGATTCATCCAAAAGTTTCGAGTAGGGGCAAAACCGCTCGTAGGGCGATCTTTACGTTCAAATCATGCAAAGAGGGTGAAAGACCTAGAGAACGCCCAACACGAAAGAAGCGATGTGGCTTTTGATAGTACATACCTCGAAAATACGAAGATTCGAAAATGACCTTCTCTTTTGGGTCGAAAGAAAATGACCCCACAAGAAGTGACGTCAATGATGATGCTTCGCTTGTTCGAGTTGTCACGCCATCCCCTGCACGGATAACCTGACATTGACAAGATTAGATGCCTTGTGGGCCCAGCAGCCATGCGCTCCGGCTGTTGACCGTATTTGACCACACGTCCCACGCGTTTGGTGAAAAAAGTCTGCCACGTCTCCTCAATTACCATGCATAGTGGAGGCCACGGCGCGCGCGGTGCTGACACATGGACGGCCAGATCCACGCCGCCTCTTCCCCTTCGGAGCATACGGCTAGGATGGACCAGCAATTTTCCCGTGGTGGGATAAAAGAAAAAACCCAGAGGGAGTAACTGTTTACCCCACTCCGCCGCCATCATCTTCTTCTTCCTTGCGCTCCGCTCCTATGACGCATCTCTCCTTCCTCCCATTCCTGCGAGATCCTCGTTGAGCGCCACCTCCATGGGCAAGAGAAGCTCGACCGCGGCCGGTGCCGCCGCCGGCGCCACCGCGAAGAAGGCCAAAACCGCGGACGCCAACACGCCCGCCGTTGGGAACTGGGTCCAAACCAAGGTCCAGGAGAAGGAACTGTCGAGCGCCGAGAAGATCGGCATCTTGAAGAACAATCCGGTGGAGACTCTCGCTGCCGGCCCGGAAATCATTCCCCGGCCACCCGCAGGCTTCCGGGTACTCTTTCTTGCATTTCTCCTCCGGGGGCTCTCGCTTCCCCCTCATCCTTTCCTTTGTGGTCTTCTTTTCACCTACGGGATTCAGCTTCACGATCTTAATCCCAACACTATTCTATACATTGCGTGTTTCATCACGCTTTGTGAATGTTTCCTGGGGATTGAGCCCCATTGGGCGCTCTGGCGTCAAATTTTCGTCATCAGGCGCCCTCAGCACTATCAGACCGGCGGCTTCAGCTGCCAAGTGCGCCAAGACGTCGAGTATTTCAATCTCCAGACACCGGAAAACAATCCCAGTTGGAGGACGAAGTGGTTCTATGCCAGGGACAAATCCTCCGCCGGCCAAAACTTTGGTCTTGAAGAGTTTTGGCCCACCACCATCATTCGGTCCCGGGCGTCATGGGCGCACGAGCTATCCGAGGAAGAGATGAAGATTACGCAGCCTTTGATGGAGAAAATCCATGAACTTCGGGCCACGCCTAGGATGGAGCTGTCCGGCCTTCAGCTCATCCGCACCTTCATCGAGCGTCGGATCCAGCCACTAGCCGCGCGAGCCCACTGTATGTGGGATTACACCAGTCATCGGGACCCGACGCGATTCTCTTCCGATGAACAAAAGGAGGCCGAGATTGATGACGGTTAGGGGTGAAAATGGAGCGGATATGGATGGATAGTAGTGAAACCGTATTCGTTACCATATTTTTTTTCGGAGTCGGAATCGGAGCGGATAATGTGCGGATACAAATACGGAATCAGAGTCTATCGGTAATGAATACGGACCGAATATGGAGCGAATATGGTTCGGTTGCGGATAAACATTTTATCGGATATCCTGTTGATAATAAGTAAAAATAGCTTGTAATTTTTCTATATACATAAATATATATTCATATAAAAATAGTTTGTGCCTTGCATGGTGATGTTTGTGTACCATAAGACAAAATATATAACTCTCTTTTATCTTCTCTCCCCAATCACGTACTCAACAAGTCATTGACGGATATTTTATCGGATATTGTCCATATATAATGGTGAAATATGGTATATTTACGGATACGGTCGGATATTAGTAAAACCATATCATTTTATGTATCCGTTAAGCACTAGCCGTATCCGTGACCGTATCCGCCAACTATCCGACTGAATCCGTTTTTGCCTTCCGTAAGCCTTCGGTCGGTCGGTCTGAAATAATCCGTTCCGTTTTCACCCCTAATGACAGTGTTCGCGCCGTTACCAATTTGAAGAAGAAGTCAATCGTGCCAAAGGTTTTCGGCACCGAGGCTTTTAGCAAATCAAACCCCCGCACCGAGGTATGCAAACTTTGATTCTTGCTCGAGTTTTCGGTCTTCGGTGAATTTCCTGTCGAACTTTGACAGCTGACAGGACGTTCTTTGCCCAGATTATCGAAATAGCCCAATGTTATCCGCCCCAGCCCAAAGAAGGTGAATATCCTGGGAGAGAGTTCGTCGAGGCTCCAGAAGAGTCGGCATCTGCCGCGCCCACAACGTCACGTGCTTCGACGAAGCGCGCGAATGTCAGAGATGTTGACCGAGTCGAAGACTCAGAAGAGCTTGGCGCTCGCTCTCCTTCTCAGGTGGTGACGATGATGCGGCCATTCCCGCCAAGCCTCTGGACAGTCGCCCTCCTCTTCGAGCAGGGACGAAAGTTCTTCCAAACTTCGGCCTTGACGCATCGTAAGTTATTAATCTTGAATCTCTTCTTGAATGGCTTCGTCTTGTTGTAATTCTGTTGCACACTTCAAATCTTCGAACGAGGAATCTTCGGGGAGCTTGGGGGAACGTGATCGATTCCAGTTTCGACCTCACGATTCCACCCTCGAGCAGACCGCCGACTCGCAAGAGAAAGATGTCAGGGACGCGATGTTGAAGGACCTCCCAAAGCCGTCGTCCCCTCCGAAAAATAGCGCGGCCGAGCCCGATTTTATTCTAGTCTCTTCCTCCGGCGAGCCTTCCGGGTCCAAACGCCATGTAAGTCTGAACCTCTTATCAATATGTATCTAATATTTATCTATCAGTAGCCCCCGAGGGTGAGTCTAAGTGTGTACACTTGGGCTTGACCTCTAAAGCAAAACCCTCGAGACTTATCCTTGCTTTCGCTTGTTTAGCCTGTCATCAGAGACCTGTCGAAAATATGCATAAACTACCTTGCCCTGGAAGAGGAGAACCAGCGGTTGTCTGCTCAGCTGGATGACATGCGTCGTAAGTGATTTCTTTTTCTTCTGCCCATTCTGAATTCTTGGTTTGACAACTTTTGCTTGTTACTTACTCTGCTATCCATCGGGTAATCAGGAATTGCTGCTCAAGCTGCCGCCGACAAAACCTCGTTGAAGGCTCAAGTCGATGACCTTGCGGCCGAAAATTCTTCGCTGAAGTCGGGAGCTGATGGTCTAGCCAGCGAGGTCACCCAGCTCAAAGCTGACCAGGCGAAGGCTCAAGAGCTTGTCGACCAGTGATGAATGGAAGCCGAGTCAAAGGAGAGGAATCTGCAACGACGTCTGCAGGCTGCCCTCGATTCCTTGCACGGTAAGCCTCGTACCTTGTCGATCTGGGATTCGCAAGAATCAAATCTGTGTGCTGATTGACATGCTTCTTTATGAAGTTGCTGCTGAATTAGTTGTCGTGGCGACGACGGGGCCTACCAGACTTGAATCCAGCATTGAGAATGCAGAACGCATTTGCCAGGAGGTGCAAGATATTCTGGCGAAGGCGCGGTCGACGCTTGACCGCGTCCGCGACATTTCTGCTCCGGAGTCGACAAGCACTACCATGGCTGGCGTCCTCGAGGCTTTGTCAATGAAGGAGAATGGCGAAGATCCACTGGTTGCTGCGGTTCGCCGACAAGTAACTACTGGCTCCGAGTCCGTCTTCTCTATGTTGATGATGCACAGGGTGGACTGTGATTTTGCTTGTTGCAGGCAGGATAACCACCCAGTTGGGAACCCCAAGAGGAAGGTATGATGAGTACAGCAGCAAATTTTCCCTCAGTAAGAAACCAAGGTTTAATCGTATCCAGGAAAAAGCCAAACTCCAAAAGGTGATGCTTACTAGCCTAGTGACACTCCAACAAGGGCGCCGTTTACGATCAAACGAGTTAGCGCGTCTTCAACTAGTAGCAACGTGGAACCTGCACACAACACAACCAAATACTTTGCTCCCAACTTACGATGAGGTTGTCAATCTCACCGGTTTGCTTGAAACAAAGGAATGAGCATATCGAGTGGAAAATAGTAATAGTATGCGAGTAATGTAAACAATGCGAGTAAAGTAAACAGGTGATAACAATATAAAGAAAATAGGACCGGGGTCCACAGTTCACTAGTGGTGTCTCGCCATAAGATAAAATAATACATGCTGGGTAAACAAATTACAGTTGGGCAATTGATAGAATAAAGACAACGTGCATGTTGAGAGGATCACTATGAGATTTACTCTGGGCATTACAACAAGATACATAGACCGCCATCCAACTGCATCTATGACTAATAATCCACTTGTGGCAAATCAATCCGAGAACTCCACAAGTATTAAGTTGCGAACAGCAGATAATTGCATTAAGCAAAGTGTGTAATGTAAACAAAGCATATGCCCTCGAGCATATGAATGTTGTTTTCCCCCTAGTAGCAACAGCACATCTACAACCTTAGAGGTTTCTGTCACTCCCCCAGATTAAATAGAGGCATGAACCCACTATCGAGCATAAATACCCCCTCTTGGAGTCACTAGCAACTACTCGGCCAAGATAGCTACTAACAGCGGAGAGCATGCAAGATCATAAACAACATAGAGATAACATAAGAAAAATTCAGTACTTCAACTCAATCATAACACCAATATTCATCGGATCCCAACAAACACAACATGTAGAATTACATAAAGGTAGTCTCGATCATGTAAAGCAGCTCACGAGATCTAAACATGAAGCACATGGTGGAGAAGACAACTATCTAGCTACTGCTATGGACCCATAGTCCAAGGTAGACTACTCACTCATCGCGCCGGAGGCAAGCATGGCGATGAAGAAGACCTCCGGTGGCGATTCCCCTCTCCGGTAGGGTGCCGGGAAGAGCTTCTGGACCCTCTCGATCTTCGGGTCGACGGCGGCGGCGGATCGCGATGTGTTCTCGAAAAGTGATCGGGTATTTAGGTTTTTCCCGTCGGGGGGTCTTTATAGGCGAAGGGGTAGCGTCAGAAGTGGACCAGGGGGCCCACACCACCAGGGGGCGTGGGCCAGCCCTAGGCTGCACCGCCCTATGGTGTGGCCGCCCTCTGGCTCGGTTCCGTCTCCTCTTCGGTGTTCTGGAAGCTCCGTGAAATATCTGGACGACTGGTTTTTGTTTTGTCCAATTCCGAGAATATTTCATATGTAACATTTCTGAAACACAAAAATAGCAGAAAACAGGGAACTGGCACTGTGGCATCTCGTTAATATGTTAGTTCCGGAAAATGCATAAAAATGCCACGAAGTGTAACAAAATACTAAACAAATGGTGTAAAAACAAGCATGGAGCATCAAAAATTGTGGATACATTAGAGACGTATCAGCATCCCCAAGCTTAACTCCTGCTCGTCCTCGAGTAGGTAAGTGATAACAAAAGAAATAATTTTTGAGGTGACATGCACCTACACAATCTTGACCATATATGTAAGCATTGTGCGCTGGGATCAAAAGAACTTAAAACATGGGCATGAAAGATATAATCTTGATAGAAGAAACTTAGCAACCATGTTATAATATGAAAATGAACACAAAAAAAAGATCATGAAAATGAAACAATGAAAGTCAAACGTGTGTTCAAATCATAAGGAAAAACATACAAATGGTTTTCAGCTTGTCCTTCATGGAGAGCAAAACATAAATGCATAGGACACCTTCAAGTTTAAGAGGGCGACTAGATACAAGTAATTTAAAAACAAGTGAAACCAACAATATGAATCAATCAATGAGAACTTTGGGACAATGCACATTATACTCAGAATGACAACTATGCTCTCTTAATGGTGCATAAAGATAGAAGGTGGAGACTCAACATAAAAGTAAAAGAAAGACCCTTCGCGGAGGGAAGCAGTGATTAAACATGTGCTAGAGCTTTTCATTTGTGAAACAGAGATAAAAATTGGGTTTTGAGAGGTGGTTGCTTTTTTTTTGGGTTTTGAGAGGTGGTTGCTTATCGATGAGTTGTCTTGCAGCTGTAGGAAGGTAGGTTTCCCCTCTCCCGACGGTAGCGGCGATTGCCCTCGGCGGCCGTCCCTCTCCCTCCCCTGCCCCCATCCCCCACTTCCCAGCCCCTCCACCCCCTCCCCCCCACCCCATGTCAGGTTCTCTAGCCTCCGCGAGCTCGGGGACGGGTGCGGCCGGTCCCAACCGGCGTGGTCAGCCGGTGCCGGTCAGATCTGGATCGCCTGATCTCCGCCGGGAGCAACCCATCATCTCCGACCTGGGTCTCTCGCCAGTCTCTGCTCGCTCCGCGACGCCGGAAGGGCCGGCGGTAGCGGGAGTCACTGGCGAGGCTCGGGTGTCGGTGCAGGAGCGGCTGGTCTGGGTCCAGCCAGGCCCTTCAAGGAAGACTCTCTGGCGATGGAGGAAGGCAGCGCGGCGTGAAGCGGAAGAAGCTGCTCGGCGTCAGGCGGAAGAGTTCGCGAGGCGCCAGGTCTCCCCGGAGTGGCGTGGGCTGTGCTTCAACTGTGGGCGTCCCGGGCACCGGAAGAAAGATTGTACCTTTGATACTCTCTGTCTCCGGTGCAGCGAGTCGGGGCATGCCGCAGTGGATTGCAAGCGCCCTCGCAGCCCTGATTCCGAATCGGAGGAGACGCTCAGGCGACAAGCGCTAGCTAAGCTGGTGCGGCATGATCCGAGGCCCAACCTGCTCTGGCCTTCCCAGCCTTTCGTGCATCTGCCGTCTGCGGAGCGTGGTGGCCCCTCGGTGCCGGCGAGCAAGAGAATCGCCTTGAGCTCTGTGGAGTTGGAGGAGGCGGAGGCGCCGCTCTGTGTGGTATGCCACACGGATGCTATGCAGGACTTGGAGCGGCGTCTGCAGTTTGCGATGGTGGTCGTTGGGGACAGGGTCCGGAGTCCGGCCTCCCGTGATCTGGTGCAGGACGCGCTGGAACGCCAGCTTGGGCTGCCGCGGGAGGGCTTCTCTGTCCACCCCTACTTCCCGCAAGACTTCCTCGTCGTGTGCGCTTCGGCAGAGCTCCGGAACCGTATCTCAAGCAACCCAGAAGTGGAGTTTGCAGGCGCAAGGTTGTTCTTCAGAAAGTGGAACAGGCAGGCGCAGGCGAAGCTGGAGACTTGGCGTGCCAAGGTGCACCTGGTGATCGAGGGGGTTCCACCTCACGCCTGGGATTAGGAGGTGGTGCAGGGTCTTTTGGGATCTTCTTGCGCCATTCAGGACCTGGCGCCCGCTACGGCATCCAGGGAGAACCTGTCGGCATTTCGCGTGTCGGCATGGACTGGCGACCTTGCTCAGATTCCGCCAGCACGTACGCTGGCGATCCCTGAGCCTGAGGAGGATGGCGATGAGATGCCTTCGCCGGCGAGGGAATTCTCTGATGATTCCAAAAGTACACAGCCGGTGAAGCTGCCGGAAGACAAGAAGCTGTTGAAATACAAGGTGCTGATCCATGTTGATCGTGTTGAGGAAGACGAAGCTCCAGATGAGTATGTCCCAGGGCTTGTCCCCCCATCTCCGATCAGTGACCAAGACGGGCTCCCGAGCCTGCTAGGCAGGGACCCTGGCTCTGCCCGAAGAAGAAGAATGAGGTGGTTGCCTTGGCAATCAGGAGTCCAGGACAAGCGTGGCCCAAGCCAGCACAAGGGGAAAGCGGTGCAGCAACGAACCTTCTGTCAGGTTGTGACCGCCCAGCAGCCTCTGCAGCGTAGCTGGCGTCTTCCCCCGATGCCAAGACAGTAGTATGTCCGTCGAGTGGCTTCGCCTCGACCAGCTATGGCTTCGGTGGCTCCCAGGCCTGAGCCTGTGGCTACTCCAGCGCTGGCGGCGAGAGCCTCTTCCCCTGTGCGTCCAGTCCTAGAGGAGGTGGTGGATGTGATGGTCACTGTCGCCGAGAGGCAGACAGTCTCCCCCACAATACTGCCTGAGCAGCCCACGGTGGAGGTTGAAACTATCGCCAGAGTGACGACAGTCCTTCCACAGGCCCGTGCGGACCTTGAGCTACATGGTGAGACGAGTATTGAGCAGACGGGAAGTTGCGACTCCCCGCCCGCAAGTCCTAGGCCCCATTGCGACAAGCCTGAGCAATTCTTCATGGTGTCCCTCTCAGAAGGTGTTGATTCATCGGGGGGGGCAAAAGCATGAGGCCTACGTTGAGGAGTCCTTGAGTTGCCAGGACGACGCTGACTCTCTCCACCAGTCTGAAGCACCTCTGGAAGATCATGTGGGGCCAAATGAAGAGCTGCAACTGGTCAAAGTGCAGCAAATTCCGGACTCCTTACCCATGAAGGAGGGGGAGGCGATTGCTATGGGAAGAATGAAGGCCTTCTGCGCAAGAATTCTCAAGGCGCTTGCTCCGCCTCTTCTGAGAGAGGTTCAGGCTGCTTCGACGCTCAGGCCAGAGGCTGAAGCTTTCACTCCCAGGAGAAGCACTCGGGGTCACGGCAGTGCCGCCCCAGCGGAGATTAGCGGCAAGCAGCCATGTAGGGCCTCTACGGCAGAGACTGCCCTGCTCAACGCCCTCGGAATTACGCCGGCAGACATGTCGGTTGATGAGTGTGCTCTCCATGACTTTGAGCAGCTCTTCGACTCGCCGCTGCGCGACCAGCATGTCCATGTCTTGGCGTCCGTCTTTGGCAAGATCATGCCAGAACGGTCGGAATCGATGCGGCATCAGCCGGTGGAGATATGCATGCGTGCATAAGCGTTGCGTTGGAGATTGGAGTTTCTTCTCTTTGTTTTTAATGGATAGTGTCCCAGAAGTGTTTTGCTAGAATCCGCGAGGGTTAAACGATGGAGCTAAGCGTGACTCTGTAAGAGAGCTGGTTGATTCTCTGCACGCTAACATTGTCTGTCTTCAGGAGACCAAGTTGGCTACTCTGGATAGCTTTGTAGTGAGTCAATGTCTTGGGCCATCTTTCGATGGCTTTGATTACTTGCCAGCTGATGAGACTAGAGGGGGAATCCTCCTTGCATGGAACACCTGAGATGTTACAATTACTTCGATCTCACACGATTCCTACGCCATTACTGGCGAAGTTCATATGAGAGGCAGCGGACCTTGGTGGATCACCGTGGTTTATGGCCCGCAAGGTGCGGCAGACAAAGTGCAATTCCTGACAGAGCTAGCAGAGAGGCGCTCTCTCTGTCCAGGACCGTGGCTCCTAATTGGAGACTTTAACATGATACTCCACGCTAGTGAGAAGAACAATGAGAACCTGAGAACAACAACCATGGCGAGATTTCGTGACTTCGTTCACGACAAAGCCTTACGAGAGGTGTACATGCATGGACGGCTCTACACTTGGAGCAACGAGCGGCGGGTGCCAACCCTCACGAGGATCGATAGGGCACTGGTCTCCATTGACTGGGAGCTGATGTTTCCAAATGCGCTGCTTCAAGCCCTCTCGTCCTCAGCATCTGATCACTCACCTTTACATCTATCCATGAATGCCTGCTTCAGGCCAAAAAGTCGATTCCGATTTGAGATGTTCTGGCTTAAGATTGAGGGCTTTGATGATGCGGTTTGTGAGGGATGGCGCTGTGATGATTCCATTGTGGATCCTTTCCAGTGCTTGGACGCCTGCTTCGGGAGTCTGGCCAAACATCTGCAGGCCTGGGGAGATAGGAGGGTGGGGAACTTGAAGCTGCAAATTGCGATGGCTAACATGATCATCTTGAGGTTAGATGCGGCACAAGATATCAGAGCCCTTTCTGATGGAGAGTGGTTGTTGCGGAGCGCGCTAAAACACTTGGTTCTTGGCCTTTCTTCTCTTGAAAGAACGATGGCACGGCAACGTTCTCGGATGCGATGGCTGAAAGATGGTGATGCAAACTCTAAGCTTTTTCATGCGGTGGCCAATGGCAGGAGAGCTAAGAACTTCATTACGCATGTCAAGCAAGGCTCGAATATTGTTACTGAGCAATCTGAGAAGGAAGAGGTGTTCTTCCAGGCGTATAGCGACATCCTTGGATCAATTCAGAATAGAGACATGGGGCTGGACCTGGAGGATATTGGGCTTGCGAACCACTCTGGCCTGCTGGAGGATCTTGGGGCTGTCTTCACTGAAGCAGAAGTTTGGGCGGTGATTAAGGAGCTACCGCCGGATCGTGCCCCTGGGCCGGATGGCTTCGTGGGGGCCTTCTACAAAAGGGCTTGGCCCATCATCAAGTCTGAAGTCATGGCAGGCCTTCTGAAGCTGTATGTTGGCGATGGGAGAGGGTTTCAGAAACTCAACCGAGCCCTGATTACATTGATTCCCAAGCGCTCGGATGCGGAGGTGGTCAGGGATTTTCGACCAATTAGTCTGGTGCACAGCTTTGCGAAACTATTCTCCAAGTTGCTGGCGAATCGTCTGCACCCTAAGATGGAGGGGCTGGTTAGTGCTAATCAGTCGGCCTTCATCAAGGGGAGAAACCTCCACGACAATTTCATCCTTGTGCGGCAGATGGCGAGGCGAATTCATGTACGCAAGGAGACAGGTGTGCTTCTAAAGCTGGATATTTCCCGAGCTTTTGATTCTCTCTCGTGGGCTTTCCTGTTTGAGGTTTTGCGGAGGCTTGGTTTTCCTGAGTGCTGGCTACGTTGGATCTCGATCAGCTTGCGATCGGCCAGTACCAAGGTCTTGGTAAATTGGCAGCCGGGTCAGAAAATTGTTCACGCTAGAGGGCTGCGTCAGGGAGATCCCCTCTCCCCTCAACTCTTTGTGCTCACAATGGAAGTGGTCACTGCCATGTTCAGATGTGCAGCGGAGCAGGGTTTGCTGGCTCCTATCACTCGATGCACCCATCTACAGCGGCTGTCGATCTTTGCCGATGATGTGGTGATATTCCTAAAGCCTTCCCTGGGTGATCTTGTGGCTGTGAGGGAGATGTTGCTGTTATTTGGCAAGGCCTCTGGACTTTGAGTTAACTATAGCAAGACTTCAGCTACCTTGATCAGAGGGCAAGAGACTGACGCCAGGAGGGTTACACGAATTCTGCAGTGCCAAATCATGGAGTTCCCCATTAAATACCTCGGTCTGCAGCTTGCTTTGTGGCCTTTGACAAAAGCCCAATGGCAGCCCATGATTGACGCGGCGATCGAGATTGTCCCTGCCTGGCAGCGAGGGTTTATTCAGCGCCCTGGTAGGCACACCTTGGTTCAGTCGGTGATGTCGGCTCGGCCTATACACCACTTGATGATCCTGGATGCCCCGGTTTGGCTGTTTGAGGAAGTTGAAAGGGGCTTCCGGGGGTTCTTCTGGGCGGGAAAGGAGAAAGCAAATGGGGGTCAATGTCTTGTGGCCTGGGATCAAGTCTGTAAACCCAAGGAGTTTGGAGGCCTAGGAATTAGGAATCTCCGTTTGCAAGGGTTAGCATTGAGGGTCAGATGGGAGTGGTTGCGGAGGACAGACCCGACCAAGCCATGGCAAGGCTTGGATTTGGCTGTGGATAGAAAGGCGAAGGAGGCCTTCAACAGTTTGGTCAGAATTCAGACTGGCGATGGCAGGAATGTCCTGTTCTGGACTGACCGATGGTTGCAAGGTCGATCTGCTGCTGACTTTGCGCCGGGCATTGTGCACCATGTTGCCAAGCGTGTGAAGAGTTGCAGAACTGTGGCTCAAGCCTTAGAAGATAACAGATGGGTGCTTGACCTGCCAGGGACACTGGCTCACCTTGGTGCCTGGGAGTGCGTCAAGCTTTGGATGGCAGTGAGGAGTACTATGCGCAACCCCAATGAGCCGGACCGCTTTTCTTGGCCCTGGACCAGCTCAAACTGCTACACAGCCAGCTCGGCCTACAACATGCTTGTGCAAGGAAATGAGAGAATGGCTTTGGCGGAGGCAATCTGGGAGAGTAAGGGTACTCCTAAGAGCAAGCAGTTCATGTGGCTGGCGGCTCAGCACAGAATTTGGACCTCGGACAGGAGAGCAAGACATGGTCTGCAGAGGACCTCGGCGGCGTGCTTCGTTTGCCTTCAGGAGGAGGACACAGCGGAACATCTTCTCATCCAATGTGTCTTCGCTAGGGAAGTCTGGCAGCGGTGCAAACAGCTCCTGGAGGCCAACTTTGAGATCCACTCCACGCAGTCTACGCTGGAGGATTGGTGGCTGACGGAGCGAGCAAGATTCCAGGGCAGGGAGAGGAAATGGTTTGACACCCTTGTCTGCCTAGCTGGGCATCGGCTGTGGAAGAACAGGAATGCTTGGCGCTTCCAGAACACTCAGCGGCAATTCAGCCCCCCAATTTTGGCGAACCACATCACTGAAGAGCTTCGGCAGCTACGTGTGCTGCGTAGAGTAGGTCTAGGAGTGGGAGTGTTTGATAATGGGTGAGTAGTGTGTGTTTTTCCTTTGGAGTTTCTGCTTGAAGGTTGCTCTGGCACCTAACAGCTTCTTGTAAATTTCTTCCGCCTTCTATAAAAATGAGGTACGCATTCGCGTACTCTCGAAAAAAAAAGAGGTGGTTGCTTCTGTCAACGACTGGCAATGGGGTTCTTACTATCTTCCATACAAAAATGAAGCAAGTTTTTGAGAGAGAGATTGGCACTTTTGTGCTCTTTTATAAAACTTGGCACTCCTCCCCACCTTTTTTCCTTTCACAAACCATGGCTAACCGATTCCATCGGGTGCCCACCAACATTCACATACCATGGAGGAGTGCCTTTTTTTCTTTTTTTTTTCTTTTTGGAATAAGCAATATGGAAGATAGCAAATCCGACCACTACGTCCCCATGAGCTAAAAACAGTGGCACAAAATGAGAAGTAGTTGAAAGTTTTGAAAGGTAGCACATGAAAATTTACTTTGGAATGGCTTACAAATACCATGCATAGGAATTTATAGTGGACACAATGGCAAACTTGGTTTTTAGGAGTTGGATGCATGAGTAGAGCTCATACTCAGTACAAGGTGAGGGCTAGCAAAAGACTGCGAACGACCAACTAAGAGAGCAATAATGGCCATAATCATGCAGAGCGACAAAGCGACATTAAAAGAAGCATAAGATGGCATCAAAAGTCAAAAACTAAATGATCATAGAGGCACTGGCGACTTTGTATGAGTCTAACATGTGTGAGCATGCGCCAAGTCAACCCAAATAAAGCATCAAGGAGAAAACCAAAATAATGCTTCCAAATAATTAAAACAACGCATGATTTTTTCAAAGGCTCATTAAGCAATCTCAGTCATTTGAGACAAGTCATGCTACAGCAAAACCACTAAGCATACTATCAAAAAGACATCAAGCACGACATGCAAAAGCCTAGGCCGCAGTCCACACAAGCTCCTTCTTGTACCACTTCTTTGCATAAAGCTTTTTCTCTTTTCCAACACCATTCAAACTTTTTATAACCAACTCTTTTGATGAAAACCAATAAAGACCAGATGCAAAAATACACCTTGATGAAAAGATATAACAAGATCTGAACACATATCAAGGCGAAAATTGAAAGCTAAACGCAGTTCTAGAAAAAGAGAACACTCATTGAAATTATAAGAATGAAAAACGGAGTGTTCTTGGCAAATGAAAAGCAAGGCAACTTCTCCAAAAAAATTTGTTGGGGTCCAACCATTTATTGTAGCAAACAAAACTAAAGAAAACTAAAAACTAAAAACAACTGACGCTCCAAGAAAAACGCATAATGCATGAAGCAATACAAATATAGTGTCTTGAAAGGTGACCTGATTTTTGCCGATGAAGAAGGGGTGCCTCGGGGGCATCCCCAAGCTTTGATGCTTGTACTTCTTGGATATTTCTTGGGGTGACATGGGCATCCCCAAGCTTGAGCTTTTGTTCATTCTTCAACTCATCTCATCATTCTCCGATCCCTACACTTGAAAACTTCCTTCATACAAAACTAAACACAAATCTATTAGCAACATTAGTGTAAGCATAACATTGAATCAACCCTTTTTGCTTCAGGTTTCAACTCAAAACCACCACATATAAAGTATATACTACTGTAGCAACTTCCCCAAAAGTTCCGTGATCAAAAGAACTCAAAAAGAAAGCGATAAAGCGGCAAACACAAATATTGGCAGAAATCTGTCAAAACAGAACAGCCGACAAAGGTCGAATTTTAGAGGGTTTTCTGTTGCTCAAATCAAAAAGTGTTAAACTAATGAAAGTTTGGATATAACCTGGGGCATATGCAGAAGAAATATCAGATCCAAAAGATATACAGAGAATTTTCACGAATTTTTACGGTGCAGCACCGAAAACTGTTTCAGGACATCAACATCCCCAAATCTTACCTCACTCAAATTTAGAGGCTTCTCTTGGCACAAAAACAAAATAAAAATGATAAGGAGAGGTCATTACAGTAGTAATAACTTCCAAGACTCAAATAAAAGAAAAAGAACTGAAAGTAAAAACATTGGGTTATCTCCCAAGAGTGCTTTTCTTTAACGCCTTTGAGCTAGGCGCAGAAAGTGCGAATCAAGTAATATCAAGTGATGAAGCATCAAGCTCATAATTTGCTCTAAGAATAGAGTCAAAAAGCAATTTCTTTCTCTTCCTAGGGAAGTGTTCCATACCTTTCTTGAGTGGGAATTGATATTTGATGGTGCCTTCCCTCATATCAATGATGGCACCTATAGTTCGAAGAAAGGGTCTTCCCAAAATAATAGGACATGAAGCATTGCATTCAACATCCATGACAAGAAAATCAACGGGAACAAGGTTATTGTTAACCATAATAAGAACATCATTAATCCTTCCCAAAGGTTTCTTCTTAGCAACATCAGCAATAGGAACATCATAATAACACTTTTCAAGCGGTGGCAAATCAAGCATGTCATAAATCTTTCTAGGCATAATAGAAATACTAGCACCTAGATCACATAAAGCATGGCAATCAAAACCATTAACATGCATACCAATGATGGGTTCCCAACCATCTTCTAACTTCTGCTTCAACTATTCATCCCTAATTTTCATGAGAGTATTGGTAATATGCTTAGCAAAAGCGACATTTAAAGAACTAGCATTGGGAGTCAAAGCAAGATTTTGCAAGAACAAAATAACTTCAGATATATTGCAACCATCAACATCAAAACCATTAAAGGAAATAGAGCTATCATCTCCTACACTCCGAAAAATTTCAGCACTCTTTTGAGAAAAAGTTTTGGCAGTTTTAGGCTTTTTAACACAAGGAGTGAGAGTTTTCTCTACACCAATCAAAGTAAGAGGATTGCTAGCATTTTGAACAACATCATTAGAGGTAGTAATGGTACATACCTTCATTTTTTTAGCCATCTCATCTTCTCTTTCCCACCTGGCATGCAATTCTGCTAGCATCCTAACATTTTCATCAATTCTAACTTGGATAGCATTAGCAGTGGCAAAAGGATTGTTCTCTTTCACATCATTAGGAAACACTTTTAATTTCAGAAGTTCAACATCACGAGCAAGGCTATCAACTTTAGAAGCAAGAATATCAATTTTGCCTAATTTTTCCTCAACAGACTTGTTAAAAGCGTTTTGCTTACCGATGAAGTCCTTGAGCATTACCTCAAGATCGGAGGGCACGGCCCTAGTGTTGTTGGAGGAATTACCATAAGAGTTACCATAACCATTACCATTGGTAGAAGGATACGGCCAATAATTGTTACTAGCAAAATTGTTCCTATAAGCATTGTTGTTGAAATTATTATTTCTAATGAAGTTTACATCAACATGCTCTTCTTGAGCAACCAAAGAGGCTAAAGGAACATTATTAGGATCAACATGAGTCCTATCATTAGAAAGCATAAGCATAATAGCATCAATCTTATCACTCAAGGAAGAGGTTTCCTCAACAGAATTTACCTTCTTACCTTGTGAAGCTCTCTCGGTGTGCCATTCAGAGTAATTTACCATCATATTGTTGAGAAGCTTTGTTGCGGCGCCCAAGGTAAGGGACATAAAAGTGCCTCCAGCAGCTGAATCAAGTAGGTTCCTCGAAGAAAAATTCAGTCCTGCATAAAAAGTTTGAACAATCATCCAAGTAGTCAGTCCATGAGTGGGACAATTCTTTATCATAGATTTCATTCTTTCCCAAGCTTGAGCAACATGTTCATTATCAAACTGACTAAACTTCATAATATTGCTACGCAAAGCTATAATCTTAGCAGGAGGATAGTATCTACTAATAAAATCATCCTTACACTTAGCCCATGAATCAATACTATTTTTAGGCAAAGACAGCAACCAATCCTTAGCTTTTCCTCTCAAAGAAAAAGGAAACAACTTAAGCTTAATAATATCACCATCAACATTCTCATATTTTTGCATCTCACATAGCTCAACAAAATTGTTGAGATGAGCTGCAGCATCATCAGTACTAGCACCAGAAAATTGCTCTTTCATAACAAGGTTCAACAAAGCAGGCTTAATCTCATAAAAATTTGCAGCAGGAGCAGGTGGTGCAATAGGAGTGCAGATAAAATCACTATTATTAGTGCTAGTAAAGTCACACAACTTGGTGTTCTCAGGAGTAGCCATTTTAGCAACACTAAAAGCAGACAAGTAAAAACAACTATCATGGATACTAATTTTTTTGGGTTTTTGATAAAACGATGCAAGTAAAAATAAAGTAAAGCAAAACTTAAAACAAAGTAAAGGATGTACGTGTGAAACTCCCCTTGCAGAAGTCTTCTTTTTCCCCAGCAACGATGCCAGAAAATTGTTGCTTGTTGCGGGCAGGATAACCACCCAGTTGGGAACCCCAAGAGGAAGGTATGATGAGTACAGCAGCAAATTTTCCCTCAGTAAGAAACCAAGGTTTAATCGTATCCAGGAAAAAGCCAAACTCCAGAAGGTGATGCTTACTAGCCTAGTGACACTCCAACAAGGGCGCCGTTTATGATCAAACGAGTTAGCGCGTCTTCAACTAGTAGCAACGTGGAACCTGCACACAAGACAACCAAATATTTGCTCCCAACTTACGATGAGGTTGTCAATCTCACCGGTTTGCTTGAAACAAAGGAATGAGCGTATCGAGTGGAAAATAGTAATAGTATGCGAGTAAAGTAAACAATGCGAGTAAAGTAAACAGGTGATAACAATATAAAGGAAATAGGACCGGGGTCCATAGTTCACTAGTGGTGTCTCTCTATAAGATAAAATAATACATGCTGGGTAAACAAATTACAATTGGGTAATTGATAGAATAAAGACAACGTGCATGTCGAGAGGATCACTATGAGATTTACTCTGGGCATTACAACAAGATACATAGACCGCCATCCAACTGCATCTATGACTAATAACCCACTTGTGGCGAATCAATCCGAGAACTCCACAAGTATTAAGTTGCGAACAACAGATAATTGCATTAAGCAAAGTGTGTAATGTAAACAAAGCATATGCCCTCGAGCATATGAATATTGTTTTCCCCCTAGTAGCAACAGCACATCTACAACCTTAGAGTTTCTGTCACTCCCCCAGATTAAATAGAGGCATGAACCCACTATCGAGCATAAATACCCCCTCTTGGATAGCTACTAACAATGGAGAGCATGCAAGATCATAAACAACATAGAGATAACATAAGATAAAAATCAGTACTTTAACTCAATCATAACACCAATATTCATCGGGTCCCAACAAACACAACATGTAGAATTACATAAAGGTAGTCTCGATCATGTAAAGCAGCTCACGAGATCTAAACATGAAGCACATGGTGGAGAAGACAACCATCTAGCTACTGCTATGGACCCATAGTCCAAGGTAGACTACTCACTCATCGCGCCGGAGGCAAGCATGGCGATGAAGAAGACCTCCGGTGGCGATTCCCCTCTTCGGCAGGGTGCCAGGAAGAGCTTCTGGACCCTCCCGATCTTCGGGTCGACGGCGGCGGCGGATCGCGATGTGTTCTGGAAAATTGATCGGGTATTTAGGTTTTTCCCGTCGGGGGGTCTTTATAGGTGAAGGGGCAGCGTCAGAAGTGGACCAGGGGGCCGACACCACCAGGGGCATGGGCCAGCCCTAGGCCGCACCGCCCTATGGTGTGGCTGCCCTCTAGCTCGGCTCCGTCTCCTCTTCGGTGTTCTGGAAGCTCCGTGAAATATCTGGACGACTGGCTTTTGTTTCGTCCAATTCCGAGAATATTTCCTGTGTAACATTTCTGAAACACAAAAACAGCAGAAAATAGGGAACTGGTACTGTGGCATCTCGTTAATAGGTTAGTTCCGGAAAATGCATAAAAATGCCACGAATTGTAACGAAACACTAAACAAATGGTGTAAAAACAAGCATGGAGCATCAAAAATTATGGATACGTTAGAGACGTATCAGATTTCAACAAGGTCACGAGCTCGTATCCGAAGGACAAGGATGGGCGCGACGTATCTCCCAAGGTATTCCTTGAGCGTGCCCGAGAGTTGTCTGCTCGTATGGCGAGCTTCTTGGCAGATAGGGATGCTAGGAGGGCGGCTGCGAAGACCCGGAAGCGCAGCGCGACGGGCGCCCCATCTAGTAGAGCCGCCGGTAGTTCGACGTAGTCTGTTAGTATGGTTTATCCTTTTGCTGTAACGGATGATGTGATGACAACTTCTGTTTGTCGCAAACTTCTGAACCCTGTTTGTTATTAAGATGCTTCCTTTGTGCTGTCAACTCCTAGATTCGACGCTTGGTTATGTTGTGACCGTATATAGCTTTGTGTAACTAGAAGCACCATTTGCAGGGTGCGCGCACAGGATCCGTTGCCTGGCCCATCTCGTACAAAACTGTAGGCTATTCTTCATCTGCCGTCGAAAGGTGAGCGCTGTCTGCGGCTGAGCTATCACTGATCCGTTCCTTGCGAGACCAACTGAAGAGTACTCAACAGGAATTGAAGACAATCACCGCGAAGGTCGACGTTGCTCTCTCCAAGGCTTCGTAGGCCACGGACGCGGAGAAGTTCCTTCTTGAGGAGATCGAAAACCTTGGAAAGGCTATGAAATGTAAGACTTTTGAGCTCTTAATCTGTTCTTCCTCTGGTTAACAATGTGTGATCATCTTTTTCTCCTTTACTGTAGATGTGTGTCTCGACAGCGAGGCCGGGGCTCGGCGCGTAAATGCGCATCTTCGTGCAGCTCAGACTCATGCGAATTCGATCGCGGACAATTTCTGGGCTGACCGATCGAAGGCAATGAAGCTGACCCTACTCCCAGATCGTATCTCCCAAGCTGGAGTATTAGCTGAAACAAGCCGTGCCGCGCTCGCGCTCGTGCATGAGGCGATGTTCCCCTTGAACGATCAGCCTGATGGTCTTCCTGCATTGCTTGGCCGCTTCAAAAATGGTGAAGCCATCTATCGTTTCAGTCGTGAGCACTTGCGATGCGGGGCTCTGGTCGCCCTCTCCTTCGTGCGAGCTCATTATCCTGAGGTCGACATGAATTTGGTGAAGATTCTGCCTCTGACTCCCAGCGGTCTGGTTGAGATAGACGCGCATTATGCTGCCTGCAAGCAAGCCGCTGATTGTATCGCGAGACAGATCATCAGTGAGAGTGATCGTCAGAGAGCAAACCGGGATGCTTTAGTGTCCTAACTTGTCCGTATGTGTAATATGTGTTTGTTTCTTGTATATGCTTCTGTGAAGTTCTTCGATGTATTGTCCTCTATAGAAGACGTATAGTCCTATGGGCCTTTGTTGAATTGCACGGTCGAAGGGCAGAGCCCCTGAAAGGACACAGATGTCGCCTAGAGGGGGGTGAATAGGCGATATCAAATTTTACGAATGGCTTGAACAAAAGCGGAATTAAACTAGCGTTTATTTTGTCAAGCACATAAAACCTAAATAAACTAGGCTCACCTATGTGCACCAACAACTTATGCTAAGCAATACAAGTAACAAGGTGATAGCAAGATATATGACTTCAAGCACGAAGGCTATCACAATGTAAAGTGCATAAGTAAAGAGCTCGGGTATAGAAATAACCGAGGCACGCGGAGACGATGATGTATTCCCGAGTTCCTCCCTTGAAAGGGAGTACGTCTCGTTGGAGGGGTGTGGTATCGCCACAAAGGCCTAACCAACGCCACAAAGGCCTCACCCTATTCTCCGGTGTGAGCTTGCGCCACAAAGGCCTAGCTCACTCTTCCACTAAGGGGTTCCTCAAGGCGGAACCGGGCCTTTACACAAAGCTTGGGGCACGCATCCACAACTTAATTGGAGGCTCCCAAGAATAGCCACAAAGGCACCACAAAGCCACAAAGCCGTCTAGGGTTCCAAGAACCCAAGAGTAATAAGCTCACAAACTTTCACTTACTCGAATCTCCGGGGAGAACTCAAACCGATGCAACTTATGCAATGGCAAGAGCACACAAGGTGCTCAAATCCTTCTCACTCAAATCCTACCAAAGCAACTAATGCTATGGAGAGATATGAGAGGAAGAACAAAGGAAATCCACAAAGAACTCCAAGATCTAGATTGACTATGTTCCCCTCACTTAGAGGAGAGATGGATTGGTAGAAATATAGATCTAGATCTCCTCTCCCTTTTCCCTCAAAAATATCCAAGAATCATGGGAGGAATGGAGGAGGAAGGGCAAGCTTGCAAAGTCAACAATGGAGGAGAGAGATGCCCAAAACGTGTGCAGCCCAAGGTGGAAAAAGGGGTATTTATACCCCCCACGAAATATGGCCGTTGCAGACTTGGAGGGGCGGATTATCCGGCCAAAATATGGCCGGAATATCCGGCTGGCCGGATTATCCGGCCCCCAGGCCGGATTATCCGCCCCCTATACTGGGTGACGCCGACTCTGGTCCTTAGCAGAAATTTCGAAACGAAATTTTCGCCCCCAGGCCGGATAATCCGCCCCCCCTGGCCGGAATATCCGCCCCCCTTACTGGGTGACGCCGAGCAGAAATTGCAATACGAAAACGGTGATAACTTTTTCATCCGGACTCCGTTTTCGATGATCTTGGGCTCGTTGGAATCACCACAACGAGCTCTACAACTTCATCCATAGAAACATCATAGTCCAACAAGGGAGTATAAAACCAAATGATGAAAGTTTTGACCTCTCTTTGAAGGCAAACCGGTAAAACCTCCAAACATCAAAAACGCAATAAGAGCTTCATGCGAAATCCGTTTTTGATGAGCTAGAGCTTGTCATGGAAATAACCACAAGCTCTAGAACCTCACATGGATAAAACCCAAATAAGAACCAAGAAAGATGATGCCAAGTATGCAAAGGTTTGAGCTCTCTCCGAACGATACAATTAAGTTACTCACTTGAGAGCCCCTCTTGATAGTACGGCTACCGATCCTATAACCCGGTCTCACAACAAACACCATGAGACCGGTAAGAAAGAAACCCTAACACTATCATACCTTTGCCTTGAGCATTCCACTTGAGGTGGATAAAGACGATCTTGATCTTCTCAAATTGGACCACCTTTCTTGATTGAGCTTGCTTGGTGAAGTCTTGCGGATTGCTCCCCCATACTCTACTATGGAAGAGACTCTCTTTAAGCATATCTTCACATATCCATGATCACAATATAGATGGCAAGCTTCAAGCATATGTTCTCTTCTAGTTGCTCATCTTGAACTTGCGCTTTGACTTGATCAATCCTCGAATCAAATCTTCTTTCTCCATAATGATGGTGTCTTGAGGATACACATGAGAGCTCACTCAATCTTATTCTTCAAGCCACACTTGACATAAGCTCAACTCCCTTAAGACCAATCTTTGGATCACTTCTTGAATAGCACCTTGGTTAACACATAATCTTCTTCTTACAACCTTGACTCCAACAAATGGTTCAAGCATTGTCTATGGACAAGTCCTACACATATAACTCAATGCAACCATTAGTCCATAGGGATTGTCATTAATTACCAAAACCACACATGGGGCTCGATATGATCTTTCAATCTCCCCCATTTTGGTAATTGATGACAATCTCTTTGAGAGGGTTTATATAATGAATTCAAAGAACCAAAATGGTTGTACTAACATCAAATACTACAAAAGTATGTGATGTTAGTAAAACCACCATATATAGAGCAAACTCCCCCACAATCTATGCATGTGTGAATAATCTTGATTTCATTGCATATATTGGCAACCAAGGTTGTTGGTGGAGTTTCCACTATATACTCAACCATGCAAAGCATGCAAGGCAAATGCTTAAGAACAAACCAAAGCATAAAAGCCAATTCCCTTTAAACCCTCGAAACTTCTCCCCCATTGGCATCCATTGCCAAAATGGGCGAAAAAAACTTAGAAGGCCAATATAGTGAGAGTTCCTCCAAAACGGTGTGCATATCCAAAATAAATGAGTGAAAACACATGCACATATACAAAGGCAAATTTTTGAAGGAAATGAAACTATATTGAGGATCAAAGATTGCAAAAAAAATAAGATAACACGATGGATAAACTTCAACAAATGAAGAGAGCAATCAAACAATCCAAAGAACAAATTGAATAAGGATATTATGATAAGATCGAAAAGGTGCTCTAAATAATATGAGGAAGCTCCCCAAGGTGTGTGCACAAAATATTCTATTTGATTTGAAGTATAAGGTGCACACATATGGAATCATCACTCCCTCAATATTATTCAAAACAAAATGATACCAAGTGAAGTTAAATACTATGCTAACCGCAAAATGGTGCTTTAAATGAAATGAGGAAGCTCCCCAAGGTACGTGCAAAAATTGGAATGTTTGTATTTGAATACAATTTGCACAACATGGAGTCCTCACTCCCTCAATAACATTTAAAACGCAAACATTTGCAAGAGATCATAGAGAAGAAATTAAGCTTACACTTGCATCAAACAAATGGTTGAGCAACAAGCAAGGGACAATATATTAAAAGGCTCAACCAAAGGAATGTGTGATAGGAATGACAAAGAATATTATAAGACTAACACAATGATAAGCATAGAGCATCCACATAGTCTTCAATGAATGATATTGCTTAGCATTCCATCCCAACACATAAGGTTCAAATAAGATATCAAATAATGAGATATCATCTCTCATGTGTATAAGTTTCTAAGTAGACAATATCACAAAGATAATTATCACAAAGAAACATGTACACACAAAATAGATACTAAGAATAGAACATGATATCCAAAATGAAGTCATGAAATATACCAATGAGATTTTTGCTTTTAAAGCATGACCTAAGGCACAATTTATCTTATTGTATATTGATGAACTTCAACCACAAAAATGTCAAAGACATCGCAAATATCAACAAGGGAAAGAAGATAGTTGTGATGCTTTGATAAAAGCAACAAGTATCAAAATGAAGGATACCAAACGGAAGAAATAAATTTGCAATTTCATCAATTTTGCACATGTGAGCTTATTGAGGAATTGATATGCAAAAAGATTGCTAAGTTGACATATATGGGATAGGAGAATCATGAGCATGATTTTTATATGTTCCCAATAATATGTCCTCATCTCAACTTGCTCACATTTGCAATCATTAGAATCCTTGCAAAAAGCACAACATTTGCAAATAAAGATTTTCAATGCCATAAAACAACCTACACAAGGTTGGATACTAGAGAAGTATGCATGAAAAGATACTTGTTACCGAGATATTAAAGGTAGGATGTAGTAGATAGGAGTTCTTCAATAATCCTAGCTTGCCTCAAATTATCATTTAGTCACCACTTCATCCCTATTATTGAGACAAGCACCAATATATCTCCATGTACCTAAAACAAAGTTCAAGTACAAGATGGTCCCCAAACTCATTGGGTCCAAAGTAGTTAGAAACTACAACATATAGGACAAACTCCACATAAATATGTGCATATATATATGAAATTGAATTTCATGCACATCTTAGCCGATTTAGGATTTGATGGAGCTTCTCCTATATATTTGATCAAAGAAAGCAAAAGCATGCCATACAATATACATTTAGTAAATATGCATGCACAAGACTTTCAAGAGCCAAAGGAGATACAATTTGGACAAAACACCAAGAAGGACAAGAGAGCACACAAAATTGTGAAGCTACAAAAGGTTGTCCAAATTATATCAAAGACTCAAATCAACACAAGATTGACTCCAAAGTTCAACTAGTGAACCAAGCAAAAACCAATGAGCATAAAGCATAACTAAAACACACATGCTCAAAGACATATCTCATTTTAAGAGTAAGAAATAAATAATAAGGAATGAGATCACCAACTCCCAAAGAGAGCAAGGTTCAAACAAACAAACCAAACTCTCCACACTTTTTATGATGGCACACTAAGTACCAAAAAGAAAAGATTTGTCTTCCAACAAAAACCAATACCAAATGAAATAAGCACAAAGAGTGTGTTATAACAAATATAGGAGAGCTCCCCCAAGATTAGTGCATTATTTATGATTTTGCATTTGAATACAAAATCCACACAAGTGGGATCATCACATCTACCTACATATAAATAACACAAAACAAGTTCGACGAAATCAAATGGAATAACAAAAGTAATGGAAGACAATGGGAGCTAAAACAAATACATTTTTGGCTAGAGATAAGGCAATTAAAAGCAATAGCCAATGTAAAGATGATCAATATACATGTGCCACATGATATAGTACCAATTGTCCAAGAACAAGAGGTATTTGGATTTATTTCCCGGTGGTAGTTTACATATAAATCCAAGATCATCTTCACAACAAAGAAGCATACAGAGAAGGATAAGAATTAATCACCATGCTCAAGAAGATATTCTTGATAGACTCAAATAGTTAAACAATCACGCAAAGCAATGATTAAGATAACTTGAAGCAAATGGTTTTCCAACTTTGATGTAGCATTCCACATTTTAGGAAAACCCTATCAAGAAAGTATCTCACAAACAAGATCCAAAACATGAGCAATAAAACAATTTGGCAAATTGGAACTTGTTTGAGAAAACATGCCACATAGAAGCAAGATAATTTACAATATCAACACTATGTGACACAACCTCAAATATACACATTATATTGGTTTGTAGTATGCACAAAGCATATTACTCCCCCATAATATGATAAAGCATTTATTTTCACAAGACGCAAATAAAATCCAACAAGATGATTAATGGACATTATAGAATTTGAATTTCTCATGAGAATGACATACCACATAGAAACTAGATAATCTTTAAATATCAACACTAAGTGGTATTCCTCATGTACACACATTTTTAGGATTGTGAAGTGCAAAGCATATCACTCCCCCAAAATGGGATGGTCCAATAATCTCTCACAAGAGCCAAGTAAGATAAAACGAGATGCAAAAGGCTCAACAAGAACAACCGTACATGGTGTGCAAACCAACATGCACATACTTGATTACTCAAAATGAAGCAAGTAGGAAGCACAACATATACAAACACATGCAAGATACAAAACCCAACATATGCAAAGGGGCGAGTAACTTTTAAGGTAGATAAGTTGAATACATGTTACCGCAAGGAGGAACATTGGATATACGATAGAAATAAGATAATCCAAATGACTTGACTTGAGAAAATATAATTGATGAAGATCCCTTAATTCTTCATGATATAGCCAAGTCTCCAATGCCCTCCACCAACACCTATTGTTCAAGTAATGGCTTGTTGGTCCCCAACCAAGTTGGGTCCTAAGAAGTTAGAAACAATAGGTTTGGCAACCCAAATGGTTCTTTTCTTGACACCACTTTGAACACCAACAAATTTGGCAAACACATTGCCAACCTTATCCTTGCAAAGTGAATAAACATCTTCAATTATGATATGGTTGGATGAGTTACCACTAGTGCATGAAGAAGATAGGTGACCCTTCTCATGGCATATGTAGCAAGTTCTTTTCTTCACCTTCTTCTCACTTGATTTCTCCACAAGGGGAGCATTAGCTTGATTTTTCTTGGGAAGTGACCTTTCTTCAACTTGAGGTTGAGCAAGGGCTTGAACTTGAGGCCGCTTCCCTTGTTGCTTCTCACTAAGTGCCTTTTTCTTCAAAGGGCAAGATCTAACATGGTGCCCTTCAATTTTGCACTTGAAGCAAACAATCTTGGCCAAATTCTTGACTTGTTCTTGGCCCTTCTTCTTCTTGTATATTTTGGACTTCTTCTTGTTGTTAGAGATAAATCCAAGTCCACTCTTGTCATTGGGGGATTGTTGCACACTCAAGATCTTGTTGAGTGTGGACTTCCCTTCATGACGTTTTTCCAAGTCTTTCTTCAATGAAGTAACTTGGGCCTTGAGCTCTTTGATTTCCTATACATGGTTAGTGACAACACAAGTACTAGTGGAAGTAGAGGCTACATTGTTAGAGCAACAAGGCAAGGAGGGTAATTCATCACTAGATGTAGAAATAGTATGAGTGGATGAATTACTAGTACTAGCACATGGCAATATTGCATTTTGGGAAATAGTGCTAGTGCCCACATGAGGCTCACAAGATATTACCTTTGTAGATATAGCCTCATGAGCTAACTTTAGGCGAGCATGGGACACTAGAAGATCCTCATTAGAGCTAGATAGCTTTTCATGAATTTCTTCCAATTTCCCATACTTGCTAGTTAGCAATTCAAGTTGAGCCCTTAGCTCAACATTCTCCTTCAAAATAGATGCTTCACAAGAAGTAGAGTTAGTAGCACATGCATCATTATCATTACCAATAGGAGAAGACAACTTGGCAAGAGCGAGGTCACGTTCTTTAGTGAGTTTAGAAATTATTTCATTACATGACTCCTCAAAGGATTCAAGCTTCTCCTCAAGAGAAACCCGGAGCTCTTGCTCTTCCTCTAGAGCATATTTTAAATCATGGATATCATTGGCATACTCACGCTCAAGAGAAAACATTTTATCAATTTGTTCTTCCTTCATCTCAATGAGTTTCGTGCTCTCAATAGCACAACTCATGATTTCAAAGAAGTTGGGCAAAACATTTTTATGGTTATGCAAAGCATCAAAGACCACCTTACCCTTCTTGTTTAAATACTCAATATAGTCTTCTTCATTTTCCTCATCCTCACTATTGTCCTCAACATCATTATGATTTGAAGACCTAGCCATAAGGCATATGTGGGAACCGTGAGAAGAAGAAGATGAAGAAATACTTGAAGCTCCATTCAAGACCTTGTCTTGGCCCAAAGACTCTTCGGTTTCCTCTATATGGTTAGCATCACAAATACTAGAGGAAATAGAAGCATTTGTATCATGGCAACAAGACAAAGCAAGCATATCATCATGATATTTATTCAAGAAATTTACACATGATATGCAAGGACTATCAACACAAGCATGTAAAACATTTATGGGGCTACAAGTGTTTAAGTCCAAAGATGAAGCATTGCAATGAGATAGAGATGAAGAATCATCAAAAGTAAGCATACTATCACCATTGCAAGTTTTATCACCACTCACCATATCATTACCTTGTGTCTTGACACACTTTGGTGAAGTGGATGAAAGTTCATTGCGGCCGGAAGTGGAAGGAATACAATCATCCTCAATAATCTTGGACACACCATATTTTTCTTGAAGCTTTGTCCATATCTCATGAGCGCTCTGAAAAGGCGTGATGGAGAAGGTAACTACATCGCTCAAAGCATTAACAATCACATGAGTAGCTTGAGCATTGAGATACAAGTTTTTCTCATCCTCTAAAGATAGATTTTGAGTATCCTTTGGAGGAGAAAAACCCGCATCTACAATTCGCTCCATAGATGGGTCCATGACCCGAAAATAATTAAGCATGTGAATTTTCCAAGTATCATAATTTGTGCCATCAAATATAGAAGTGTTATTGTGCACTAATCCCCTAGCCGACATCTTTGCTCTCAAGGCGGTGAAGCCTAAAATGAGAGACCGGGCTCTGATACCAATTGAAAGGACACAGATGTCGCCTAGAGGGGGGGTGAATAGGCGATATCAAATTTTACGAATGGCTTGAACAAAAGCGGAATTAAACTAGCGTTTATTTTGTCAAGCACATAAAACCTAAATAAACTAGGCTCACCTATGTGCACCAACAACTTATGCTAAGCAATACAAGTAACAAGGTGATAGCAAGATATATGACTTCAAGCACAAAGGCTATCACAATGTAAAGTGCATAAGTAAAGAGCTCGGGTATAGAAATAACCGAGGCACGCGGAGACGATGATGTATTCCTGAGTTCCTCCCTTGAAAGGGAGTACGTCTCATTGGAGGGGTGTGGTATCGCCACAAAGGCCTAACCAACGCCACAAAGGCCTCACCTTATTCTCCGGTGTGAGCTTGCGCCACAAAGGCCTAGCTCACTCTTCCACTAAGGGGTTCCTCAAGGCGGAACCGGGCCTTTACACAAAGCTTGGGGTACGCATCCACAACTTAATTGGAGGCTCCCAAGAATAGCCACAAAGGCACCACAAAGCCACAAAGCCGTCTAGGGTTCCAAGAACCCAAGAGTAATAAGCTCACAAACTTTCACTTACTCGAATCCCCGGGGAGAACTCAAACCGATGCAACTTATGCAATGGCAAGAGCACACAAGGTGCTCAAATCCTTCTCACTCAAATCCTACCAAAGCAACTAATGCTATGGAGAGATATGAGAGGAAGAACAAAGGAAATCCACAAAGAACTCCAAGATCTAGATTGACTATGTTCCCCTCACTTAGAGGAGAGATGGATTGGTAGAAATATAGATCTAGATCTCCTCTCCCTTTTCCCTCAAAAATATCCAAGAATCATGGGAGGAATGAAGGAGGAAGGGCAAGCTTGCAAAGTCAACAATGGAGGAGAGAGAGGCCCAAAACGTGTGCAGCCCAAGGTGGAAGAAGGGGTATTTATACCCCCCCACGAAATATGGCCGTTGCAGACTTGGAGGGGCGGATTATCCGGCCAAAATATGGCCGGAATATCCGGCTGGCCGGATTATCCGGCCCCCAGGCCAGATTATCCGCCCCCTATACTGGGTGACGCCGACTCTGGTCCTTAGCAGAAATTTCGAAACGAAATTTTCGCCCCCAGGCCGGATAATCCGCCCCCCCCCCCTGGCCGGAATATCCGCCCCCCTTACTGGGTGACGCCGAGCAGAAATTGCAATACGAAAACGGTGATAACTTTTTCATCCGGACTCCGTTTTCGATGATCTTGGGCTCGTTGGAATCACCACAACGAGCTCTACAACTTCATCCATAGAAACATCATAGTCCAACAAGGGAGTATAAAACCAAATGATGAAAGGTTTGACCTCTCTTTGAAGGCAAACCGGTAAAACCTCCAAACATCAAAAACGCAATAAGAGCTTCATGCGAAATCCGTTTTTATTGAGCTAGAGCTTGTCATGGAAATAACCACAAGCTCTAGAACCTCACATGGATAAAACCCAAATAAGAACCAAGAAAGATGATGCCAAGTATGCAAAGGTTTGAGCTCTCTCCAAACGATACAATTAAGTTACTCACTCGAGAGCCCCTCTTGATAGTACGGCTACCGATCCTATAACCCGGTCTCACAACAAACACCATGAGACCGGTAAGAAAGAAACCCTAACACTATCATACCTTTGCCTTGAGCATTCCACTTGAGGTGGATAAAGACGATCTTGATCTTCTCAAGTTGGACCACCTTTCTTGATTGAGCTTGCTTGGTGAAGTCTTGCGGATTGCTCCCCCATACTCTACTATGGAAGAGACTCTCTTTAAGCATATCTTCACATATCCATGATCACAATATAGATGGCAAGCTTCAAGCATATGTTCTCTTCTAGTTGCTCATCTTGAACTTGCGCTTTGACTTGATCAATCCTCGAATCAAATCTTCTTTCTCCATAATGATGGTGTCTTGAGGATACACATGAGAGCTCACTCAATCTTATTCTTCAAGCCACACTTGACATAAGCTCAACTCCCTTAAGACCAATCTTTGGATCACTTCTTGAATAGCACCTTGGTTAACACATAATCTTCTTCTTACAACCTTGACTCCAACAAATGGTTCAAGCATTGTCTATGGACAAGTCCTACACATATAACTCAATGCAACCATTAGTCCATAGGGATTGTCATTAATTACCAAAACCACACATGGGGCTCGATATGATCTTTCAGCCCCCGAGCGTAAGTCGAAGGTCAGAGCCCCCAAGCGTAGGTCAAAGGGCGGAGCCCCCGAGCGTAGGTCGAAGGGTGGTGCCCCCGAGCGTAGGTCGAAGGGCGATGCCCCCGAGCGTAGGTCGAAGGTCAGAGCCCCCGAGCGTAGGTCGAAGGTCGGAGCCCCCGACCGTAGGTCGAAGGTTGGAGCCCCCGAGCGTAGGTCGAAGGTCGGAGCCCCCGAGCGTAGGTCGAAGGGCAAAGCCCCCGAGCGTGGGTCGAGTAATTTTTTAAGGCGAAGCCCCCGAGTGTGGGTCGGATAATTTTTTTAAGGCGAAGCCCCCGAGTATGGGTCGAATAATTTTTTAAGGCAAAGCCCCCAAGTATGGGTCGAATAATTTTATGAGGAATCACACTTTATTGCTTGGCGCCGAAGGCGCGATGATTGAGCGTGGTCTGCTGCCAACGCTTAGTTACAGAGAGAAAAGGGAAAAGGGAAAATCTATCCGCTCTATGGATAGAATCCGCGCAGCTGCGCGGCGTTCCATGGGTTCTCGACGTCCACCCCTATTTTGGGGTTGCGTAGTCGATATGCCCCTCCTGGGATTGCTTCGTGGATGAGATATGGGCCTTCCCATGGTGATTCCAGCTTCGATGTGCTTGTTTGCTTGAGACGAAGCATGAAGTTGCCGGGCTCGAAGGACCATCCGCGTACCCGTCTGTTGTGGTAGTTGCGGAGGCTTTGCTGATAGACTGCTGATCGGGCGAGGGCTACGTCTCGCACTTCGTCCAGCAGATTGTGGGCATCTTCCAGTGCTGTTTGCGTATCTTCTTCGACATAGGCCACTACACGAGGTGCGTAGTACCGCACATCCGTAGGAAGCACCACTTCTGCTCCGAATAGCAGGAAGAACGGTGTGTAGCCGATTGACGAGTTGGGCGTTGTACGCAGGCTCCAGAGGACTGAAGGCAGTTCCTCGACCCAAGCGTCTGCTGCGCGTTTGAGGGGTCGAAGGAGTCGCTTCTTGAGGCCACCGTAGATGAGCCCGTTGGCCTTTTCGACCTGGCCGTTGGACTTGGGATGCGCCACCGATGCATACTTGATCTTGATACCGAGCTCTTTGGTGAATTCTTGAAATTCGCCCGAGGTGAAGTTGGTGCCGTTGTCGGTGATAATGTTGTTCAGTACTCCGTATCGATAAACGATGGACTTGAAGAACTTGACCGACGTAGTTGCTTCTTGATTGGTGACGGGGACGGCTTCGATCCACTTGGAGAACTTGTCGACGGTGACCAGAAGGTAAGTGTGGCTTCCTCGAGATGATTTGGGCAGAGCCTACTTGATCTAGCCCCCATTGCGTGAAGGGCCAAGCAACGGGTATGGTGCGCAGTTCTGATGCGGGCGCGTGAGGCTTCGTGGCGAATCGTTGACATGCGTCGCAATGCTGGACAATGTTCTTGGCGTCATGGAGGGCCGAAAGCCAGTAGAACCCCGATCAAAAAGCCTTGGCGACGAGGGTTCTACTGCTGGCATGATGCCCGCAGGTTCCTTCATGAATATCTCGAAGGAGGGCGATTCCATCTTCGGGTGCTATGCATCATTGGAGGACCCCTGTGGTGCTGCGCTTGTAAAGTTCTCCATTGATTATTGTGAAAGCCTTGGAACGTCGCATGATCTGTCGACGATGGATGGTGTCTTCTGGGAGCTCACCTCGTATCAAGTAGGCCAGGTATGGCTTTGTCCAGACCGCTTCGATGAGCATGACTGCAGCCGTTTCCTTGGATAGGTCTTCTATTCCCGCTGCTGGGGTGGGACCTGGATGGTTAGCCCCCGAGCGTGTTGCTAACGTCGGGTCGATGGCTGGCTTGATCTTGACGGAGCGTTCGAATATCTCTTTGAAGAAAACTCCGGGTGGTATCGGCAAACACTTGGATCCAATATTGGCTAGGTTGTCTGCCTCTTTGTTGCTTTCCCTGCCGATGTGGGTCACCTCACACCCCTTGAAGTTGCCTACTAGCTTGTCGTACATTGCATGATATGCGATCATGTTTGTGCAGGTTGCGTCGCATTCCTTCATGACTTGCTGGGCGATGAGGTTCGAGTCCCCGTGGATCTTGATGCGAGTGGCGCCACAGGCTTTTGCCATACGCATGCCATGTAGAACGGCTTCGTACTCAGCTTTGTTGTCTGAGGGGTTTGCGAAGTGCATACGCAGGACGTAGCGCATCTTGTCCCCCTGTGGTGACACGAGGACCACTCCTGCTCCTGCTCCCGAAACGCGCTTGGACCCATTGACATATATTGTCCAACAGTTCGACAAGTCTGGGAATTCTGGCATCTGTGCTTCGGTCCATTCAGCGATGAAATCCGGCAGGACTTGCGACTTGATTGATGACTGCCGCTGGTACGTGATCTCCCATGGCCCTAGGGTGATACCCCAAAGTGAAACGCGCCCCATCACATCGAGGTTGTTGAGTAGGCCATGATACGTCTCAAACGTATCTATAATTTTTGATGCTCCATGCTTGTTTTTACACCATTTGCATATTGTTTTGTTACACTTAGTGGCATTTTTATACATTTTCCGGAACTAACTTATTAACGAAGTGCCACAGTGCCAGTTTCCTGTTTTCTGCTATTTTTGTGTTTCAGAAGTGATACACAGGAAATATTCTCGGAATTGGACAAAACAAGTTCCTGAAGACTTATTTCACGGGGAAGCTTCCAGACATCCGAAGAGCTGACGGAGGGGGGCCACCAGGGCCCCACACAAGGGGGCGGCGCGGCCTGGCCCCTGGCCGCGCCACCCCTGTGTGAGAGCTCCTGGCTCCACCTCTGACATCGCCCCTTCGCCTATATATACCCCCTGACGAGAAAAACCTAAGGGCCCGATCAGTTTTCCAGAATACATCGCGATCCGCCGCCGCCGTCGACCCGAAGATCAGGAGGGTCCAGAAGCTCTTCCCAGCACCCTGCCGGAGAGGGGAATCGCCACCGGAGGTCTTCTTCATCGCCATGCTTACCTCCGGAGCGATGAGTGAGTAGTCTACCTTGGACTATGGGTCCATAGCAGTAGCTAGCTGGTTGTCTTCTCCACCATGTGCTTCATGTTTAGATCTCATGAGCTGCCCTACATGATTGAGATCACCGTTATGTAATTCTATGATGTTGGTTTGTTGGGATCCGATGAATATTGGTGTTTATGATTAAGTTGCTGTACTGAATTATATCTTTTGTTATCTCTATGTTGTTTATGATCTTGCATGCTCTCCGTTGTTAGTAGCTATCTTGGCCAAGTAGTTGCTAGTGACTCCAAGAGGGGGTATTTATGCTCGATAGTGGGTTCATGTCTCTATTTCACCTGGGGGAGTGACAGAAACCTCTAAGGTGGTAGATGTGCTGTTGCTACTAGGGAGAAAACAACATTCGTATGCTCAAGGGCATATGCTTTGTTTACATTACACACTTTGCTTAATGCAATTATCTGTTGTTCGCAACTTAATACTTCTAGGGTGTTCGGATGATATCCCCGGGGGTGGATTATTAGTCATAGATGCAGTTGGATGGCGGTCTATGTATTTTGTTGTAATGCCCAGAGTGAATCTCATAGTGATCTTCTTGACATATCACGTTATCTTTATTCTATCAATTGCCCAACTGTAATTTGTTTACCCAGCATGTTATTTTATCTATGGAGAGACACCACTAGTGAACTGTGGACCCCGGTCCTATTTTAATCATATTGCAATCACCTGTTTACTTTTCCCGCACTGTTTACTTTACTCGCATATTACTACTGTTTTCCACTCGATACACTCATAACCTTTGTTTCAAGCAAACCGGTGAGATTGACAACCTCATCGCAAGTTGGGGACAAAGTATTTGTTTGTGTGTGTGCAGGTTCCACAAACACCTTCAGTCGTCATCGTCTCTCTTCTCCTGATCGATAAACCTTGGTTTCTTAACTGAGGGAAAACTAGCCGCTACACTCATCATACCTTCCTCTTGGGGTTCCCAACGGGCTGGTCATCACCACGCACAAGGACTTACTGCTCCCACGTCAACTAAACGCCACAGTCTTTTCTGGCGCCATCACACGAGTAGCAGCTTCTTTTCTGGCGCCGTTGCCGGGGAAGAGAGAAGACTTCTGCGAGGGGAGTTCTTCGCACACACATTCTTTACTTTGTTATTTGTTTTGCTTTACTTTATTTATTTTACCTGCACTGCTTTTTATATCAAAAACCCAAAAAAATTAAAATCCTTGGTAGTTGTTATTTCTTTACTTTAGTTTATCATGTTGTTCCCTGAGTTCGTTCTGGAGGACCTCTCTGTAGGGAGTGGTTCGATTATTGGCAAAAGTAACATTGAGGAGTTCTTTAATCACATTAGTATGCATGAGGAAGATGAGGAAAAGTCTTGGGTTGAACTTGCTCCTAGTATTGAAGTTGCTTCTGTTATATTAATTGACATGTTGGAAACTAGGTTTGCTAGTCTTAATCCTTTTATGCAATATATGTTCCTTAAGCTTCATGAAATTAAGGATCCCGAAAAGAAGGCTTTTATCTTGGAAACTTTGCGCCTAGAATTTAAGGATGTCGTTGTTGAAGCTAGGAAGGTCCTTAAACGTTTTAATAAACTCGGTTCACCTATAAAGGTTATTGATACTAATGACGGGGCCGAGATACCTATACCTTGCAAGCTTTTGGGATTGAATGATGCCTTCGAAAATAATTTTGCCTGGATTTGTCCTGAAAATCTTTTTGATGAGAATAGTGTACCAAAGCATGATCACAAAGGGTCTTCAAAAACTTATGTGGATGAAATACAATGCCTTATTGATAAGACCTCTTCTGTTGATCTTAATGCTTCATCTATTGATATTACTTGATTCGCAATTTTCTGCGCCTAGCTCAAAGGCGTTAAAGAAAAGCACTCTTGGGAGATAACCCATTGTTTACTTTTCAGTACTTTTTCTTTTATTTGAGTCTTGGAAGTCATTACTTCTGTAATGACCGCTCCTTATCTTGTTTATTTTGTTTTTGTGCCAAGAGAAGCCTCTAATTTGAGTGAGGTAAAGATTTGGGGTTATTGCTGTCCTGAAACTGTTTTCGGTGCTGCACCGTAAAAATTCGTGAAAATTCTCTGTATATCTTTTGGACCTGCGATTTCTTGTGCATATGCCCCAGGTTATATCCAAACTTTTCTTAGTTGAACACTTTTTGATTTGAGCAACAGAGAATCCCTCAAAAATTCGTCCTTTGTCAGCTGTCCAGTTTTGACAGATTTCTACCAATATTTGTTTTTGCCACTTTATCGCTTTCTTTTGAGTTCTTTTTGATCATGGAACTCTTGTGAAAGTTGCTACAGTAGTATATACTTTATATGTGGTGGTTTTGGGTTGAAACCTGCAGCTAAAAGAGGTTGAATATATTTTATGCTTACACTAATGTTGCTAATAGAATTGTGTTTAGTTTTGTATGAAGGAAGTTTTCAAGTGTAGGGATTGGAGAATGATGAGATGAGTTGAAGAATGGACAAAAGCTCAAGCTTGGGGATGCCCATGCATCACCCCAAGAAATATCCAAGAAGTACAAGCGTCAAAGCTTGGGGATGCCCCCGAGGCACCCCTTCTTCATCGGCAAAAATCAGGTCACCTTTCAAAACACTATATTTTTAATGCTTCATGCACTATGTGTTTTTCTTGGAGCGTCAGTTGTTTTAGTTTTCTTAGTTTGTTTTGTTTGTTTGCTGCAATAAATGGTTGGACCCCAACAAATTTCCCTTTGGAGGAGATGTACTCGTTTTCATTTGCAAAGAACGCTCTAGTTTTCACTCTTATTAAAAATCGAGTGTTCATCTTTTTCTGCTACTGCTTTTGGTTTTCGTTTTCGCCTTGATATGCGTTCAGATCTTGTCATATCTTTTCATCAAGGTGCATTTTTGCCTCTGGTCTTCATTGGTTTTCATCAAAAGAGGTGTTTATAAAAATTTCAAATGGTGTTGGAAAAGAGAAAAAGCTTTGTGCAAAATAGTGGTACAAGAAAGAGCTTGTGTAGACTGCGGCTTAGGCTTTTTCATGTCATGCTTGATGTCTTTTTGATAGTATGCTTAGTGGTTTTGCTGTAGCATGACTTGTCTCAAATAACTGAGATTGCTTAATGAGCCTTTGAAAAAATCATGCGTTGTTTTTATTGTATGGAAGCATTATTTTGGTTTTCTCCTTGATGCTTTATTTGGGTTGACTTGGCGCATGCTCACACATGTTAGACTCTTACAAAGTCACCATTAGCCTTCATGATCATTTAGTTTTTGACTTTTGATGCCATTGTATGTTTCTTTTAATGTCGCTTTGTCGCTTTGCATGATTATGGCCATTATTGCTCTCTTAGTTGGTCGCTCCCAGTCTTTTGCTAGCCCTCGCCTTGTACTGAGTATGAGCTCTACTCGTGCATCCAACTCCTAAAAGCCAAAGTTTTCCAAAGTGTCCACCATACATACCTACTAGCAATTTGCTATTCCAAGTAAATTTGACTCGCTTTTATATTCTCTTCAAATTAAACTCTTACCAGTGTTATGCGAAATTCGGTCAGTAAAGCTCTCACGAACCGGAAGGCACACTTTACTTTTTCCTGTTCTTAAAAATTTGACATTGTGGTCTCTTATGTTGAGTTGTTATGCTTGCAAGTTGTAAGTTGGATTCTAGCCCAGCCATGCTGTCATGGGGCAAGCTTTCAACATTGCACTTCTTTTTGAGTTGATATCGTGATCTTTTGTTTATGGATGCCCGCTGTGTGAAATGAATTGGGAATCTTGTGAGGATCATGGAGTTTTTATATGTGTTAGGGAAACGCCGGGCCGCCAATCTAAGCCATGCATAATTCATGGTGGAAATTTGCAGCATACCCATGGTGAACATTCGACGACGCATCTCACAATAAAAAGCTAAACAATATAGCAAATAAAAGAGATGTCGAGGTGTTCATTGTCTGCTTGTCCTGTCATTTTGGTGTGGGCTTGTTCCATGTCATCGGGCACAGAGGTACCCCATTGGCGGTTCTCAATGATATGCATATACTTACAATGACAAGAGCCTTGCTTGGGACTCTAAGTAAATTAGCATGGTTTGGGTACTCGTATTCACGGGACACGAGGTTTTCAACTTATGATTTGTCAAGCATATGCATCATAATTGTTCTTGCATTAACTTTAACCATTCAAGATGCTTATGATGGGGGCAATGAGAGCTCAAAGCCGGTAAGTACCATAATTTTTGAAGGTTATAAAACTTGCAATCACTGCTTCCCTCTGCGAAGGGCCTTTCTTTTACTTTTATGTTGAGTCACCACCTTCTTTCTTTATGCACCATTAAGAGAGCATAGTTGTCATTCTTAGTGTGATATGCATTGTCCCAAAGTTCATTGATTGACTCATATTGTTGGTTTCACTTGTTCTTAAATTATTTGTATCTAGTCGCCCTCTTAAACTTTGAGGTGTCCTATGCATTTATGTTTTGCTCTCTTTGAAGGACAAGCTGAAAACCATTTGTATGTTTTTCCTTATGATTTGAACACACGTTTGACTTTCATTGTTTCATTATCATGATCTTTTGTTTGTGTTCATTTGCATGTTTACAACATGGTTGCTAAGTTCTTATTGTCATGATTATATCTTTCATGCCCATGTTTTAAGTTCTATTGATCCCAGCTCACCAATGCTTACATATATGATCAAGATTGTGTAGGTGCATGTCACCTCAAAAATTATTCTTTGTTATCACTTACCTACTCGAGGACGAGCAGGAGTTAAGCTTGGGGATGCTTGATACGTCTCAAACGTATCTATAATTTTTGATGCTCCATGCTTGTTTTTACACCATTTGCATATTGTTTCGTTACACTTAGTGGCATTTTTATACATTTTATGGAACTAACTTATTAACGAAGTGCCACAGTGCCAGTTTCCTGTTTTCTGCTATTTTTGTGTTTCAGAAGTGATACACAGGAAATATTCTCGAAATTGGACGAAACAGGTTCCTGAAGACTTATTTCACGGGGAAGCTTCCAGACATCCGAAGAGCTGACGGAGGGGGGCCACCAAGGCCCCACACAAGGGGGCGGCGCGGCCTGGCCCCTGGCCGCGCCACCCCTGTGTGAGAGCTCCTGGCTCCACCTCTGACATCGCCCCTTCGCCTATATATACCCCCTGACGAGAAAAACCTAAGGGCCCGATCAGTTTTCCAGAATACATCGCGATCCGCCGCCGCCGTCGACCCGAAGATCGGGAGGGTCCAGAAGCTCTTCCCGGCACCCTGCCGGAGAGGGGAATCGCCACCGGAGGTCTTCTTCATCGCCATGCTTGCTCCGGAGCGATGAGTGAGTAGTCTACCTTGGACTATGGGTCCATAGCAGTAGCTAGCTGGTTGTCTTCTCCACCATGTGCTTCATGTTTAGATCTCATGAGCTGCCCTACATGATTGAGATCACCGTTATGTAATTCTATGATGTTGGTTTGTTGGGATCCGATGAATATTGGTGTTTATGATTAAGTTGCTGTACTGAATTATATCTTTTGTTATCTCTATGTTGTTTATGATCTTGCATGCTCTCCGTTGTTAGTAGCTATCTTGGCCGAGTAGTTGCTAGTGACTCCAAGAGGGGGTATTTATGCTCGATAGTGGGTTCATGTCTCTATTTCACCTGGGGGAGTGACAGAAACCTCTAAGGTGGTAGATGTGTTGTTGCTACTAGGGAGAAAACAACATTCATATGCTCAAGGGCATATGCTTTGTTTACATTACACACTTTGCTTAATGCAATTATCTGTTGTTCGCAACTTAATACTTCTAGGGTGTTCGGATGATATCCCCGGGGGTGGATTATTAGTCATAGATGCAGTTGGATGGCGGTCTATGTATTTTGTTGTAATGCCCAGAGTGAATCTCATAGTGATCTTCTTGACATATCACGTTATCTTTATTCTATCAATTGCCCAACTGTAATTTGTTTACCCAGCATGTTATTTTATCTATGGAGAGACACCACTAGTGAACTGTGGACCCCGGTCCTATTTTAATCATATTGCAATCACCTGTTTACTTTTCCCGCACTGTTTACTTTACTCGCATATTACTACTGTTTTCCACTCGATACACTCATAACCTTTGTTTCAAGCAAACCGGTGAGATTGACAACCTCATCGCAAGTTGGGGACAAAGTATTTGTTTGTGTGTGTGCAGGTTCCACAAACACCTTCAGTCGTCATCGTCTCTCTTCTCCTGATCGATAAACCTTGGTTTCTTAACTGAGGGAAAACTAGCCGCTACACTCATCATACCTTCCTCTTGGGGTTCCCAACGGGCTGGTCATCACCACGCACAAGGACTTACTGCTCCCACGTCAACTAAACGCCACAGTCTTTTCTGGCGCCATCACACGAGTAGCAGGCCACTACTATGATGGAGTGGCATTCGAAGTAGTGCGGCAGCATCTTCCCCGTCATGTATATAGCGTATGCTAGCTTCTGATAATGAGGGTACCTTTGCTTGGTCGGAGATAAGACCTCGCTTAGATAGTACACCGGTCTTTGCACTCCGTGCTCCTCGCAGTCTTCCACGTGTTCGACCACCAGGGCGGAGCTGACCACCTGATTGGTTGCAGCTATGTACAACAACATCGGCTCTTTTTTCTCAATGTGTGACCAGGACTGGGGACGTCGAAAGGCGATGCTTAAGGTCGTCGAATGTGGCCTGCGCCTCTTCTATCCAAGTAAAATTGTCCATCTTCCGGAGGAGCCGATAAAAGGGGAGAGCCTTTTCGCCCAGCTTGCTTATGAATCGGCTGAGCGCCGCTAGACGACCTGTCAGCTGCTGGACATGTCGAAGTGTCTTCGGCGGCTGCATGTTGATGATGTCCTAGATCTTCTTCGGATCGCCCTCGATTCCTCTCTCAGAGATGAGGTAGCCCAACAGCTGGCCTGTAGGTACTCCGAAGGAGCATTTCTTCGGGTTGAGCTTGATGTTGTATCTATCGAGGTTGGCGAAAGTTTCGTGCAGGTCGTCGAGCAAGTTGTCTGCCTTCGTGGACTTGATGACGATGTCGTCGACGTAGACCTCGACGTTGCCGCCGATCTGTTCCTTCAGGCACACCTGTATGCATGGCTCCGGCGTTCTTGAGCCCAAAGGGCATCGTCATGTAGCAATATACCCCATGCGGGGTGATGAACGTTGTCTTGTCCTTGTCTTCGACTTTTAGCCTTATCTGGTTGTACCCAGAGTACGCGTTGAGGAACGAGAGGCGCTTGCAGCCGGCGGTGGAATCAATGATCTGGTCGATTCGGGGGAGCGGAAAGTAGTCTTTTGGGCAATGTTTATTTAGTGCCATAAAGTCGATGCACATCCTGTAGATCTTGGTATCTTTCTTCTCCACCATGACTGGTGGTGAGAGCCATGTGGCCTCCTTTATTTCTCTGATAAATTTTGCCTCGAGGAGGCGATTTATCTCTTCGCCCATTGATCGGGCCTTCTCCGGATTGTAGCGACGCATTGACTGTTTGATGGGCTTTGCGTTAGGAAAGATCTTCAATTCGTGCTCGGCAAGTTCCCTGGGGATGCCTGGCATATCTGCTGGACACCAAGCAAACATCCTCCAGTGCTCACGGAGGAACTCGACGAGCGCGCTTTCCTATGCGGGGAAAAGAGAATTCGACACCTGTGCGGTTTTAGAAGGGTCCGTCGGGTGGATCTGGTGCTCCCGGGTGTCTTTGCTGGTGTCGAACGATAACTCTGGGGCGTTCTGCTGCGCCGGTGGATCGACGTCCATGTTGGTGCTTTCCCTGATGTGGTGGAGCTCCTCATGCACTCCAAATGTCTGGGACATGCTGTTGAAATCCTTGTTGCAATTTTCGGAGCGGGCGAAGCTTCCGCTGATCATCAGTGGTCCTCTGTTTGCGGGCATCCGTAGCTTGAGGTAAGCGTAATGGGGTACCGTCATGAATCGGGCAAACGCTGGTCGCCCAAGAATGGCGTGGTACTGCGAGGGCCAATCAACAACTTCAAATTCGGTCTTCTCCTTCCTGAAGTTTGCAGGTGTACCAAAAATGACATCTAGTTGTATCGCCCCCAAAGGATATGTCAGCTTCCCTGGGACGATTCTGTGGAAGGATGTCTCTATCGGTAGGAGATCATTCATCGGGATCTTGATCTTTTGCAGTGTGTCTGCGTAGATGACGTTTAAGCTGCTCCCTCCATCCATGAACACTTTTTTGGAGGTGAATCCTCCTATCTGCGCTTCGAGGACCAAAGCATGGTGTCCAGGGCGCGGGATCTTCGGTGGGTGATCTGACCGATCAAAACCGATCGGGTGCTCTGACCAGTTCAAATATTCAGGCGACGCTGGTGGTGCGTGCTCGGCGTGAAAGACTTCTCTTCCACGCTTCCTCTGGACCCGATTTGTCGGGCGTCCTCTCTGAATCATGGGCACGAAGCCTCGTGGCGGCGGGAACGCTTCTTCTTCGACGGCCGGCTGTCGTGGTTCGACAACATGCTGGATCGTGGCGGCCTGGTGGCCTTGTTGCACCACATTTTCCGGCGGGTTAGGTGGTGGCGGCGGTACATTGTATGCCATGCTACCTGCAACCGGTTGCTCGGCTCGCATCTTGTCTTGAAGCGCTTGACTGAGCCGAAGGAACTCCCTGCATACGATGAGGAGATGCGCAGGTTTTTGCCTCCCGTCCTTGTCGATGTAGGTGTGCCTGGTACACCCTCCATTGAGCATTTCTTCCGCTGAAAGTGGCGGTGCATCACGACGTCGATGCGACTCCGTTTTTGGCCTCGAATCGCGGCCAGCGCCTCTACTACTGCTTCCGTAGTAGTTGTTCCCTTGCCTTGGTCCATCATGGTTGTCATCGCGGTCGTTGTTTACGTAGCCTGCTGCTACCATGTCCGCCGTGTCCGCATCTTCGTAACGGTTTTGGCGTCCTTTCTTCCGCGAGCTAGAGTGGAACTGATCCTTCGGGTCGACGTCGCGGTCTGCTGATCGGCGACAGCTTCTAGGGACCGCGATAGAGTCTTCCCCATCGGCCCACTCGTTTGCCAAGCTCATAAGGTGATCGATGGTCTTGGGCTTGCATCGTCCCAACTCTTCTCTGAAGTCTCGCCGAATGAGACCGTCCCGAAAAGCGTCGATGGCCCTTTCCGGTGAGATGTTCTCCGATGTGTTGCGCAGGCTCAGCCATCATGATATGTATGACCTCAAGCTTTCTCCAGTCTTCTGCATGCACAAGCGTAGTTCTTCGAACAACGTAGGCCATTGCGAGGTGCCTCGGAAGTTCGCAATGAAAGCTTGCCAAAATTCCTCCCAAGAACGAATGCTGTCTGGGGCAAGGTTGTTGAGCCAAGCCCTTGCGTTGTCCTTCAGGTGCAGAGATAATAACTAGAGGGCGTTGTCTCTAGACCCGCCGCTAATGGTGATGGCAGTGATGAAGTCATCGAGCCAAATTCGAGGGTCCTGCTGCCCATTGAACTTGACTACACCGTCGCTGAGCTTGATTCCTTTTGGTAGCGGTGTGGAACAAATCAGGAAGCTGAAGCACTCCGCACCACACAATCCATGACGACTATTTCTGAATGCCATCGCGCACGCGCTGAATCGACTCTGTTTTGAGCCAAACCATGCCGAAGTTCGCCGTTTATAGGCTCTACAGCTTGAGGCCTAGGCGCTACTGCTGGCGCTGCTGCTTGGTGCCTAGACGGCTCGACTGGAGGGATGTTTCTTCTTGGGGTTGTCTCGCGGTCTTGCTCGTTCGTGCCTTGAAGCACCCTAACTCCTTCGAGTGCAAGGTTCCGAAGATGCCGCATATGCTCGTCGTCGTTGGACGCATTGGCAGCGATATATGCTGCTATCGCCATGATGGCGGCCTCTTTGGTTCTGGGCAGCAATTCGACCTCATTGAATTCTGCCTCCAAGTTTCTCGTGATGTTGCGCGCGTCGCCCCCGAGCGGGATATGCGACCGCGTCCTTATGCTGGACGCTTGACGAATAGTGTGACGATCGTTTGGCCCATCTTCTGCTGGACGCGTCGGCTTCGTCTCTGCGTCGTTCCAAGATTCGCTTGTCAGCGTTAATCTGGTCCTTCTGCTCCTGGATGATGAATCAGAGCGCAGCTACCTCTTCTGGGCTTGGATTGGGGCCTAAAGGTGCCTCGCCCGAATAAACCTTCCTTGCATGCCGGATCTGGTCTTGAGTTATGAATCGGCCGCCAGTGTTTGGCCGATCTCGATTATTGTTGGCTCTGTGTTCGTTGCCATCTCCGTGCGATGCCATCATGCAGTGCCCTCCAAACGGTGGGATCGAGTCATCGCTGATCTCGCCCAGTGCGAGAGGATAGATGGCATCGTCTCCGATGCATGATCCGACCTCGATCATGGTGTCGGAATCATAATCGACCACGTATCCGCTGACGAATTCGCTCGAACATGAGCTACTCGAGTTGCCGATTTTCCCTTGGCCTTGGGGTAGATGTCGTCGTTGGAGCATGTATAATCCGAGTACAGCCCCTCGACATACTCAGGGTCGTAGGGCGTGGGATGGAGCGTGAGGGCGTTGAGAGCCTGTTCGCACTCGGATATCATCGGGTAGATGGCGGCAGTGCCCCCCCCCCCCCCGAGGATCTTCACAGCCGGTGATCTCGTGAGACGAGAAGTCTCCGGCACCCACAAAGTGGTAGGCGTCGCACTCGACGCAATAAGCGGTGGTTGGGGATGGAGGCGGATCTTGAAAGTCGTTCGACTCAACTGATGGGGTTGAGGTTTCCAGCCTTGGTTCTTCCTCCGATGGCGCCAGCGGTATTGTTGTCAAGGGATTGCCCCCGATAACCGGTGACGTGCTTGGATCTGCTGCGGGCGGTGTCGAATTGCTGACAGAGATCAGCTCAGCAACTCCGCCATCGTCCACACGGAAGTTGAACAACCCGAAAGCCATATCGAAACCTCCGGTCCTTGCCGAAACTGCTCCCGTCGGGCTTGAGACGGGGTCGATGGTGGTCGCGGTCGGAGTGAGATCGGCGATGCTTGGCAATGCGGTGTTGAGGATGGTCAATTCAGTGATGCGACCATGGTTGCCGACGGAGTGGTGTCGATGACGGTCGGCACAGCGATGCCGACGATGGTGGTCGATGCAGAGTCGACGTCGATATTGGTGTTGGTGTCAATGTCGATGTCGATCGATGGCGCAGAATCAACGGCTATTGCTGATGACGAGCCGTCGATCCTTATTGGTGTGGAGAGATCGGCGATGGTTGGTGAAAGAGCCGGCGAATCCGTAGATCCAGATCCCGTCGTCCCCACGGTCGGCGCCAATTGACGAGGTTCAACCCCGGCAATGCCCATGCTTGAGGGCTTTCAAGACATGAAGAGCTTGTGGGATCCGGCGAACTCGACGGCGATCAGACGACACAAAAAACACGGGTTTTACCCAGGTTCGACCCCCGCGATGGGTAACGACCTACGTCCTGCTTGTCTGACTTTATTGATGGGGTGGCTACAATGGATGTATTATAGCGAGGGCGTAAATTGGATCTAGCCGAAGGTGGGGAGCTATCGAAGCTACGAGCGCTCAGATGGTTGGTGGCGAAAAGTGTCTAGAGAGGTTTCTGGATCTCCCTCCCAACCTTTTATATGCGAAGGTTGGGTCTCGGGATTGTTCTCCAAGCTAATTACAGATAGAGGCGGTTCGAATAAACCCTAGACAAGTCCTAATTCGACTAGGTCTTGTTCTTCGAGTCCTGCATTGCACGCCAAGTCTCGCTCCTCGGCCGCGCTAGACGATTAACTTTATGGGCCTTGCTATCCCTTCGACGGATGTCCCTCCTGGACCGAAAACCAGGTAGGCGAATATTGAGGGCCCATTCGGCATTCCTTCGTTAGGCGGCGTTGCTTTTTTTGTCGATGAACCAATCCTAGCAATTACGGTTTAATGATGGGTCAGTTGGGCCTTTCATACTAGTCCGATGAGTAGTATGAATTGAAAAAAAGTACCGTAAAAGAGGGCTTAATAATTAATGTCCTCCTGCTAGCTCGTTGTTCCGCTGAACATTTCCGTAGCAAATTGCTAGGTGGAAACTTCCCATAACCATGGTAGCAGAAGTTGCAATTGTACTGATCGGGTGGTTCGTCGTGCCGATCATCAACGAGCTAGTCCAGGCTGCGCGTGACTATGCGGGCAAAAAGTTATCGTCGGGCAAGGAGTTGAAAGAACTGGAGGCAGGCCTCGACGAAATCAAGGGCATGGTGGACCTAGAAGGGATGTCTCTCCGAAGAGACCCCAAGGTCGTCATGGAGAGCCTGCTGCGGCTCAAAGGCGCTGCTCAGGCCGCCGAGGGTATCTTAGGCGATCGCCGTACCACCTGGAAAGCCATGGAATGTTCGATTGACTGTGTGAACAAGAGCCTACGCAGAACGCAAGGCTCCGAGTCCGAGAGTATTCTTCATCCCGTTGGATCGTTCGTCCAGGGAATAGAATCTATTCTGCAAGAGGAAGATGTAAAACCTAATGACCCAATGCACCAGACCCTGCGGAAACTGAAAGAATCGGTCGCATCTCTCCGCAGGCCAGTGGAGGAGGGGAAGTCTCTCCGCAGGCCAATTGAGGAGGGGAAGTCTCTCCGCAGGCCAGTGGAGGAGGGGAAGTCTCTCCGCATGGCAGCGAAGGAGCCTGGGAAGTCCAACTCTCTCCACAGGGAGTCCCTGCCTGGCTGAGTATATTGTACTGTACTTCAATAGTTTGTGCTGCTCATGCACTGGAAGACTACTTTTAAGTTGTGATATCGGTTTGTAATCAGTTCAACTTGTTAATCATTTCTCACTCTTGATGATAAACTCAAGTGTTTATGTATGCATGATTTGGCACTTTAGGATTATATACTACTACTTGCAAAGACTCGTAGAACAATGTTAGACATGATGAGTGTTAATATGCAGATATAATGAAATCGAGACTACAATGTGGTACTTGATCCCCTGGCGGGTATTATCATCTTCAACACCCTGTTTTGATGGAAGTTTTACAGTTTTACTGAATCAAAAAGTGATCATGCTCATTATCTGCACATTTTCTCCTTATCTTTACTATTAAATGGGAGTTCGTGACGACGGTAGGTTCTAAAACGTGTTTGACTACATCGTTGAGAGCATCCTGGCCATCCAATCAACATCAAACGGTACGATTTATGGAGTAGAAAAAATACCACCATCCCGCCCACTAATTAAGGAGTCAATCAATGAATGGACGTCAAAACGCTATAAGAAAAAAAAAATTAAACCCATCAGTGAAAATTAGGGAAGTCAAGATCTCTACCATTAAATTGAAAAACAACACTATTCATTCAGCCCGTTGCCCTCTACTCTTCATGCGCGTCAACCATTATGGAAGTATATAGTATGTACCTATAATAAGAGATACGCACACTAATATGATTTTAAAGAAAACATGGAAAGGAGGTAACGCCTTTTCTCCTCCGTCTGCAATCATGGGAATTTTAAAAATCATGGAAACTTTTTTCCTCTATCCATAATTACGGTAATTGAAAAGCATTGTAAGCATCTAAATGGAAAGCAACCACTGCTATCTGTTCTTCTTGTACAGCGGCAAGCAATTGCCTACCAACGAGTCGATCGACAGAATTAGCGCATTGTGCATGACTAGCTCATCCCGGCTAAGGTCATTGGAAAGACCGTCCTCTGCTACTGTGACACCAATGCCAGGTATGCTAGTGGTGCTGGCAGGTGCTGGCATGGTGCTCGTGAACATCGTCGCAAACGGCGAAGAGATCGTCTCTGAAGTGCACATTCTTCCTGGTGTCGGCGTCGGATAGAAGGCCGGCAACGCGCCATGAGAACCTGATGAGAACTATACGACGTCGAATCCGCACCCGACTGCCAACATAGTGTTCACCAGCACGAAGGTCGGATCCTGCCGTCACCTTGTTAGGATTCGCCCACAGATCAATCACATGAAGCTAGATGAACACACGCAAAGACTACTTTTCTTGCTCTTACAACCGGTGTTACAACTTGAGTGACCTGGTGTGTATTTATACACGCACAGGAAACTTGACCATCGACCCTAACTCGTATGCAAACCGACTCAAACTAAGCTAATTCTAGTCGTACTAGGACCTAATTTAACTAGTACTAGTACTACACGGACCATACTCAAACTAGGAAAGTAACCAGACTAAGACTCGGCGACCTTGCCGAAATCACACGTTCTAATCCCTAATTAACGTCCTTATACTTAATACTAATTAGGCAAGATTATACTAACAATCTTTCCCTAATCTTGACTTGCCGTATCCTCGCGCTTCTTCTGGTCTTGACTCCTTTGCAGATTCGCGACATGATGAATTAACTCAACGTATGATCCAGACTCCCAGTCACGCTGTCAGGCAACACCACAGTCACCCCTAACGCATACATGCCAACAATGATCACCACATCGTCCCATGTAAAGACAGGTCCTCATTTAAGAGACTCCCCTTCACTGGTCCTTGTCCCACTATACGCTTGAGCTTCGCCATCTTCACGTCGAGACCCTCGGTCGCACCTAGCACCGGACAGCAACACGACGTGACACGCTTCGCCTGCAATGGATCCTCACAGAAACAAGCACTTGGACACAACGACGACTCATGGACTCGACGCTAACTCGACGTGCAAACTTGCACGCCCATGACTCCTTGACACATATACTCTCCCGGACGACGATCTTCATGAGACTCCCGGCACCGCACCTCGGCACCACCTCTCCCATCAACGATCATCCTCGTCCACCACCTTGCCCACGACAACGCCCTGCCGCCTACTCCGTGTCACTCCACCGAGCACGATCACCCGTAGCCTTGCGGACGCCGGCGTACTCGCCATCTTCACCCAGTCGCTCCGTTGACCGACAATCGCCCGCCCCGAGGCGCTAGCACAGGTCGCCTCCCCGGGGCAAGCGTAGCTTCAAATCTTCGACCTCGCTCTGATACCAATTGTTAGGATTCGCCCACAGATCAATCACATGAAGCTAGATGAACACACGCAAAGACTACTTTTCTTGCTCTTACAACCGGTGTTACAACTTGCGTGACCTGGTGTGTATTTATACACGCACAGGAAACTTGACCATCGACCCTAACTCGTATGCAAACCGACTCAAACTAAGCTAGTCTAATTCTAGTCGTACTAGGACCTAATTTAACTAGTACTAGTACTACACGGACCATACTCAAACTAGGAAAGTAACCAGACTAAGACTCGGCGACCTTGCCGAAATCACACGTTCTAATCCCTAATTAACGTCCTTATACTTAATACTAATTAGGCAAGATTATACTAACACACCTGTCATCGGGGCCTCTCGCCGAGGGGGGCAAACACGGTGATTCCCGGCATGGTCACTTGGTCACGATCTGGCAGCCCCTCCCTAATTGGCGATGACAACCGGCACAAGAGCTTCAACATCATGTCCTGCGTGGACATCGGAGCCAGCCACATCAATATGGCTCTTGTGTACGACCTCTACGATACCGATTTCCTGGACTTCCTCTACGCCATTAACTACCAGCAGGCAAGCCGCTCTCACCAAGCACTGGACGGACCAGACCGATGCAGTGACAATCTCACATACGTAGTGACCGCGTTCTAATCTAACTACCTTTTTTCTCGGTGATGTTACCCGTGGCCGGCAACAATGTTGGCAGCCCGATACATGCAAGGTGAGGGCCGACGCAGCTCTCACAAAGCACTCGATGGGTCCAGCGACAATTGCACATATACGTTGATCATGCTCAACTACCCGTCGCTCTCGTTGAGGTTTGAGGACTCACCACACCGGGATAGAACAAAAATAGGTTGGTTTACCTTGATTTTGGCACTAAAACCACCCCACGGCCGACATCAAAGAGAAGCACACCTGCACGGTGACCAACCACAGGCAGTTCGACACGTACTACATGGTGATGGCCAACGCCGCAGCAGGCAGCACACCTGTGACCCCCGTGTCGGTCAATCCGTCGATGTTGACCTTTCACCAAGGTCGGTGAGAAGACAAGCTACACAGTGTGAGATGCAGCCGGCTAGACGCGCGTCCAGAGCGAACTGGTTCGGTTGGCTCGCCTTGTGCAAACCTCCACGTGGTTGCCAGTTTGATCATGGTGACGTGGATCATGCCGGCCAGTGATAGCTAACTAGCAGTGATCTCAGGGTTATTATTTTTGGCGGGGCAGCAATAGCACCCGCATCACCGATTAGATGCAATAAACATAAAAAGGAACAATTGTGTATTCTGTCATTTGCCTAGTGATTGCTGATGTCTTATTCCATTTGCTTTATGTTACCTATAAGCCTTGTTCATTTGTCGCTCGAGTTATGGCAATGTGAAATTTGGGCATAGATCTGTAAATTAGTCATGGTGAGAAAGTAAGCAAATTATCCATTTGGAACATAGAAGTAACATGTATTTAAAATTACAAAGAATTCAATTCTACCTAAATGATGAACACGCATCACTATAACCCGACTAGGATGTCGATGTATTTTTCTAGCCACGTATATACAAATATTCGTCTTTATAAATCAATGTGTCAGAAAAACAAGAGCCGTAGCAACGCACGGGCATTCAACTAGTTTAATTAATATATGAGGCAAACCCTTTGCAACCGTTTTGAAAGAAACAAAATATTTGCACATGTTCCAGGGATGGAAAATCTATATAATCTAGAGAGCTTAGAAAAGATGCCTTCCTATGGCGCCCATGTAAGTTGCATATAATGAGGCGGTGCATTTCAAATGTCTAACGAAAGTAAAGTGTACCACATGCAGAATGCCATATACTCGATTCATTCCATATAATCGAATCGTCACGTGGGAAGCAGCTGGCAACGTGTAGCAGAACAGCTACTCGGTTCATTGAGCACTCATGATTGGAGTAGATACCAGTATTTGTCAAAAGGTTTCACAGCCAGATGACTCGTTACATTTTGGCACCATAATGAAGTAGCTCGTTTTCCACGAATAAGACGACTATACTCTAATAATATATCTAGTACATCTGTAGTTTCTGTGTACAGGAAAATGAAGCGGGTACAGGTTACACCCTTGGACCAACTCAAATCAATTTCATTCGAACTTACTTCTAAAACCTACAAACTGACAAAATTTCATCCGTCATGCCAACACACTGCTCCGTGTCAAGGCACACCGGGCAAGGCAACTCCAACATGTCGCTCAACAACACCAGTCAAGAACAAGAGCAGACAATGGCAACCTTCCTCAAGTTACGATGCACAGGAGCTCTTGTGATGAAGCCAAACTAAACCATGCATATTCGCCAGGACGCCAGCAGGTGTTACAAGTACAGGGACGCCGCGAACACAATGTCCCTCTTGATCTTGCTGACTGCCTCCTCGAGTTTGGCTTCGAGCTGGGTCTCGCCGATCGACTGAGAGGCCAGGATCAGCTGCTGCAGGACCTCCTCCAGCCGCCTGATGGCCCTGATCAGGCTGCCTTCAAACACCTGGGTCATCTCCATGATCTGATGGAACTTGGACCCTCTGGCCCACGAATACACGGCTTCCATCACATCAGGGCGGAAGGAGTTCACAAAAGACTCCACGTCGATCTGGACCTGTCATCCCACGTTGCAGCATTAGGCCAGAACAAAAGGGCTCAGCATTAGGCTGCAATGCTCTAGCATCAACAATTCAGATGGTCGTTTAGTAGTAAATTTGGTACCTTGCATTCGAGCTGGAGGTTTGCAACCCTTCGCGCGGTTTCCTGCAACTGGTAGAACAGCAAGTCGAGCTCCTCCCTTGGCTTTGGAGCATCCTGAAGCTTTTCCTGCCAAACAAAGCAAGAAAGCAGAGCCACCATCTGCTCCACTGTAGCATCCTTCAAAGTACCACTAAACATAAGCTCGGTCAATGTCAGCTCATCAGCTGAGCTAATCTCACATGCCACTTTCCCCTTCACTTCAACAACATCCTCACTGGTGATGTATCTGAAACGAAACAATATACATAGATAAGAATTTATGAAACACAAAAGGTTGGAAAATGACAATAGCAGATGAATTTATTTATATTCTTGCAAATAACAATTAACATGATCTTTCATATAATCTGAATAATCACAATACAACCAAATTGCAGATTATTATCTATAATTTTCAGAGCAATGGGATTGTCATTGGCATTTAAGTCAAATAGACAATGATGATCCAATTTAGCAAAATAGTTGTGTTATGTGTGTGTTCTCATTAGGTGCCCAAGCAGAAAGATTATAAATTTGTTCTCCTTCATCCAACATCTGCAGTGCGGAACAGCAAAAAGAATTTTGTCACAAATATGAGAATAGTATGTTGCCTACTTCACTGAATATTCCGTAACAAGAATATTCATTTTGCAAGTTCCTCGCGAGCAGGCACTCCAAAGACACGTCATTTTGGGTGTCAAAGATGCATTACCCCAACCGACGAAGAACTCTTTTTCGGGCCTTTAGCTCGTCCTTGAAAGCTAGAGCAGTCGACGCCCGGATTGTTTTCTTGATGGACTTTATTTTGGCTGATATTTCTTGCTTAGCATGAAACACCTTCAGCTTCTGTTGGATATGGGGATCACTACGGATGTCATGTTTCTCAAATAAGCTCTCTATAGCTTCTATTCTTCTGGTAGCTTTCCGATAGGAGCTTGATTTTACCTAAAAAACAAAATAATTAGAAAGAAATAAGGAGAGGATACCTCACAATATGACATGCATTAGACTTTCTTACTTCCATATCTTCTTCTGGATCCAATAGAGGAACCCCATCTTTAGCAAACCTTGAAAGCACTTCTTCAACTTTCCTCAAGGTGTTTTCTCGAGCTTCTACAGGCAAAAGGTCCTTAGGTATGTACATCCGGACGCTGCTTAGTCCATCGATCTGTTCATGCAGTTCAGTTTAGGATTAAAGAAAGCAAACCAGCAACTTTCCAATGTGATAAACAGTTGAAAGACAACATGTTAACTGGGTAAATGGGAACTGTAGACAACCTGAGAAAGCGGCAATGAAATAACAACCGGTTCTCCATGGGCTTTGAGGGAAATAATCTTCATAATTTTCTTTCCAGTTATGTCCTTGTTTACAGAACATCTGGTGAGGACATCAACAGTGTAATCATAATCCTCAGGCCTCCTGTCTGTACATACAAAAACCAGAAGTAGTCACATACAAGTAACTACAAACAGCTTCCAGTATTCCTCCCTCTTAAATTTTGTAAAGCAATGACCTTTAGAGTCAGTGTTAGAATCACAACAGTAACCAAACTGCTTCAGGAATTAAAACAACCAGGATAGGAACAAAAACAAGATGGTAGTGTTATTGTTTATCTAAAACAAACTGGCCTTACGCTTAGCTTTCATCAAGCTAACTACAAAGAGACATGATTTCACTCGGTCCATCTGACATGAGACAAGCATGGTTTTACATATGTGAACTCCAGAGAGGGTCTTGGCTGCAGGCCAGTGCATACCCAAGAGTAGGAGGCCAGACAAAATGCCAAGGGTAACAATATCAATCAGATTTAACTAAAGCTCATTCAAATGAGTGTAAGGCCATAGGAAAATATGTATGATCAACTGATCATAACATATTACTATTTCATTGCAGTGATCATGAATTAGCATGTCTACTGCTTCTGTTTGAGACTAATGTTCAGTTACAGATCCATCTAGAAGTGTTTCAACTTTCAATCAAGGCATCTGATATGGAATTCCACTCGCAAACAACTTGAACGAACACCGTGAACAGAAGACATAAAATAACCAAGAGGAGTGTATGTACCTTCAGCATGGGTTTTCACCTTTTCAAAGTTTATTATAATTCCCCATGTGACATTTTCGTCAATGGAAAAGGTGGGTTGCTCATCTGTACTGTATTGGACACGAACAAGCCTTCCGGATTGCAAGAAAGGCAGAACATATTTTGGCGAAAGTACAGTATCGCGGACATCCCTCTTTAAAGTTTTGTACTGCTGCAAGAGATCATAATAATCCTTCAAGCTCTCCTCATCTTCAATAACCATGGAACTTCTTTCTTTTTCCAATTCCCCCACTTGCTTCTGCATAAAATTCAAACATAGGAATGTCAGGATAAGTTTCTTCCAGGATATAATGCTTTAGAAGCAGCATTTTTTTGTTGGTAAAAGTTCTTTCTATGGCACCCAAAAGGCGCTAATATGGTACGTGATAAGTGACAATAACCTGTTCACCAAAACAAACTACTATATACTATAACTAGTATATACATGCTGGTTAAGTTTCTTCCAGGATATAATGCTTTAGAAGCACCATTTTTTTGTTGGTAAAAGTTCTTTCTATGGCACCCAAAAAAGGCGCTAATATGGTACGTGATAAGTGACAATAACCTGTTCACCAAAACAAACTACTATATACTATAACTAGTATATACATGCTGGTTCGCGACATCTGGATGCACGTACAACACAAGTGTTACTGCAACTATGCATGTGTGAAGCACTCAAGAATGTAGAAAAACACAGTTGGGTAACATTCTGAAGAATTTCCCTCCTTTTAAACATGCAACCATATCATACATGGGTAAAAAGCAAGACAAAAGGCACACTGCGGCAGCAACATAACAAAAAGTAAGGACGACCCCAATAGCAATAAGTACACATTCTTATGACAGCAAACTTACAAGAGACTCCATGGGATTCAAAGAACATGCACATATGCCCAAAGCTAACAGGTGTGTTTCCAAGATTAGCTAAAAGGATCACTAACAAACAGACCAGAAAATACAGCCAGCAAATGCTACAAAAATCCTGAAAAAGCCACATAGACATTTCATTTCATCAAACCTCAAGATCAGGGAGAGCTCGATCTGCTTGGAATTGGTAGAATGAATGCCGAAGAAGCTTTTCTGGATCACCATCCTCAGAGCGCATTTGATTCAACAACATGTTGTAGCTCAAATGAAAGGCACTAATCAAGAAGACAATAATGTCAGAGCCCGCAAAATAATGTGCATTTGAACAACTGGAAGAAACATTAAGAAAAGAAAAGAGTAAATGGAACTTAAGCAATGTAACTCAAGATTCCATGATGCAAGGAACTGGCATAAACCAAGTGACTCATTGGACTGGGAAGGCCAACCCCAGTCTCAGTCCTGGCCAAGATGGTCTTTCCATTCACAATATTCAGCCAGGATGGATGTATATTATTGTTCTCTAGATAGAAGTAGGAGCAAAGAGTACATGATACAGACCTGTTCAAACTATCAGCACCTCCTTTCAGCATCATTTTGGCAGTTGAGGGTTCCATTTTCTCATCTACCATCAATATGCATATACCACGCTGATCAATACCTCGACGACCAGCACGGCCACTCATCTGGATGTACTCTCCACTTGACAACCATCTGAATCGATCTCCGTCAAATTTCCGTACATTGGTGAACACAACAGTCTTTGCAGGCATGTTCAATCCAATACTGAATGTTTCTGTGGCAAACAGACACTGCAGTACCAGATTTCAGTGTCAGCAGGAAATTAGAAGCCACAAAACCAATATCACACTTACATTTTAAATAAAATAAATAGTTCCAAATCATCATTTTATATCAAAGAATAAGGACAATAAGTACTAGACAAAATTTAGACCTCTCACTGTCTTTCAATTCAAATTTTACAGTGCTATAGTTCATAGAAGCCTAGGATTTAAAAATAATAATATAGCATACACTTTGATGCTTCATGTTCTCTACAAAACTACGATACATCAGCAACTATCCTAAAGACCTAAATCCCTCATCTGTCGCTATAGTGTGAAACCAAAAGCTATAACTTCACATTTTAAGGCACGCAGTTTTAACTTCAAGCAAGGAAGGGAAAGTTAATAGAATATTTGCTTATAATTTCATTCCTACAAAGCGAAGTCATAGGCAACTAGGGTGAGTATACTCTCTTCCAACAGTATGCTAGTTTTGAGGCAAAGTAACTAATATCCCCAGCCGAAGAAGCAATGTGATCAAGTAAATTTGCTAACCTTGATGAGGCCCTCTTGGAAAAGTATCTCAATCACTTCCTTTAGAATAGGCAACAAACCAGAATGATGCACGCCAATGCCACGTTTCAATAAGGGAAGCATATTTGAAACCTGGGGGAGCTTTTTGTCATCATCCGAAAGCAAATCCATGGCGCTCCAAAAAATGGTTTCAATGTTCACTTTCTCATCTTCCCCATTCAAGTCCATCTTGGCCATCTAAAACACAAGCAGGAATCAACAAGACATTTAACTTCCTTGAGGCACAAAACACTTCTATCATGTGAATCAACTCAATCTAGAAAAAAAATTACCTGCATAGCAAGAAATTCACATTCTTTTTTGCTAAAGCTGAAAAGAATCACAGGGTCATATTGACGCTGAATTATCATTTTCACCATCTTGAATATGTCACTTTCCTCATGAGGTTTGCCTGCTGTGACGCCCTTTTGCCGCTTCCCGTTTTCCCTCTTCTTGTCGCCACCAGTAGCAGGTGCAAGGACATTCAGAGATTTCTGAAAACTGTCCTCTCTGAACTTGCCATTCTCGTCAACTACCAGGTATAAACCATCACCTCCAGCAGGAAATACATAGTGCTGGAGAGGTGTAGGTCGATAGTCGGTGTATACTATATGACAAGGTTGGTTATGTACCTGGGAAACGGAAACCATCCTTCATTATGCAGATGCATATATGCTGAAGGTATTGAGATGGATGCTCGATCATGTGTAACATCAATGCCTTCCGGAAAATAGATACTTATGTGCATCAACATAGTGATACTAATGTGCATGCCCCTTTCATTTATTGAGCAGAAAAACTTGTTGTGATTTCTTATGAAACCTATCCAACGGAAGGAAGATTTTCTTATGTAATATCAAAGGCGTTGACAGCAGACAAACCTTAGCTACCCAATCAGCAAACTCCTTGGCATTAGGTACAGTTGCCGAGAGGAACACAAACCGCGAGTTCCTGGGAGCCATGACTATACTCTCCTCCCACACCACTCCTCTCTCCCTGTCACGCATGTAATGCACCTCGTCGAAGATAACCCAAGCGACCTCTCTCATGACCTCAGACCCTTTGTACTGCATGCTGCGCCAAATCTCTGTGGTCATGACCTACAATTCCGAGCACGCTCCTCTAAGTAACACAGATACATAAAAGGAGTAAATTTGAATGGAGCTGGCGATCGGAATAGTACCAAACAAGAGGCATTTGGCTCAATCGTGACATCTCCAGTCATGAGGCCGACATCGGAGAACTCTTCCTTGAACTCCCTGTACTTCTGGTTGCTGAGGGCCTTAATCGGCGAGGTGTAGATGACCCGCTGCTGGTTGCGCAGGGACATCGCTATCGCGTACAGCGCTACCACCGTCTTCCCTGCCGACGTGTGAGCTGAAACCTGGTAAATAAATAGGCATGAAAGGCAGACAACTAAATTGTGCGGAAACTTAGCAGGACGACAAATTTGCACAGTCCAGCAGGCATATTGCAAGTAAAGAACCAAATTTTACAGCGTAATTGCTGGAATAACTGATCCAAGGGCGGTGTAATTAGCACGGGAAGCTGCCGCAATCATTTACCATGACGGACTCGCCGTTGTCGAGGCACCGGATGGCCTCGGACTGGAAAGGGTCGAGCGGGAAGGGGAAGGTCTTGGCCGGACCCACGCCCTCGCCGCCGCCCGCGACGATGCGCGAGCCGGAGGTCGACGCATCGTAGCCTTCGGGGTAGGAAACGTCGTGCACGCAGGCGACACGCTCGGATGGGGCTGCAGACGCGGGGGGTGGCGTGGCGGAGTCGGCGCGCTGCGCCTTGAGATGCGAGTTCGCGTCGGCAGTGGGGGCGTCCGGTGCCTTTCGCTTGAGGGCCTCCATGGCGTGGCGGCGGCGGCGGCGGCGAGGCTAGGGTTTAAGGAGGGGGTACTGGTTGGTCGCGCGCGAGAGAGCGCGGTTGGCGGCTCAGTTGGTCCGTAAACTGGAGAGCAACTGAAGCTGAGGCCCACCTGTCAGTGTAAGACGGCAATGGGTAGGTTATGGGCCAAGGCTTCCAAACATAGCCCTTTCTTTTTCCTCTCGCCTTCCTCCTTCTCCTCTTAAGAGTTGCCTCCGAGAGGCCGGGTCAATCCCGAGCCCCTCCCACCGGAGTAGCTGGCCAGAGGTGGCAAAGGAGAGACGCCGGAGCTGTAGATAGTAGTTGTAGGTGTAGTTGTCGGCTAGGTGGTGTGCTTTGGCGTTATGTCGGAAGGAGATCCCCAGATTCATTAGGCCGGATCTGACGAATCCCGGTGGTCTTCTTGTTGAAAATATAAGCAATTTACCATAAGATTTAATCCAAAATAACCAATAATAAAGCATGATGATAATTGCAGAAATTAACCTAATCATGCATACTAGCAGAATAGACGAACAGATCACATCTAGCACAGATAAACAGATCACATCTACTCCAAACGCTAGTACAAGAAACTGTAACAGAAACTGAAATAGGTAGGAGCAGATTGCATACGGTGCTGCAGGAGGATTCACGTTCGCGTTCAGATTCGCGTTGGCGTTGAGGTTCGCGTTGACGTTGAGGTTCGCGTTGGCGTTGGCACCAGCGTCGTCAGCCATGTCGTCGATGTAGAGGCTGCTGATGTCCGGGAAGAAGTCCTCGTCGAGGAAGGAGCCGTCGGTCGACGTGATGCCTTCAGTAGCCGCGCAGAAGCGCTCCCCAAAAACCTGATCGCCCCTCACCCGTACAGGTTCACAAGAGGCGGGGTTCCGGAGGCCTACTGTCCCGTCGTCCGGTGCACGCCGGAAGAGGGGATGGAGAAGGTGTAGCGGCAGCGCAAGGCTCTGGAGGCGAGAGACGGGATGTGATACGGTATGATTAGGGTTTGCGCCTAAGCCTGCTTATATAGCGCCGCTCGGGTAAGACGTGGTGCGCAGCCCACGTCCGAGTTAGTAACAGCCCACGATCCAAAAAAACCGGAAACGGCTGATAGAAAAAATAACTCGCACAGTAATTTTCCCGAACAGCAAAAAGATAAGTAAGCTCGGCACCGAGGCACAATTCCGCAAACCGCGGCGCGCGCGCGTCGTGACGAGGCGAGGCGGGCGGCGGAGGAGGAGGAGCGCGCGTGTAAGTTTCTCCTCTTCTCTCACTTTAGGAGGTAGTAGAACACCCCACTATATATATTGGTGCAACTCCCCTCAAACTAGTAAGGTGGGACTAAACTTTGGTGCCATCCCCTGCTAGGCATGAATGGGCCAAGAGAATTTCAGAATTTGTATTGGGTCATGGACCAAAGTCCACAGCCAAATTCCAACAATCCCCCACAAAGTCTCATTGGCACATCTCATCATATCACATCAAATATTTCCAGAACATTGTTTATATACCGGTGCGAAGTGGAGACTGTTAAGTTGAACTTCCACTCAGAACTTTATGCTACACTAGATTGCAACTTGAATAGTGGACTATGTCTTGAACTACAAGTTTGGTGCGCACTAGTTTCACACAAAGCCTAGACCGATACTAGGCTGTCGCAAGGCTTCCCCGCGGTTTGGAGCTTATGCGTCATACTCCATGGCCTTTCATGAGTTTATTAGAGAGCACACAACTCCCATAGACTGCGACGTTTGACAGTCAGACTCATATAGGTGTGTTCTTCAAAAGATGTTCTGCAGGGCAACATCTTTGCTATAAACAAGCCAATTAGAACACATTAAGATAAATATCAACCTGCCATGCAGATTAGGAGAGTATTGCATCTATATGGAGTGGTAGTATAATATAAGGATACTCTCCTCTCAGCTGACCAACAACTTGTCTCCCAACTCTAATTCACGGGATCTCCGATCACATAGAGTGGGTTACCACTGTGGACAACTCAAAGTGTGGGTCTCAAACCCATCTCCCTCGATGCATTATCTATCACATTGCGTGATAGACCCTTTGTGAAGGGATCTGCCAGATTTTTAGATGTTTGGATATAATCCAACGCAATAACTCCGGAGTTTCTCATTTTCCTGACAGATTTCAGTCTCCTCTTCACATGTCTTGATGACTTCATATTGTCCTTAGAACTGTTTACTTTGATGATCACAGTTTGATTATCACAGTTCATAGGAATTGCGGGTATAGGTTTTTCAACCACAGGCAAGTCCATCAAGAGCTCTCGAAGCCACTCTGCTTCAACAGTGGCTGTGTCTAATGTTGTGAGTTCTGCTTCCATAGTTGACCTCGTTAAGATGGTCTGCTTGCAAGACTTCCAGGAAACAGCACCACCACCAAGTGTAAACACATAACCACTTGTGGCCTTAGTCTCATCAGCATCAGAAATCCAATTCGAGTCACTATACCCTTCAAGTACCCTTGGATACCCAGAGTAGTGAACTCCATAGCTCGCAGTGCCACTCAAATAACGCAAAACCCTTTCAAGGGCCTGCCAATGAACATCTCCAGGATTTGACACAAACCGACTCAACTTGCTAACAGCAAAAGAGATGTCAGGCCTCGTAGCGCTGGCCAAATACATAAGCGAGCCAATAATCTGAGAATATCTCAGCTGATCTTTAGCATCCTTAGGATCTCCCTGATTCTTTCGAACCAACATGCTAGGATCATATGGCGTAGGAGAAGACTTGCAGTCGCTATACCCAAAACGACTCAAGATCTTTTCCACATAGTGAGATTGAAGCAGTGTTATCCCGCCATCGTCATCTCTCAGTAGCTTGATGTTCAAGATCACATCAGCCACTCCTAGATCTTTCATCTCAAAACAATGAGATAGAAAGTCTTTGACCTCCTTGATAACATCAAGACTGGTCCCGAATATTAGTATATCATCAACATACAGACATAAGATGACTCCTTGGCCCCCACCATGGCGATAGTACACACACTTGTAGGCTTCGTTACCAACAAAGCCTACAGCAGTTAAAGTTCTTTCAAACTTCTCATGCCACTGCTTAGGTGCTTGCTTAAGACCATACAAAGACTTCAGCAACTTACACACCTTTCCTTCTTGACCACCTACCACAAATTCATCCGGCTGATCCATATAAATCTCCTCATCTAACTCTCCATTTAGGAAAGCCGTCTTAACGTCCATTTGATGAACGAGAAGACCATGCGAGGCAGCCAGGGATAGTAGTACTCTGATAGTGGTCAATCTGGCCACAGGTGAATAAGTATCAAAGAAGTCTTCCCCTTCCTTCTGGGTATAATCCTTAGCAACAAGGCGTGCCTTGTACTTCTCAATAGTACCGTCAGGTCTAAGCTTCTTCTTGAACACCCACTTACATCCTACAGGTTTGCACCCATAAGGACGATCAGTAATTTCCCAAGTTCCATTTGCCAAGATGGAATCCATCTCACTGCGAACGGCTTCTTTCCAGTAGTCAGCATCTTGAGATGCATAGGCTTCTGAAATAGAAGTGGGAGTGTCATCCACGAGGTATACAATAAAATCATCACCAAAGGTCTTTTCAGTCCTCCGTCTCTTACTCCTAGTAGGAGCTTTATTGTTATCCTCCACAGGATTATCAGAGTGTTCTATCGAAATGGTGGGTTCAGGAATTGTAAATAATTCTTGACTAGATGAACTAGGCATCTCCTGATTTGATGAACTAGACGAACCTTTCATTGGAAAGATGTCCTCAAAGAAAGTCGCATCATTCGACTCCATAATAGTACCAACACGCATGTCAAATACTTCAGATTTTACTATTAAAAATCTATAGCCAATGCTGTGAAACGCATATCCCAGAAGAACACAGTCCACAGTTTTTGGTCCAAGCTTTCGCTTCTTGGGTACTGGCAAGTTTACCTTTGCCAAACAACCCCAAGTCCGTAAGTAGGAGAGTTTTAACCTTTTCTTTTCCCATTCCTCAAATGGTGTAATTTCTTTGTTCTTTGTGGGAACCCGATTTAGGACATGACACGCAGTCAAGATCGCCTCCCCCCACCATGCCTTGGAGAGACCCGAAGTGTCTAACATGGCGTTAACCAAATCAGTTAGAGTACGGTTCTTTCTTTCAGCCACCCCGTTAGATTGGGGCGAGTAGGGAGGCGTCCTCTCATGGATTATACCATGTTCCACACAAAAAGAATCAAATTCATTGGAAAAGAACTCTCCACCATGATCGGACCTAAGCCGCTTAATCTTTCGATCAAGTTGATTTTCTGCTTCAGCTTTATAGATTTTGAAATAGTTCAAAGCTTTATCTTTAGATTTCAGAAGATACACATAACAGTATCTGGTGGAGTCATCAATTAATGTCATGAAATATTTCTTTCCACCTTTTGTCAACTCACCATTCATCTCACAAAGATCTGAATGTATGAGCTCTAGTGGTGCCAAATCTCTTGCCTCCGCAGTCTTATGAGACTTGCGAGGTTGCTTTGCTTGCACGCACACTTGGCACTTAGAGCCCTTGACATTAGTAAATTTCGGAATTAAACTCATGTTGGCTAGCCGCGACATGCAACTAAAGTTAATGTGACAAAGTCGTGAATGCCAAATATTGGACTCATTATCATTGCAAACATGATTAATAACTTTAGTGCATAAGTCTGACAAAGAAAGGCGGAACAAGCCTCCGCACTCATAGCCTTTCCCAACAAATTGTCCATACTTAGATATTACAACTTTATTGGACTCAAAAACCAACTTAAAACCATCTCGACACAGAAGAGATCCGCTGACGAGATTTTTATTGATGGAGGGAACGTGTTGCACATTCTTCAGCTGTACGGTCTTCCCCGAAGTGAACTTCAGATTTACCGTACCAACACCTTGAACAAAAGCACGTGAGCCGTTTCCCATCCGCACGGAGCCAGCCCGTGCGACCTGATAAGAAGAAAATATGGAAATATCAGCACATACATGTATATTGACACCTGTGTCTATCCACCATTCAGGTGAATGACAAACTGAAAGGATAGTAGGAAATATACCGTACCCAGCATCCTTCATATCGGTATCACCAACAACAACATTGGCAGAATTGCCGCCGTTTCCATGTGAACGCTTATCAAAGCGTTTAGGGCAGCTAGGAGCCCAATGATTCGGATCACCACACACATGGCAGGATCCTTTCTTCTTATACTCAGTCTTCTTCTTGAAGTTGGTAGTCTGCGAGGCCTTGTTCTTGCCATCAAACTTTCCCTTGCCCTCAAACTTGTTCTTATTCTTTGACTTGTGGGACTGGAAGTTATTTTTCTGCACCACATGTGCACTAGAACTTCCATCAAAGCCTCGAACACGTGTATCCTTTGCTCTCGCATTTTCCTCAACATGAAGAGAACCAATGAGATCCGAAACGGAAAACTCCTGTCTCTTATGTTTTAGAGAAGTAGCAAAGTTCCTCCATGAAGGAGGAAGCTTGGCAATAATGCCACCGGCCACGAACTTGTCTGGTAAGGTACACTTGAACTGCTCGAGTTCTTTGGCAAGAGACTGTATCTCATGAGCCTGCTCCACAATGGGACGGTCATCAGTTATCTTATAATCATAGAATTGCTCCATGATATACAGCTCAGTGCCAGCGTCGGAAACACCAAACTTGGCTTCCAGCGCATCCCACGCATCCTTGCCATTATCAAATGACATATAGGTGTCAACAATGTTGTCACCAAGAATGTTGAACAAAGCCCCCATAAACATGGTGTCGACTTTCTGAAAAGCTTCCTCCTGAGCAGGAGAAAGATCTCCCTCAGGTCTGCCAAGAGTGGCGCTATAGCAGCCTAGGTTTTTCAACCATAGAACTGCTCTCGTGCGCCATCTCTTATAATGGACACCATCAAAGGGAGGCGGCCTGGTAGCCGCGGCCAAACCAGTTGGACTCAGTTGCCTATAATCAGGTTTTTGGATTGTTGAAAATATAAGCAATTTACCATAAGATTTAATCCGAAATAACCAATAATAAAGCATTATGATAATTGCAGGAATTAACCTAATCATGCATACTAGCAGAATAGACGAACAGATCACATCTAGCACAGATAAACAGATCACATCTACTCCAAATGCTAGTACAAGAAACTGTAACAGAAACTGAAATAGGTAGGAGCAGATTGCATACGGTGCTGCAGGAGGATTCACGTTCGCGTTCAGATTCGCGTTGGCGTTGAGGTTCGCGTTGACGTTGAGGTTCGCGTTGGCGTTGGCACCAGCGTCGTCAGCCATGTCGTCGATGTAGAGGCTGCTGATGTCCGAGAAGAAGTCCTCGTCGGGGAAGGAGTCGTCGGTCGACGTGATGCCTTCAGTAGTCGCGCAGAAGCGCTCCCCAAAAACCTGATCGCCCCTCACCCGTACAGGTTCACAAGAGGCGGGGTTCCGGAGGCCTACTGTCCCGTCGTCCGGTGCACGCCGGAAGAGGGGATGGAGAAGGTGTAGCGGCGGCGCAAGGCTCTGGAGGCGAGAGACGGGATGTGATACGGTATGATTAGGGTTTGCGCCTAAGCCTGCTTATATAGCGCCGCTCGGGTAAGACGTGGGGCGCAGCCCACGTCCGAGTTAGTAACAGCCCACGATCCGAAAAAACCGGAAATGGCTGATAGAAAAAATAACTCGCACAGTAATTTTCCCGAACAGCAAAAAGATAAGTAAGCTCGGCACCGAGGCACAATTCCGCAAACCGCGGCGCGCGCGCGTCGTGACGAGGCGAGGCGTGGCGAGGCGAGGCGAGGCGGGCGGCGGAGGAGGAGCGCGCGTGTAAGTCTCTCCTCTTCTCTCACTTTAGGAGGTAGTAGAACACCCCACTATATATATTGGTGCAACTCCCCTCAAACTAGCAAGGTGGGACTAAACTTTGGTGCCATCCCCTGCTAGGCATGAATGGGCCAAGAGAATTTCAGAATTTGTATTGGGCCATGGACCAAAGCCCACAGCCAAATTCCAACATTTCTTTCTCTCCATCTGGCTCCGGTGGTGGGAGTTGTGGTTGGGGTGGAAGAAGGCGCTCGGCTTCTCCCCAAATAAGGGCCCATCTTTCTTTCTTTGGAGGCTCTACGTGCTGGTACTCTGCCGCGGTATCGGACGGCCGCCAGCGTCGTCCTCTGCCAAGCCACCAAGGTGGTGGTCTAGCAATGGCATCGAGGTGGGTGTGGTCTTCTTCAATAAGCGGTGGCTCCCCTGGTGCTGCAGATGCGTGCAGTGGCTGTCTTCTCCTCTGACCGGACATGGCGGCGCGGAAGGAGGCGGGAGGCTGCTGGCGACATGTGGTAGCGGAGGAAGAAGGGGAAATCTTAAAGATGATCTCATCCATGCGGATGGCATCTTCGCCGTCACAATCTACTGCCGAAATGGCGGCGGAATCTCAACCTCCGAAGAGGAGGCCTGTCTTGGTCCGGTCATGGGAGCTCGAAGCCTACTCACCACAAAGTGATGCATTTCCCATGGAGAATAGGTGGAATATGGTTGCGACTCATCGCCGGAAGGGGGCTCCCGAGCTGCTAGCCCTTGCTCCTCGGCGGTGACGTCTCGAGGACACTAGCGAGAGGTGGCGGAGGTGCCCAGGGACTGGACTGCAAGCTTTCTTTTGGTTCCAGGATGCTTTTTGTAAAAAAGATTTGCCTTATCTCTAGATAGGAGATCTCCTAGGGCTAGAATTGCTAAGGTTATATCTGTAAATTGTACCTGCCACGCTTTAATATCAGAAATTTCCGGGGCCTTCTAGGCCCCTTCCCCTATTCAAAAATAGTGGAAATGGTAGTGGATAATTGGATTTATCTGACATTTGTATTGAGGAAATTAAAAAAATGTTTTGTTAATATCTAAATTCGGTGAACATAATAATGAATGTGATAAATATCTAAAAAATACAAATATGATACAATATTAGATTTTGAACCAAATATGGATATGAAAATGGTTATATCTGTGTATGAATAAAATTATGTTAGTGTATTTTGATTATCTATCTCGATATGCCAATTATTTAACCAAAAATACTATAACAAGTTTACAAATATAGTTTTCTATCATTGAACTTGAAAGTATTGTGTACTTTATCATTATATAGTTGAATCACAAAAAGATATGAGTCTATTATTTTGTTATTCGTATCCACAGCAAATTAAAAAAACTTTTGATATGTATTCGTATTCAAGAAACATCTGCTGCATTCTTATTCGCATATGTATTCATTTGAAAATATGAAAAAGGATATAGCAAGGGCACTATACAATATGTTTCCACCCCTACATCTATAGTAAGCAGGTATAAAATTCTACTCATACTTTCACCCATGTGTATAAAATTTTACCTACACCCACAACCAACGGGTACTCGTACGCACTGCATACCCAACGGGTAGTTCAAATACTGCAAAATAATTCACAAATTTACAATCAGTGATAGAACACTTGACAAAAAAACTCAATTATCTCAATCTTAATTCCATAAAAAGTGGAGGAGTGTATGATAATTATAAAAAATTAGATATAGCTAGCATGGATGTGGCTCCACAAGTCAAGTATAAACATGTAAAATATAGGTATATAGATGTAAATATGCCCTATCCACGACTTGATGGATAGGATATGGGTAATATCCAATGGTATATCATACACTATCTATGTGAGTAGGGTACCCTGCGGCACCCATACCCATGAATAAGATTTTGTCATCATACGCATTTCATGAGGGTAAATTAAGCAGAATAAATTGGAAGTCATTGTTCGAGTTGTCTATCGTTAACCATTTTTCTCATGAAGGAGTCCACATAATCCCCATAAGTTTTACAATTAGGCAACATAAACCTAGGTTTAAAACCTGTAGATAGTCCCGTGATGTTTGGAAAATTAGAAAAATAGCCCTTAGAGCGGTTTTGAGGGTGGGTTTGACGATGTGAAACGCTGACGAGGATTAATTGTTGAATTACACTGCCACCCCATCGTATGACCCACCTATAAGGAGGAAAGGCAAGGACTTGTCCCGCCCTCCAAATTTCATCACATCGACGCCATCCCTGCTCAAGGCTAGCGAGCAGTTCTATGACCTCATTGGATGACTCCTCCAGTGACTCCTACATCGTTGGATATGGTTCACGCTTGTGGATGCAAAAGGGGCGCCTCCGGGGGTGGTTGTGATCCGCGTCAGTGGCGACCTTTCGTCCCATGCCGTTCGCGGCGCTGTGCCATCGACTACGTGAGAGCGACGGGTGTCTGTTGTCTAAGTAGTCGGGGACTTCTTTCAGTTCTTAGCTATTGAAGACGACATCATGGAAGGCGTCCTTGCACGTGGAGAAGTTGTTGGGGTCGGCTCACGCCGAGGTAGCCACCGGTGAGGTGATGTTTGAGTCAGCGTCGTGGCGGTGTGTAGGGTGGTGAGGAGTGCGTCGACGCGGACCTCGTGGCGCCACTTGGTCGAGCAGCTCATTTCCTTCATGGATCTTTCACATGTCCGCCAAGAGATTGCAAATATTGTTCGCGCAATATCATTTTTCTTGTCATGTGTTTCAATATATATTTTTCTTTCCTTTTATTCACTGGATATGAATGACTTTACGCACATTACTCTAATGTATGATACTTTTTTCTCCCAAGGCCACCCAGATGATTTATTATCGAAACAGAGGAGAATAGGTTTCAATGTTCTATATTTATATTTTTGTAAAATACCACTTTCCCCAAAGCGAAATTGGCTATTTTTTGAAAAAAAATATTAACAATAGAAGCCCATTGCAAAAGAAATGAGTTGGGAAAAAGAAAATAGGCGAAAAGGGGCTACATTACGGAAAGAGACAAAGACGGTAGCACTTGTTTGATCAACCGCGTCGGAAGGTCTCAAAAGTCAACAACTCGTGTATGCTAACACAAAATATGTACTAGATCAAAACCGTAAAAATAACAAGAGCAGCATACTGTTATATTGGCATGTCATCTTGACCAGCGGAAGTAGCATAAGACTAGAAGGACCTAGCGCGCTTTGCCGCGCCCTTTTTTTAATGTTGTCGTTTAAGTTTTTCGCGTAATCTGTATACCTTTGGTCAGGTTGTAACTACACGCCATATTTAAGTAGATGATGATGGCTACAATCTCAACATCTGAACTGAAAATTCGAAAATTTGGGCATGCTACTGGACATATAAATACAACAGAACATGATAATCACTCCCTGACCTGAACCATGATTACCTTGCGCAATGGAGCAGCTCATCCACATAATGCTATCCATCCATGAACAGAAGTAATCAATTCCCACTGGACGTCTGCACTGCATCCATCCATTCACCTGAATGCCACATTAGTTACAAATATCACGAAACGCAATTCTCATTGGACCTCTTCACTGCATAGTCTATCCACCTGAACACCACATTATTAGATACAAAATCAGAAAATATTATACTGGGTTCAGAGGTACCATTTGCACAGGACGGTTCGGCCTTGACGGAACCACTGGTAGACACGCTGGCCGAGTAAGATGAGCACCGGAGGCGGGCGCAACACAGAACGATCCAACGGTTCCTCCACAACCGAGCATGTGTAGTGGCCAAGCAAGCAGTCACCATTTTTAGCAAATTGCCCAGAAACATGACTACTTGCAGATCTTTCACGAAATTACAGCCATAAAGGCAAAAGCGGTGAGTCCTTGCAGTTTGTCCAAGTAGTTAGTTTCTGGAAGGATAGAGCCAATCCTTGATCTTCCTTCGGGCAGCTGCGGGATCCTTTCAGAGTTATGTTCATCTGGTCCTCGGCTACTCTGCATTTCAGAATTAGAATTCACAGTTTTCTTTAAAGAGTATTGTTATACTATTGATTTCGGTTCATCCTCCAAGAATAATTGTCTGACCAGTACTATAATGATGGCTACCTAGAATTTAGCATCATTCTCTAGCACATATCATTAAATATTACTATCCGATTACTCCAATTCTATGTAGTGCAATTGTTTCTAAACTAAGTTTTCATATGTATTTGCTTATGATATGTGTGTACTACAGTTCTATCAAATTCAATAGTAATTGTTCAAGTTTAATTGTATAGGACATTCGGTCATTTACCATATTGCAGTTTTTTATTGCTCTAATGGAAAATACATGAAAAATCAATAGTATATGGACCATCAATGTAGACCATTAAATTTACACAAAAATATTTGCCCAAGCATCATCAAAACTTGGCGCCATGCATTCCTGGCCAGTGAAAATAACTACAAAGTGATGCAGGATGTGAAGGAAAAAAATAAACTGAACAGTAGAAAAGGAGAAAGGACAAACTTGCATCTAATTTTAAGAAAAAAAAAGAGAAAGGTCAAATATATATTGCCCCATTGAGAACTGTGAGGAGCTAAGTAAAGCACATTAGTTAGCTGAAACTCAATACCTATTCGGTGATTAAACACTAATAATTATATAGTATCTCAAACATGCATGAACGTTATGGAACCGAAAAAAATCCTTAGGTCAAGTAATTCAATTCAGGGTACCAAAAAGTAACAAAATGCAAAAAGGATAGCAAAACCTTACATGTAACACAACAATAGATTCTTATACAAATTTAATTTGCTCAGGCTACTATTTCTTCTACTTTGCTTCTACTCTACTACTCTAGCTAGTAGTTACCCCATATCCAGTACTTTATCGTCTCTCCTCTCCTAACTTGTTTTCTAGTAATTACCTAATTTTAGTACTAAATACACTGCATTCCTTTGGGACATTTTCCTACTTTTCTGTACTTAGTTGAACATTGTCCCACCTTGTCATTATTGTTAAATTCAAAGAGGTGTATTTAACCCTCATCCAAAAAATAAACGAAAAGTCACTTACTACAGGAACTTTTGGAATGTGTGCCCATGAAAACTACCCATAGTACTGAATGATGCTGAATAATAATCATGTGCTTCGTGAAGGCTGTAGAAAAGCTAGATTTGTAAAACATAAATCCATCACAACATATCATTTGAATTGTCATGTATGCTTAATGCTACAATGGTAGCGCAATGTAATGTTCATCATTTACCTGAAAGCTCCTTTCTGGATGATGGAGTTAAAGCTCTGTTAATTGGTTCTCTAGTGGTGAGTTAATCCAATCAACATTGTGACGTCTGAACTTTATGAGCATTTGTGCCTAACTTTATTTAATGCAAATTCAGGCAGGGGCTTCCACGCTGGACCAAGCTAAAAAGAGAAAAAACATCGAGTAATCCCTAGAAAATATGACAAACCGCACCACCTGCTAACTCATCCCCAATGACCCCCAAAACAACATACAACCTAGAGGGCTCAATCAAATGAAGAATAGAGGAACCATAGCCAATGTATAGTCCAAACTTTAACACACAACAATAGTCTTAGAAATAAAGTGCTAGGACAATGCGTGTATATAGCGAGAGAAAAGCTGACCACGACTGGTCAAATTGGAGCTTGAACTGGTAATTTTTTAATTCATCCTCCGCATATGGCATACCTATACGTGCAAATTGGTCCAAGTAAACATCTGACTTCTGTGAACTTGAAAGAACCATACATTAGAATGGTGGATATACAATACCACATCAGTCTTTCTTTCAGAAATATTAGCATGTTATTTTTCTAATATTGTGCGAATAAGATTATCATTTTTGAGATGTGCAAATAAGATTACGTAAATATGTCGAATCTACCAGATGACATCCTTATGTTAATATTACAGACATACCAATATTTGCTACTTTGAATTCGAATCTAATAAAACCTACGGTTTTACACATGTACCACAACAGAATTCATTGCTGACTATAATCTACACGGCACCAAGATGAGAGGAAACCAAGCATCAGGAGTGGTGTGTAAATGACTCACCGGATCGTGCTGAACTAAATCATGCATACAATTTTATCGTCGAAGTGATACCGTAGGTGGATGCAGCTGGTGACACTATCAAATCAACATCCTTGTGAGAGGCTCTCGACCTGATCTGAAAGAGTCCACTACCAAATGGATGCAGACTGAGGCCACAGCGCTGCAGTCCAAAGTTCAGAGGATTTTGGGATTGAACAAATACAACAAGCACAGAACCGGGAAATCTAGAGATAACATCAGAGGTCAGCTGCAGAACAGATGCCTGGCAGCACACGAACAACAAAATTCAGTAGAATCTGTCCAATCCCCATAGGAATCCAAACAAATCACATCCAGTAGACGAAGCCGAGCACACACAACCTAATCAAATCCACTCGCCGAAGCTGAAGAACACAGCCAATCCACACAGCTGCAAGTCCTTTCCCAATTCTTTCCAAATCGTCCCCAAATCCATAGAGAAAAAATTACGGGAACCATGTCTGCACGTAGACTTTTTCCAAATTGAGCCCCAGAGCGACCATATTGCTAGCCTCCCACCCAGCAGAACGCCTACTCACCTAGCGCACGGATGAATCCCCCCTAATCAGCACCGCCAGACAAGTGTAGCAACCCTGAACAAAAACAACCATGGCGAGAAGGCGAACAGACCAGGAGGAAGAAAAAACACAGTGTAACGCCCTTGGCCTCCGATTCGTTAGATCGGGACGTGAGCTGAAGAACTCAAGGAAATCTGGCAAGACTTGGGGAAGAAGAAGAACGAGAGAGATACTCGGGCTAATTTCCTTTCATTTAATTCATGACCAATTAACTTACAGCAATGGCTCTTATAGCCGACGCACACACACACACCTGCCCGTGGGCCCCTTGTGACCGAGTCACCCTTCACCTACCCGCACCTCCAACACATACGTCGAAGGCGCCCGTCCAGACTACGTCTTGACCATCTGCGGTGTTACACTGCCCCCCTCTGGAGCGGAAGCTTGTCCCCAAGCGTCGAAGGTAGGAAAACGAGAGCGCAGCACAGTAAGATCTTCCCAGGTTGCCGCATCAGCATTGATGAACTTCCACTTGATGAGGCCTTGCGGAATTGCAGTGTTGCCTTTCTTAACCAGTCTTCTGTCCAAGATAGCTTCTGGTGCTGCATCAACGAGATCAAGCTCAACCACCTTAGGTAACTCGTGAAACACCGGAGTATGGTCTGGCACGAAATCCTTTAATTGCGAGACATGAAATACTGGATGGATGGCGCTTGTAGCAGGGAGAGCCAGTTTGTATGCTCGAGAACCCACACGAGCTAAGATCTCATAGGGTCCGAAATATTTGAATGCCAACTTGGGGCAGGGTCTGTTCACCACTGACGTCTGAGCATAGGGTTGGAGCTTCAGAAAGACTTTGTCACCTACCGTGAACTCTTTCTCAGAACGATGACGGTCAGCCTGCAGTTTCATTCGGTTCTGTGCATTGGCCAAATGCATCTTGATATTATCCAGCTGTACTTGATGGTCACGGAGAATTAGATCAGCCTCTGACATGTTGTCTTCGGTGAAAGGAGGAAAAACACCCATGTTTGGCTCACAACCATATAAAGCCTTGAATGGAGACATGCCCAAAGCTGAGTGATACGAAGAATTGTACCAGAATTCCGCCAATGGCAACCAACGGCGCCAATGGTGTGGATTGTCGTGGACGAAGCAGCGCAGGAACATCTCTATGCATTGGTTCACTCGCTCGCTCTGGCCGTCAGTCTGCGGGTGATATGCTGTTGTGAACTGCAACTTGGTGCCCAGGGCCGAGAACAGTTCTTTCCACAGGCGACTGATAAAGATCTTATCCCTGTCAGAGACGATAGACAAAGGAACGCCATGTAGTTTCACTACAGAATCCAGAAAAACCTGAGCCACGGTCGAAGCGGTGAAAGGATGCTTAAGTGGTACCAGGTGGGCATATTTTGTGAGCCGGTCCACCACGACCATGATGACATTGGCGCCGTTGGACAGAGGCAACCCCTCCACAAAGTCCATGGTGAGCTCACGCCAGATACCTTCAGGAATTGGCAATGGCTGCAGCAGCCCAGCTGGTTTACTATGTAAATGTTTGGCCTGCTGACACACCACGCACTGCTTGACAAAATCTTCCACAGATGTTTTCATGCCACTCCAGGAGAACAGTCGCTTCAGGCGTTTGTATGTTGGCAGGACCCCAGAATGCCCTCCTACTGCGCTGTTGTGGAATGCATTGATGAGCTTGGTCTGCAATGCAGAGTTGGCGCCCACCCAGATCTTGCCGTGCACCTTGATCAGTCCTTGGTGGAGTTCGAACCCTTGAGAATCTGGACTGTGAACTGCAAGTGCCTGCAGTTTCGTCTGAGCCAGCGCATCAGTGACATACGAGTTCAACACCTCCTGAAGCCAGACAGGGCGAACTTCCGACAGTGCCTGTAACTGAAACACCTGCCCTACCCTGGACAGTGCATCGGCGGCTGAATTCTCCGCACCCTTCTTATACAGAATGCGAAATTGTAATCCCATCAGCCGTGCCATGGCTTTGCGCTGCATTGGAGACTGCAGAGTTTGTTCCTCCAAGTACGTGAGACTGTGGTGGTCGGTCTTGATCAAGAACTCGCCACGCTGCAGGTATGGTCTCCAACGTTCCACGGCCATGATGAGGGTGAGAAATTCCTTCTCGTAGATGGATAGGGCCCTGTGCTGCACACTGAGAGACTTGCTAAGGAAGGCAAGTGGATGACCGTCCTGCATGAGCACGGCGCCAATGCCTGTGTCGCATGCGTCCGTTTCAACAATGAACTGGCGAGTGAAATCTGGGAGCGCAAGGACTGGTGTTGTGGTCATGGCCAATTTGAGTTGTGTAAACGCTGTCTCTGCTTCCGGCGGCCAAGAGAACTCCTTTTTCTTGAGTAAATTGGATAGTGGCTTGGGAATTATCCCATAATTGCGGACGAATTTACGGTAGTATCCAGTGAGGCCGAGAAATCCTCGCAACTCAGTAGTTGTTGTTGGGCGTGGCCAAGCTTGCATGGCTTGGGTCTTGCGTGGGTCAGTGGCAACTCCCTGTGACGACACAATGTGCCCCAAGTACTCCAATTCTATTTGCGCAAAGGAACACTTGGATGGCTTGACATAGAAACTGTTGTCAGAAAGGAGCTGGAGGACTGCCGACAGGTGCTGTGCATGAGCTTGCAGATCAGGGCTGTACACCAGGATGTCGTCCATGAAGACAAGAGCAAATTTCCGCAGACAGGGGCTAAGAATCGAATTCATGACACACTGAAAGGTAGCGGGTGCATTGCAGAGGCCGAACGGCATGACTCGGAACTGATAATGGCCCTGATGGGTTTTGAAAGCCGTCTTTTCCTCATCCTCAGGTTTCATGCGAATCTGATGATAACCTGCGCGCAAATCGAGCTTGGAGAAGAATTGGGCACCAGCGAGCTCGTCCAGGAGCTCATCAATCACCGACATCGGAAATGTGTTCTTGATGGTCAGCTCGTTGAGACGACGGTAATCAATGCAAAAACGCCATTCTCCATCTTTCTTCTGAACCAAAAGAACAGGGGATGCAAATGGACTCATACTGGGCACAATTACACCAGATTCAAGCATGGCTCTGACCTGCCGTTCAATCTCATCCTTGTGCATTGGAGAGTAGCGGTAGGGACGAGCATTCACTGGCGCAGAGTGTGGTTGAAGGGCAATGGCGTGGTCATAGTCGCGGTGTGGAGGCAAACCCTGTGGATCAGCAAACACCGGAGCGAACGAGTCGATGACTTCTTGAATTTGTGGCGGAAGTGATTGCATCTCCATGGCCTTGTCGTGAGAAGCCAGTACAGCAACTGCCCATATATCATTTCCCTTAGTCAGTTTCAGAAGCTGTTCGACCGGTAATTCCTTGAGATCCGTCTGTTCCTTGGACAGCATGCCACGCAAAGTAACTGAGTGTCCCTGTTGTTCAAACTTCAGAGTCTTCGTGGCCCAATTACACCTCATGTCGCCCCATTGTTTGAGCCAGTCGACGCCCAAAATGGCATCATAGCCACCTAGAGGCAGGACACGCATGTCAGTCTGGAATGTGTGACCTTGAGCCCACCATTGAAGCTGTGGCACCATGCGATCACATTCCAGAAACTCCCCATTGGCGATCTTGACTGATACCGGCTGAATCGGGACAGTAGAACAGTTGAGACGGTGCACAAAATTTGCATTGACAAACGTATTGCTACTGCCTGAGTCCACCAACAGAAGCATGACTTGGTTCTGTACCAATGCCCGAATGCAGATTGTGTTGTCGCCTTGGGATCCCGCCAGGGCATTGATGGAGAGGGATAGTTCTTGTGCATTTGCAAGATCTTGTAACTCCAGCAGCTCCAACACTTCTTCAGGGATTTCAGTTTGGTGGTCAGTCACCTCCAGCATGTGCAATTCGTCTTTCTTTGCACACTGATGCTGTGGATCGAACTTTTCTCCACACTTGAAGCAAAGATTGTTTGCTCGGCGGTAATCTCTGAGCTGCCGGTCTTTCCACAGATCACCATGACCAAGCTTCAGGGCAGGCCGTGTCTGTTCCAGCTTTGGTGGAGGCGCTGGTTCAGGTTTGTGCACCACAGGCTGACGACCCCAGTGCCTCTGTTGCGACTGTAAATCTTGTTGCACGAGAGCCAAGAGAATCGCTCTGTCCAAAGTCTCCGGGATTTGTGAGGCCACCGGTAGACGAATTTCAGGCTTGAGTCCCTTCAGAAATTGGGAGACAAAGAATGTCTCATCGTAATTCGGATTGTGGCTGGAAATCTTGTAAACTAGCGCCTGAAACGAGCTGCAATATTCAGAGACGGTACCCCCTTGTTTCAGTGCCAGTAGTTCATCCATGAACTGACGGTAATCATGCACACCAAATTTTGCTTCCACCGCTGTGATAAAATCTGGCCAGCCTTGAACTGCATGTTTGAGCTTGTAGGACTGAAACCAATGTGCAGCATCGCCTTCCAGGTGCAATGTCGCCGCGGTGAGCCACATAGTAGCATGGATGTTGCAGACGCGAAAGTAATCGAGGCACTTGTCCCTCCAGATGCGCGGAAATTGACCATTGAAAGTGGGAAAATTCATCTTGATCGGTACCTTGCCAGCAGAGTGATCTGCAGCGCGCCCATGGTCACCACCAAGATGTTGCTCCTGTGCTGGTGGAGGCCCTTGCCGTGGCGGCCGGCATCCCCCGTCGAGGTAGAGTGTGTCAGGGCCACGACCACCATCAGGAGGCCGTGCCGAGGAAGACGAGCCCGGTAAGAACACGCCGCCCGGTGGTGCACTCCGATCGCCCATCGCGACCGGGCGCAGGATCCCTTTCCCTGCAACCCGCCCCTGCTCGCCATCATCGTCCTCTTCTGCCTCCGAAGATGGCTTGGAGCCCACGATCCGGGAGACCGCTTCCGCCGTCGCCGCCAAGTGCTGAGCCATGGATTCCTGGCGGCGCTCGAACGCATCCATGACGCGCGTGTGGTCGGAGACCGCGCGAGAGTGGAGATCGAGCTGCGCCGCCACCTGTTGAGACGCGGTGTCCAGCAACCCCATCCGCGCATCCAGCGAGCCGATCTGCGCGTGAACGAGATCGAGACTCTCCTGAATCGCCGCCAGAGACCCGGCGGTCCGCTCCGCCGCCTCGCCCATCGCCGCCAACACCAACTCAGTCTGCCCGAAAGGTTTTGGAGGCGCCGTCGCGGAAATTTTGTGTGATCCAGGAAACCCACTTCCGGTATTACAGGATCTAGGCAACAGAATCGATCGGAATCAAGTTCTGATGCCAAAATCACAGACCATCCGCAGGGATTTTACAGCTGCAGATCACACACCACGATCGGTCTGACCTCTGATACCAACTGTAACGCCCTTGGCCTCCGATTCGTTAGATCGGGACGTGAGCTGAAGAACTCAAGGAAATCTGGCAAGACTTGGGGAAGAAGAAGAACGAGAGAGATACTCGGGCTAATTTCCTTTCATTTAATTCATGACCAATTAACTTACAGCAATGGCTCTTATAGCCGACGCACACACACACACCTGCCCGTGGGCCCCTTGTGACCGAGTCACCCTTCACCTACCCGCACCTCCAACACATACGTCGAAGGCGCCCGTCCAGACTATGTCTTGACCATCTGCGGTGTTACACACAGCCCACAATCGCCCCCCAAAACAACCTAGGTCTCCATCCGTAAGACTACTCTGCATCATTTTTTGGGGGGAAAAGGCAAGAAGCCGAACCAGAGGCCGCATCAAGAATGCCCAGGGGGCACAGCCACGAGTGGCACCAACGGAGCGAGGAATAGGAAGATCTCCACGCAACGGCCAAGCTAGCGTGCCAGCCGCGGTAGGGCAACGGAGCAGTGACGAAGAGGCCGGATGAGCAGAGAGGACCAAAGCGGACGGATCAGCAGCGAGGACCAAGCCAGAGCACCAAATCTGCCGCTGTAGCAACGAAGACACGGAAAAGACGAGAAAATGACCAAAAACTACCACAATTGCGGCAACGGTGAGGGGCAGCTAGCATAGTGGTTACGCGGGACACATAACTATCACTATTCAGGTTAGTGCGTGACAGAAAGCACTGATTCTCTATTTCCCCCCGTTTAACCATGTTTCTGGCAAGTGGGGGCCGCTGTCAGTGATGATGTGGCAGTCATTTGACGGTGGGACGACTGGCCCGTTAGGTCTTCATTAGGTTCGCCGGTATAAGATAGCCGTTTGGCTGTTCTTGCTCTCTCTCCCGTTGTTCTTCTCTCTCCCGCGCCTATGTTCAATCGCCGCCGCCGATCTACCGCCGCCGCAGGCCGTTGCTAGAATGGTTTCTTGGGGCGATGGTGAGGAATCGTTCGCTGACACCAGATCGGATGCAACGGTTAGTCTCTCTGCCCCTGATAAGGAATTTAGGGTTAGGGTTCCGCATCTTGATTTGGGGATTTCTTGATGTTAGGCTCAAATTTGTCCCTGAAGCTTGTGTCTTACTGTCATTTTAGAGTTTGAACGTTACCTACGACTCGGATTTTTGCGGATTAGCCGACGATGGTGTGAATCCTATCGTCTGTAAGCACGGAGCACCTGCTGGCAAATTTGTTTGCTTTGATAGGTGCTGGACTGGGAGGAGATTCTATGGCTGTGCAGGGCAGGTGTGTGTTGTAATTTCTTTTGAAGTCAACTTGTTACATGTAGGAAATATTCTAAAGGTTTCATCTCTTGTTATGTACTGTAGGATGGAGAGGAGTGTGATTTCAATCTTTGGGTTGATGATGAGTGGCCAGCTCCACTCCAGAAAGCCCTTAGCAAGCTGTGGGATATGTATGGAGAAACTAAAAAAGGGAGAGTAAATGACTCTCTCAATAATTTAGAAAAAAGGTTTCAGTTGCAAGATGAGGTTCAGAAGTGTCACATTGATCTGAAGAATGCCCAAGCAGAGATTCAGAAGGTTGTGGAGGAGAAGCAGCTTATTTTGGCTTTGAAGGCCAAAGCTGAGCAAAGTTTGATGGAAGCAAGGGCTGAATTGCAGGAGAAGAAGACTCTGGATGCATCTACCAGCAATATGCATAAATGTCTGAGGTTGCAGGCAGAGAAGGAGAGGGACAAGGTGAAGGAGGAGAATAAGAAGCTGGAGTATACCATTTATGATCTCCTTAAGTAGAAAGAAGCAAACCATGTCAAGGTGAAGCAGATCAAAGATATCTGTGATATGATTGAGTGAGCTTGCATGTAAGCTTGTGTGTTGCTTAAGCAATGTGTGTAAGGTCATATGTGAAGCTATCTGAACAATTAGTCTAGTAGTTTGGTTTGTACTGGTATTTGAACAATGTGTGTAAGCTTGTATGTAATAATTTGACTTGTCATGGTTAGCTTTGTGAACAATTCTATGGTACTATGAGATCATTTGACTTGTCATGGTTAGCTTTGTGCTATTATTGTGAATAATTTGAGTTGTCATGGTTGCTGAGATCATTTGGTTAAAATAAAGTTAGAATGGTCTCGACGACTCGTTGCCGAGACCATTTGGTTCAATATATAGGTAGAATGGTCTCGACGACTCGTTGCCGAGACCATTTGGTTCAAATAAAGTTAGAATAGTCTCGACGACTCGTTGCCGAGACCATTTGGTTCAATATATTGGTAGAATGGTCTCGACGACTCGTTGCCGAGACCATTTGGTTCAAATAAAGTTAGAATGGTCTCGACGACTCGTTGCCGAGACCATTTGGTTCAATATATAGGTAGAATGGTCTCGACGACTCGTTGCTGAGACCATTTGGTTCAAATAAAGTTAGAATGGTCTCGCGACTCGTTGCCGAGACCATTTGGTTCAAATAAAGTTAGAATGGTCTCGACGACTCGTTGCCGAGACCATTTGGTTCAATATATCAACAACAAAGCATAACACAAGTAATTCAAGCATAACAGAGATCTCAGAACAACATTTAGCACCAGAGTCTTACACATAATTAATCCAGGACCATATAACAAGTTCTGTCCTAGACATTTAGCAACAGAGTTTTACACATAATTAATCCAGGACCATATAATGTTCTGTCCAGGACCAAATCAAGCACAACATTTAGATGATAGCCATCATGACCATATAGCAAGGTTCCATCATACAATCTAGTACACATGGTTATCAGTTGTCTTCAGTGACACATGCAGAGGTACCAAGGCCAGGAATTGGAGGGACAGATGCATCTCTGCCAGCAGAAGCATTGGCTCCAGCATTGAAATAACCAGAGATCCCCCTGGCACCTGGAGCTTGCCAACCATGTGCAGAACCTGGAGCTTGCCAAGCAGTTGAAGAACCTGGAGCTTGCCAAGCATTTGCAGAACCTGGAGCTTGCCAACCATGTGAAGAACCTGGAGCTTGCCAAGCAGTTGAAGAACCTGGAGCTTGCCAACCATGTGAAGAACCTGGAGCTTGCCAAGTAGTTGAAGAACCTGGAGCAGCACTTCCTTGTGAAGCAGCACCTGGAGCTTGTGAAGCAGCACCTGAAGCTTGTGAAGCAGCACCTGAAGCTTGTTCATCAGGCATTCTTCTACTGGTCTGCATAAATAAGCAGTAGGTTTGTTAACATGCTATAGGAATAAATCAGCATATATATTACATATTGTAACAGGACATTATATAATACCTTGTGGTTATTTTTCCTCATGGCTAAATCTGGCCTCAAAGGCTGTGAGCAGCTTGTGTACTTGTGTCCTTGCAGGCCACAATTTCCACAAGTTATTGTTGACATTCTTGATGTCTCCCTGGGTTTAGGTGGCTCAAACTTGCCTCTCCTTCTTTTTTCTTGCCTTCTCCCCTTCAAATGATCTTTGAAAGCAGGTGGCATGATGTCAGGTGTATCAGTTTTAGTCCAACCATGCTCAGCTGGCATTGGAGTGAAGACAAGTTTGTAGCTTTTGAGATACATTTCTTTTTTGAGGAAAGGAGAGACAAAATCTTCTGGATGCAATGCTGCTTTGTATAATGCACTCACTGCATGGTTACAAGGCAACCCAGACAACTGCCATTTCCTACAAGAACAAGTCCTGCTAGTGATGTTTACCTCATGTGTGTTCTTGCCACTCTTCACTTGCCACAATCCCTTATCTGCCCTTTTTGGTACACATCTCCTTGAATATGTCTTCATCAACTCCAATTGCTCTGCATAGTGAGGTGCTATTTCCCAGGAATTAGATTCTGCTCCCTCCCTCTTTCCATCCCATCTGACCATGCATTTGTCATATATTCCAACAAGCATGGTGACTATAGGTTTGTTCCTGACATCTAGGATGTACTTGTTGAAAACTTCACTCAAATTATTGACAACCAGATCAGTTTGGCAATTTGTGTCCATTGCACACCTTGCCCAAGTGTGCATTGGAATCTTTGACAACCAAGTCCATGCCAGCTCACTCTGCTTCTTCATTTCTTCCATTGCAGCATCAAAACCATCTCTTGTGTAGGAGTAGGCTGCATTGTCCATGCACTTCTTCAAATCTTCTCCTCTAAAGCCTGCTGTCTGGAAATTGGCATAAATATGCCTTAGGCAGTATCTCTGTGGTGAATTAGGGAACACTATGCTGACTGCTTTGAGTAAACCCTTCTGCCTGTCTGACATGATTGTGTAGTACCCAAATTTCCCTTGCTCTCCTCCAAGTGCTTCCTTCAATTGCTCAAGAAACCATTGCCAATTTTCAGTATCTTCTTTGGCAACTACAGCCCAAGCAATAGGATATATATTATTGTTGCCATCTCTGCCAGTAGCAGCCAGGATCTGAGCACCTGTGGTCAGCTTGATGAAACAGCCATCAAGCCCAATGAAGGGCCTGCAACCTTCAAGAAATCCTACTCTGGCAGCATTCACACAGAAGAACAAACCATGAAATCTTGGGCTATAAGATATATCAACTACCTGCCCTTTCTGCATTGCCTCCTGTTGTTCTTCAGTTGGCCCTGTCACAGTTGTTACAATGCATCTTGATCCAGGATTCTTGTCAATAATAGTCTGCAGGTAGTCTCTTATTCTGAAATATTGCTTCTTGTGGTCACCTAGCACCATCTCTATTGCCTTTGTCCTTGCCCTGTAGGCCATTCTCTTGCCAACATCAACTCCAAAGTCCTTCAGTGCCTTGTCTTACAGACTTGTGATGCAAGTTGTTATATCTGACTTGTATTCATCAACATAGGCACTGCTAAGCCACTTTGCATTTACCCTACTGCTGGCAGGCTCAGTTGGACAGGAATGCTTCAGGTGCATCTTCTTTATGCAGAAAGTAGGCTCATTTTTAATCTTGGAAGCTGTCATGTAGAAAGGGCAGTCCCACTTATTGCTTTCTTTCTGCTTGCACCACACAATTATCCTATCTGGTGTATTCCTGTGGAAATGGTAGCTTCTTACCTGCACAATGTGCAGCCTAGAAAGAGCTTGTCTAAACTGGTAGACATCTTTGAAGCATAGTGAAACCTTGAATTGCTGCTCTGGGTTCTCCCTTGTCTCATCATACCAAGTCCTTTGCTTTGCCTTCTTTGCTCTGCTCTTTCTGCCACAGGGCAACACAAATGGCACTGGCTCAAAACCATCATCATCTTCTTCCTTCAGAAAAGAAGGATCATCCTCTTCATCTGAAGGAGCCCACTGTGGAATAATCTTTTCCTCTACTTGAGAGTGTGATCTCAGAGTTGGTCCTTGCTTCTTTGCCTTCTTTCTCACTGGCTTTACTGGTGGAACAACTGGTGGAACCTCTGTTGCTTGTGATGGAGTGTCATATATATCTTCCACATCTGTCTCACCCTCACAATGAAGCATTGGATCAGCCTTTCTCTTCTTCATCTTTGCAATTGTCTGTTGCAATTCTGCTTCCTCTTCTTTTCTCTTTCTTTCTGCTGCAACTGGGTCAAACTGAGAAACATGCATCCAGGCTGCAAGATCATCATCAGTCTCCTCCTCACCTGACTCCTCATCTTCTTCTCCTTCTGCCATTTCTGCTGCATGCTTGTTCTTCTCACAGAACACACTCTCTTGTGTCACTGGAGCATTAACAATGTGTTCATACTGCTGTCTGCTCCAGCCTTCACAGAAACTACTGTCCTGGCTCAAGAACTGGTGGCTTACTACATCTTCATCATCTGGGTCAAGGTCTACATGGAAAGCTTGCTTTTTCTTCACTGGAGAAAGAACTATGGCTCTGTTCCTTCTGTCTCTCATAACAGTGAGCACTACCTTCTTTGTACTTGCATATTTCCTCACCATTTCATCAACCTTCAAATTACTGTCAACTAAATCTAGTCCATTTAGTCCTTCACCTTCATGTTTCACATAATACAAAGAGTCACTGAGTCCATACCCCTCTTCCTCCATAATTGTGAGCAGTTTCAGATATCTAATGTCTGACCGATGTAATATTTTTTACACAAACTTGCTACCATCAAACTGGAAAAACAGCTCCCACATCTCACTCTTCTCCCTACATTCCAATTAACAAAGCATCACTGCCTAAATTTTGCTCAAATTATACTAACACAACCATGCATCTGTGGCTACATTTTTCTCAAATTTTGCTCAAATAACAATGAATTTTCCTCATAAAACAAGCATCACTGCCTACATTACGCTCAAATTTCCCAAACCCTAATCCTAATTTTGCTCACAGAGAAGAGGAGAACTCCAAAGAAGAGGATACTTACCCGCTGCCATTGTAGAGGTAGTGGCTCATCGGGTCATCCATCGATGTCCTGCCCATCGAGGTCCACCATGTCTTCTCTGATGCCGGTCGCGGTGGGGTTGCCGCCCGCAGCGGCGGCGGCGGCGCTGCCTTTGCAGCACCCGCGAGATCCCCTTCTTCTCCCATCCACTCCATGCCATGGCCAACGCCGAATCCAGCCGCTTCCCCCTCACCGCCGACGAGGTCGGAGTCACCGGAGTAGGAGCCGCCGCCACCACCAGTCGCCATTCCCAGAGGACGCGGGAGAAAAACGGGGAGAGAAGTGAGGGAGAACGGTCTGGACCCTAAACCCTAACGCACACCTAACGGGCCAGTCGTCCCCCCGTCAACTATGTGCCACATCAGCACTGACAGCGGGCCCCACTTGCCAGAAAGATGGTTAAACCGGGGGAAATACATAATCAGTGCTTTCTATCACGGACTAGCCCGAATAGTGGTAGTTATGTGTCCCGCGTAACCACTTTGGTAGTTTTCCTACACCGTTGCCCCAATTGTGGTAGTTCTCTGTCATTTTCTCCAGAAAAGACCGACCTTGAGAGAACTGACCACGCGCACCGACCATGAGCGAACCGACCACGTGCACCGCTACGCCACATCCCACAGACAGGTAGGACCATACGTATGCTCTCTCGCCGATCAACCATAGTGCTTCAATTCCAGGGAGCTTGATGCTCCTTAGGGATTGGGGTTGATGACTTGATGTGATGTACATCTAATTTGATTGGTCACCTTCACTATTTGTTTAGCTCAGTGGCGTATCTAGTGGGGGTGCCATGGATGCCATGGCACCCCCTCTAAAAGTATAAATCCTTCTTTAGCTGATAAAATTTATATTAACTGTGTTTAAATATAAAGCTTAATATGGAAGTTTTTTAGCTTGACACCTCCACAAATTTCATTCTAGATCCGCCACTGATTTAGCTGGGTATAAGAGTGGCATGAGCCACCTCACTCCATGTTTCCACATTTTCCACTCGGCTTCCAACAATGAAAAAAGTGTTGCGGCCTATTAATAAGCATGGTAACATGCTCATCGTATCATAGGCACACAACAAAAGAAAAGAAAAACTGTACATATAAAGAATGGGGCACAAAGAAACAAACAGGTGAGACATGGAGTGCCTTTCCTTGTAGTGTAATCTAAAAGAAACATTCTTGGGGAAATCCTGGCCTATCCACGCACTGATGATCCTAGCCGTCCGTTCTGATGACGTGGCAGCTCGGTGGCCATTCGTTTTTGAGATCCCGCGATCCTGGCCGTCCGATCGGACTCAGGATCCTGCTCATGTGGTCCGGGCCATTCATTTTTTGGGGAACGTTGTGAGCCGCCTCTAACCCTACCTCTTCCGCTGACTTGTGGGCCTACTTTTCCTGGGTCCCGACTGTCGGGGACTGAGGGTACGTGGCGTTTCAGTGCGGGTGGAGTGGCCAGGGTGCTGCGGTGGTTCCGCCCGTGGTTCTACTATCCCGTAGGGGGCAAATTCATCATTTCCTTTTCACTTTCTCCCTCCATCCTGTGGAGAGGCATGGGGTGGGCGGTGCACGGCGACTGCGTGGCGACCGCCGCTTCGTCGCCGGGTACGAGGCTTTTTCGGGGTCCCTGTTCATGGAGGGTCCGCCTCCTTGCCATAGAGAGGAAAGGGCAGGGACAGCTTCTTCTCTCCCTTTTCTCGCCCTCCCAGTCCCGCGCATGCCTCTCTTCCCCAAACCCTAGCCGCCACCGCTAGATCTTCTCCTCCCCATCCTCTCCTGGTCAGGCGTCCAGATCTCGGTCGATTTGGTCGAGTCCTCCGCAGCTAGCTACGCAGCTTCGTCGGAGTGCACCCGAGCTCTTGGTCGAGGATGACGGCCAGAGACAAACCCGAACGCAGATCGCGCCGCCGCTCCGCTTGATGCCGGTCGATCTGCGATGCTCGGTCACGGGTATGACCTTCTTCCTCTCCCTCCTCCGTCTTTCTCTCTCTCCCGCCTCACATCCTCTCTTTCTCTCTCTCTCTCTCTCTCTCTCTCTAAGCAGTTGGGGCTGAAAGGACGAGATGTCGCCTAGAGGGGGGGGGGTGAATAGGCGTTTTAAAAACTATTACGGATTTGGCTTGTAAGAATGCGGAATTAAACTAACGTTTATTTTACAAGCACAAAACCTAAATAAGCTAGGCTCAACTAAGTGCACCAACAACAACTAGAGCTAAGCAAGATAGCACAAGATATAATTCACAAGTGATAAACAAGATATAAGTACTTCAAGCACGATGGCTATCACAAGGAAATAAACTCAGGTATAGAGATAACCGAGGCACGCGGAGACGAAGATGTATCCCGATGTTCACTTACATAAAGTAAGCTAATCACCATTGGAGAGATGCGGGTAACCACGAAGGCCTCCGAACGCCACGAAGGCTCACCTTCTTCTCCGAGTCCCCCACGAAGCTAGGGACCCCTTCTTATGGTTAGCTTTTCCTTCACTCCGGAGATGGCAAGCTCCACAACTCCCACGAAGGGGAAGCCCGGGCCTCTTCATAATCTTCCACGAAGAGGTCACCGAGGCACCAACCGCCAAGCCAACTAGGAGGTCACCCTCCAAGAGTAACAAGCTCACGGTCTCTCACTCGAACAAATCGTAATGGAGAGCTCAACACTATGCAAGGATGCAAAGCAAGAACACAAGGGGAAGTGCTCAAATCCTTCTCTCTCAAATCCCACCAAGGCAACAAATGCTATGGAGGAGTTAGAGAGGAAGAACAAGGGTGGAGATCAACCAATGACTCCAAGATCTAGATCCAATGGGTTCCCCTCACTTAGAGGAGGAATGATTTGGTGGAGATTGTAGATCAAGATCTCCTCTCTCAAATCCCTCAAAAAGATGCAAGAATCATTGGAGGGAAGAGGGAGGAAGAAAGCTCAAGAGGGTCAACAATGGAGGAGTATTTCGTGCTCAAGAACCCTAAAAAATTTGGGGAAGAAGACCCCTTTTATAGTCCTCAAAGGAAACTAGCCGTTTGGGGCGAAACTGGATTTTCGGTTGAATTCCCGGTTGGACCGGAAATTTCCGGTTGAATTCCCGGTTGAATTCTCGGTTGGACCGGAAATTCTCGGTTGAATTCTTGGTTGAATTTCTGGTTTAAACCGAGCCAAAACTGAAAATATAAGAAAACAGTTCTGCAACTTTTCGGTTGATTTTCGGTTGAATTTTCGGTCCAAACCGAGCTCGGAACCGGCAGAAAAAAGCCTCACAAAAAATGCGATAACTTTCACATCCGGACTCCGATTTTAACAAACTTGGGCTTTTTGAAAAGCTAAGAAAAATATCTATCCAATGGAGACCATAAAACCCAAGAAGTAGTAAGAGATAAAATACCAAATAAGAAGAGGTGAAAACCTCTTTTAAGAAAGAATCGGTAAAACCTCCAAACTCGAAAACATGATAAAAGATGCATATGGATTCCGTTTTCGATGAACTTGGACTTGCTGGAAAGCTAGAAACAAGCACAAGAACCTCACACAGAGAAACAACAAGAAGCAACAAAGTAGGAAGATGCAAAGTATGCAAAGGATTGAGCTCCCTAAAACGATGTGATCAAGTTACCCAACCGAAAGCCCCTCTTGATAGTGTGGCTATCTATCCTATAACCCGGTCTCCCAACAAACACCTTGAGACCGGTAAAAGGAAAACCTAGCAAGAACAAACCTTTGCCTTGCGCACCCCGCTTGATCTTGATGATGATGCTTCATGCTTCCGTCAAGCCGGAATGCTTCACTTGATCATTGTTGCTTCGTGAAGACTTCCAATAAGCTCCCCCATACACCACTATGGGATACCTTCATGATACGTCCATTTTGCATCACTATTTTGTATCATAATTTACTGTTATTCATTGATATATTTCATATTTAGAGTTGATACTTATGTTATTTCCTTTGTTTTCACATGTTTGATGATCTTTGGAGGAGTTGCTGCCGGAGTCAGGATTCTGCTGGAAAAAGGACCATCAAGGGACCATATTTTGAAGATCAGGAAAATTACAGAAAAATACCAGGAAATTATATTTTCCAAGAAGACTCAGGAAGCCAGAAGGAGGAGTTGAGAGGAGCCAGGAGGGGCCCACATGCCAGGGTGGCGCGGCCAGACCCCTGGCCGCGCCAGCCCTGTGCGAGGCCGCCCTGGCCCACCTCTGGTCTCGCCCCTGCGCGTACTTCATCATCCCCGAAAACCTAAGTCAAGGGGGGGCTCAGAGTTAGACACCGCCGCCTCTGCAGGGCGGAAAACACCAGAGAGAGAAAAGCTCTCCGGCAGGCAGAAATCTGCTGGGGAAATTCCTTCCCGGAGAGGGGAGATCGTCGCCATCGTCATCACCATCGCACCGAACTTCATCGGGATCATCATCATCATCATCATCTCCATCACCAGCACCTTCATATCCACCATCACCATGCCATCCCACTGTAACATCTTGAGTTGGATCTTGTTATATTCATAGGGGAAACTTTTCCGGTGTTGATTACTCTTGTAGTTGATGCTATTGAGTGGAACCGTTGAATTAAGGTTTATGTTCAGATTGTTATTTACCATTATTTCACCTCTGATCATGATCCATATGATGTCTTGTGAGTAGTTCGTTTAGTTCTTGAGGACATGGGAGAAGTCAAGATGTTAGTAGTGAATTATTGTTGAGAAATATTTAATGGTTTGATATTGTTGTGGTGCTATTTCACTAGTGGTGTCATGTGAACATCGACTACATGATACTTCACCATTTATGGGCCTAGTGAGATGCATTGTGTATTTGGCTACCGATTGTGGGGTTGCTGGAGTGACAGAAACCTAAACCTCCGTTGGAAAACCATTGCACCAGGGAGCGTAGGAACTTAGAGTTTAAGGCTGTGGTTAGATTTATCTTAATTACTTTCTTGTATTTGCGGATGCTTGCAAGGGGTATAATCACAAGTGTGTATTTATCCTAGTAAGGGTAGTGCGCTAGCACAGGTTCACCCCCATAACACCTATCAAACCAATAAAGGCTATTGGCTTTATGAAGCGAAAGCTCTTGACAGAAACTCCCGTGTGTCCTCGAGAATGTTTGGTTATTATAAGTACACAACTGGCTTGTCCTTTGCTGAAGAAAGGATTGGGCCACTTGCTGCAATTGTTACTACTGTCTTTTATTTACTCGCACTTTATTTACTCGTGTTACCAAATACCCCTGAAAACCTATTTGCTAGTATTTACAGTGATTCCTTGATCAAAACCGCTCATCAACACCTTCTGATCCTCGTTGGGTTCGACACTCTTATTTATCGAAAGTACTATGATACACCCCCTATACTTGTGGGTCATCAAGACTATTTTCTGGCGCCGTTGCCGGGGAGTGTAGCGCTATTGAAGAGTGAAATTGGTAAAGGTAACCGTCACTGTGAGTATCGTTTTTATTTTATATGTTATTTTTATTTTACTCTGCTATGGAGAACTCTCCATTTGGTTTCCTATTTGGAAACACATCTACTACTACTGCTGCACATGTGGATGAACCACCACCACCGCCTGCTGAAATTGATCCTTTTAAGATACCTATGAAAATTGTTGGGCGTATTATGGATAACTGGTATTCAGGTGATGGAACTGTCCATCCGGGTGATCACTTATTATTTATACATGAATTATGTGAGTTGTTCAGATGTGCAGGTATTTCACCAAGCCAGGTCAAGAAGAAACTATTCTCATTATCATTGAAAGGCAAAGCTGAAGAGTGGTATCGACTACTCCAAGATGGTCCATCTATGGCATGGGAGGATATTGTACCTCTCTTTTATTCCAAGTTTTATCCTCCAAGTGAAATTCATAAAGATCGTAACCGAATATATAATTTCTGGCCTCATGATGGAGAGAGTATTGCCCAAGCGTGGGGGAGATTGAAGTTACTAATACTCAAATGCGCCATTCATGAGCTCCCCAATAATATTGTTATTGATAATTTTTATGTGCGGCTTACTCTTCCTGATAAGGATTATTTGGATGCTTCTTGCTTTGGATCATTTACTCATATGAAAGAAGATGCTAAGTGGAAACTTCTTGACCGTATACAAGAGAATGCTGAAGGATAGGGAAAACGACAAAGGTAGCAAGTCAGGTATAAACTATGATTATGAATGCATTAAATCTTTTATGGGGACCGATGACTTTCATAGTGTTAGCGCTGCTTATGGTCTTGATTCACAAATTCTTGCTAATTGTCTTAAGGCCTTTGCCTCTTATATTGATGTTCCAAAGAAAGATTGGAACAAATATCATGTGCCTTATAAAGACTCTATTAGTCATATACATGCTGCAGCTACTGAAGTTTGTACTATTGATAGCATTGTGCCTGAGCCTTATTTTGAGAAGACACCTTTCCCTGCTAAGGTAAAAAAGTATTCTACTTTGGTAAGTGTGTCTAATAAAAGTACTAAGAAAGCTGCAGAACCTGATGAGCAAATTACTATTAAGTCTCATGTAGCTATATTGAAGGATCTTGTTACTAAAGATGTAGGGGATGAATATATTCTTTTTTGTGAAGATGCTTCTAACATTCTCTCACATCCTAAAAAGCATAGGAAAACAAGTGTTCCTGTTATTTCTGTCAGGATTGGAGATCATTGCTATTATGGTTTATGTGATATTGGTGCTAGTGCAAGTGCTATTCCCTTAGAGCTTTACAAAGAAATCATGCACGAGATTGGCGCTTGTGAACTTGAAGATATTGATGTGTTGTTCAGCTTGCTAACAGAGAGACTGTTTGGCCTCTTGGTATTGTTCGAGATGTGGAAGTTCTTTCTGGTAAGACTAAATACCCTACTGATTTTCTAGTACTTGGTAAGGAGGCTAGTAAAACTTGTCCTATTATTTTTGGTAGACCATTTTTGAACACCTGTGGCGCCGTGATAGATTGTAAGAAGGAGAAATTTTTTACTAAGTTCAATGGAGAGTCTTATGAGTTTAATTTTTCCAAGTTTGCTAAGACTTCTTATGAAAATGATACGCCTAATGAAAATTTTCGAGTTGAACAGCTTGCTTCTATTGCTCTTGCTCCTAATAATGCCTTGCAGCAATTCATGGAAGATCACGAAAGTGATGTTTTCAGCAAGGAAAGAGAAGAGATTGACGATATTCTTCTTTGTCAACCACCATTAATCAAGCATAATCTACCTATGGAGGATCTTGGTACCACTTTGCCACCTAAGGAAGATCATGTGTTTGAATTAAAACCTTTGCCTGATGATCTTAAATATGCTTACATAGATGATAAGAAAATATATCATGTTATTATTAGCTCTAAACTTTCAGGAAAGGAAGAAGAAATATTATTGGAGATATTAAGGAAACACCGAGGAGCTATGGGATATACTCTTGATGATTTAAAATGGATTTCTCCCACTTTATGTCAGCATGCCATTAATATGGAGAAAGACGCAAAGCCAGTCGTGGAGCATCAACGCCGCCTAATTCCCAAGATGAAGGATGTGGTAAGAAATGAGGTATTAAAACTCCTTGATGCTGGTCTTATTTATCCTATTGCTGATAGTAGAAGGGTTAGTCCTGTTCATTGTGTTCCTAAGAAAGGAGGTATGACTGTTGTGCCTAATGAGAATAATGAGCTTATTCCTCAAAGGGTAGTAGTTGGTTATAGAATGTGCATTGATTATAGGAAGGTAAACAAAGTTACTAAGAAAGATCATTACCCTTTACCGTTTATAGATCAGATGTTAGAAAGGTTGTCTAAGAAGACTCATTTTTGTTTCCTTGATGGTTATTCTGGTTTTTCTCAAATTGCTGTTAAGGAGGATGATCAAGAGAAAACCACTTTTACTTGTCCTTATGGAACTTATGCTTATAGACGTATGCCGTTTGGTTTATGCAATGCTCCTGCTACTTTTCAAAGATGCATGTCTGCTATTTTTCATGGCTTTTGTGAAGAAATTGTGGAGGTCTTCATGGACGATTTCTCTGTCTATGGAACTTCTTTTGATAATTGTTTGCACAACCTTGATAAAGTTTTGCAGAGGTGTGAAGAAACTAACCTTGTTCTTAATTGGGAGAAATGCCACTTTATGGTAAATGAAGGAATTGTCCTTGGACATAAAATTTCTGAAAGAGGTATTGAAGTTGACAGAGCGAAAGTGGAGGCAATTGAGAAAATGCCCTGTCCCAGAGATGTTAAAGGTATTCGTAGTGTTCTTGGTCACGCTGGTTTCTATAGGAGGTTTATTAAAGATTTCTCTAAGATTTCAAAGCCTCTTACTAATCTTCTTCAAAAAGATGTACCATTTGTCTTTGATGATGATTGTAAGGAAGCTTTTGAAACTCTTAAGAAGGCTTTAACTACTACTCCTATTGTTCAACCACCTGATTGGAATTCACCTTTTGAAATTATGTGTGATGCTAGTGATTTTGCTGTTGGTGCTGTTCTTGGACAGCGCGTTGATAATAAGTTGAATGTTATTCATTATGCTAGTAAGACTCTTGATGCTGCTCAAAAGAATTATGCTACTACTGAGAAAGAGTTTCTTGCTGTTGTTTTTGCATGTGATAAGTTTAGATCTTACATTGTTGATTCTAAAGTTACTATTCATACTGATCACGCAGCTATTAGATATCTTATGACTAAGAAGGATGCTAAGCCTAGGCTTATTAGATGGGTGTTGCTTTTACAAGAGTTTGATTTGCATATCCGTAGATAGGAAAGGTGCTGAAAATCCTGTGGCTGACAACTTATCTAGATTGGAAAACATTTCCTTTGATCCTATTCCTGTTAACGATAGTTTTCCAAATGAACAGTTGGCCTCAATAAATGTAACTTCGCGAGACCTTCCTTGGTATGCTGATTATGCTAACTTTATTGTTTCCAAGTATTTGCCTCCGACCTTTACAGCTCAGCAAAGAAGAAAATTCTTTTATGATTTGAGGCATTACTTTTGGGATGACCCACATTTATATAAAGAAGGAGTTGATGGTATTATGAGAAGATGCATACCGGAATATGAGCAACAAGAGATATTAAGAAAATGCCATAGCAGCGCCTATGGAGGGCATCATGCTGGAGATAGAACCGCGCAGAAGGTTCTACAATCAGGTTTTTATTGGCCAACCCTCTTTAAAGATGCCAGAAGGTATGTTTTATCTTGTGATGAATGTCAAAGAGTTGGTAATATTTCTAGACGCAATGAAATGCCTATGAGTTACACTCTTGTTATTGAACCGTTTGATTGTTGGGGATTTGACTTTATGGGTCCTTTTCCTCCTTCGAAAGGCTATACCCATATACTTGTTGCTGTAGATTATGTTACTAAATGGGTAGAAACCATACCCACAAAGAGTGCCGATGGTGAGACCTCGTTAAAAATGCTTAAGGATGTTATTTTCCTAGGTTTGGTGTGCCTAGATATCTTATGACTGATGGAGGTTCTCATTTTATTCACGGTGGTTTTAGAAAAACTCTTGCTAAATATGATGTCAATCATAGAATTGCTTCTGCTTATCATCCCCAAACTAGTGGGCAGGTAGAGCTTTCAAATAGGGAGATTAAGTCTATCTTGCAGAAGACTGTCAATAGATCTAGGAAAAACTAGGCTAGTAAGTTAAATGATGCTTTATGGGCTTATAGAACTGCTTATAAGAACCCCATGGGTATGTCTCCTTATAAGATGGTTTACGGAAAAGCATGTCACTTGCCCTTAGAATTAGAACACAAAGCTTTTTGGGCAGTGAGAGAGCTTAATAGAGATTTTAAACTAGCTGGTAAGAAAAGGTTATTAGATTTGAGTTCTCTAGATAAGTGGAGAAACGAAGCGTATGAGAATGCCAGACTTTTTAAAGAGAAAGTCAAGCAATGGCATGATAAGAGAATTCTTAAGAGAGAGTTTCATGTTGGTGAGAAAGTTCTTTTGTATAGGTCTCATCTCAGATTTTTTTCAGGAAAATTACTCTCTAAATGGTAAGGACCATATGTTATTGTGGAAGTGTACCGCTCAGGTGCTATTAAGATCGCTTCATTGAAAGATGACTCTACACAAGTGGTGAATGGGCAAAGACTCAAACATTATATTTCTGGAGATTCTTATAATGAAGATGTTGATGTTATTGAAACAATTTCTCCGGAAGAATTCATCCAAGACAAACTGCAGGTACCTGCAGAGTTCATTTTTGAATAGGTAACAGTTCTAGTCAGAGAAGTTTTGCGAAAAGTTCTTCCTTTAATATTTTTGCTGTTTTTACTAAATATTAAAAATCACGAGACAAAAACGGGCAGGAAAAAGAGTCCGTGTGTCCCTCACACACAGGTGGCGCGGGCCCACCCCTGGCCGCGCCACCTAGGTGTGAGAGCACGCCGGAGCTCTTTTCCGTGCCGGTTTCCTCCTGTGATTTCGTTTCGATGTATAATTTTCGCCTATTTAACCCCCCGGAGTCCCCGAGGTCTGTATATCATTTTCTCATCGTGTTTTGTTTCGAGCTGTTTCTGTCAGGGATTGCTCTCAGCTTGGGAGTTACAATGTCTTCGTCCGATCCATCTGAGGAGAACCCTCCTGCGGATTCCATCAATCCGTACATGAGGGAGCTGAGGATGCATCTGAAGGAGTTGTCGCTCAAGGATGGGGAGTTGCAGATTAAAGATGTTCAAGGACCCATGGGAGAAGGGAGTCTCGAAGCGAGGATGGAAGCACTGGAACAAGAAGTTTTCAAATACAAGAAGATGGCAGAACGCGAGGTGGACATTATCTATAGGATTAATCAAGAGCTTGTTGCCAAGTACAAGATGGAGACTACAGAGCTCTGGAAGGATGTCCTCAGTATGAAGCTAGATTTCAACAAATGAGTGCTGCTGCAAGTTTTAGGATTTTAGAGACCAAGACATCCTTCCTTGATGGAGGACCTCTGCCTTGGAAGTATGACAATGAAGATTATCCACCACCACCACCAAAGGAGTAATTCGTCATCGGTATAGGCATCCCTTTGGCTTGTTTCAAGCTTGGGGGAGTGCCGCGGTATCACATCATTACCTTTTGCTCATTTACTTTTCAAGTAGTGTCATATCATGAATAGAGAAGTTATCTTATAGAATAGTTTGCAGTTTGGAAGTATCATCCTTAGTTGGTTATCTATGTATCCCTTGGTGCGAGTTGCGGTAATAAAATATTAATGAGAAGTTTTATCGTTTACTTTCCGCGCACTTTATGCTAGTATGCAATCTCTCTTATATGACTAGTCTTGTTGATTGGTATTGGTATCACTTTGGGAGCATGAGTAAATTTAGTTGGTTTTGGCAAACCTAGCTTGGTCAGTAGCAACTTTACCTTAAGGTTTGAGTAGAAAAGAATAAAGAAGTGGTTGTAGTTACATCACTTCAGTTTTCCTTATGTTTGGCTTATAAGCATTGTTATTCCTGAAGTCAAAATCATTGTACCTTCAAGGGAGTTTGCATGATTGTTCTTATTATATGTATGTTTGTTTGTTACATGCAACTCTTATGCTTGCTACCATGCCTTGCTAGCCAAAAACCTGTACTGAGAGGAAATACTTCTTGTGCATCCAATTCCCAAAAGCCAAGTCACTTCCAAAGAGTCCACTATAAATTCCTATGCATGGTATTTCAAGCCATTCCAAGTAAATTTTCATGTGCTACCTTTCAAAAACCTTCAAACACTTCTCATTTTTGTGCCACTGTTTTTAGCTCATGAGGACGTAGTGGATGGGTTTGTTATCTTCCATACTAAATTGAGCACCCCTCGACTAGGCAGCTTCATCTGCTCATCATTAATTTTGCAAGGGAACTGGTCAGACCATTATAATCTCAAAAAGAAAAGAAAAGAAAGAGCACTCCTCCATGGAATGTGAAAGTTGGTTGGCACCCGATGGAATCGGTTAGCCATGGTTTGAGAAAGGAAAAAGGTGGGGAGGAGTGCAAAGCTATAAAAGAGCACCAAAGTGCCAATTAACCAAACATCTCGGAACCGCTCTCACTTGTTTAGTATGGAAGATATCAAGAACTCCGTTGCTAGTCGTTGACAAAAGCAACCACCTCTCAAAATAACTTTTTACCTCTGTTTTGCAAATGAAAAGCTCTAGCACATGTTTAATACCTGCTTCCCTCTGCGAAGGGCCTATCTTTTACTTTTATGTTGAGTCAACCTATTTCCCTCTATCTAAAGCAAGCATTTGAGTTGTTATGTTTCACTCATCCATATGTTGATCCGTCTAATCATGTTTACTATCTTCCTTGTTTTGTATAATGCTTTTTTCTGAAGGAATATATCTTTGAAAGCTTTCTATGAATGCAAAAGTTTACCTTGTTGAGTATATGGTCTTTGCTATGTTAGCTCTGTTTTAAAAGGCTCCATTTAAAAGAAAGAATAGCTTGTTCATCGTTTTTTGACCAAGAACTAAGGTTTGCCATTGCCAATTATAGTTTACCTTGTGCATCTTTACATGTGATTCCCTTTTACCCATTGCAAGTCTATATCTTATGAAGGGAAGTTGCTGTCTATTATAATTTGTGCCTTGGTGAATGTGATGCTTCTTGTCCGTATTTTGATTATCGACACTTCACTCCATAAACCTGTGGTCATGTTTACCGAGTTTAGTTTTCGCTTGGGGACAAGCGAGGTCTAAGCTTGGGGAGGTTGATACGTCCATTTTGCATCACTATTTTGTATCATAATTTACTATTATTCATTGATATATTCCATATTTAGAGTTGATACTTATGTTATTTCCTTTGTTTTCACATGTTTGATGATCATTGGAGGAGTTGCTGCCGGAGTCAACATTCTGCTGGAAAAAGGACCATCAAGGGACCATATTTTGAAGATCAGGAAAATTCCAGAAAAATACCAGGAAATTCTATTTTCCCAGAAGACTTAGGAATCCAGAAGGAGGAGTCGAGAGGGGCCAGGGTGGGCCCACACGCCAGGGTGGCGCGGCCTGACCCCTGGCCGCGCCAGCCCTGTGTGAGGGCGCCCTGGCCCACTTCTGGTCTCGCCCCTCCGCGTACTTCATCGTCCCCGAAAACCTAAGTCAGGGGGGAGGCTCAGAGTTAGACACCGCCGCCTCTGCGGGGCGAAAAACACCAGAGAGAGAAAAGCTCTCCGGCAGGCAGAAATCTGCCGAGGAAATTCCTTCCCGGAGAGGGGAGATCATCGCCATCGTCATCACCATCGCACCGGACTTCATCGGGATCATCATCATCATCATCTCCATCATCAGCACCTTCATCTCCACCATCACCACGCCATCCCGCTGTAACATCTTGAGTTGGATCTTGCTATATTCATAGGGGAAACTTTCCCGGTGTTGATTACTCTTGTAGTTGATGCTATTGAGTGGAACCGTTGAATTAAGGTTTATGTTCAGATTGTTATTTACCATTATTTCACCTCTGATCATGATCCATATGATGTCTTGTGAGTAGTTCGTTTAGTTCTTGAGGACATGGGAGAAGTCAAGATGTTAGTAGTGAATTATTGTTGAGAAATATTTAATGGTTTGATATTATTGTGATGCTATTTCACTAGTGGTGTCATGTGAACGTCGACTACATGATACTTCACTATTTATGGGCCTAGTGAGATGCATTGTGTATTTGGCTACCAATTGTGGGGTTGCTGGAGTGATAGAAACCTAAACCTCCGTTGGGAAACTATTGCACCAGGGAGCGTAGGATCTTAGAGTTTAAGGCTGTGGTTAGATTTATCTTAATTACTTTCTTGTATTTGTGGATGCTTGCAAGGGGTATAATCACAAGTGTGTATTTATCCTAGTAAGGGTAGTGCGCTAGCACAGTGATACGTCTCAAACGTATCTATAATTTTTGATGCTCCATGCTTGTTTTTACACCATTTGCCTATTGTTTCGTTACACTTAGTGGCACTTTTATGCATTTTCCGAAACTAACCTATTAACGAAGTGCCACAGTGTTAGTTTCCTATTTTCTGCTGTTTTTGTGTTTCAGAGTGATACACAGGAAATATTCTTGGAATTGGACGAAACCACATCCTGAAGTCTTATTTTACCCGGAAGCTTCCAGAGATCCGAAGGAGAGTAGGAGGGGGGCCACCAGGGCCCCACACGCAGGGGCAGCGCGGCCAGGCCCCTGGCCGCGCGGGCCCCGCGTGAGGGAGCCTGGCTCCCCCTCTGACATCGCCCCTTCGCCTATAAAGACCCCCCGACGAGAAAAACCTAAGTACCCGATCAGTTTTCCAGAACACATCGCGATCCGCCGCCGCCGTCGACCCGAAGATCGGGAGGGTCCAGAAGCTCTTCCCGGCACCCTGCCGGAGAGGGGAATCGCCACCGGAGGTCTTCTTCATCGCCATGCTTGCCTCCGGAGCGATGAGTGAGTAGTCTACCTTGGACTATGGGTCCATAGCAGTAGCTAGATGGTTGTCTTCTCCACCATGTGCTTCATGTTTAGATCTCATGAGCTGCCCTACATGATTGAGATCACTGTTATCTAATTCTACATGTTTGGTTTGTTGGGATCCGATGAATATTGGTGTTTATGATTAAGTTGCTCTACTGAATTATATCTTTTGTTATCTCTATGTTATTTATGATCTTGCATGCTCTCCGTTGTTAGTAGCTATCTTGGCCGAGTAGTTGCTAGTGACTCCAAGAGGGGGTATTTATGCTCGATAGTGGGTTCATGCCTCTATTTCACCTGGGGGAGTGACAGAAACCTCTAAGGTGGTAGATGTGATGTTGCTACTAGGGAGAAAACAACATTCATATGCTCAAGGGCATATGCTTTGTTTACATTACACACTTTGCTTAATGCAATTATCTGTTGTTCGCAACTTAATACTTCTAGGGTGTTCGGATTGATATCCTCGGGAGTGGATTATTACTCATAGATGCAGTTGGATGGCGGTCTATGTATTTTGTTGTAATGCCCAGAGTAAATCTCATAGTGATCTTCTTGACATATCACGTTATCTTTATTCTATCAATTGCCCAACTGTAATTTATTTACCCAGCATGTGTTATTTTATCTATGGAGAGACACCACTAGTGAACTATGGACCCCGGTCCTATTTACATTATATTGCTATCACCTGTTTACTTTACTCGCACTGTTTACTTTACTCGCATATTATATTGTTTTTCACTCGATATGCTCATAACCTTTGTTTCAAGCAAACCGGTGAGATTGACAACCTCATCGCAAGTTGGGAACAAAGTATTTGTTTGTGTGTGTGTAGGTTCCGCATCACCTTCAGTCGTCATTGTCTCTCCTCTCCTGATCGACATTAAACCTTGGTTTCTTAACTGAGGGAAAACTAGCTGCTATACTCATCATACCTTCCTCTTGGGGTTCCCAATGGGCTGGTTATTCACCACGCACAAAGACTGTCTCCTCCCACGTCAACCATACGTTAGCAGCCTCTTTTCTGGCGCCATTGCCGGGGAGGAAGAGAAGACTTCTGCGAGGGGAGTTTTTCGCACGCACATCCTTTACTTTGTTATTATTTTGCTTTACTTTATTTATTTTACTTGCATCGTTTTATCAAAAATACAAAAAAATTAGTTCCTACTATAGTTTTTATTTTTGTTGGTCTGTTATTGTCTTGTTTTATCATGCTTTCTATCAATGGTTGGTTTCTTTGAGACTAAATCTTTTTGGCAAGGTGGGTTCACAGAAGAGCAGCAAAATTATTATGAGGAACACCGCTTGTCACAAAAAGGGAAACACTTATGGGAACAAATCAATAGATTATATGTCAATGCTAGAAATGTGTGCTCTACTTATAATGTTACTTATTGCTTTGATGAATCTTGTTGTTGTAGGAGGTATAAACACCTCCCTTTTCAATGTGAGTATAACGATGATGTTACCATATCTTCTTATATTAATGGAAATTATGACTTTTATGATGTGGAACAAATTGAAAAATTTATTGCTTGGAAGGGTGCATTCGAACTTGCTTATTTGCTTGAAAATACCGATGTTGCACTTTATAAATATGAGGTTTATGATATACTTAAATTTTGCTTTGATAATTACAAGGAAGAAAATGGCTATATTCTTAAATATCTTAATAGATGCTCTCCAACGGAAGAGACTAATGCCTTGAAGGAGCCTATGGAAGAAGAAATTGCTGAAACTGGAAGCTCATTGGATGAAAAAGAGGAGGAGAGTGATGATCAAGAGGAGGAAGAATGGAGCTACCCATGTCTACCACCTAATAAGAGTAACTCTTCAACTAATACATTATTTGATAGCCCTCCATGCTTAACAAAAGAGGGTGAGTGTGATATTTATATTGTTGAGTTTGATGCTACTAAAAATTATTATGAGAGAGGAAAATATGGTTGTTGAAATTCTCATGTTACTAAAACACCTCTCTTTATATTGAAAGTTCTGAAGTTGCTCTTGTTTTATCTACCCATACTTGTTACTATGTGCTTCTTTGATTTATTTTCTTACAAGATTCCTATGCATAGGAAGTGGGTTAGACTTAAATGTGTTTTATATTTGCTCCTTGATGCTCTCTTTTGCTTCAATTCATATTTCTTATGTGAGCTGCTACTCCAAGTTGATGTGGGAGCAAACTGTCCTTGTGCGTGGCGAATGACCAGCCCGTTGGGAACCCCAAGAGGAAGGTATGATGAGTGTAGCAGCAAGTTTTCCCTTAGTTAAGAAACCAAGGTTTATCGAACAGGAGAAGGGAGACGATGACGACTGAAGGTGTTGTGGAACCTGCACACACACAAACAAGTACTTTGTTCCCAACTTGCGATGAGGTTGTCCATCTCACCGGTTTGCTTGAAACAAAGGTTATGAGTGTATCGACTGGAAAACAGTAGAGTATGCGAGTAAAGTAAACAGTGCGGGAAAAGTAAACAGGTGATAGCAATATGATTAAAAATAGGACCGGGGTCCACAGTTCACTAGTGGTGTCTCTCCATAGATAAAATAACATGCTGGGTAAACAAATTACAGTTGGGCAATTGATAGAATAAAGATAACGTGATATGTCAAGAAGATCACTATGAGATTTACTCTGGGCATTACAACAAAATACATAGACCGCCATCCAACTGCATCTATGACTAATAATCCACCCCCGGGGATATCATCCGAACACCCTAGAAGTATTAAGTTGCGAACAACAGATAATTGCATTAAGCAAAGTGTGTAATGTAAACAAAGCATATGCCCTTGAGCATATGAATGTTGTTTTCTCCCTAGTAGCAACAGCACATCTACCACCTTAGAGGTTTCTGTCACTCCCCCAGGTGAAATAGAGACATGAACCCACTATCGAGCATAAATACCCCCTCTTGGAGTCACTAGCAACTACTCGGCCAAGATAACTACTAACAACGGAGAGCATGCAAGATCATAAACAACATAGAGATAACAAAAGATATAATTCAGTACAGCAACTTAATCATAAACACCAATATTCATCGGATCCCAACAAACCAACATCATAGAATTACATAACGGTGATCTCAATCATGTAGGGCAGCTCATGAGATCTAAACATGAAGCACATGGTGGAGAAGACAACCATCTAGCTACTGCTATGGACCCATAGTCCAAGGTAGACTACTCACTCATCGCTCCGGAGGCAAGCATGGCGATGAAGAAGACCTCCGGTGGCGATTCCCCTCTCCGGCAGGGTGCCGGGAAGAGCTTCTGGACCCTCCCGATCTTCGGGTCGACGGCGGTGGCGGATCGCGATGTATTCTGGAAAACTGATCGGGCCCTTAGGTTTTTCTCGTCGGGGGGTACTTATAGGCGAAGGGGAGATGTCAGAGGAGGGACCAGGCCCCCTCACACAGGGGTGGCGCGGCCAGGGGCCTGGCCGCGCCGCCTGTGCGTGTGGGGCCCACGTGGCCCTCCTCCATCTCTTCTTCGGATGTCTGGAAGCTTCCCCGTGATATAAGTCTTCAGGAACTTGTTTTGTCCAATTCCGAGAATATTTCCTGTGTATCACTTTTGAAACACAAAAACAGCAGAAAACAGGAAACTGGCACTGTGGCACTTCGTTAATAGGTTAGTTCCGGAAAATGTATAAAAGTACCACTAAGTGTAACGAAACAATAGGCAAATGGTGTAAAAACAAGCATGGAGCATCAAAAATTATAGATACGTTTGAGACGTATCAAGCATCCCCAAGCTTAAGTCCTGCTCGTCCTCGAGTAGGTAAGTGATAACAAAGAATAATTTTTGAGGTGACATGCACCTACACAATCTTGATCATATATGCAAGCATTGGTGAGCTGGGATCAATAGAACTTGAAACATGGGCATGAAGATATAATCATGACAATAAGAACTTAGCAACCATGTTGTAAACATGTAAGTGAACACAAACAAAAGATCATGATAATGAAACAATGAAAGTCAAACGTGTGTTCAAATCATAAGGAAAAACATACAAATGGTTTTCAGCTTGTCCTTCAAAGAGAGCAAAACATAAATGCATAGGACACCTCAAAGTTTAAGAGGGCGACTAGATACAAATAATTTAAGAACAAGTGAAACCAACAATATGAATCAATCAATGAACTTTGGGACAATGCATATCACACTAAGAATGACAACTATGCTCTCTTAATGGTGCATAAAGAAAGAAGGTGGTGACTCAACATAAAAGTAAAAGAAAGGCCCTTCGCAGAGGGAAGCAGTGATTTAAACATGTGCTAGAGCTTTTCATTTGTAAAACAGAGAGATAAAACTTGATTTTGAGAGGTGGTTGTCTTTGTCAACGACTGGCAATGGGGTTCTTACTATCTTCCATACAAAAATAAATCAAGTTTTTGAGAGAGAGATTGGCACTCTTGTGCTCTTTTTATAAAACTTGGCACTCCTCCCCACCTTTTCCTTTCACATACCATGGCTAACCGATTCCATCGGGTGCCCACCAACATTCACATTCTTTGGAGGAGTGCCTTTTTTCTTTCTTTTTTTCCCCTTTTTTTTCTTTTTGGAATAAGCAATATGGAAGATAGCAAATCCGACCACTACGTCCCCATGAGCTGAAAACAGTGTCACAAAACGAGAAGTGTTTTGAAGGTTTTTGAAAGGTAGCACATGAGAATTTACTTTGGAATGGCTTACAAATACCATGCATAGGAGTTTATAGTGGACACAATGGCAAACTTTGGCTTTTAGGAGTTGGATGCACGAGTAGAGCTCATACTCAGTACAAGGCGAGGGCTAGCAAAAGACTGGGAGCGACCAACTAAGAGAGCAGTAATGGCCATAATCATGCAAAGCGACATTAAAAGAAGCATACGATGGCATCAAAAGTCAAAAACTAAATGATCATGAAGGCTAATGGCGACTTTGCAAGAGTCTAACATGTGTGAGCATGCGCCAAGTCAACCCAAATAAAGCATCAAGGAGAAAACCAAAATAATGCTTCCATACAATAAAAACAACGCATGATTTTTTCAAAGGCTCATTAAGCAATCTCAGTTCTTTGAGACAAGTCATGCTACAGCAAAACCACTAAGCATACTATCAAAAAGACATCAAGCATGACATGAAAAAGCCTAAGCCGCAGTCTACACAAGCTCCTTCTTGTACCACTATTTTGCACAAAGCTTTTTCTCTTTTCCAACACCATTTGAAATTTTTATAAACACCTATTTTGATGAAAACCAATAAAGATCAGAGGCAAAAATACACCTTGATGAAAAGATATGACAAGATCTGAACGCAAATCAAGGCGAAAACGAAAACCAAAAGCAGTAGCAGAAAAAGTAGAACACTCGATTTTTAATAAGAGTGAAAACTAGAGCGTTCTTTGCAAATGAAAATGAGTACATCTCCTCCAAAGGAAATTTGTTGGGGTCCAACCATTTATTGCAGCAAACAAACAAACTAAACAAACTAAGAAAACTAAAACAACTGACGCTCCAAGAAAAACACATAGTGCATGAAGCAATAAAAATATAGTGTTTTGAAAGGTGACCTGATTTTTGCCGATGAAGAAGGGGTGCCTCGGGGGCATCCCCAAGCTTTGACGATTGTACTTCTTGGATATTTCTTGGGGTGATGCATGGGCATCCCCAAGCTTGAGCTTTTGTCCATTCTTCAACTCATCTCATCATTCTCCAATCCCTACACTTGAAAACTTCCTTCATACAAAACTAAACACAATCTCATTAGCAACTTTAGTGTAAGCATAAAATATATTCAACCTCTTTTAGCTTCAGGTTTCAACCCAAAACCACCATATATAAAGTATATACTACTGTAGCAACTTCCACAAGAGTTCCATGATCAAAAAGAACTCAAAAGAAAGCGATAAAGTGGCAAAAACAAATATTGGCAGAAATCTGTCAAAATTGGACAGCTGACATAGGACGAATTTTTTAGGGATTTTCCGTTGCTCAAATAAAAAAGTGTTCTACTAATAAAAGTTTGGATATAACCTGGGGCATATGCACAAGAAATCGCAGGTCCAAAAGATATACAGAGAATTTTCACGAATTTTTACGGTGCAGCACCGAAAACAGTTTCAGGACAGCAACATCCCCAAATCTTTACCTCACTCAAATTAGAGGCTTCTCTTGGCACAAAAACGAAATAAACAAGATAAGGAGCGGTCATTACAGTAGTAATGACTTCCAAGACTCAAATAAAAGAAAAATTACTGAAAAGTAAACAATGGGTTATCTCCCAAGAGTGCTTTTCTTTAACGCCTTTGAGCTAGGCGCAGAAAATTGCGAATCAAGTACCTTCAGAAGAAGCATTAAGATCAACAGAAGAGGTCTTGTAAATAAGGCATTGTATTTCATCCACATAAATTTTTGAAAACCCTTTGTGATCATGCTTTGGTACACTATTCTCATCAAAAAGATTTTCAGGGCAAATCCAGGCAAAATTGTTTTCGAAAGCATCATTCAATCCCAAAAGCTTGCAAGGTATAGGTATCTCGGTCCCCTCATCATTAGTATCAATAACCTTTATAGGTGAACCGAGTTTATTAAAACGTTTAAGAACTTTTCTAGCTTCAATAACTACATCCTTAAATTCTAGGCGCAAGGTTTCCAAGATAAAAGCCTTCTTTTCGGGATCCTCAATTTCATGAAGCTTAAGGAACATGTATTGCATAAAAGGATTAAGACTAGCAAACCTAGTTTCCAACATGTCAATTAAATAAATAGAAGCAACTTCAATACTAGGAGCAAGCTCAACCCAAGACTTTTCCTCATCTTCATCGTGCATACTAATGTGATTAAAGAACTCCTCAATGTTACTTTTGCCAATAATCGAACCACTCCCTACAGAGAGGTCCTCCAGAACGAACTCAGGGAACAACATGATAAACTAAAGTAAAGAAATAACAACTACCAAGGATTCTAATTTTTTTGGGTTTTTGATATAAAGCAGTGCAGGTAAAATAAAATAAAGTAAAGCAAAACAAAACAAATAACAAAGCAAAGAATGTGTGTGCGAAGAACTCCCCTCGCAGAAGTCTTCTCTCTTCCCCGGCAACGGCGCCAGAAAAGTAGCTGCTACTCCAAGTTGATGTGGGAGCAAACTGTCCTTGTGCGTGGTGAATGACCAGCCCGTTGGGAACCCCAAGAGGAAGGTATGATGAGTGTAGCAGCAAGTTTTCCCTCAGTTAAGAAACCAAGGTTTATCGAACAGGAGAAGGGAGACGATGACGACTGAAGGTGTTGTGGAACCTGCACACACACAAACAAGTACTTTGTTCCCAACTTGCGATGAGGTTGTCAATCTCACCGGTTTGCTTGAAACAAAGGTTATGAGTGTATCGAGTGGAAAACAGTAGAGTATGCGAGTAAAGTAAACAATGCGGGAAAAGTAAACAGGTGATAGCAATATGATTAAAAATAGGACCGGGGTCCACAGTTCACTAGTGGTGTCTCTCCATAGATAAAATAACATGCTGGGTAAACAAATTACAGTTGGGCAATTGATAGAATAAAGATAACGTGATATGTCAAGAAGATCACTATGAGATTTACTCTGGGCATTACAACAAAATACATAGACCGCCATCCAACTGCATCTATGACTAATAATCCACCCCCGGGGATATCATCCGAACACCCTAGAAGTATTAAGTTGCGAACAACAGATAATTGCATTAAGCAAAGTGTGTAATGTAAACAAAGCATATGCCCTTGAGCATATGAATGTTGTTTTCTCCCTAGTAGCAACAGCACATCTACCACCTTAGAGGTTTCTGTCACTCCCCCAGGTGAAATAGAGACATGAACCCACTATCGAGCATAAATACCCCCTCTTGGAGTCACTAGCAACTACTCGGCCAAGATAGCTACTAACAACGGAGAGCATGCAAGATCATAAACAACATAGAGATAACAAAAGATATAATTCAGTACAGCAACTTAATCATAAACACCAATATTCATCGGATCCCAACAAACCAACATCATATAATTACATAACGGTGATCTTAATCATGTAGGGCAGCTCATGAGATCTAAATATGAAGCACATGGTGGAGAAGACAACCATCTAGCTACTGCTATGGACCCATAGTCCAAGGTAGACTACTCACTCATCGCTCCGGAGGCAAGCATGGCGATGAAGAAGACCTCCGGTGGCGATTCCCCTCTCCGGCAGGGTGCCGGGAAGAGCTTCTGGACCCTCCCGATCTTCGGGTCGACGGCGGCGGCGGATCGCGATGTATTCTGGAAAACTGATTGGTCCCTTAGGTTTTTCTCGTCGGGGGTACTTATAGGCGAAGGGGAGATGTCAGAGGAGGGACCAGGCCCCCTCACACAGGGGTGGCGCGGCCAGGGGCCTGGCCGCGCCGCCTGTGCGTGTGGGGCCCACGTGGCCCTCCTCCGTCTCTTCTTCAGATGTCTGGAAGCTTCCCCATGATATAAGTCTTCAGGAACTTGTTTCGTCCAATTCCGAGAATATTTCCTGTGTATCACTTCTGAAATACAAAAACAGCACAAAACAGGAAACTGGCAATGTGGCACTTCGTTAATAGGTTAGTTCCGGAAAATGTATAAAAGTACCACTAAGTGTAACGAAACAATAGGCAAATGGTGTAAAAACAAGCATGGAGCATCAAAAATTATAGATACGTTTGAGACGTATCATGAGCATCTTCTCAAATTACTGAGCCTAGCTCAAAGGCGTTAAAGAAAAGCACTCTTGGGAGATAACCCAATGTTTTATTTTCAGTACTTTTTCTTTTATTTGAGTCTTGGAAGTCATTACTACTGTAATGAATGCTCCTTTTCTTGTTTATTTTGTTTTTGTGCCAACAGAAGCCTCTAATTTGAGTGAGGTAAAGATTTGGGGATGTTGCTGTCCTGAAACTGTTTTTGTTGCTGCACCGTAAAAATTCGTATAAATTCTCTGTATATCTTTTGCACCTTTGATTTCTTGTGCACATGCCCCAGGTTATATCCAAACTTTTGTTATTTGAACACTTTTTGATTTGAGCAACAGAAAATCCCTCAAAAATTCGACCTTTGTCAGCTATTCAGTTTTGACAGATTTCTACCAATATTTGTGTTTGCCACTTTATCGCTTTCTTTTGAGTTCTTTTGATCACGGAACTTTTGGGGAGGTTGCTACAGTAGTATATACTATATATGTGGTGGTTTTGAGTTGAAACCTGAAGCAAATAGAGGATTGATTATATGTTATGCTTGCACTAATGTTGCTAATAGAATTGTGTTTAGTTTTGTATGAAGGAAGTTTTCAAGTGTAGGGATTGGAGAATGATGAGATGAGTTGAAGAATGGACAAAAGCTCAAGCTTGGGGATGCCCATGCATCACCCCAAGAAATATCCAAGAAGTATAAGCGTCAAAGCTTGGGGATGCCCCCGAGGCACCCCTTCTTCATCGGCAAAAATCAGGTCACCTTTCAAAACACTATATTTTTATTGCTTCATGCACTATGTGTTTTTCTTGGAGCGTCAGTTGTTTTAGTTTTCTTAGTTAGTTTAGTTTGTTTGCTGCAATAAATGGTTGGACCCCAACAAATTTCTTTTGGAGGAGATGTACTCGTTTTCATTTGCCAAGAACACTCAGTTTTCACTCTTATCGTTTATCGTGTGTTCTTCTTTTTCTGCTACTACTTTTGGTTTTCATTTTCGCCTTGATTTGCATTCAGACCTTGTCGTATCTTTTCATCAAGGTGTATTTTTGCCTCTGATATTTATTGGTTTTCATCAAAAGAGGTGTTTATAAAAATTTCAAATGGTGTTGGAAAATTGAAAAAGCTTTGTGTAAAATAGTGGTACAAGAAGGAGCTTGTGTAGACTGTGGCTTAGGCTTTTTCATGTCATGCTTGATGTATTTTTGATAGTATGCTTAGTGGTTTTGCTGTAGCATGACTTGTCTCAAATAACTGAGATTGCTTAATGAGCCTTTGAAAAAATCATGCGTTGTTTTTATTGTATGGAAGCATTATTTTGGTTTTCTCCTTGATGCTTTATTTGGGTTGACTTGGCGCATGCTCACACATGTTAGACTCTTACAAAGTCGCCAATAGCCTTCATGATCATTTAGTTTTTGACTTTTGATGCCATCTTATGCTTCTTTTAATGTCGCTTTGTCGCTTTGCATGATTATGGCCATTATTGCTCTCTTAGTTGGTCGCTCCCAGTCTTTTGCTAGCCCTCATTTTGTACTGAGTATGAGCTCTACTCGTGCATCTAACTCCCAAAAACCAAGTTTTCCATTGTGTCCACTATAAATTCCTATGCATGGTATTTGTAAGCCATTCCAAGTAAATTTTCATGTGCTACCTTTTAAAAAACCTTCAAAACACTTCTCGTTTTGTGACACTGTTTTCAGCTCATGGGGACGTAGTGGTCGGATTTGCTATCTTCCATATTGCTTATTCCAAAAAGAAAAAAAAAGGAAAAAAGAAAGAAAAAAGGCACTCCTCCAAGGAATGTGAATGTTGGTGGGCACCCGATGGAATCGGTTAGCCATGGTTTGTGAAAGGAAAAAAGGTGGGGAGGAGTGCCAAGCTTTATAAAAGAGCACAAAAGTGCCAATCTCTCTCTCAAAAACTTGCTTCATTTTTGTATGGAAGATAGTAAGAACCCCATTGCCAGTCGTTGACAAAGACAACCACCTCTCAAAACCAATTTTTATCTCTCTGTTTTACAAATGAAAAGCTCTAGCACATGTTTAATCACTACTTCCCTCTGCGAATGGTCTTTCTTCTACTTTTATGTTGAGTCACCACCTTCTTTCTTTATGCACCATTAAGAGAGCATAGTTGTCATTCTTAGTGTAATATGCATTGTCCCAAAGTTCATTGATTGATTCATATTGTTGGTTTCACTTGTTCTTAAATTATTTGTATCTAGTCGCCCTCTTAAACTTGAAGGTGTCCTATGCATTTATGTTTTGCTCTCTTTGAAGGACAAGCTGAAAACCATTCGTATGTTTTTCCTTATGATTTGAACACACGTTTGACTTTCATTGTTTCATTTTCATGATCTTTTGTTTGTGTTCATTTACATGTTTACAACATGGTTGCTAAGTTCTTATTGTCATGATTATATCTTCATGCCCATGTTTTAAGTTCTTATGATCCCAGCTCACCAATGCTTACATATATGATCAAGATTGTGTAGGTGCATGTCACCTCAAAAATTATTCTTTTGTTATCACTTACCTACTCGAGGACGAGCAGGAGTTAAGCTTGGGGATGCTTGATACGTCTCAAACGTATCTATAATTTTTGATGCTCCATGCTTGTTTTTACACCATTTGCCTATTGTTTCTTTATACTTAGTGGCACTTTTATGCATTTTCCGGAACTAACCTATTAACGAAGCGCCACAGTGCCAGTTCCCTGTTTTCTGCTGTTTTTGTGTTTCAGAGTGATACACAGGAAATATCCGCGTGAGGGAGACTGGCTCCCCCTCTGACATCGCCCCTTCGCCTATAAAGACCCCCCGACGAGAAAAAGCTAAGTACCCGATCAGTTTTCTAGAACACATCGCGATCCGCCGCCGCCGTCGACCCGAAGATCGGGAGGGTCCAGAAGCTCTTCCCGGCACCCTGCCGGAGAGGGGAATCGCCACCGGAGGTCTTCTTCATCGCCATGCTTGCCTCCAGAGCGATGAGTGAGTAGTTGATACGTCTCCAACGTATCTATAATTTTTGATGCTCCATGCTTGTTTTTACACCATTTGCATATTGTTTCGTTACACTTCGTGGCACTTTTATGCGTTTTCCGGAACTAACCTATTAACAAGTTGCCACAGTGCCAGTTTCCTGTTTTGTGCTGTTTTTGTGTTTCAGAAGTGATACACAGGAAATATTCTCGGAATTGGACGAAACAAGTTCCTGAAGTCTTATTTTTCCTGGAAGCTTCGAGAGATCCGAAGAAGAGACGGAGAGGGGCCACCAGGGCCCCACACATAGGGCTGGTGCGGCCAGGCCCTTGGCCGCGCCACCCATGTGTGAGGGCACCTGGCCCCTCCTCTGACATCGCCCCTTCGCCTATAAAGACCCCCCCACGGAAAAAATCTAAGTACCCGATCAGATTTCCAGAACACATCGCGATCCGCCGCCGCCGTCGACCCGAAGATCGGGAGGGTCCAGAAGCTCTTCCCGGCACCCTGCCGGAGAGGGGAATCGCCACCGGAGGTCTTCTTCATCGCCATGCTTGCCTCCGGAGCGATGAGTGAGTAGTCTACCTTGGACTATGGGTCCATAGCAGTAGCTAGATGGTTGTCTTCTCCACCATGTGCTTCATGTTTAGATCTCATGAGCTGCCCTACATGATTGAGATCACCGTTATGTAATTCTACCTGTTTGGTTTGTTGCGATCCGATGAATATTGGTGTTTATGATTAAGTTGCTGCACTGAATATTATCTTTTGTTATCTCTATGTTGTTTATGATCTTGCATGCTCTCCGTTGTTAGTAGCTATCTTGGCCGAGTAGTTGCTAGTGACTCCAAGAGGGGGTATTTATGCTCGATAGTGGGTTCATGCCTCTATTTCACCTGGGGGAGTGACATAAACCTCTAAGGTGGTAGATGTGCTGTTGCTACTAGGGAGAAAACAACATTCATATGCTCAAGGGCATATGCTTTGTTTACATTACACACTTTGCTTAATGCAATTATCTTTTGTTCGCAACTTAATACTTTTGGGGTGTTCGGATTGATATCCCCGAGGGTGGATTATTAGTCATAGATGCAGTTGGATGGCGGTCTATGTATTTTGTTGTAATGCCCAGAGTAAATCTCATAGTGATCTTCTTGACATATCACGTTTATCTTTATTCTATCAATTGCCCAACTGTAATTTGTTTACCCAGCATGTGCTACTTTATCTATGGAGAGACACCACTAGTGAACTGTGGACCCCGGTCCTTTTTCCATCATATTGCTATCACCTGTTTACTTTCTCGCACTGTTTACTTTATTGCATTCTCTACTATTTTCCACTCGATACGCTTATACCTTTGTTTCAAGCAAACCGGTGAGATTGACAACCTCATCGCAAGTTGGGAGCAAAGTACTTGTTTGTGTGTGTGCAGGTTCCACGTTGCAGCTAGCAAGCAAAGCTTGGACGAGGCGCCATATATAAATTGTCCGCTGCTGTCGCAAACTAGCAAGCATCACCTTCAGCTGTCATTGTCTGCTTTTCTCCTGATCGATATTAAACCTTGGTTTCTAACTGAGGGAAAACGAGCTACTATACTCATCACACCTTCCTCTTGGGGTTCCCAACGGGCTGGTCATTCACCACGCATCAAGCTCTTTTTCTGGCGCCGTTGCCGGGGAAAAGTGGAAGACTTCTGCAAGGGGAGTTTTCGCACGCACATTCTTTACTTTGTTATTGTTTTGCTTTACTTTATTTATTTTACCTGCATTGCTTTTTATCAAAAACCCAAAAAAATTAGAATCCTTGGTAGTTGTTATTTCTTTACTTTAGTTTATCATGTTGTTCCCTAAGTTTGTTCTGGAGGACCTTTCAGTAGGTAGTGGTTCGATTATTGGCAAAAGTAACATTGAGGAGTTCTTTAATCGCATTAGTATGCATAAGGAAGTTGAGGAAAAGTCTTTGGTTGAGTTAGCTCCTAGTTATGAAGTTGCTTCTGCTCATTTAGTTCACATGTTAGAAGCTAGGTTTGCTAGTCTTAATCCTTTCATGCAATACATGTTCCTTAAGCTTCATGAAATTGAGGATCCCGAAAAGAAAGCTTTTATCTTGGAAACTTTGCGCCTAGAATTTAAGGATGTTGCTATTGAAGCTAGGAAAGTTCTTAAACGTTTTAATAAACTCGGTTCACCTATAACGGTTATTAGTGCAAATGATGAAGGGGCCGAAATACCTATACCGTGCAAGCTTTTGGGATTGAGTGAAGCTTTTGAGAATAATTTTGATTGGATCTGTCCTGAAAATCTTTTTGATGAAAGTAGTGTACCAAAGCATGATCACAAAGGGTCTTTGAAAAATTATGTGGATGAAATACAATGCCTTATTGATAAGACCTCTGCTGTTGATCTCAATGCTTCTTCTGAAAATACTTGATTCGCAATTTTCTGCGCCTAGCTCAAAGGCGTTAAAGAAAAGCACTCTTGGGAGATAACCCAATGTTTTCTTTTCAGTACTTTTTCTTTTATTTGAGTCTTGGAAGTCATTACTACTATAATGACCGCTCCTTATCTTGTTTATTTCGTTTTTGTGCCAAGAGAAGCCTCTAATTTGAGCGAGGTAAAGATTTGGGGATGTTGCTGTCCTGAAACTGTTTTCGGTGCTGCACCGTAAAAATTCGTATAAATTCTCTGTTTATCTTTTGGACCTGCGATTTCTTGTGCATATGACCCAGTTTATATCCAAACTTTTGCTAGTTGAACACTTTTTGATTTGAGCAACAGAAAACCTTTCAAAAATTCGTCCTTTGTCAGCTGTTCAGTTTTGACAGATTTTTGCCAATATTTGTGTTTGCCACTTTATCGCTTTCTTTTGAGTTCTTTTGATCATGGAACTTTTTGGGGAGGTTGCTACAGTAGTATTTGCTATATATGTGGTGGTTTTAAGTTGAAACCTGAAGCAAAACGAGGTTGAATATATTTTATGCTTACACTAATGTTGCTAATAGAATTGTGTTTAGTTTTGTATGAAGGAAGTTTTCAAGTGTAGGGATTGGAGAATGATGAGATGAGTTGAAGAATGGACAAAAGCTCAAGCTTGGGTATGCCCATGCATCACCCCAAGAAATATCCAAGAAGTACAAGCGTCAAAGCTTGGGGATGCCCCCGAGGCACCCCTTCTTCATCGGCAAAAATCAGGTCACCTTTCAAGATACTATATTTTTATTGCTTCATGCACTATGTGTTTTTCTTGGAGCGTCTGTTGTTTTAGTTTTCTTAGTTGGTTTAGTTTGTTTGTTTTCTGTAATAAATGGTTGGACCCCAACAAATTTTCTTTGGAGGAGATGTACTCGTTTTCATTTGCAAAGAATGCTCTAGTTTTCACTCTTATCGTTCATCGAGCGTTCTACTTTTTCTGCTACTGCTTTTGGTTTTTGTTTTTGCCTTGATTTGCGTTCAGACCTTGTCATATCTTTTCATCAAGGTGTATTTTTGCCTCTGATCTTTATTGGTTTTCATCTAAAGAGGTGTTTATAAAAATTTCAAATGGTGTTGGAAAAGAGAAAAAGCTTTGTGCAAAATAGTGGTACAAGAAGGAGCTTGTGTAGACTGCGGCTTAGGCTTTTTCATGTCATGCTTGATGTCTTTTTGATAGTATGCTTAGTGGTTTTGCTGTAGCATGACTTGTCTCAAATAACTGAGATTGCTTAATGAGCCTTTGAAAAAATCATGCGTTGTTTTTATTGTATGGAAGCATTATTTTGGTTTTCTCCTTGATGCTTTATTTGGGTTGACTTGGCGCATGCTCACACATGTTAGACTCTTACAAAGTCGCCAATAGCCTTCATGATCATTTAGTTTTTGACTTTTGATGCCATCTTATGCTTCTTTTAATGTCGCTTTGTCGCTTTGCATGATTATGGCCATTATTGCTCTCTTAGTTGGTCGCTTCCAGTCTTTTGCTAGCCCTCGCCTTGTACTGAGTATGAGCTCTACTCGTGCATCCAACTCCTAAAAGCCAAAGTTTTCCAAAGTGTCCACCATACATACCTACTAGCAATTTGCTATTCCAAGTAAATTTGACTTGCTTTTATTTTCTCTTCAAATTAAACTCTTACCAGTGTTATGCGAAATTCGGTCAGTAAAGCTCTCACGAACCGGAAGGCACACTTTACTTTTTCCTGTTCTAAAAATTTGATATTGTGGTCTCTTATGTTGAGTTGTTATGCTTGCAAGTTGTAAGTTGGATTCTAGCCCAGCCATGCTGTCATGGGGCAAGCTTTCAACATTGCACTTCTTATTTGAGTTGATATCGTGATCTTTTGTTTATGGATGCCCGCGGTGTGAAATGAATTGGGAATCTTGTGGGGATCATGGAGTTTGTATATGTGTTAGGGAAACGCCGGGCCGCCAATCTAAGCCATGCATAATTCATGGTGGAAATTTGCAGCATACCCATGGTGAACATTCGACGACGCATCTCACAATAAAAAGCTAAACAATATAGCAAATAAAAGAGATGTCGAGGTGTTCATTGTCTGCTTGTCCTGTCATTTTGGTGTGGGCTTGTTCCATGTCATCGGGCACGGAGGTACCCCATTGGCGGTTCTCAATGATACACATATATTTACAATGACAAGAGCCTTGCTTGGGACTCTAAGTAAAGTAGCATGAGGTTTGGGTACTCGTATTCACGGGGCACGAGGTCTTCAACTTATGATTTGTCAAGCATATGCATCATAATTGTTCTCGCATTAACTTTAACCATTCAAGATGCTTATGATGGGGGCAATGAGAGCTCAAAGCCGGTAAGTACCATAATTTTTGAAGGTTATAAAACTTGCAATCACTGCTTCCCTCTGCGAAGGGCCTTTCTTCTACTTTTATGTTGAGTCACCACCTTCTTTCTTTATGCACCATTAAGAGAGCATAGTTGTCATTCTTAGTGTGATATGCATTGTCCCAAAGTTCATTGATTGATTCATGATGATTGGTTTCACTTGTTCTTAAATTATTTGTATCTAGTCGCCCTCTTAAACTTGAAGGCATCCTATGCATTTATGTTTTGCTCTCTTTGAAGGACAAGCTGAAAACCATTTGTATGTTTTTCCTTATGATTTGAACACACGTTTGACTTTCATTGTTTCATTTTCATGATCTTTTGTTTGTGTTCATTTGCAAGTTTACAACATGGTTGCTAAGTTTCTTATTGTCATGATTATATCTTCATGCCCATGTTTTAAGTTCTTATGATCCCAGCTCACAAATGCTTACATATATGATCAAGATTGTGTAGGTGCATGTCACCTCAAAAATTATTCTTTGTTATCACTTACCTACTCGAGGACGAGCGGGAGTTAAGCTTGGGGATGCTTGATACGTCTCCAATGTATCTATAATTTTTGATGCTCCATGCTTATTTTTACACCATTTGCATATTGTTTCGTTACACTTCGTGGCACTTTTATGCGTTTTCCGGAACTAACCTATTAACAAGTTGCCACAGTGCCAGTTTCCTATTTTCTACTGTTTTTGTGTTTCAGAAGTGATACACAGGAAATATTCTCGGAATTGGATGAAACAAGTTCCTGAAGTCTTATTTTTCCCGGAAGCTTCCAGAGATCCGAAGAAGAGACGGAGAGGGGCCACCAGGACCCCACACATAGGGCTGGCGCGGCCAGGCCCTTGGCCGCGCCACCCATGTGTGAGGGCACCTGGCCCCTCCTCTGACATCGCCCCTTCGCCTATAAAGACCCCCCGACGGAAATAACCTAAGTACCCGATCAGATTTCCAGAACACATCGCGATCCGCCGCCGCCGTCGACCCGAAGATCGGGAGGGTCCAGAAGCTCTTCCCGGCACCCTACCGGAGAGGGGAATCGCCATCGGAGGTCTTCTTCATCGCCATGCTTGCCTCCGGAGTGATGAGTGAGTAGTCTACCTTGGACTATGGGTCCATAGCAGTAGCTAGATGGTTGTCTTCTCCACCATGTGCTTCATGTTTAGATCTCATGAGCTGCCCTACATGATTGAGATCACCGTTATGTAATTCTACATGTTTGGTTTGTTGGGATCCGATGAATATTGGTGTTTATGATTAAGTTGCTGCACTGAATATTATCTTTTGTTATCTCTATGTTGTTTATGATCTTGCATGCTCTCCGTTGTTAGTAGCTATCTTGGCCGAGTAGTTGCTAGTGACTCCAAGAGGGGGTATTTATGCTCGATAGTGGGTTCATGCCTCTATTTCACCTGGGGGAGTGACAGAAACCTCTAAGGTGGTAGATGTGCTGTTGCTACTAGGGAGAAAACAACATTCATATGCTCAAGGGCATATGCTTTGTTTACATTACACACTTTGCTTAATGCAATTATCTGTTGTTCGCAACTTAATACTTTTGGGGTGTTCGGATTGATATCCCCGAGGGTGGATTATTAGTCATAGATGCAGTTGGATGGCGGTCTATGTATTTTGTTGTAATGCCCAGAGTAAATCTCATAGTGATCTTCTTGACATATCACGTTTATCTTTATTCTATCAATTGCCCAACTGTAATTTGTTTACCCAGCATGTGCTATTTTATCTATGGAGAGACACCACTAGTGAACTGTGGACCCCGGTCCTTTTTCCATCATATTGCTATCACCTGTTTACTTTCTCGCACTGTTTACTTTATTGCATTCTCTACTATTTTCCACTCGATACGCTTATACCTTTGTTTCAAGCAAACCGGTGAGATTGACAACCTCATCGCAAGTTGGGAGCAAAGTACTTGTTTGTGTGTGTGCAGGTTCCACGTTGCAGCTAGCAAGCAAAGCTTGGACGAGGCGCCATATATAAATTGTCCGCTGCTGTCGCAAACTAGCAAGCATCACCTTCAGCTGTCATTGTCTGCTTTTCTCCTGATCGATATTAAACCTTGGTTTCTAACTGAGGGAAAACGAGCTACTATACTCATCACACCTTCCTCTTGGGGTTCCCAACGGGCTGGTCATTCACCACGCATCAGTAGTCTACCTTGGACTATGGGTCCATAGCAGTAGCTAGATGGTTGTCTTCTCCACCATGTGCTTCATGTTTAGATCTCATGAGCTGTCCTACATGATTGAGATCACTGTTATGTAATTCTACATGTTTGGTTTGTTGGGATCCGATGAATATTGGTGTTTATGATTAAGTTGCTGTACTGAATTATATCTTTTGTTATCTCTATGTTGTTTATGATCTTGCATGCTCTCCGTTGTTAGTAGCTATCTTGGCCGAGTAGTTGCTAGTGACTCCAAGAGGGGGTATTTATGCTCGATAGTGGGTTCATGCCTCTATTTCACCTGGGGGAGTGACAGAAACCTCTAAGGTGGTAGATGTGCTGTTGCTACTAGGGAGAAAACAACATTCATATGCTCAAGGGCATATGCTTTGTTTACATTACACGCTTTGCTTAATGCAATTATCTGTTGTTCGCAACTTAATACTTCTAGGGTGTTCGGATTGATATCCCCGGGAGTGGATTATTAGTCATAGATGCAGTTGGATGGCGGTCTATGTATTTTGTTGTAATGCCCAGAGTAAATCTTATAGTGATCTTCTTGACATATCACGTTATCTTTATTCTATCAATTGCCCAACTGTAATTTATTTACCCAGCATGTGTTATTTTATCTATGGAGAGACACCATGAGTGAACTATGGACCCCGGTCCTATTTACATCATATTGCTATCACCTGTTTACTTTACTCGCACTGTTTACTTTACTCGCATATTATATTGTTTTCCACTCGATATGCTCATAACCTTTGTTTCAAGCAAACCGGTGAGATTGACAACCTCATCGCAAATTGGGAACAAAGTATTTGTTTGTGTGTGTGTAGGTTCCGCATCACCTTCAGTCGTCATTGTCTCTCCTCTCCTGATCGACATTAAACCTTGGTTTCTTAACTGAGGGAAAACTAGCTGCTATACTCATCATACCTTCCTCTTGGGGTTCCCAACGGGCTGGTTATTCACCACGCACAAGGACTGTCTGCTCCCACGTCAACCATACGTTAGCACACAGGTTCACCCCCATAACACCTATCAAACCAATAAAGGCTATTGGCTTTATGAAGCGAAAGCTCTTGACAGAAACTCCCGTGTGTCCTCGAGAACGTTTGGTTATTATAAGTACACAACCGGCTTGTCCTTTGCTGAAGAAAGGATTGGGCCACTTGCTGCAATTGTTACTACTGTCTTTTATTTACTCGCACTTTATTTACTCGTATTACCAAATACCACTGAAAACCTGTTTGCTAGTATTTACAGTGATTCCTTGATCAAAACCGCTCATCAACACCTTCTGCTCCTCGTTGGGTTTGACACTCTTATTTATCGAAAGTACTACGATACACCCCCTATACTTGTGGGTCATCAATGACCATCACTCTGCCAGAAAAAGCGTGATCTAAAATAGTCCAATCTTTTGCGAACCCCTTTAGGTATTGATGCATGCAAAATACATGCATGAACTTTGTAGTTTATTGATGCATATTCCTACATATTATAATGTTATTAGTTGTTATAATCATGATTTGCAATGATTTATTTTGTTTATAACTTTGCATAACTGGAAAACCCTATTTTGTGTATTTTGACGTTTCAGGAACCTTCCCGAACTCAAATTGACATGGGATTTTTTGGGCATTAATATTTTATCACGAGAACCTTCTGGAGCACAAAAAGTCAACGAGGGAGGCCACGACGGTCAAACAAGACCAGGTGGCACGGGCCCAGGCCAAGGCCACGCCACCCAGGTCCGTTTGGATCTCTCACCTCCGATGCTGTCCATCTTTGTATCCTGATGCTCAGCTTGACCTAAAAACACCTATATAAAGACCACCCCTCGGTGTTCCCGAGAGGGAGTGGTGGAGAAATACGAAACACAGAAACAGAGGCTTGGAGGGGAAAATGCCGCCAGAGTCACCCCAGACGCTTCTCCAACCTCTTCGATGTCAACACCAACGACACCGACATGAAGAGGAAGTAGTCCACCTCTGGACTATGGGTTTGTGGCAGTCACTTGTTCTATCTCTCTCTTATGCTTCAATGTTTAGATGCTATACGTGCTGCCCAACATGATTATGGTGCATATTATGTAATTCCTGTGTGGTGGATCTTTATTTTATTGGATGATCAATGAGATGCGATATGTTATTATGTTCTTGATGTATGAGTAGATACATATTATTACCCGGTTCTTTATTACTTGTTCTGATCCAACATGTATGCGAGAGCGCGAGAGGAGGATGGTGTGTATTAGATGAAGTAACTAGGTAGTAGTGATTGGATAGTGACAGTATTCATGATCTGCTATGGTGTTTTACCTTTCCACGGTTACCTCACTAGGGATAAAAAGAATGCATGTGCTATAATTTTTTAGTGACAGCTGAGAATTCCAAGTGACATTCATAGACATAGTTCTATTATAATATTTCCAAGCGGTAGCATATTGATATTCAACATAATGTCAAAGTACCTAAGGCTATACTCTGTTAATTCTTAATACTAGATTGCTTGAAATGTATTTCTATCTAGTGGGGTATAAGTAAGATGTGTTGCATCATCTTTAAATTAGGACGTGATGCCCATATGAATATTATCAAGTTAACATAATAAAAATCATGTCAATATTTCGGTCATCTATCTTGTGCTTAATGCCACCACAATTTTTTGAGAGAGTAGACAAGTGAACCCATAAACCCCGATCCAATTTTAATCATAAGAAACACCTTTCCAACACTTTTATTCACAATTTTATTTTCAGCACTAATTAATTCTGAAAATACAAAAACATATTTACTTCATTGCATTCACATATAAAACCCAAAAACATCTTTACCGCATTATTCTAGTTGCATAATATTTTGGTTTACTTTACACGCATCATATTTATTTTACTGCATTTGTTATTTATTTTATTGCATCTTCATATTTACTACCACTGTAAACATGAGAATTACTCTAGGAAACTAGCTAAGTGAATGGTAGAGTTACCACATTTAGCTAACATCGTCTTCTCTAATCTACCACTATTAATCTTTGCAAGAGCAATGTTCTTGGGTCGACCCATGGAAGGTAGGAATGCCCATCGTGTTAATTGATTCAATCAAAAGCTTTTGAGTGCAAATTGGAGTTTATCAAATTACGAGTATAAATATCAGAGCTTTTAACATCTTCTTGACAAAAAAAATTAAACTACTTAAAAACTCGAGTAGGTATACGCTTCGTTCAATCTGAGCACTTGCAGGGTCTGTGGGCAAGTTTGGCCCATAGGGCGGGCAAAAGGTGCACCCACATTGCCCCCCACCCCTAGGGTCCCGACCCAACTAGTAATTTTAGGGTACTAGTGGCATTTATTGTTTTGGTCCCAATGTGAAGTGCAACTTCAGAAAAAGAAGTTAAATGGCCAAGTTGTAGTGTAGGTCCACACTCTAATGAATGCAATCAATGAATCACTACTAGTTGTAAGAAAAAAATCCTTACAATAATCTATCGTTCTCCTCTATATGATTCATTTCGGCAAGCATTTTTTTCTTAATTGATTAGACCAATACCATAAAATTTGGTCCATATTTCCTCATGTTACGGGCTACCCATCTATTAGGGAAGCAAGTGGTGGTACACTATAATTTCTCTTAAGATATTGAAGACACCATAACTTTAACAAACATTTGACCATGAAAAAAAATACAGATTCAAACTCATGATTAGTTTATACTCTACAAGTTTCTATAGATTTGATTAATTACTTCTATGGTAACCTCTAAATTTCTCTTAAGATATTTGTAGGAATGTATCATTACATATGTATACAAAATAACATTATAATGCACATACAAAAGATGTAGAGACATTCGATTTCACAATTTTTTTAGCCTATGTTAGTAAATACAAAACTTACATATTTTTGTTACAAAAATATATTTATTTATCACATGACAAGTGTACCTTATAATGTATATTAAAATAATATGATATAAACAATAATATTTATGACATTTCAAATGTAGTTAATTAAAGATAAAATCGTTCAAAATGTAGTCTAAAAAAGTAATCATTGAAGATATATTCTAGTGTAAATTATATTTATTTAACTCGAATACCAAATTTGTTTGGACCGGCCTTGAGCAGAGGACATTAAACCAATTGAAGGCTTCGTGAATTGTGCGGGCGTACGCAAATACTTTGCAAAAATTGTCCATCAACATAGTTATTACATCGGCATCCTCCTCATCTTCCTCACTGGAGCCACCGTCTGAATCCGATGCATCGGTGGGGGGAGCATGTTCCAATGTCGCAGCCAACTTCATGTCCGATATAGAGATGATGAGCACCCGGCCATCGCTTCCACGGACAACCTTCGCGAACTCAGTATCTCTGCCTATATGTAGGTCGGGCATATGCACGTCGGTGCGATTGTCGAGTGAAATGCATCTATAGTCCTTAAACTTACTGGCTATGTCTAAAATAGTCTTAGCTAGAACTCAGTAAGTGCACGAATTTAGTCCTAAAAGTTGCTATGCATGTCGGTCCTAAATCTGTATACTCGCTGACGTGGCAATGAATCAGACGCGCCACGACGTTCACAACCGTTAGAAATCCCAAAATGATTGTTCCCTATCTTCGTGCCTTCCTGGCGTCCACCACTCTTGCCGCTTCCCTCCCGATGCCGCTCCATGGCCCTTCAACTCCCGAGCACTCCGGCCAACTCGCCCCGGGCACCAACCACGCCACTCCTCGTCGTTCGTGTCTACACCACTGTGGCCTGCTCGTTTCATCCGTTGGCGGGGAGACACGGCCCCGCCCACAGCAGTTCTCGATTTATTTGTCGGATCGGTGCAGGTCGTCCCCAATAACCTTTGAGTTCCGCAAGTCGTGTTCAGGTGTTCTACAGCAGTGGCGTGTTCGCCACGGTTGTGCTAGATCTGATGTGGAACAGCATGCCGCCGTGTAGGGGAGAGGCCGACGGTGAGAGTAGAGGAGCTGTTCTCTTTGCACCACGCGTTCTGTCATGTAAGACTGCTTCGGGGTCGGCTCAAGCTGCGGCGCTAGGCACCGCGCCATGGACGACCTGGTGGTAGCGTCCCAGACGCTGACGCGCTACTCGTTGAGCCCGCGCGCCCTTGCTTCTGGCCAGGATCCTCGAGTCCTTTCCTTTCCGTCGAAGTGTCGAACGCCAGCGCGTTGGCGGTGAACGACTTGGGCTCGTGGCCATGGCTGACGCGGAAGCGGTTGCAGAGGTCCCTGGCGACAGCGTCCATCCTGTCGCACTTGCCGAGGCACAGAAGCCGCCTTCCATTTCCATGGCGGCACGTGTTGAAATAATGGGCCTTTTTATATGAGCCCATAATAGATTTCAGAAATTCCTAGAAATCTCAAAGCCCATGTGTGTGAGCCCATTTGGAATGCAGCCCAAGTTTTTGGCTGCACAAAGGCAAGGGGTGGGAGCTAAGTTTAGTCCCACATGAAAAGTTGGGAGAGATGTAGACCAACATATAAGGTGGGGTGTTGCACCACTTGGTAAGTGAGTGAGAATAGAAGTGCCACACGCGCGCTCCTCCTCCTCCTCCTCGCTCGTTCGACTCAACACGACACGACACGTCACGACGTGCACGTGCGCGCGGTTTGCGGAATTGAGCCTCGGAGCCGAGCTTATCTTTTTACTGCACACACCTAAAACCGATCTAGGGTTTTGCCACCTCTCGCTGCTTGCGCCGCCTCCGTAGTTTACTTCATCCCGAGCGCCGGCGTGCACCGGCAAACGGGAGAGCAGGTCTCCGGAACCACTCGCCTTTGCGATCCTGTACGGGAGAGGGCGAATTAGGTTTTTGGGAAGCGCTCTGCGCGACTGCTCAAGCTCTTCATCACGGGTCGTCTTCCATCCAAGTCGGGCGGTGCAGCCTACCACCGTCTTCATCGCCGTCTGCTTCGACCGGTCTACTCCAACGTTGTCATCAACAACGTTACTGCTACGACTACATCTGCAAGCGAACGGTATGTTCGGTGTACTGCTGTTTCCATGTTCATCATGTTCTGCGAGTACATGTTTCGCTGCTACTTGTTTCCGTTCATCTTGTTGTTCAGTACATCTAGTATGTTCGAGTTACATGTGGTAGTAGCTAGCGTTGTCATGTTTAATATTCTGGAATTAATCATGGAAATTGTGCCTAATTATCCAACAATCCAAAAACCTAATTGTAGGCAATTTCCTGAATTATCAATGGCTGGTTTTACCGATGCACTGAGGCCGGATAAATTTACCGGTGTGCACTTCAAGAGGTGGCAGTACAAAGCTGAGCTTTGGCTGACCACGATGAAAGTGTTCCAGATTAGTAAAGGCAAACCTGAAGGAACTATGTCTGACGATGATCAAAAAAAGTTCGAGGAAGCCAATACTGTCTTTGTGGGATGCATTCTGAGCATTCTTGCTAACCATCTGTGTGATGTGTTTATGCACATAAAAGACGGGAAGGAGCTCTGGGACGCACTAGACGCCGAGTTTGGTGCTGCAGATGCTGGCAGTGAACTGTACATCATGGAGAGCTTTCATGATTTTAAGATGACTAAGGACCTTCCTGTGGTTCAACAAGCTCATGAGATACAGTGCATTGCCAAAGAGCTCGAACTCCTTAAGTGTGCCTTACCCGACAAGTTTGTGGCGGGTTGCATTATCGCTAAGTTGCCCCCTTCATGGAGGAACTTCGCCACAGCTCTCAAACACAAGAGACAGGAGATATCAGTTGAAAATCTGATAGCGTCCCTTGATGTTGAGGAGAAGGCTCGTGCTAAGGACACTACTGAGAAAGGAGAGGGTCATGCTACTGCTAACTTTGTGCAGCAGAAAGGCAAATCCTCAGGCAAGAATAAAGGGAACTTCAAGCCCTCTTTCAACAAGCCTGTAAAGACTACAACCTTCAAGAAGAAGAAGCCGAACAGGGACAGGAGTGATCTGACTTGTTTCACTTGTGGAGAGCCCGGCCACTTTTCCAAGGACTGCCTAGAACGCGCAGACCGCAGAGGGAAAAGGGCCAAGAATGTCAACGTCGTGACTGCTAGCAATACTGATGGGTATGGTAATCTATTTACTGTTCTTTCGGTATTTCAATCTCCCTCTTGGTGGATTGATATAGGTGCTAACGTTCATGTGTGTGCTGACATATCTATGTTCACTTCTTACCAGGCCGCACGGGATTCCTCCGTCCTAATGGGCAATGGGTCACATGCCTCTGTTCATGGTGTTGGCACGGTAGATCTGAAGTTCACTTCAGGGAAGATCGTGCAGCTGAGGAACGTGCAGCATGTCCCTTCTATGAACAAGAATCTTGTTAGTGGTTCCCTTCTCTGCAGGGATGGGTTTAAGGTTGTTTTAGAGTCAAATAAGGTAGTCGTTTCCAAGCATGGACAATTTATTGGAAAAGGCTATGAGTGCGGAGGCTTGTTCCGCTTTTCACTTTCAGATTTCTGTAATAAATCTGTGAACTATATTTGTGGCGGTGTTAATGATGATACCAGTGTTTGGCATTCTCGTTTATGTCACATTAATTTTGGTTTGATATCTCGGTTATCCAGCATGAGTTTAATTCCGAAATTCACTATTGCCAAAGGTTCTAAGTGCCATAGTTGTGTGCAATCGAAGCAACCTCGTAAGCCTCATACGGCGGCCGAGGAGAGAAACTTGGCACCTCTAGAACTCATACATTCTGATCTATGCGAGATGAATGGTGTGTTGACAAAAGATGAAAAGAGATATTTCATGACATTGATTGATGATGCGACTAGATTTTGCTATGTTTACTTGTTGCGAACTAAAGATGAAGCTTTAGACTACTATAAAATTTATAAGGCCGAAGTTGAAAATCAACTAGAGAGAAAGATCAAGCGTCTTAGGTCGGATCGTGGTGGAGAGTATTTTCCTAAAATCTTTGACGAATTCTGTGAGGAACACGGTATTATTCATGAGAGGACGCCTCCCTACTCGCCCCAATCTAATGGGGTGGCCGAGAGGAAAAACCGCACTCTGTCTGACTTGGTGAATTCCATGCTCGACACTGCTGGTTTATCAAAGGCATGGTGGGGGGAGGCTTTGTTGACTGCATGTCATGTCCTGAATAGAGTTCCTAACAAGAATAAAGATAAAACCCCTTATGAGGAGTGGGTTGGGAGAAAGCCATCACTTTCGTATTTGCGCACTTGGGGATGCTTGGCGAAGGTCAACATTCCCATCCCAAAGAAACGCAAACTCGGACCAAAGACTGTGGATTGTATCTTTCTAGGTTATGCTCAGTGGAGCATTGGCTATAGATTTTTAGTAGTTAAATCCGAGGTACCTGATATGCATGTTGACACTATAATGGAATCTCGTGATGGAACATTTTTTGAGAATATGTTTCCTATGAAAGATATGCATAGCACTGCTAGATTTTCTTCTGAGATAATTCCTGAATCTAGTGCATCTAATGATTATTTTGAGCAACCACATGAGAACGTTTTTGAGAACGTTCATGAGAAGGATGACAATGAAGCTCCTACAAGGAGCAAGAGACGGAGGACTGCAAAGTCCTTCGGTGATGATTTCAGTGTGTACCTTGTGGATGATACTCCCAAGTCCATTGCTGAGGCATATGCATCACCAGATGCAGATGATTGGAAAGAAGTTGTCCAAAATGAGATGGACTCGATTCTTTCTAATGGAACATGGGAATTATCAGAGCACCCCCATGGCTGTAAGCCTGTGGGCTGCAAGTGGATGTTCAAGAAGAAGCTAAGGCCTGATGGTACTATTGAGAAGTACAAGGCGAGACTTGTAGCGAAAGGCTACACATAGAGAGAAGGCGAAGATTACTTTGACACCTATTCACCTGTCGCAAGACTAACCACCATTCGAGTACTACTTTCCATGGCTGCCTCCTATGGTCTTATCGTTTATCAAATGGACGTAAAGACAGCTTTCCTTAATGGAGAGTTGGAAGAGGAAATCTATATGGATCAGCCTGATGGATTTGTGGTAAAAGGTGAAGAGAGAAAGGTGTGCAAGTTGCTAAAATCTTTATATGGCCTGAAACAAGCACCTAAGCAATGGCATGAGAAGTTTGACAGAACTTTAACTTCTGTTGGCTTTGTCGTTAATGAGGCTGACAAGTGCGTATACTATCGCCATGGTGGGGGCGAAGGTGTTATATTGTGTTTGTACATTGATGATATTCTTATCTTTGGTACAAACATGAAAGTAATACATGAGGTCAAGTCTTTCTTGTCAAAGTGCTTTGATATGAAAGATCTGGGAGAAGCTGATGTGATCCTGAACATCAAGCTGAATAAGAACGAGAGTGGGATTACTTTATCACAATCCCACTATGTGGAGAAGATCTTGAGCCGGTTTGGCTTTATTGATGGCAAGTCTTCTCCAACACCTTATGATCCCAGTGTGATATTACGTAAGAACAAGAATGAACCAACAGATCAACTGAGATATTCTCAGATCGTTGGTTCACTCATGTACTTAGCGAGCGCGACAAGACCTGACATCTCTTTTGCTGTGAGCAAGTTGAGTAGGTTCATGTCAAACCCGGGCATTGATCATTGGCATGCACTTGAAAGGGTCATGCACTATCTATGTGGTACAATGAGTTATGGGATTCACTATTCAGGGCACCCTGCTGTGCTTGAAGGATATAGTGATGCAAATTGGATCTCTGATGTAGATGATATCAAAGCCACTAGTGGGTATGTGTTAACCTTTGGAGGTGGCGCCGTATCATGGAGATCATGTAGGCAAACCATATTGACGAGGTCAACTATGGAAGCAGAACTTACTGCTTTAGACACAGCCACTGTAGAGTCAGAATGGCTGCGTGAGCTCTTGATGGATTTGCCGGTGGTTGAAAAACCTGTGCCGGCCATCCTCTTGAATTGTGACAACCAAACAGTTATTGTCAAAGTGAACAATTCTAAGGATAACGCGAAGTCATCAAGACACGTTAAAAGATGTTTGAAGTCTGTCAGGAAATTGCAAAACTCCGGAGTAATAACTGCTACGTATATTCAAACAGACAAAAACCTGGCAGATCCCTTTACTAAGGGGCTATCACACAATGTGATAGATAGTGCATCGAGGGAGATGGGTTTGAGACCCATAGATGTTATGCCATAGCGGTAACCCAACCTTTGTGATTGGAGATCCCGTGAATTAGGACCTGGGAAAACAAGCTAGTAGTTTAACTGAGGAGAGTATTCTGTAACCCTCTCTATGTGAAGATGCATAACTCTCAAAATCTGTAAGGCAGATTGGCAACATGCCTTAATGTGTTTCTGTTGGCTATGATTAGCAAAGATGCTGTCCTACAGAGCATTCTTGAAAGAACACACCTATATGAGTCCGACTGTTAAACGTCGTAGTCCATGAGATTTGGGTGATCTCTAGTAAACTCATGAAGAGACCATGGAGTACGACGCATATGCTCCAACCCGTGGGGTAGGCTACTGGCAGCCATGTACTGGTGATACGTCTCTAACGTATCTATAATTTTTGATGCTCCATGCTTATTTTTACACCATTTGCCTATTGTTTCGTTACACTTCGTGGCACTTTTATGCATTTTCCGGAACTAACCTATTAACAAGTTGCCACAGTGCGAGTTTCCTGTTTTCTGCTGTTTTTGTGTTTCAGAAGTGATACACAGGAAATATTCTCGGAATTGGATGAAACAAGTTCCTGAAGTCTTATTTTACCCAGAAGCTTCCAGATATCCAAAGGAGAGTAGGAGGCGAGGCACCAGGGGCCGACACACATAGGTGGCGCGGCCAGCCCCTGGACCGCGCCACCGTCGTGTGAGGCCGCCTGGCCCCTCCTATGACATCGCCCCTTCGCCTATAAAGACTCCCCGATAGAAAAAACCTAAGTACCCGATCAGTTTTCCAGAACACATCGCGATCCACCGCCGCCGTCGACCCGAAGATCGGGAGGGTCCAGAAGCTCTTCCCGGCACCCTGTCGGAGAGGGGAATCGCCACCGGAGGTCTTCTTCATCGCCATGCTTGCCTCCGGAGCGATGAGTGAGTAGTCTACCTTGGACTATGGGTCCATAGCAGTAGCTAGATGGTTGTCTTCTCCACCATGTGCTTCATGTTTAGATCTCATGAGCTGCCCTACATGATTGAGATCACCGTTATGTAATTCTACATGTTTGGTTTGTTGGGATCTGATGAATATTGGTGTTTATGATTAAGTTGTTGCACTGAATATTATCTTTTGTTATCTCTATGTTGTTTATGATCTTGCATGCTCTCCGTTGTTAGTAGCTATCTTGGCCGAGTAGTTGCTAGTGACTCCAAGAGGGGGTATTTATGCTCGATAGTGGGTTCATGCCTCTATTTCACCTGGGGGAGTGACATAAACCTCTAAGGTGGTAGATGTGTTGTTGCTACTAGGGAGAAAACAACATTCATATGCTCAAGGGCATATGCTTTGTTTACATTACACACTTTGCTTAATGCAATTATCTGTTGTTCGCAACTTAATACTTTTGGGGTGTTCGGATTGATATCCCCGAGGGTGGATTATTAGTCATAGATGCAGTTGGATGGCGGTCTATGTATTTTGTTGTAATGCCCAAAGTAAATCTCATAGTGATCTTCTTGACATATCACGTTTATCTTTATTCTATCAATTGCCCAACTGTAATTTGTTTACCCAGCATGTGCTATTTTATCTATGGAGAGACACCACTAGTGGACTGTGGACCCCGGTCCTTTTTCCATCATATTGCTATCGCCTATTTACTTTCTCGCACTATTTATTTTACTCGCATACTATTACTGTTTTCCACTCGATACACTCATAACCTTTGTTTCAAGCAAACCGGTGAGATTGACAACCTCATCGCAAGTTGGGAGCAAAGTATTTGTTTGTGTGTGTGCAGGTTCCACGTTGCAACTAAGCATCACCTTCAGTCGTTTGTCTCTCCTCTCCTGATCGATATTAAACCTTGGTTTCTTAACTAAGGGAAAACTAGCTGCTATACTCATCATACCTTCCTCTTGGGGTTCCAAACGGGCTGGTCATTCACCACGCACAAGGACTGTCTTCTACACATCAACTTGGCACCAACAGCTAATTTTCTGGGCGCCATCAACCGCTAGCAGCTAATTTTTTGGCGCCGTTGCCGGGGAGGAAAGAAGACTTCTGCGAGGGGAGTTTTCGCACACACATTCTTTACTTTGTTTTATTGTTTTGCTTTACTTTATTTACTTTACCTGCATTGCTTTTTATCAAAAACCCAAAAAAATTAGAATCCTTGGTAGTGGTTTTTACTTGTTTACTTTCGTTTTGCTAAAATGGGTACTCCTGAAAATACCAAGTTGTGTGACTTTACTAGCACAAACAATAGTGATTTTATCTGCACTCCTATTGCACCACCTGCTGCTGCAACCTTTTATGAGATTAAGCCTGCTTTGTTGAACCTTGTTATGAATGAGCAATTTTCTGGTGCTAGTACTGAAGATGCTGCAGCTCATCTCAACAATTTTGTTGAGCTATGTGAGATGCAGAAATATAAGGATGTTGATAGTGATATTATTAAGCTCAAGTTGTTTCCTTTTTCTTTGAGACGAAAAGCTAAGGATTGGTTGCTGTCTTTGACTAAGAATAGTATTGATTCATGGGCTAAGTGTAAGGATGCTTTTATTGGTAGATATTATCCTCCTGCTAAGATTATATCTCTGTGTAGCAATATTATGAAGTTTGCTCAGTTTGATAATAAACATGTTGCTCAGGCTTGGGAAAGAATGAAATCTATGATAAAGAATTGCCCCACTCATGGACTGACTACTTGGATGATTATCCAAACTTTTTATGCAGGACTGAATTTTTCTTCAAGGAACCTACTTGATTCAGCTGTTGGAGGCACTTTTATGTCCCTTACCTTGGGCGCCGCAACAAAGCTACTCGACAACATGATGGTAAATTATTCTGAATGGCACACCGAGAGAGCTCCACAAGGTAAGAAGGTAAATTCCGTTGAGGAAACCTCTTCCTTGAGTGATAAGATTGATACAATTATGGCTATGCTTGCTAATGATAGGACTCATGTTGATCCTAATAATGTTCCTTTGGCCTCTCTGGTTGCTCAAGAAGAGCATGTTGATGTGAATTTCATTAGAAATAATAATTTTAACAACAATGCTTATAGGAACAATTTTGCTAGTAACAATTATAGGCCGTATCCTTCTACCAATGGTAATGGTTATGGTAATTCTAATGGTAATTCCTACAACAACACTAGGGCCGCGCCCTCTGAGCTTGAGGTAATGCTCAAGGACTTCATCGGTAAGCAAACTGCTTTTAATAAGTCTGTTGAGGAAAAGTTAGGAAAAATTAATATTCTTGCTTCTAAGGTTGATAGCCTTGCTCATGATGTTGAACTCCTGAAATTAAAAGTGTTTCCTAATGATGTGAAAGAGAACAATGTTTTTGCTACCGCTAATGCTATTCAAGTTGGAATAGATGAAAATATTAGATTGTTAGCGGAATTGCATGCCAGGTGGGAAAGAGAAGATGAGATGGCTAGAGAGATGAAGGTATGTACCATTACTACCTCAAATGATGTTGCTCCTACTGGTAGCAATCCTCTTACTTTGATTGGTGTAGAGAAAACTCCCGCTCCTTGTGTTAAAAAGCCTAAAACTGCCAAAACTTTTTCTCAAAAGAGTGCTGAAATTTTTCGGAGTGTGGGAGATGATAGCTCTATTTCTTTTAATGATTTTGATGTTGATGGCTGCAATATATCTGAAGTTATTTTGTTCTTGCAAAATCTTGCTTTGACTCCCAATGCTAGTTCTTTAAATATTGCTTTTACTAAGCATATTACCAATGCTCTCATAAAAATTAGGGATGAAAAGTTGAAGCAAAAAGCCTCTGTTCCCAAGAAGTTAGAAGATGGTTGGGAACCCTTCATTGATATGCATGTTAATGGATATGATTGCCATGCTTTATGTGATCTAGGTGCTAGTATTTCTATCATGCCTAGAAAGATTTATGAGATGCTTGATTTACCACCGCTTGAAAAATGTTATTTTGATGTTCCTATTGCTGATGTTGCTAAGAAGAAACCTTTGGGAAGGATTAATGATATTCTTATAGTGGTTAATAATAACCTTGTTCCCGTTGATTTTCTTGTTATGGACGTTGAATGCCATGCTTCATGTCCTATTATTTTGGGAAGACCTTTTCTTCGAACTGTAGGTGCCATTATTGATATGAGGGAAGGCACAATCAAATATCAATTCCCACTAAAGAAAGGTATGGAACACTTCCCTAGGAAAAGAAAGAAATTACTTTTTTACTCTATTCTTAGAGCAAATTATGAGCTTGATGCTTCATCACTTGATGTTACTTGATTCGCAATTTTCTGCGCCTAGCTCAAAGGCGTTAAAGAAAAGCACTCTTGGGAGATAACCCAATGTTTTCTTTTCAGTACTTTTTCTTTTATTTGAGTCTTGGAAGTCATTACTACTATAATTACTGCTCCTTACCTTGTTTATTTCGTTTTTGTGCCAAGAGAAGCCTCTAATTTGAGCGAGGTAAAGATTTGGGGATGTTGCTGTCCTGAAACTGTTTTCGGTGCTGCACCGTAAAAATTTGTATAAATTCTCTGTTTATATTTTGGACCTGCGATTTCTTGTGCATATGCCCCAGGTTATATCCAAACTTTCATTAGTTGAACACTTTTTGATTTGAGCAACAGAAAACCTTTCAAAAATTCGACCTTTGTCAGCTGTTCAGTTTTGACATATTTCTGCCAATATTTGTGTTTGCCACTCTATCGCTTTCTTTTGAGTTATTTTGATCATGAAACTTTTGGGGAGGTTGCTACAGTAGTATTTTCTATATATGTGGTGGTTTTGAGTTAAAACCTGAAGCAAAAAGAGGTTGAATATATTTTATGCCTACACTAATGTTGCTAATAGAATTGTGTTTAGTTTTGTATGAAGGAAGTTTTCAAGTGTAGGGATTGGAGAATGATGAGATGAGTTGAAGAATGGACAAAAGCTCAAGCTTGGGGATGCCCATGCATCACCCCAAGAAATATCCAAGAAGTACAAGCGTCAAAGCTTGGGGATGCCCCCGAGGCACCCCTTCTTCATCGGCAAAAATTAGGTCACCTTTCAAGACACTATATTTTTATTGCTTCATGCACTATGTGTTTTTCTTGGAGCGTCAGTTGTTTTAGTTTTCTTAGTTGTTTTAGTTTGTTTGTTTTCTGCAATAAATGGTTGGACCCCAACAAATTTCCTTTGGAGGAGATGTACTCGTTTTCATTTGCAAAGAACACTCAGTTTTTCACTCTTATCGTTCATCGAGTGTTCTTCTTTTTCTGCTACTGCTTTTGGTTTTCGTTTTCGCCTTGATTTGCGTTCAGACCTTGTCATATCTTTTCATCAAGGTGTATTTTTTCCTCTGATCTTTATTGGTTTTCATCAAAAGAGGTGTTTATAAAAATTTCAAATGGTGTTGGAAAAGAGAAAAAGCTTTGTGCAAAATAGTGGTACAAGAAGGAGCTTGTGTAGACTGCGGCTTAGGCTTTTTCATGTCATGCTTAATGTCTTTTTGATAGTATGCTTAGTGGTTTTGCTGTAGCATTACTTGTCTCAAATAACTGAGATTGCTTAATGAGCCTTTGAAAAAATCATGCGTTGTTTTTATTGTATGAAAGCATTATTTTGGTTTTCTCCTTGATGCTTTATTTGGGTTGACTTGGCGCATGCTCACACATGTTAGACTCTTACAAAGTCGCCAATAGCCTTCATGATCATTTAGTTTTTGACTTTTGATGCCATCTTATACTTCTTTTAACGTCGCTTTGTCGCTTTGCATGATTATGGCCATTATTGCTCTCTTAGTTGGTCGCTCCCAGTCTTTTGTTAGCCCTCGCCTTGTACTGAGTATGAGCTCTACTCGTGCATCCAGCTCCTAAAAGCCAAAGTTTTCCAAAGTGTCCACCATACATACCTACCAGCAATTTGCTATTCCAAGTAAATTTGACTTGCTTTTATTTTCTCTTCAAATTAAACTCTTACCAGTGTTATGCGAAATTCGGTCAGTAAAGCTCTCACGAACCAGAAGGCACACTTTACTTTTTCCTGTTCTAAAAATTTGACATTGTGGTCTCTTATGTTGAGTTGTTATGCTTGTAAGTTGTAAGTTGGATTCTAGCCCAGCCATGCTGTCATGGGCAAGCTTTCAACATTGCACTTCTATTTGAGTTGATATCGTGATCTTTTGTTTATGGATGCCCGCGGTGTGAAATGAATTGGGAATCTTGTGGGGATCATGGAGTTTGTATATGTGTTAGGGAAACGCCGGGCCGCCAATCTAAGCCATGCATAATTCATGGTGGAAATTTGCAGCATACCCATGGTGAACATTCGACGACGCATCTCACAATAAAAAGCTAAACAATATAGCAAATAAAAGAGATGTCGAGGTGTTCATTGTCTGCTCGTCCTGTCATTTTGGTGTGGGCTTGTTCCATGTCATCGGGCACGGAGGTACCCCATTGGCGGTTCTCAATGATACACATATACTTACAATGACACGAGCCTTGCTTGGGACTCTAAGTAAAGTAGCATGAGGTTTGGGTACTCGTATTCACGGGGCACGAGGTCTTCAACTTATGATTTGTCAAGCATATGCATCATAATTGTTCTCGCATTAACTTTAACCATTCAAGATGCTTATGATGGGGGCAATGAGAGCTCAAAGCCGGTAAGTACCATAATTTTTGAAGGTTATAAAACTTGCAATCACTGCTTCCCTCTACGAAGGGCCTTTCTTCTACTTTTATGTTGAGTCACCACCTTCTTTCTTTATGCACCATTAAGAGAGCATAGTTGTCATTCTTAGTGTGATATGCATTGTCCCAAAGTTCATTGATTGATTCATGATGATTGGTTTTACTTGTTCTTAAATTATTTGTATCTAGTCGCCCTCTTAAACCTGAAGGTGTCCTATGCATTTATGTTTTGCTCTCTTTGAAGGACAAGCTGAAAACCATTTGTATGTTTTTCCTTATGATTTGAATACACGTTTGACTTTCATTGTTTCATTATCATGATCTTTTGTTTGTGTTCATTTGCATGTTTACAACATGGTTGCTAAGTTCTTATTGTCATGATTATATCTTCATGCCCATGTTTTAAGTTCTTATGATCCCAGCTCACAAATGCTTACATAGATGATCAAGATTGTGTAGGTGCATGTCACCTCAAAAATTATTCTTTGTTATCACACTAGTAGAAAAACGGTCTTTAGTCCCGGTTGGTAAGGGCCTTTAGTCCCGGTTGTACCAACCGGGACTAACTAATCGGGACTAAAGGTCCTTCTCTTTAGTCCCGGTTGTGCCACAACCCGGGACTAAAGGTTCTCCACGTGGCTGTCCTGAGCGCTGCGGGCTGGAAAACCCTTTAGTCCCGGTTGGTAACACCAACCGGGACTAAAGGTCATTTTATCATTTTTTTAATATTTTCAAAAAAAGTTTCAGATTATTTCGGATTTTCTTGAATTTTCGGATTTTTGATTTGTTTGACAGTTTCTCCTATAATCCCCTCTAATCTCTAATCATCACCCCTATTCTTCATGTCAAAGTATATACTCGTGGTCCCACTTCCCGGCCGGTCACCCATCCTCACACTGCTCTACACTCAGCACGCTTAACTTCTCCATTCCTTCTCTACTAGCTTACAAGACTGCGCTCGCGACTTCTTGATAATACTATGATATGAATTGTATTAACCCTTAGACTTTGATAACATATAATTTTACTTTTTTGAATTCTAAATAATTTCAAAAATAAGCAACAATGAGTAAGTAATAATGAGCATCAATAAATTTCAAATAATCTTTATGCATAATTTAAATATTAATTTTAAAACTCAAAATATTCAAAAAACAAAAAAATTCAAAAACCTTAAAAATTCCAAAATTAATAAAAAACTTCAAAATAACTAAAAAGTGGAAGAAACAACTAAAGATATTAAAAAAAACTTGAAAAAATCATTTTTTTCTCATTTTTCTAACAAAAACTAAAATCTTCCTGCTTTCATATTTCCCTTTGGAATTTTGAGAAAGTAGAATTTGTGCAAACGGCCGTAGGCTGTTGAAATCGGATGTAAAATTTTGTGTAGATAATTTTTCATATATTATACGTTTTTTTTGAGTCCGTATCCAAAAGTTAGAGCCGTTTTAATTTGGAACAACCTTTTTTGCAAAAAAATTCAAAATTCAAATTTTCAAATTTTCCATAAAAGTTAGTTGCATGAGGTACATGCATGTCAAATGATTTTGAAATTTGAAGTTTTTATCATTTTCATTTATTTATTTTAGACGTTTTTTGTACGGGGGGGTGGGGGGTTAGGCATGAGAGGAAAATTGGGGGAGACCCTTTAGTCCGGGTTGGTAACACCAACCGGGACTAAAGGGTGAGGCTTTAGTCCCGGTTGGAGACACCAACCGGGACTAAAGGTCGCTAACCCTTTAGTCCCGGTTCGTATTTCCAACCGGGACTAAAGGTCCCGTTTGAACCGGGACTAAAAATTCCTGGCCCACATAGTCTTTTGAACCGGGACTAATGCTCACATTAGTCCCGGATCAAAACACAACCGGGACTAAAACTCAAATTCGTCCTGGATATTAGGCCCGTTTTCTACTAGTGTCACTTACCTACTCGAGGACGAGCAGGAGTTAAGCTTGGGGATGCTTGATACGTCTCTAACGTATCTATATTTTTGATGCTCCATGCTTGTTTTTACACCATTTGCCTATTGTTTCGTTACACTTCGTGGCACTTTTATGCATTTTCTGGAACTAACCTATTAGCAAGTTGCCACAGTGCCAGTTTCCTGTTTTCTGCTGTTTTTGTGTTTCAGAAGTGATACACAGGAAATATTCTCGGAATTGGATGAAACAAGTTCCTGAAGTCTTATTTTACCCGGAAGCTTCCAGAGATCTGAAGGAGAGTAGGAGGCGAGGGACCAGGGGCCCACACACATAGGTGGCGCGGCCAGCCCCTGGCCCGTGCCACCGTCGTGTGAGGCTGCCTGGCCCCTCCTCTGACATCGCCCCTTCGCCTATAAAGACCCCCCGACGGAAAAAACCTAAGTACCCGATCAGTTTTCCAGAATACATCGCGATCCGCCGCCGCCGTCGACCCAAAGATCGGGAGGGTCCAGAAGCTCTTCCCGGCACCCTGCCGGAGAGGGGAATCGCCACCGGAGGTCTTCTTCATCGCCATGCTTGCCTCCGGAGCGATGAGTGAGTAGTCTACCTTGGACTATGGGTCCATAGCAGTAGCTAGATGGTTGTCTTCTCCACCATGTGCTTCATGTTTAGATCTCATGAGCTGCCCTACATGATTGAGATCACTGTTATGTAATTCTATGATGTTGGTTTGTTGGGATCCGATGAATATTGGTGTTTATGATTAAGTTGTTGTACTGAATATTATCTTTTGTTATCTCTATGTTGTTTATGATCTTGCATGCTCTCCGTTGTTAGTAGCTATCTTGGCCGAGTAGTTGCTAGTGACTCCAAGAGGGGGTATTTATGCTCGATAGTGGGTTCATGCCTCTATTTCACCTGGGGGAGTGACAGAAACCTCTAAGGTGGTAGATGTGCTGTTGCTACTAGGGAGAAAATATAATTCATATGCTCAAGGGCATATGCTTTGTTTACATTACACACTTTGCTTAATGCAATTATCTGTTGTTCGCAACTTAATACTTTTGGGGTGTTCGGATTGATATCCCCGAGGGTGGATTATTAGTCATAGATGCAGTTGGATGGCGGTCTATGTATTTTGTTGTAATGCCCAGAGTAAATCTCATAGTGATCTTCTTGACATATCACGTTTATCTTTATTCTATCAATTGCCCAACTGTAATTTGTTTACCCAGCATGTGCTATTTTATCTATGGAGAGACACCACTAGTGAACTGTGGACCCCGGTCCTTTTTCCATCATATTGCTATCGCCTGTTTACTTTCTCGCACTGTTTACTTTACTCGCATACTATTACTGTTTTCCACTCGATACACTCATAACCTTTGTTTCAAGCAAACCGGTGAGATTGACAACCTCATCGCAAGTTGGGAGCAAAGTATTTGTTTGTGTGTGTGCAGGTTCCACGTTGCAACTAAGCATCATCTTCAGTCGTTTGTCTCTCCTCTCCTGATCGATATTAAACCTTGGTTTCTTAACTGAGGGAAAACTAGCTGATATACTCATCATACCTTCCTCTTGGGGTTCCCAACGGGCTGGTCATTCACCACGCACAAGGACTGTCTGCTACACATCAACTTGGCACCAGCAGCTAATTTTCTGGGCGCCATCAACCGCTAGCAACTGGTTATGACTTTGAGTGAAATCTAGACGCACAAAATTTGCAATTCAAGGCGTAGTCCATTGTTCAAGTTGCTGATAGACGTAGCTTAAGGTTCTAGGCGGAAGTTCAACTTAACAGTCTCTGCTGAAACACTGGTATATAAACAAATAGTGAGCTTTGGCAAATCTCTAAATGGGCATTTGAGATCTGGTGGGGGATTGTTGAAATAATGGGCCTTTTTATATGAGCCCATAATAGATTTCAGAAATTCCTAGAAATCTCAAAGCCCATGTGTGTGAGCCCATTTGGAATGCAACCCAAGTTTTTGGCTGCACAAAGGCAAGGGGTGGGAGCTAAGTTTAGTCCCACATGAAAAGTTGGGAGAGATGTAGACCAACATATAAGGTGGGGTGTTGCACCACTTGGTAAGTGAGTGAGAAGAGAAGTGCCACACGCGCGCTCCTCCTCCTCCTCCTCGCTCGTCTCGTCTCGACTCGACTCGACACGACACGTCACGACGCGCGCGCGCGCACCGCGGTTTGCGGAATTGAGCCTCGGAGCCGAGCTTATCTTTTTACTGCACAGGAAAACCGAGCGTTTGACCGAGTCCTTGACGGACGCGTCACAGCTAGCTGGTTCGGGTCGCTCCCGGATCGTGGGCTGCTGTAACCGACTCGGGCGTGCGACGTGGGCGTGGCCCACGTTGCCTAGGGTTTCTCCGCTGCGCCGCCTATATAAACTCTTGTCCGGCTACCGCCGCACACACCTGAAACCGATCTAGGGTTTTGCCACCTCTCGCTGCTTGCGCCGCCTCCGTAGTTTACTTCATTCCGAGCGCCGGCGTGCATCGGCAAACGGGAGAGCAGGTCTCCGGAACCACTCGCCTTTGCGATCCTATACGGGAGAGGGCGAATTAGGTTTTTGGGAAGCACTCTGCGCGACTGCTCAAGCTCTTCATCACGGGTCGTCTTCCATCCAAGTCGGGCGGTGCAGCCTACCGCCGTCTTCATCGCCGTCTGCTTCGACCGGTCTACTTCAACGTTGTCATCAACAACGTTACTGATACGACTACATCTGCAAGCGAACGGTACGTTCGGTGTACTGCTGTTTTCCTGTTCATCATGTTCTGCGAGTACATGTTTCGCTACTACTTGTTTCCGTTCATCTTGTTGTTCAGTACATCTAGTATGTTTGAGTTACATGTGGTAGTAGCTAGCGTTGTCATGTTTAATATTCTGGAATTAATTATAAAAATTGTGCCTAATTATCCAACAGCACGGATGGTTGTGCCATTCGAGGGCGCGCGGCCGTGGACGCAAGAGGCGCGGCGGTCGCCGTCGAAGGCAGCCAACCCCTGGCGCGGATGTGGTCGAGGAGACCGTAGTAGAGCGCCTCGTGGTCGTGGTACACCAGCTTCTCGGGACTCGGGGTACGTGCGGCTGGACATGGAGGCTCCCCGTGCGGAGCAGGTCCAGCAGCTTGGCCAGGGCCTCCCATGGCCCATGCTCGATGATTCAGCGCCACGTCAACGAAATATAGTGGTCAATTGCATTGAGGACCGTATATAATCATATAGAACAAGATTAAGGACGGTAGCGATGCATTTTGTGAGTTGAAGGACTGTTTTGGGCATAGCCTACAAGTTCATGCATGGACTTTATGCATTTCACTCCGCGCTTGTCCAACCTAAAGGGAGGGCGCACCGCTGCTGGTCGAAGACGCATGCGGATCTCTGGGCGGTCCGTGCACGGGGGAGTTGGGGGCGGTGTTGGTGAGGGACGGCTGGGGCAATGGGTGGCGTCCTTGGAGGCATTGACGGCGAGTCCTCCTTGGAGGAAGGGGCCAGGGCGATGGGTAGTATCCTTGGAGGGGTTGAAGGCAAGTCCACCTCTGAGTCCAGCGGCGGTGGGCGGTGGCTATCACAGCGCCTGGCAAGCGCGCACGAACATCTCTACTAATAATATTGCTAGAGGTATGGTCCGTGTCCATACAATACGCTTTCAACCGACTAAAATACGTTTTCATCTAAACACAAATTTACCCACCTATGCCACCCATAAGTAAAACAACGGTTCAAGAGGGAAAAAAACAGCACATCGGCCCTCGCAGTCTCGCACCTGCCCCGGGACGTCTCGAAAGATTCCCCGCGCGCCTGCCCTCACACAAGGTCGCCGACGCCGGCGAAAGTCGCCCAGCTCGGGAAGGTTCAAAGAGGAAGACCATGGACGCAGACCAGTCTGCGCTATGAGGGATCTGATGCGGAGGAGCGTAGCGTGATTCTGCTTCCTCATCCTCGCCATGGCCGATTTTGGATCCAGATCGGTGCTGTGATTAGCATCACCACCATGTGAGAGAAAGTACAGCCTCACGTGCGACAGGGCCGAGGGGAGAGGTTGTGCCGCTGTGGAGCAGCCGGCGACGTACAGAACGCCGGTAACCGACGAACGGTGGTGAGATCAGAGTCATACAGCGCGCATAGCCCGGTCAAGGCCCACAGCGCGTCACGCAACGGATGCAGCCCCCATCCTCGGCGGCGCGTTCCCGAATTCCCTCACCGCGGCCAACACCCCACGCGTCTTATCCGCGTCCGCATCAAGTACCGAGGCTGAGCCAGAAGAAGTAGCGAAGGGTGCCACGAGTTGGGAGCAGTTCCAGGAGGCGCTTCGAATCAGCCGACAGTGCCTGCTGACCGACCACTAGTCTCACATACATCTCCGCGGCGGCGAAGGCGGCGAGAAGGACGCCCATCGAAAGCAGCACGAGGCGCTCAGGTCGCTTTTGGTGGCGCCTACTGCAGGTATATACGTGCAGTGCGACTTGCCCAAGGAGGCTGAACGAGCGCGCCATCGGATGCTGTATTGCGGAGCACGGGCACCCTGGACCTGTACGTGCTCTGAAACGAATCTCGGCGCTCCGTTGTCCGGTGTATCACGGGCATTGATCACTTCACATGTGTTGACGTCAGTCATATCCACCATGTGCCAAATAATCTTAACCACCGCGATGAAAAATATGTGTGAGCTCGCCGCTAGGGACTGCCGGCCCAGTGCGCCGACCTACCGCCTCGCCCCGAATCTGAGAAATTTTGATCAAGTTTATAGATCACCAACAAATTTCAACAAAACATGGAAAGATTTACAACAACAAAGGGTGTCAATAATAAATACAAATGGCTGGGTAATAATCTTTTTGCTAAAAAAAATCATTTGCAATAAAAATCACAAACTATTTCAACAAAAACACAACCTATTACAATAAAAAAAGTATATGTGTTTACAGCAATAATAAAGTCGGTAAGCAACAATTTTTGTTACAGATTGTTTTTCAACACAAGTCGTCGGCTATTTCAACAAAAGAATACAAGCATTGACAACAACAAAGCAAAACTATAGAAATAAATTTGTTATTATATTTATGTACTTTTTACAGCAAAAAAGAGGCATCAATTAATTAGCTTGTAGCATTAAAAACTGTAAGTAGCACCGCAACAAAAATTCCCTAAAGTTAGTCTTAGCTTTCAATAATACTCCCTCCATACCAAGGAATAAGGCGTAAAAAAATTCGGAGTTGCACCGCAACAAAAATTCCCCAAAGTTAGTCTTAGCTTTCAATAATACTCCCTCCATACCAAGGAATAAGGCGTAAAAAAATTCGGAGTTGCACTTCTGTAAGGTGACTGGAAAATAAGAATTTCCCAGTTAACTGAGACATAGGCAAACCCAAAAAAAATTGCACACTTATCAAGAAGTCTTGAGGCATCGACAACCAGGAGAGAAAAAACTGGAAGATTTCATTTTCTGCCCCTGCATGCATCCAAACCACCTCCTTAATTCTCTCTCGTAAATATCCCGGCCTCCTCGATTCCTCCCTCGCGCCGTCTCCTTTCTCGAGCGGAGGAAGTGCTGGCAGGGTCGCTAGTGAAAGAGGAGGCAGTGGCCGTGGTGGTCACCGAAGAGGAAGAAGTGCTGGCCGCGGTGGTCGTGGAAGAGGGCCTGCTGCGTATTTTTCACCGGATCTGGCCTTTCACTAGAACTAATAGCAAGTCTGACTCCATCTAAAAACTAATAGCAAATCTGACCCCATCTATCGGCGCCGGATTTGTTGGCGCCGAGTTAGGACACTTTGGCTCCGTGTAGACTGGCGCCGACACACTCTATGGTCCTACAAGCTAGCTCGTTTGTGTCACCTTTGTGTGTTTCGCCGTATATCAATGTAATACTCGAGCTTCAGACATTTTCTAACTGGGCTCTCAGTTACACAGTCATAAGTACAAGCATGTTATCGAGAGTTCACATACACGTGTTGACCTTTTCACTATTAGCACTTCAATTATAGCTATTTTTTTGTCTACTAGCGGGTTGACGCATCTGCAAACTGCGTCGGGGCTTGATAGAAAATGCGTCGTTGTCCGGCCCGCCTGACTAGCGCTCGTAGTGGCGCGACACATCTTGTTTAACACTGGCCATTTTGACGCTGGACATTTTGACGCTGCCAATGGCCTGCATTTTGGCGACGCTGGCCATGCGGCCAATTTGAAACTATATTGAAGAAGTCAAATAAATAAAATAAAAAGTAGTTCACGAATATAAATAATTTACAACAACATAGTTTGACACAAAGAATTAAATATAATTTAAATTACATGAAATAAATAAGCGGATGAATCCTGTTGATTTCTCGTAAAAGTCCAGATATGCTCAATCAAATCGGTTTGAAGCCGATCATGGATGTGGCGATCATGCAAAGTTTTTGTGACGCATTGAGAATGACCAGAAAAAGTTCTCTGGACATCCTATACCGGCGACGAAATGCCTTCTCTTTATAGAGCGGCATGATCGGGTCGAAGTAGTCCTTGTATAGACGCGCGTGGCCAGCTTCTCGATCACGATCAACGTTGGCCTCCCGCTTCTTAGATGAGCCACCTATGCGAGGCGGCATTAGGAAGTGCTCGTTCACCATGCCGGCAGGGGCCATCAAAAGATCGGTCTCGCCGTCCGACTCCTCATCGGATGACGACATGAGCACATTGTCGTAGTATGCCTTTGCTGCGACCCTATGGCTGTTGCTGCCCATCTACAAGGACATCGGAAACTGTGGTCAGTATCCATGCCAACGCCACCGGAATCTGAGAAGACCAGCGAACATACCTCAAATACGGTCGGGCGAATGGTCGAACAGGTTGTGGGCAGGGGCCAACTAGACGCTCCCAACGCCTCGCCTGTACGCTTCTACTTACGACCGGTGGCGGTGGTGCTGGGGGTTGACGATGTTGGTCGGCGACGAGATGTGATGGCAGCTTTGATGGCCCCGACCGCTACAACGCCGCTGGCTGGCGTGGCGGCGGAGATGCGAGGCGAGGGTTTGCAGAAAGGATTGGCGGGTGAGATTGGCCGACTCGTTCTCTGTCGCTGATGGGAGGGCCCGAGGTGGCCAAGGGCGGACACGCATTGTCTGGAACGACTCAAACTCAGCCCAAATTTAGGCAATAGATGGATCGAGCCGGACGCGTCGGTCCGGATGCATCCCACCGCGCCGGACGTGGGCCGACCCAATTAGAACGAGTTTTTTATTTTTTATTTTATTTCCTCTTTCTGTAAATTTTGAAATATTAGGTGAATTAAAAAATGGTCAGATTCGAAAATTTTATTTTGAAAAACTGTTCAGATTAAAACTTGTTTAATTCATAATTTGTTCAATTTCGAATTTCATGTTCAAATTCGAAAAATATGTTCAAACTCGAATTTAAATTCGAATTTACTCAGATTCGAATTTGTTCAAACTTGATTTTGTTCAGATCCGAATTTGTTCAAACTCGATTTTGTTCAGATTCAATTTTGTTCAAATTTGAATTTGTTCAAAAATAAAACTGTTTAAAAATAAAACTATTCAAAATTTGTTCAAAAATAAAAATGTTCAGTAATTTTGAAAGAAAATAAAAATAAAAGCAGAAAAACCCAAGGAAAACCGATAAAAAACAATAAAAGCAAAGAAACCAAAAAACCTGAGAAAACGAGAAGCAGAAATCAGGAAACTAGGAAAAACAAAAAATAATAAAATGTCTAATGGGCCGGCCCGCGTTGAAGAATAGAGAAAGCAGAGGGTGTGCGTCAAGTTAAAATCCATCACAACGGGCGCAGACTAGGGATCACCCGCCGTACAGGCTTACTTCGGCTCCAGGCGCACGCGGAGCTGCTTTTACACGACTATAAAGTCAAACATGCAACACAACAATATGTTCGGCGCCATTCATTTCAAAGTTGAACAGCAGAACTTCGGCTCCATGTAACATGGCGCCGACCTAGGGGTCAAATATAGAATTAGTTTGCTGAAGGGGTTAGATGTGGGTTTAGTTTTTCTAGGAGGCCAGATTTATCAAAAAATACGCCTGCTGCTGGCCGTGGAGCTGGCGATGGACGCCGCAACAAGGAGCAGATGGTGTGCAGGTACCTTTCACATGCAATACACTGTTCATATGCATGCATGCGCACTGTTGACATGCAAAATACATTGTGCATGCGTGCTGTACTGTTCGCTGCCGTAGTGCGGCGATTTAAACAGAAATAACCTAAACTTGATACAAATTTAAAAAATAAACCATACGCGAAAGTATTTTACGCCAATAACCCATTTTGGCGTCGCCATTCCTAGTGGCGAAGCAGATGATGCTGCGTCGCCACGGCTAGTGGCGAGGCCGATTGTGCGTCGCCACCCAGGGTGGCGAAGCAGGTGTGCGTGCGTCGCCACGCACAGTGGCGAAGCAGAATAGGGTTAGGAAATAACCCCCGCGCCCCACCCGGCCCCTCTCTCCCTCACTTCTCTTCCTCCCAACCTGTCTCTCCCATCCAGTGGCGGCGGCGGCTGGGGCACTCTCCCTCCTTCCCTTGCTCAAGATCTTGAAGAACAAGAAGAATCTTTTGCTCAAGATCTTCACCAAGCCCACCAAGGTACTCTCCCTCCAATCCCCTTGCTCTTCTCCCTCTTCCCCTTCTCTAATCCCCTTGTTTGAGGGTTGATTCATGGATTGATATGGTAGATTGAAATCAAAGTTTTTGATGGATGGATTTGGTAACCCTAGTTAGTGATGGATGGATTTGTATTGATTTGTATGGTGGAGTTGTAATGTGCAATTTGTTTGAATATGGTAGAATTTGGGAACCCTAGTTGTAATGTGCAATTTGTTTGAATATGGTGGAGTTCTTATGTAGCTTGTTATTTAACTAGCAAATTGTTTGAATATGGTAGAATTTGGGAACCCTAGTTGTAATGTGCAATTTGTTTGAATATGGTAGAATTTGGGAACCCTAGTTGTAATGTGCATGGATTGATATGGTTGATTGAAATCAATGTTTTTGATGGATGGATTTGTGAATCCTACTTAGTGATTGATGGATTTGTATTGATTTATATTAATTTGTATGGTGGAGTTGTGATGTGCAATATGTTTGAACAATGTAGCTTGTTATTTAACTAGCAAATTTAGATTAGTTGTGATGTGCAATTTGTGTGCATCCTAATATGTATGAAATTAGTGGAAATTATTATTTACATATTATATGGATTTGTTGTAGATTAAATTTTTAATTATGTGCATATATGCTCACATATATGTTAATAGATGAATTTTATAGTTGAAGTTAATTTTAGATTAATTGTATAGTTGTAGATGAAATATTGGAGATATATTTTTATAGAAGAATTGTATGAATTATGTGCATATATGCTCACATTATAGTCGGATTGTTTAGGATGGAGGATTTAAGTAATGAAATCATTCTCGAGGGTGAAGTTGATGTTAAGCACCGTGCCTATAAGATGTCCGAGAAGAAGATGGTAATTATAAAACCAAGTACTCAAATGTAATATTCTTAAGCGTGAATTGGTATGTGACACCATGCATGTATGTTCGTCACCGTGCAGATTTGATGTACAAGTTTGCGAAACGCCGGTCAGTGAAAGCGAGACAACAATCTTGAAGATCATCAGTCAACTCCTTGCTGCCACATGCCCTATAGAAGTTTGAACAGAAATGCCTCATGCACCATCTATGGTGCAAAGGAGCATGCCCTGAAATTTCAATATTTACAGCTGCGAGAATTCCTTGATGTCGATCTGAGATGACACAAATTTCCCTTTGTGGCGGTAATACCTTGGTCCTCAAAAGGTGAAAAAACCACTGCCAGTTATTGTTGTTCTCCGCCTCAACGAAAGCAAATGCCAAAGGAACCAAACGGTTGTTGGCATCATTTGCTATTACAACCAAGAGAGTCCCCCTATATTGCCCGGTCAGAAATGTGCCATCAACGGAGATTACCGGTCTACAATGCTCGAAAGCTTTCACGCATTGCTGGAAAGCCCAAAATGCACGGCCAAATACTCGAACAGTTCTTCCATTGTAAATCCTTGTTTCCTGTCCATAAGGCTCTACCACATGAACCATGCCCGGGTTTGCATCGGCCATTGCTAACAACAACCGAGGAATTCGGTTGTATGCTTCTTCCCAATCACCATACAACATCCTGAATGCAGCTTGCTTTGCTTTCCATGCCTTGCCGTATTTCACATCATAGTGAAAGAGAGCTTTCACAAGCTCCATGACAGTTTTGATGCTCATTGTTGGAAGTGATGAGATTTGATTGGAAAGTCTATATGCGATGAACTCGGAGGTGAGTTGTCGGTGATCATGCTTTACTGCTTTGCCATCCACCCTCTTTCCGCGACACATGTGAGTTGGCACACAACTTGTTATGCGCCACTCGGGTCCTCCCTTCCATGGTCTTGCACGCACAATCCAAGGACATCGATCCTCCTCGCACTTAACAGTGTAACGCTTCTTCACGTCTGAGTGAAGCACCGTATAGGGACGATGATACTTAACTGAGAAGTCCTTGATCCATTGTTTAAATTCCAGCAAGGTTTTGAACATCAAGCCTTTTGATATACCATTACTCTCGTGATTGCCATCCCGGTAAGAAGTAGGCCTTGGTCCAAGCACTATACCCTCGCCGCCGTCAACCGTGGCTTCATCCGCGAGACTAAGATCACGGAACAATGGTATCCGATGATCTCGCCCCAATACCTCCGCGTGGACTTCGGCCTCATTGGCCGTGAACCCTTCCTCATCAACTTCTTCTTCGGGACCATCGTCATCCGAGTCCGATGCATAGCATCGCGAGTACGGGATGTCATGGTCCATGTTTTCTTGCGTATAGTACATATCCAAATCTCCAACATTGTGGTCATGAAGCTCAATATCATTGTCATCATCCCCGCACTCATCATCCTCCTCTTCCAATGCTTCGTCCTCCTTTGAAATTGGACTTCCATCCGTCATTTCTTCTTCGTGGTTCGGTGGAGAATTCCTAGCATCAACCCGGGAGGCTCTCCGGTTCAAGTCCACATGCAAAGTACCACCAACCTTTTTGGTGGCAAATAACTCAAGAGCATTGTCCAGAGATTCGGCCACCACCTCCTTATATGCACCCCAACGTTGCTCGGAGTTGATACGCATTATCTTCCAACGGAAGTGCATGCCAAATCCGGCGTTGTGCCTACCTTCCAACTCAACAACATCACTAGGGTCCATCCAATTCAACTCTATTCTAACTTGTTCCAAGACCTCGGCGTACGTAGGAGTACGCTCGAACACCAAGTCAAGCTCATTCGGGTCGGGCTCTATATTGCCTTTCAAATATGCTTCCTTGTCAACATGATGAACATGAACAATTCTCGCCATACCTAATTTTTTATATCAACAATAAGGTAAAAAAAATTAATAAGTACCTATGCCAATATTTACTCATCACATCATACTTCATAACAATAAAACCCTAACCCTAACCCTAACATAACAAGAAAATCCTAACCCTAACCCTAACATAACAACAAACCCTAACCTCACAAACCCTTACCCTAACCTACCAATCTACACTAAAATACTTCATACACATCATACAAGCCAACATTGACCAAATTAACAAGAATCAACATTGCAATTTGGATGAATCAAAATTTCTAGGGTTTCCAAGATTTGGGGATTCAAAACCAAATATGCAAATTCCAATGGGTCAAATGAATGGGAAATGATGGAGAGTACCTTAGGAGACTTGGGGAAGGAGAAATCCACGGAGAAAAGCTTCGATTTGGGTGGGAGGATTGAGAGGGGGAGAGAGAGCCGCCTTTGCTGTGAAGAGATGAGGGAGGAAGTGAGTGAGGAGGCCAGCTCGGGGCTGGGCTCCAAACCCTAACCCTAAAGTGCTTCGCCACTGAGAGTGGCGACGCAGGCCATTGTGCTTCGCCACCGCGCGTGGCGACGCACGCTGATCTGCTTCGCCACCTTGAGTGGCGACGCACAACACCGCCTCGCCACTTCCCCTGGCGATGCACGAGCTTCTTCGTCGCCACCGTGACTGGCGAAGCAAAAAGAGGTTATTTTTTTGAAATAGTTTGGCCGATGGTTTATTATTTGAAATCGTTTCAAGTTTGGGTTATTTTTGTCTAAATCGCCCCGTAGTGCTGTGTGCTTGTTAGAAGAAAATTTAATTAGAACGTAGTGCGCGCAGGAGTCGAGGAGGAGGGGGCAAAATCGGGAAGCTATCGACATGCCCTTCCTTGACTAAAAACTGGGAAAAAATTACGCCTTAATTCTTGGAATAGAGGGAGTATCAATAATGTATGTAAATGGGTCCCTTTCCTGGTACACTACACGAGTAGCAAGAAAAGCTGATACAACTTGCTAGTACTACATGCAGACGGCGTCATACCTATGCGTGCTAGGCCCGAGTCCGCATGCATATTTGGCTCGCGTCTGACAAAAAGTAACGGAAACAGTGCAACTGGGTCTTCTTTTACTCAGTGACGTCGCGCGCGAGAGAATGACGGATCTTTCCCCGGGATCAGTGGCCCGAGAGCAAGCGTTTTCCTATTCATATATTCACAATTTTTAGGAGTACATCTGTACTTATCGACACATACAACATGACGAATTTTATTGCATGCTGCTGATTCAAGATCTAGAGGAAATGCATGTGACGCAAGACAATGTCTTAACGCACGAGAGAACTGAGTCAAACTGACTATACCGTTGGTGAAGCTACTAAGGGTATGTAAAATGAATATTATTTAGAGAGTTGCTTAGAGAAATAAATTATGTTTTACTTAAACACTGGTGCTTATTTATACTAGATAGATACCTAAGGCCATGTACAATGGGAGTGCTTAGAGAGAATGCTTACTAAAATAAACCAAACATTTTACTAAGCGCTGGTGCTTATTAGTATAGAAGAGGTGCTTAGATAGGCATCTGCCTAGTCTGTATAAGCACCAGTGCTTAACTGAAAACCGATTTATTGATCTAAGCATCTCCCCTAAGCACCTAGCATTGTAGATGCCCTAACTGAGCATCTTTCCTATACAAGTAAGCATTGGTACTTAAGAAAATGCTTGGTTTATTTTACTAAGCACCCTTCTAAGCATCTTGCATTGTACATGACTTAACGGTATGGTGGTGCCAGAAGGCCAGGCGCACGGTTTCCTCGGGGATGAAACCTCGACTTTCTAAAGAGGCTTCTATACCATTCAATGTAGAATTCATCTCATTCTACAAAGCGAATGGAAAAGTTTTATTGAAATTATAACATACAAATAAAAAATTAGTTCTAAATATACCATTTTTATTCTTATAGCCGGCCAGCTCCTCGTGCAGCCCTGCCATGACGGCGAGTCTCTGCTCCAGCAGGTCTATGGCGGTCGTGGTCGCACGTGTGACTGGTTGGGCACGATGGTCTAGGACTAAGGTAAAATTGTTGCCTCACGATGGTAGGTGCCGATGACATTTGACTATGGCTAGTCTAACATCGCCATGAGATTATGTTGCTGCTGGTGGCAAAGGTGAAAGGTGAGGTTTGTCAAGACAGATGAGCTTGGAAGGGAGAAACACCTCAATGAGTCATGTGAGATCTTAGCTGCTAAGGTGATGGTGGACGAGGGGAATGCCGATGCTTCCCCATTAGTGCACTTTGCATAGGCAGTATCCACGGGTTTTTACGTTGAGGGATGATGACAGTGCGAGCGAGCGGCTATGGATTAAAAAAAAACAAGATGCTTCACAGAAAATGCGAACACGATTACATTTGTGTGGCCATGTTTATTTTAAAACCGATGACTGTGAACCTGACTATCGGTGCTACTTCAAGTCGTTAATCGCTTTGGTCTAGCCATTTTTCTTGTTCTTCTTTGTTTAGTTTTCTTTGTTGTGTGCATCCTTCGATTTGTTCCCGACACAAAGTTGTTGGAGAAGCTGGATGTAATTGAAACATTTTTATTTCATTATATTCCTTTTATCGAAAAATGTGTTGATGACTCGGAAACACCCGTTGGCCTCGCTAACCTTCTCAGGGAGGCATTGTTGTGCCCTTATTTGAGTTATGTGAAAACTTCATGTCTAGAAAAGAGCAATCGAGCGAGTGTAGACAAATGGACGCCCAGCTACACGACACCTTTTGTTTTTTCAAATCATAAAATCATATTTACAAGTTTAAAATTAAAAATCAAAATGTTTGGGTGTATTCAATGACGTATTTTACAAGAGGTGCAAATAAAACCTGAATCAAATTGGTTATATTTCAGGCTCTACAAGAAATGACAAAATATGACAAATTTATAGTTTTGAAATGTACGCTATCCACTATAAATAATCCACACTTTGTCATTTTAGGTAGCCTACAATACAAAATAGTCCATATCGAGAATTTACATGTTTGTAGTATAACACTGGATACACGCATGATTTTGTCATCATATTTCTAAAAGTTCAGAATATGTTTTTGATTTTTTTTTAAAATTGCTACATGTAGCTTGACCTCTATTTTAAGTTTCTGCAACGGCCGCACCATACATCTAGCCCTCTAATTGGACGAGGATTGAGTAATGAGTGGCACAACGTTGAGCGAATATTCCGCAACTAGTTGCACCAGCGTCCTATTATTATATATTGCACTTTTAAATTTTCAACAAATAAGCGATAAATTGTGAGTGTTGGCTATATTGTATCTTGTGCATTTACAAAATTTAGTCCCAAAATATTATAATATGTGGCCTGTACAAAAAAAGGATTACGTAAATAGTTGTATGTACTATTTACAAATCATTTGTTATTTTTCTGCAGGTCACAAATTTTCATATTTTTGATTGAAAATTTCCAAATGCACAAGACACAACATAATCTATATCCACAATTTATCTTGTATTTTTTTAAAATTTGAAAGTGTGGCATGCGTAATAAAGTGCAGGTGCACCTAGTTGCAAAGTTTAGTTTCTGCGCAAAGTTTCCTATCCTTGCGCAATGGATTTTAGGTGACACACCATACATCATCTACCGTGCTCCAAATGTCAGCTCCTTTTCATGTTAGGGTGGTTGTGTCCTTCCACGATCGAGGCATGAGACTCCGGTATCAGATCATGCATAACCTAGGTACGGGACGCTGCACACAAAAACGTGTGCCCGCTCTGAGGACGTGTACAATACAACAGTTTCAGACACATGTTGTTTCCAAACCATTTGTAGACAATACAAGAACATCTTATACACATGTCAAAAAAGAAAAACATCCTTTACAATAGAGTGCCTTCTATGTATACACCAGCAGGCTTCTAAATCTTGTCAACAAAATGAATCCCTCGTTATTGTTCATGTTCGGATTCCAAATTTGTTGGGTCATGCGTCAACACAATAAGAGCACATTATTTTAGGGCGTGTTTGGTAGCCTGGTCCAACAGAGATATTCCCATCTCAACCCAGCCTACCTCACTATTTGTTGTTTGTTAGCCCAGGTCGATCCAACTTGGTACTGCTGGCATCATACAAAAAACGACCTTCAGCCAGACCAAGTTGTGAAGCTCAAATCGAGTTTCACAACTCGACCGAGCTGAAATCATCCTGCAAATTACTGTTCACAGCTCCCATGCGACCCCCCCCCCCCCCCCCCCGCCCAGACCCCGACCTGGCCCGACCATTTTCTCTCCCCGCGTTCGGTCGCTCTCCTCCTTTCCTCCTACCTCTTCTCTTAGCCTCGCCTCCGCCCACGCCCTAGCTCCCCGCCGGTCTCCGAGCACGCGCACACCTCTCCCGGCATCGTCCACGGCAGTCAGAGCGGCAGAGGCACGGATTCCTCAGCGCGGAAGACCTCCTGTTGGCATTTGCTCAGCGCGGACGACCTCCTAGCGGCAGTTGCTCAGCACACGGAACTAGACCTCCTTGCGGCGGCGAACGGTGCGTGGCGGCTAATCTCGCTGCCGGCGCACCTATTCTCACCGGCAGCGGCTCCGGAGGCCTAGCAGGACGGTCCTAGGGACCCGATTGCTTTTTCTATTTTTTACCAGGGACCCGATTTCTTTTCTGTTTTGTATTAGGGACTCGATAGCTTTTTATTTTTGTATGGCTTGGCTCAAGTCACACAGGCTACCAAACAAGGTATCAGTAGCTTCTGTCAACACAAACGGGCTAACAAACACACCACAAAATCTCAGGCTAGCTTGTATAAGGTGAGATATCTCAAGTGGGAGAGTGAATTCCAAATGGCACAGGCTACCAAACACACCCTTACTCATCGTTCCCACCAGCCACATCGACAAAACTGTTCTTTGATATGTACTCTCCATCCATACAACCGGAAGAAAACCGTTGGTACACACAGGCCTACGTGAACACACTGTATTCATGTCTACCGACGAACTTGCTCATTTTATGTTACTTTTTAGTCGTGTCATCTAATTTTTAAAGTGACATACTTTTCAAATGGCTAACTGTGTACCAATGTAAACATGAGAATTACTCTAGGAAACTAACTAAGTGACTGGTGGAGTGACCAGATTTATCTAACATCGCCTTCTCCAATCTAACACAATTCATCTTTGCAAGAGCAATGTTCTTGGGTCGACCCCGTGGAAGGTAGGATTACCCATCATGTTAATTGTTTCAATCAAAAGCTTTTGATTGCAATTTATAGTTTATCAAATTACGAGTATAAATATCGAAGCTTTCAACATCTTCTTGGCGAAAAATAGTTTAGAGTACTTAAAAACTTGAGTAGGCAGACCCTTCGTTCAATCTGAGCAATTGCAGGGTCGGTAGGCAGGCTCGGCCCATAGAGCAGGCAAAAGGTGCACTAGCATTGCCCCCCCCCCCCTACCAAACAAGGTATCAGTAGCTTCTGTCAACACAAACGGGCTAACAAACACACCACAAAATCTCAGGCTAGCTTGTATAAGGTGAGATATCTCAAGTGGGAGAGTGAATTCCAAATGGCACAGGCTACCAAACACACCCTTACTCATCGTTCCCACCAGCCACATCGACAAAACTGTTCTTTGATATGTACTCTCCATCCATACAACCGGAAGAAAACCGTTGGTACACACAGGCCTACGTGAACACACTGTATTCATGTCTACCGACGAACTTGCTCATTTTATGTTACTTTTTAGTCGTGTCATCTAATTTTTAAAGTGACATACTTTTCAAATGGCTAACTGTGTACCAATGTAAACATGAGAATTACTCTAGGAAACTAACTAAGTGACTGGTGGAGTGACCAGATTTATCTAACATCGCCTTCTCCAGTCTAACACAATTCATCTTTGCAAGAGCAATGTTCTTGGGTCGACCCCGTGGAAGGTAGGATTACCCATCATGTTAATTGTTTCAATCAAAAGCTTTTGATTGCAATTTATAGTTTATCAAATTACGAGTATAAATATCGAAGCTTTCAACATCTTCTTGGCGAAAAATAGTTTAGAGTACTTAAAAACTTGAGTAGGCAGACCCTTCGTTCAATCTGAGCAATTGCAGGGTCGGTAGGCAGGCTCGGCCCATAGAGCAGGCAAAAGGTGCACTAGCATTGCCCCCCCCCCACCCACCCCCAACCAAGGATGCAGGGTCCCGGGTCCTGACTGAGAGCGGACGTTTGGAGCTCATGGAGCTCGAAATTTAAAGCTCCAAAATATTAAATTTAAATATTTCCAAAAAAAATTAAAAAATACCATGGTGTAGAGAATGTTGTATTCTATCAGTCAGTGACTTAGTGTGCAATTTTTCAGAACGAAATATGTTGTATTTTAGGCTTAACAAAAATAACAAATTAAGATTTTATCCTTGATGAACAGTGTACATAAAACTTGATTTTGTCTTTTTGTGTGATTTTGTTATTTTTAGTGAACCCAAAATATAACAGATTTTGTGCTGAAAATTTACAGAATGGTAGAATACAACATTTTCCACGTCATGGTATTAAAAAATTAAAATGACTAAATTCGAATTTTTGAAACTTCAAAGAAGAGAAAACGAATCCGAGCTCCATTTGGAGTTTCTGGGTCTCGACCCAACTAGTAATACTACGCTACTAGTGACATTTATTCTTTTATTCCTAACTAGTAAGCGTGCACGTGCAACGCACGATCTTTCTGAACAGTAATTTATATAGTATATTTTTAGATTTATAATTTATATAATGTTAATCATGTTCTTGTGTGACATACAAAACATATTGCAACAAGATTGTTGCTGTCATGATACCTTACCGTAACAAAGACAATGGCACGGAACATTTTTAGTATTGCATCATATAATGACCTAATTGTAGAGGAAATATATGATCTATCTCTAGAAGCTGCATTCCTTCAAGAAATGAACTTACAATATTAATAGGTTTGAAAACAATTATCAAAATTCACATAAGTCAAAACTGACGTTATACCATAGAAACAAAACATCATAGATTCGTGAAACATTATCCATGGAAACCCAATACATAATAAATTCTACAATGCATCCTTCATTGCATGGTTGGCAGGTATCACCCATTTGTCCCTTTAGTTTTTACATCACTCATAGCATTCTAACCTGCAAGTCAGAAACAAGAGAGTTTGTAAGCTTTCTAGGGATTGTAGGAAGAAAATCAAAATTAAATGTAGAATACAACTGTAAGGGTAAGCTTCATTGGGACAGCACTTCATGGCTACTGTTCTGCCTAGCCTATAGTTATAAGACCATGCATACCAAATGTGTAAGGGTAAGCTTCTAGATAATATTTCCATTATTAACTTTCATGTGCCTCTTTGACAGAGCTAAATTGAGATATTCAATACTGTGGCCAAGAAGTCTTGAAACTATTTCTGTAGCTGAAATATGACCTATTTTGTTAACTTACAAAATACACCGGCGAGCCAGCGATAAAGATGGTAATTTTTTCAGTTCTTAAAAACTCAGCAGGATAGTCAATAGTGAACAATCCTGACAGAATCCTTCAATTTTGTAACAAAATTCAAGCAATAATATTGTATGATGTCTGCAATTGCATTACGAAAGAAAGGACACATTAGAGATCCATGCCCAAACTGAGAGACGGTGTATGACTTGAAGCAACTTCTCTGTTTTGGCGTCACACTATTTTGAATTTGTATGTTAAAGGTGCATGAGCTGTTTCACCTATATATACAGTGAGCATGGACATGATGCTCCGTCAGAACGTTTCTTATTCATAATTCCTGCTACATGACAAGTTTTATGCATTTCATTGATCTATCATTATGATCTATAACACACACGGAAAATCTGGTAATTCGACAGACCAGTGCAAGAAAACAACTGAATTCAAGTGCAAATGAAGACGGATGCTGAACTGGTGGCGAACCTGCAGAGGAGAGCACGAGGCAACTGGAAGGTAGTGGCGAGGCCCTCAGGCAGCGCGCAACGACGGGGGGCATGACAAGGATCGTTCGCTGCTGGACGCGAGGCGAGGCGTCGAATCCTCGCGTGGGAAACCAAGCCAGTCCACCGCACCGTGCTTTCCCGCATAACCGCTGTCGGAGAGGAAGAGGTAGGCGAGATGATAGAGCCAAGGCGGGCTAGGATCTCGTGGAGGCCGGCGGATGCCTACGATGGACTGCATATGAGCGGCACATTGATCCTGTGGACGTCGAGCAATCCGTTAGCTGTCCCGGCGGCCGTTCGCGTTGTTGGCGGAGATCCATTCAGCCGTAGGCATCCCAACGCAGTGGGTGGAGGGAGACGTGGCTGGGGCGGCTGCGGCATGAACCGGGGTGGCACCGGGGAAACCCTAAGGAATGAGAAGAGTGGAATTTGGGGCAAGAGTAAGAAGACGTGCTGGTTTGGGCTGGAGAAGGTGCGTGGCTTTGCGGTGGCAGTTCCTGTAATTTTGATCTGTGTTGAGTTGCTCAACGTTGGAACCACGTGGGCCGTTTGATCTCGCAGTTTAATGGCTCAGATTAAAACATGTTTATGCCTTTATAAGTATATAAGTAGAGATGTGCAGTACAACTTCAGAGAAAGAAGTTAAAGGTCCAAGGTGTGGAATAGGCCCATCGCGATAGTACAACTCGAATGCATGCAATGAATTATTAGTAGTTGTAAGAAAAATTCATTCAAAATATCCCACAATAATCTGGCGTTCTTTTCTATATTGATTCATTCTGGCAACCAATTTTTTGTTTACAGGATTGGACCAATACCATAAAACTTTGTCCATATTTTCTCATGTCACGTACGGGCTACCCAACTATTAGGACATCAAGTGGTGGTACACTATAGTTTCTCTTAAGATATTGAAGACACCATTTTTTTAACAAACATTTGACCATGAAAAATCTATACAGAGTCAAGCTCATTATTAGTTTATATTCTACAAGTTTCCGGAGTTTCTATGAATTTAATTATATTTATGGTGAACTCGAAATTTCTCTGAAGATATTTGTTCAAATCTATCATTAGCTATGTATATAAAAATTTACAACTTTTTAGCCAATGTCACTGACGAGGGTTAACTCGACAAATGTCCTAGATGAAGGACTTAGGATCGGGGAGATAGGGCGTCGGATGAACTCGAAGGTAAGGTTAGTTGAAATAGGTGTGTATCGAAAGTAAACTTGGGTGTTCAACCTGGCTTGCTTTCAATCTGCCCTACCCCGTCCCCTCCTGGCCCCTATATATAGGTGGCCAGGTCTCGAGGATCGGGTCGGGTTTGATACAGATTACAAATATCGACATACGGTAATAACTCGTATTCGACTATCATTACAGTTGGGCCTAGCTTAACGGGCCTCAGGGGTACTCAACTAACGGGCTCTACTAACTATACCCTTGTCAGTAGCCCCTGAGATTCTACCAGAATTGCAGATTCGGGTTGAATCTCTAATCTTCAAATCTTCGACTTGATCAATTCTTCGACTTTATCTTCAAATCTTCGACTTGGTCTTTCGACTTATACTGATGATAATTTGCTCGCAAGGGGTCTCGATGAACAAGCCTGACAACCCTGACGGATCAAGAGGTCAGTTAACTGCCGGAACAGACACTTGTCACCTACTTCAAATTCAATCCCCTTGGACTTGAATTCGGGATACCGGTCAAACTCACTCTTTTGCCTCATTTAGGACTTACAAAAAATGAGTCCCAGTGGTTCTCAGGGTACCCAGTGCATCCACCAGGATTTTCTTCGCGTCGTAGACACGGATACATACCAGCAGAGCGCATCCATGTGCGTATACTAGGCCACACAGGACGGATCCCGGGGTCTTACCTTCGTAATAAATCACGGCATTCGAGTTTCGTTGCGATAACGTAACTCGAGAATCTCATGTCGCAGTCAAAGTTTGACTGAAAATATTCGGGTTTCAACAACCATAAAACTCGCTCCCGATGGGAGTAACTTCTCTTTAATTTGTCGACTACGTAGTCGAAGATTTTTGTATGCTTATTCTTCTGTAATTTCAATATTGACTATTTCATCTCTATCGGGTGCGCGCTCAGCGCTCCCGATGGGAGTAGCCCCCGAGGCTATGTTTGGCAACTTGTAGTCAAGCATAGGCTCAAAGTTCAGCTCTTCTTTCCATTGTGGACCTTTTACTATTTGACGAGCCCCCGAGTCCAAGTCGAGGTTTCCATATCGCGCGATCATAGCCTCCTGTCTTGTTTTTCTTCATTGATATTATCGTCTGCTCTACGCAGAATTTAACTCCTACTTAAAATTTGTTTGTGGGCTGCGCCGTAGCACGGGGGCCCAATAATACGCGTTTATAAATAAAGCACCATCTGTTAAGGATAAAAACCCTAATCAGATCCCTTCCTCCGCCGCATCATCTTCTCTCCTCCATCTAGGGTTTTTCTGAGGTTTCTCTCTCGCATCCATGGCAGATGCTGCAGGCTCCCGCCTGAACCTTGGTTCCCCGGCGGTACCACGAGGTCGGGGTCGCCCTCGCGGCAGCAAGAAGAAGAACACCGCGCCGGCCGCCGCAGGGACTTCGTCAGATGCTCCGGCGAAACGCCGTCCCGGCCGCCCACCTGGTAGCAAGAACAAACCCAAAGTGACTAACATCACTCCAGGTCCAATCGCTTCTCCATCTGTTGCTTCAGCTGCTCCTGCTGTACTTCCCCGTATCTTTTCTTTCCTTTGCATTGCCATGGCGCAGTGCCGTGAAATTCAGCGCTTGCCGCTAGATTTCACGAAGTTTATGGATGGCCGCGAACTGCGAGAAGCGGTTCTTCGTGAACAGTCTGGCGGTGGCGTCCCCTATGAGGTGGAGGTGTGGTATGATGGCGACGGCGAGCAGTACTTCAGAGGTGGCTGGTCGCAATTTGCTGAGGACCACGACATTCATCAAGGCTTTATCATGGCCTTCGACTTCCACGTCGGCACGTCGAAGTTTGACGTGAAGATCTATAATGGCACTCTTTGCCAGAAGAAGTATGAAGCTTGAAGCCCTCTTTTATTAGGATCTGTTATCCATGTAATTTCGTTTGACAATGTCCTTCCTGCAATGATATTTGCAATAAATATTCGTACTTTATGTTGATATCGTTTACTAGCACCATGAGAACAAATCATGTTCGGAGATATGCTTTCCATATGTCGGGTTCTTTGCGAACCAATAAATGTAAGGATGATATCGGGTTCTTTTTATGAACCAAATTCTCTCTATATTTATCGGGTTGTGTAAACAACCTTAAAGGAAGACCCCTTCAACTTGTCATAACGATTTTTCCATACGACCCAGGGGTTGAAGCCCCCGAGCGGAGAAGTAACACGAGAATCGTACAATTTTGTCGAGTACAACCCAAAAGAACCCGACCTGTGGCCTCATGTTCTGGGTCCAGAAGGTTAACTCGAATATATTGATATCTCTATACTTAGTCTACGCGTAAAAACGTCGTAGCTGTTCTGCATTCCACGGGTTGCTTTCGTCCTTCCCGGTCTTCTTGTCTTGTAGTCGATATGCTCCTCCTGGTATTACTTCCGTGACGATGTAAGGTCCCACCCAAGGGGACTCCAATTTGCCATGGCTATCTTGCCTAAGTCGCAAAACAAGATCTCCCACCACGAAGGATCGTGGTCGAACTCGACTACTATGGTAGTTTCGTAGACTTTGTTGATATTGCGTAGCCCTTTCTAATGCTTTGTCTCTTGCTTCATCTAGTGCATCGACGTCGTCTTGTAATGCTTCTGTTGATGTCGCCTCATCATATGCTGTCACTCTTGGAGCTTCATGTGTAACTTCGACTGGAAGCACGGCTTCTGCGCCATGGACCAGGAAGAAAGGAGTTTCTTGAGTTGCTGCATTGGGCGTAGTTCTTAAGCTCCAAAGAACGGAGGGCAATTCTTCTACCCAAGCGCTCTTGGCTTTCTCGAGAGGTGCTAAAAGCCTCTTTTTTATTCCACTACTTATCAGGCCATTAGCTTTTTCGACTTGCCCGTTGGTCTTCGGGTGCGCCACAGATGCGAATTTAAGCTTGATTCCCAATCCTTCGCAATAACTTCTGAATTCTTTTGAAGTAAAATTTGTCCCGTTGTCTGTGATGATGCTATGTGGTACACCAAAACGAAAAACTATCGACTTGATGAAACTGATTGCTGCTGTAGAGTCTTGAGTTGTTACTGGGGCCGCTTCCACCCATTTGGTGAATTTGTCGACTGCTACCAGCATATAGACATGCCCTCCTGGCCAAGATTTGTGCAACTTTCCCACCATATCGAGTCCCCATTGTGCGAAGGGCCAAGATAATGGTATTGTTTGTAGCTCCGCTGCTGGCGCATATGGTCTGGATGCAAACCTTTGACATGCTTCACACTTTCGAACTATATCTTTCGCGTCTTCGATGGCTGTTAGCCAATAGAATCCCGCTCGAAAAGCTTTTGCCGCTATTGCTCTGCTGCTGGCGTGATGGCCACATACTCCGCCGTGTATGTCTTTCAATATTGTTTGCCCTTCCTGGGGTGTGACACAGCGTTGTAAAACGCCTGTAATACTTCTCTTGTATAGTTTTCCTTCAATCACGACAAACGCTTTCGCTCTTCGAGTTATCCTCTTAGCCTCCACTGCATCTTCTGGTAGCTTTTTATTTATCATGTACGCAATATATGGCTGCATCCATGTTTCTTCTATCATCATGACTTCCTCTGGCTCTGTCATAGCCCCCGAGCCTGTCGTGGTAGTCGAACTTTTAGCACTTTTTATTGACCTTTCCGCTATTTCTTCCCAGAATACTCCAGATGGCACAGGTAAGCATTGCGATCCAATATTTGCTAAAGTGTCGGCTTCCTCATTGCTGTTCCTGCTGACGTGAGAGACTTCGCATCCATCGAACGTTCCTTCTAGATAATGGTACAAATTCTTGTAGGCCATCATGTTGTCATTGATTGTGTCACACCTGTTCATAACTTGCTGGACAACAAGGTTAGAGTCTCCAAATATCTTTAGGCGAGTTGCTCCACAAGCTTTAGCCATCTTCATTCCGTGCAACAAAGCCTCGTACTCCGCCTCATTGTTAGAAGCCTGCGGGAAGCTCATCCGTAAGACATACTTTAATTTGTCGCCGTGAGGCGATATTAATACTACTCCTGCGCCTGCTCCTTGGACTCGCTTTGAACCATCGAAGTACATTGTCCAAGTACTCGATAAATCTGGTGGTCCCGTGCTTTGCAACTCGAGCCACTCTGCTGTAAAATCTGGCAAAATTTGTGACTTGATCGCCTTCCTTTTTTCGTACGTGATGTCCATGGGAGATAACTCGATTCCCCACAAAGAGACACGGCCCGTTGCTAAAGGGTTGTTCAATATGTTCGATAGTGGTGCTTCATTGACTACTATAATTGGGTGCATAGTAAAATACTGTCGTAATTTACGTGCAGTAGTGAAGACACTGTACGCCAACTTCTGATAATGCGGGTACCTCTGTTTGGTTGGAGATAGCACTTCACTGATGAAATATACCGGTCTTTGGACGCCATGAGCTTTGCCTTCTTCACTTCTTTCGACTACTAGAACTGTACTTACCACCTGATGGGTTGCGGCGATGTACAGTAGTAGTGGCTCTTTTTCTTTAGGTGCGACCAGCACTGGCGGTGTGGAGAGCACTTTTTTCAATTGCGCAAACGCTGCGTCTGCTTCTTCTGTCCACTCAAATTTGTCGTCTGACTTCTTCATAAGTGCATAAAAAGGAAGCGCCTTCTCCCCTAGTCGAGCAACGAAACGACTTAATGCCGCGACTCGTCCTGCTAATTTCTGCACATCGTGGAGTTTCGTGGGTTTCCCCATTATTAAAATTGCTTGAATTTTCTCTGGATTCGCCTTTATTCCTCGTGCTGACACCAAGAATCCCAAAAGTTGCCCTGCTGAAACTCCGAAGGAACACTTTGTCGGGTTCAACTTAAGCTTGAACTTGTTCAGGTTATCGAAGGTTTCTGCCAAGTCGCTGATTAAAGACTTCTCCTCTCTTGTAGTGATGACTACATCATCAATGTAGACTTGTATGTTGCGCCCTATTTGGCTCCCGAGGCAACTTTGCATCATCCTTTGATAAGTTGCTCCTGCGTTTTTTAGGCCGAATGGCATCACTTGGTAGCAAAACACCCCATACGGTGTGATGAAGGCCGTTTTTTCTTCGTCCTCTTTCCTCAGCTTGATCTGGTTATAGCCAGAATATGCATCCAAAAAGGAAAGCCTTGCGCAGCCCGCTGTTGAATCGATTATTTGATCGATGCGGGGTAAGGGGAAGGGATCCTTTGGACAGTGCTTATTGAGAGACGTGTAGTCGACACATACTCTTTGTACGTCTGTGTTCTTCTTGGGTACTATTACTGGGTTCGACACCCAACTCGAAGTTTTGATTTCTCTGATAAATCCCGCACTTTCTAATCTGTGCAATTCTGACGCTATTGCTTTCCTCTTGGGTTCATCAAATCGCCGCAGTGGTTGCTTTACTGGTTTCGCCTTGGGGTCTACATTTAGTGCGTGCTCGACGAGTTCCCTGGGAACCCCTGGCATGTCCGATGGACACCAGGCGAAGATTTCCCAGCGCTCACGGAGGAACTCGACGAGCGCGCCTTCCTATGCGGGATCCAAGTTGACCGCAATTGATGTCGTCTTGTTTGGGTCCGTAGGGTGGACCTGTATTTTCTTTGAATCCTGCGTTGTGTCGAAAGCCTTATCTGGCAGGGATCGTCCAACGTCGGGTAGCACGTTATGATCTGTTTCTCCTTTTAACCTCTCGTATTCTGCTGTCATGCCGAAGGTTTGTGCCATCTTGTTGAATTCTTTGTCGCATGTGTTGGCTACTTCAAAGCTCCCTTGTACTGTGATTGTTCCTTTGGGCCCTGGGATTTTTAACGTGAGATACGCGTAGTGCGGTACTGCCATGAATTTTGCAAATGCTGGGCGCCCCAGGATTGCATGATATTGTGACGGCCAATCCATAACTTCGAACTCCAGTTTCTCTCTTCTATAATTTTCGCTGCTACCAAAGCAGACGTCGAGTTCTATTCTTCCCAAAGGGTAGTTTGCTGCTCCTGGTACTATCCCGTGGAAAGAGCAATCTGTTGGCTTCAGACTCGTCGGTGATATGCACATAGCCTTTAGTGTTCTAGCATATATTAAGTTTATGCCGCTCCCTGCATCCATGAACACTCTTCCGATGTCGTATCCTCCTATTTGCGCTTTTAGAACCATAGGCGCATGGCCCGGCCTAGGAACTTTCCGTGGGTGATCCGCTCTACTGAACTTGACTGGTTGCTCTGACCATCGTAGATAATCTGTGGTAGCTGGTGGTGATGATATTGCTAGGTTCACTTGCCTGGATATGCTCTTTCGCTCTTTTTTCGACTTAGGCACTGGTTGAATCATGGCTGATATGTATACTTGCGACTCTAGGTGCTTTGATAATCTTTGAGTTTGATATCCTTGGCTTCTACGTTTTCCTTCTTGCCTTCCTTCTTGGCTCGAGCCCATGGCACCTTGCAACCTTAGGAATGTTCGACAGTCCTTCATCTGGTGATTTGAGACCCTTTTCCCGTCGAGGTATGCGTAGTGGATTCGACAAGGACCGTATAGCATATCCTCAGCCGAAGGACCAGAGTATCTTGATTTTTCTGTCCCTTTTGCCTGAAACCTCATATTTTCGTACCCTTCTTCTTCTTCTAGTACATAACCTGCGGCTACCTGATTTCGCCTTCCTTGGTTACCCCCGCTGCGGTATCGTCTCCTCTGTTGACTTGTTCTGTCGACTTCTGGCGAACGTCCTCTTTTATTGTTATACGCGTCCTCTCCATCAGCAAATTTGTTGGCTTGTTCCATTAGCTCAGCTACTGTCGTAGGTCTTGTTCTTCCTATTTCTTCCACAAGGTCTGAGCGACGAAGTCCTTCCGAAAAAGCGTCTATCGCTCGCTCGTCGGAGACGTCCTCTGCTGAGTTTTTAATTATACTCCAGCGTTGTATATAAGAACGTAGCGTTTCGCCTTTCCTTTGCACACATGCTTTAACTTCTTCCAGTGATGCTGGGCGTTTGTAGGTGGAACGAAAATTTCTTGCGAATTGACTTTCGAGTTCCCCCCAGCTTCCAATGGATTCGTCGGGTAGGGTGTTCAACCAAGACCGGGCAGCGCCGGTGAGGTGTAGCTGCAAACTTTGCATTGCGGTCGCCTTTGTTCCTCCTAATATCTGTACTGCTTGTAGATAATCTGATAGCCACAATGTGGGTTCCTGCGATCCGTCGTACTTGCTCTGATCATGAGGTAATTTAAATCCTTTGGGTACTCGCGTTTTGCGAACCCTACGGGTAAAGCACAACGCACCCATATCTTTATCATTGTCTTCGTAATTTTCTTCCCTCCAAGCATGTCGCGATTTATCTACTCGAGCTTGTGCTATTATACTTCTTGCATCCTCCTTCCTTTTCCGTCGCTTTCTCTCTTCTGATGATTCACTATAGTCATCGCTTGAGTACTTGTACCTGAACTTCTCCTTGCCGCTTCCCTTGTAACTTGTCGACTTCAACTCTGGGGCTTGCTCCCTGATTTTACCTTCTACTATTCCGAGGCTTCGTATCGCGGCTCGGTGCATATCTTCTCGCGGGTCCCCATGCTCTGGTCTTGTGGCTAGTAAATACGCTTGTGCTGCTGCCAATGCCGCCTCTGGCGTTTTTTGTATCAGGTCATCTTCCTCCTCTTCTAGCTGTGGGGTGGGGCTCCTCGAATACCCCTCTTCTCTGTCGCGTGCTGTTACCCCCCTTCTGTGTTTTGGATCTCCACGCCTCTCTCTGCTATATTCTGAGTCTTCACTATAGTCTTCCCCGTATTCTTCCCTTGATATGTTGTTGTTGTCTTGAAACATCATGTCTCTTTCCTCCCTTAGTTTCTTCTTGTGTTGGTATAGTGCATACTGATATCCCATGAGAACTTCTCTTCGCGATCCCTCGGGTACTTCTGTACCATGATTAATGGCTGATGTAATCATCCTCCATTCACCAGCCGAGACATGGACTTTCTCTTTTTCCTTTTTGTTGTGATTTTTCACTTTGTCGACTTGCCTGTCGAACTTTTTGCTTCCTTCGCTGTTATTTCCATCTTCTGCTTCAGTGATAATAACGCATAACTGATGTACTTTGGAGACACCGCTGCTTCCTACGGCGAAGTCCCTTGCGTTGTTGTGCGTCTGGCACGCTTTTTCTTCTGAGTCGAATTTTTCCTGAATTTCGTCGCTTTCTGTGAGTAATGCTTTTTCTAAGCTGACCGGCGAGTTTATCTCGCTGGAAGAGCCTTCTGATGATTCCAGTACTTCCTTTGTTTCGGGCTTGCTTGCCGATGGATCTTGATCTTGTTTCGTCGGATCCGAAAGGCGAGAGGAACCCGACGGCCCGATGAAGATGCTCAAACTTCCAATTGTTAGTTCCACCTCTTGACTTCCGTCGACTTCTGGACTGCTGTTGGCTAAAAGCGAAAAAGCCGTCGAATTCATGGTTCCAACGCCCAGAGTCCCCACGGTCGGCGCCAATTGACGAGGGTTAACTCGACAAATGTCCTGGATGAAGGACTTAGGATCGGGGAGATAGGGCGTCGGATGAACTCGAAGGTAAGGTTAGTTGAAATAGGTGTGTATCGAAAGTAAACTTGGTTGTTCAACCTGGCTTGCTTTCAATCTGCCCTACCCCGTCCCCTCCTGGCCCCTATATATAGGTGGCCAGGTCTCGAGGATCGGATCGGGTCGGGTTTGATACAGATTACAAATATCGACATACGGTAATAACTCGTATTCGACTATCATTACAGTTGGGCCTAGCTTAACGGGCCTCAGGGGTACTCAACTAACGGGCTCTACTAACTATACCCTTGTCAGTCACTAAATAGAAAACTAACATACATCTGTTACAAAAAATATTTATTTAGCATAGGAAAGTGTTTTTCAATATATATTAAAATATATAATGTTAAAAATAATATTAATGAAATTTCGAATTAAAGATACACTCATTTAGAATGTAGTCTAATAAAAAAAGTAATTACCAAAGATATATTCTAGTGTAAATTATATTTATTAAACTCACCCTCGATACCAAATTTCTTTGGACTGGCCACATTAAACCAGTTCAACACATCATGAATTGTGCAGGTGTAAGCAAACTCTTCGCAGAAGTGTCCATCAACACAATGATTACATCGCCATCCTCCTTCACCTCGCTGGAGCTTCCGTCTGAATCCGGGGCATCAGTGGGGGGCGCCTGCTATGTTGTCGCCGCCAACTCCATGTCGGGTGTAGAGCCCGGTCTAACGATGAACACGCGGCCATCACCGCCGCGGACAACCTCCTTGATCTCGGTGCCCCCTTCCCCTATGTACGCGACGAAGGAGCACGTCGGCCCGGTGGTCTGACCTGAAGGGAGGGCGCGCCGCTAGCTAGTCGAAGATGCAGGCAGATCTTGCGGCAGGCCGTGGTGGACACTTGGCACAGACGGGAGCGCGAAGAGGGCCTTGGTGCCGGGAGGGGGAAGCACAACGCGGTGGACTTGGGGCCAATGTTGGTGAGGGACGGTGAGTTAACCTCGGGGGATGGGGCCGGGGCAGCGGGTGGAGTGCTTGGAGTAGTCGATAGCGAGTCCGCCTTGGAGGAACGGGCCGGGGCGGCCGTGGAGTCCTTGGAGGGGTCGACAGCGAGTCCGCCTCGGAGTCCAGCGGAGATGGCTCTCACTGCGCCCGGCGAGCACGCGCGAACATCTCCTAAACAGAAGCATCCGCGACAACGACGACGGCGACGGCCACGGGGAGGATGCCCAGAAAAAGTAGCACAAGGGTATGTGACGCGTCATGGCATCGGTGTGTCTCTGGCTCTCTACTCTCTCTCTCTCTCTCTCTCAAGTTGGAGGAGGGGAGGGGATTTAAGGAGATGATTGTTTACCGCGAGGAAAAACAAAACCTCGCGCAACTTGCTTTATTTTCCTTTAGATATTCAGCTTAAGACATATTTGAAGAAATCCTACGAATTCAATTTGAGACACAGTTGAAAAATGTCTACAAGTTTGATTTTGTGAACTGTTCAGAAATTCCTGAAAATGAATGTTTAGAAAATATTGAAAAGCGCCTCAAATGTACATTGGCGACATTGCTTAAAGACCCTAGGATATGCTTAAACCTTTTTCTACCGAACAAAATGCAATACTTGTTTTTTATTTGTCTCCAAAAACTTTTGAAGGCAACTTCTATTTGAGCGCTAGTATTCCTTATTATGTTTAGTTCCACAACACCAATGAGAAAATTTGACCAACGTGTAAGCGTATGAACCACCGCTTATTGTCATATGGTCTCGTGTTTAGTTCATGTTTAGTTCCACAACACGCGCCCACGCCGACGGCAACGGGAGGGACACGCCTTGGGTTGAGCGCGCCGTGGCCGTCGCCGTAGAGGCGTAGACCCTCGTGATCCGACAGGCCCTGCTTATCCGACGAGATGAACGCCTTCAGGCTCGCCGGGGACATGACGCACCTCATGAGCGTCCTCGTCCTCCTGCTCAAGATCCACACCATCAAGTCCTGCGCCGGCGTTTCCCTGAAGACACAAGAGTTATATGCTCTTGTTTTCGCTACTTGCTACTTGGATATGTTTACAAGCTTCATATCCCTGTACAATACGGTTATGAAGCTGATTTTCCTGGGTAGCTCATTATCAATTGTTTGGTATATAAGGCGTCACAACATGGTCCGTAGATCATATGACAAGGAGCATGACACATTCCGACATCAGTTTATTGTTCTGCCATGTATTCTCTTGGCCTTGCTTATATGCACGGGGCGGGGGCACCGTCTGGCGCCGTGGTGGCGTCGATGGTAAGCCTGGTGAAAGGCTTTGGTTCGGTCTAGCACTCCGGAGATGGGTTAGAGGAAAGAGGTGGCGGTGACCTCTGAAGTTTGCGCACAAGGCGCTTTCTTTTGGATTGTACCAGGGAGTCGACGATGGTGGTGGATGAGGCACAAGGCCTTGTCCAATCATCTAGTGTTTGTACTAGTTTGGTGATGCTTTGACATCTTTTTTTTTATGGCTTCGGCTTGTATGATCGTTGTAAGTCTTTTGGCCAGTCTTCTGTTAAATAAATGAAATAAAAGCTGACCGTATGCATCTCCTTGATGCAGAGGCTGGGGCTACCCCATTTCGGAAAAAAATATGGTCTCGTGTACTCCTGGACCTGCCACGCGCAACCAGCCAATTGGAACGAGGCTTGCATGTCTCACGCATATTCTGGAAATTCATGAATCGATCAGAAAATAAGTTATTTGTCTGTGACTTTTGTACCACATATGAACTATTTGGATCAACCTTGTTAATCGTCCGATGCAAATTCTCTAGGTTTGCCACGGTGTTTGTTGCAGCCTTCTAACCGGAACACAATTTTTGTGTAGTACTTGCGGCTTCCAAATGTTGTCCAAATCGACCGATCACCTAACGGGGAGAGCTGGACTGATCACTCGACAACCAATCGAAAGATGGTTGCATACCTAGTCTTTAGGTATGTGAGAATGTCCTCTGTAGGCCTCTGCATAGGTTTGTGTTATTTATTTATTTTGAATATTCATAGGTTTGTGTTATAGTTCCACCAGATTCAGTAACCATGAAGTGTAAGGATTACACTGGCGAGTTCATATACAGGAATTGGTAAACGATACAAGGGAAATTTGTGATATATGTAGAGAAGCAAGCAACGGGGATGAGGAATTGGCATCATGTGACGTTTCCTTACCTCCTCTTTTTTGTCACCTGGTCCAGCAAGTTGTCGTAGCACCTTGATTGCACGGCTGGTCTTAGGCCTCATTTGCTTAAGCCTATTCTTCGCATCTCTCTCTAAGGTCATGTAGCATATCTGATACCTTCTTTAGTACTGGCTCCATTGGGACCGTAACATCCCCTCTTCCTTTTAAACCGGCTTGCCCCCAAGACAGAACTAATGGAAACGTGGCCATGACCTCTTGTTCATCCTCCCATGTCGCTAAATCTGTGCCCACACATGTCCACTGAATCAAGAGTTGTTTACCTGGCATGTTACCATTTGCGTACGACCATGATTGCAACACTCGTTCTGGCTCACATCTCGTCTCAGTATTCTCTGGCAGCGCAGATTGCAAAACGTCTATGGCCATAGTATTGAGACACATGGAGCACTTGTTTTTCAGCTCCTATGCCGCTTTTCCAGTTCTCCTTGTTATCTGGCACGGGCCATAACATTGGAAAGAAATTTTCTGATTTGCTCACGTTGCCACTGATTTTTAGATATAAGGCAGTTATTTTACATATACCCAACCGCCTGCCTCGATCTGCCGAGTGCGGTGCCTGTTTGCTTGATTCTTGATTCACAACTGAACTATAACCAGATGTTGATGAAGAATGTCTTGCATTTTCTCCCTCTGTCACAACCAATCTGTAACATCTTGAATAGCACACGACTATAATCAATCAATGCCCATGTGTACTGGCTCCCTACTGTACACTACCTCAAAGGGAGTCTATTTCACATTCGCAAAAAAAGGTGTCTATTCCAGAGATGACTGTTTGGTAGTGTTATACCAAAATTCTACCAATGGCTACCACTGGAGCCATTTGTGTTGGCAACCATGAACTAAACACCGCAAGTAATCCTCCAAACATTGATTCACCCTCTGTCACATATGATAGATTTTGGCTGTCCATCACTAGTAGAAAACAGGGCTTTGGTCCTAAAGTAATGTTTGCATTATTCCTTGACAAAAGTCCATGGATATATCTCTCCGGGCACTATTGGGAACCGCCAACGGTTGCAGCAACCCTGTTATTTGACTCGCACAGGTTATGCTTAAAAGTAGAAGACTTTGCTTGATTTTTTTTTTTGACATTTTGCACCATAATATGAACACATAATACAAAGTTTCTTTACAATATTCATTCTTTGCTAACCAAAAAAGAGTTCGCAACGCATGACGGCAAAAAAAATGCAGGAGTCTGTACTTTTATCAAGAAACTTTTCGTATATGTGGGCACGTCAGCTGCATGGAACAGAAGTTGTCGAGCGGCCCGGTGCAGTCAGCTGCAAGGTAGGCCTTGTGCTTCTGCTTCTTATAAGTGCAACGAGCTCTACAAGCAGGCTACGTGGTCTACCAGGATACGCTGGATAAGTGGATATGCAGCTGAACCAACTATTCTTCTCAACATTTTTCTTTCTGAAACCTATGAGGGCAATTTCTGGTACTTGACTAGAAAGTTGACAAGATTCCTCCACTAGTTAACACCTTAAAGGTCAACTGATCATAGATGTGGCTTTTCCGGAACGACGCACTTGTTTGATGGTATTCTCGGAACGGCGACTAATTCATAACATTGTCATAATGCGTCCATCGTTTGATGGCATTTACACTATTGTCTTTTTGAAAAGAAGGTCATAAATTTTTCAGAGTCAAACAATGTAAAATTTAGCCAAAATTATCGAGAGTTATAACGGTAATGAAAGTATGTTTTCATGAATATGGTATCTATACATCTTATAAAGCAAAACTTCACTAAGAGATCATTTAAGTTGTTTATCTCAACTTGCAAGCTATACACATCGTCTACTATATTAGTCAACCAATTATCCATGTCATCCACTAATTATAGTATATCTTTGTATACAATATATCCACCTCATCAATTCTTTTAAGCCATACAGTTACAACTTCACTATTTTTTGTTGGCAAGTACACAACAATATGTTAATTACATTTATTCCATTAAATATTGTGACCAATTGAATCTTTAGATTTGAATAGATAATTTTATATTTCATGTATCTTATACATAGTAAAGTTTTAAAAGAGATTCCCGCTGCAACGCGTGGGGTATTTTTCCGGTTGTATATATGCTAATGTCCTTTTTATAATAGTTGAAATTTTATGTTGCTTATCCTTGGAATATAAGCATTTTTAAGGAGGTAGTAGTGCAGATATGCTGAATAATGATGATCTGGATCTTGAAATTCAATTTCCGTTAGATTTTTGTTTTGTTAATTGAATAACCCTTGGTTCCATCAGTCTTCACGTGATCGGCGCCCAAGCATTTGCTCTAACCACCCGCAAATATATATGCATGAGTGTTGGATTACACCATCGTGAATTTTAGTCGGCACTCCAAACCTCTCTATCGATATGTACAGTAAGCTAGTTAAGCAGGGCACGCTGGTGGCAACCCAGTCTATATGTACAGTAGCTAGCTATAACACGAACGCTACATATCTTTCTCCTCTTTGATCAAATCGAAGACACACCAGAAGAGCCCAAACTTTTCTGAACCATTATCTTTGCAATGCCTTGTCCATGGCAACAACTCGCATATGTAAATCTCCACCAGATAGAGGGTTGCTTCCGGCGACGGTGGCCCTCTGATAACGACGACGGATGGGGCGGGTAAGGAGATTAGGAGGGCAGTCAATTCAATTGCACCCTTGAAGAAGACTAGCTAATTTGTTTATTATTTTTGAAATAAGACTGGCTAAATCAAAATTCCCTTTATATATGGTGATGGTGAAATCATTCATTATGGTCTTTAGGGTAGAAGAAAGCTGCCTTGACGTGCACCAAATCGCTGCACCTAAAACCCTAAGCTAGCCACTTATATAAATGACCCTAAGATAAGCTAGCTAACTCACACAAGAACACTTCACTCCACACCGTCTTAAACAACGCAAAAGAAATGGAGGTCGTGTCATGGTGGCTTCGAGGCTTCCTCAGCAAGTACCCGGAGGTCATGGCGTCGATCGCGTGCTTCCTCATCCTGTTCTTCGGATTTCGACGACGCGACGGGCTGCCGACGAACTGGCCCGTGATCGGCGCGGTGCCGGCGATCAGCCTGAACGCCGGGCGCGTGCACGACTGGCTCACGGAGTTCCTGCGCACGGCGCCGGGAATGTCGCACGTCATCAAGGGGCCCTTGGGTTCGCCGGTCGACGTCCTCGTCACGGCCAACCCGGAGGACGTCGCGCACATCTTCACCGCCAACTTCGGCAACTACCCCAAGGGCGAGGAGTTCGCCGTCGTCTTCGACGTGCTCGGCGAAGGCATCTTCAACGCCGACGGCGAGTCGTGGGCGTTCCAGCGCCGCAAGGCGCACGCGCTGCTGTCGGACGGGAGGTTCCGCGCCGCTGTCGCCGAGAGCACCGCCCGCAAGCTCGACGACGGGCTCCTGCCGCTCCTCGAAGGCGTTGTTGCCTCTGGCGCCGTCGTGGACATGCAAGACGTGTTCATGCGCCTCACGTTCGACCTCACGGCGATGTTCGTGTTCGGCGTCGACCCTGGCTGCCTCGCCGCCGACTTCCCGCGAGTCCCCTTCGCCGCGGCCATGGATGAGGCCGAGGAGGTGCTGTTCTACCGGCACATCACGCCCATTGCGTGGCTGAGGATCCAGACCTACCTAAACATCGGCCACCAGAAGAAAATGACTCAGGCTCGGCAGGTGCTCGACGCGTCTATCGCCGAGTTCGTCTCGCTCCGGAGAGAGCGCGCCGCCAGTGCCGACGCCACCGGACGAGAGACCGACGACGGCGCCGACCTGCTCACGTTGTACCTGGCGTGCCAAGGCGAGGTCGGCAAGGACGGCGCCGAGTTCGACCGGTTCTTGCGCGACACGACACTCAACCTCATGATCGCGGGCCGCGACACGACGAGCTCCGCCCTGACATGGTTTTTCTGGCTGCTCGCCAACCACCCCGACGTCGAGGCCAAGATCCTCGCCGAGCTCCGCGATCACCCTTCGTCCGGCCAACACCGCACCGCCGCCGAGCTGAAGCGCCTCGTCTACCTCCACGCGGCGCTGTCGGAGTCGCTCCGGCTGTACCCACCGGTGCCGTTCGAGCACAAGGCGGCGGCGCGCCCGGACACGCTGCCGAGCGGCGCGGCAGTGGGGACGACGCGGCGGGTGATCGTGTCTCTCTACTCGATGGGCCGCATGGAGTCGGTGTGGGGCAAGGACTGCCAGGAATTCCGGCCGGAGCGGTGGCTGAACGAGGCGGGGCGGCTCCGGCACCAGCCGTCGTACAAGTTCGTGGCGTTCAACGTGGGGCCCCGGACGTGCCTCGGCAGGGATCTGGCCTTCTCGCAGATGAAAGCCGTCGTTGCCGCAGTCGTCCCGAGGTTCCGGATGGAGCAGGTCGCCGGCGCTGAGGCGATTCCCAAGCTGTCCATCATACTCCACATGAGGGATGGGCTCAAGGTGAGGGTGCACCAGAGACACCACGACGATGCCAGCATAGGTGCTAGCTAGCTAGGGCAACGTACGTATGCTTGCAAGTCTAATGCACGTAGTACATCCATACAATATACATGCAAATCATTAATCATATACTCCCTCATATCCATATTACTTGTTGCTAATATGGAGTATATACATGCATCAAGGTAGCCCCAGGGCATGCTTGCTCGACATGTAAATGATACTGCTACAAGAACAAGATCCTGATGTGTGTGTGTATATATATATGTAAAATACAATTTCGAAATTTGTGCTACCAAGGCAAAAGGAGAATGGTGTCGAAATGATGCAATCTGGTGAACGATAAACCTGCATGTCTGTGTGCCCAGTCGCCAACTGTATTTTATTTTGGAAATATGGCATCAAGCTAGCATGCATGCTGAGTATGCGAGATGATTCTATAGAGCTGAGATAAACGCGAGTGGACACTGGGCAGATTTGGTCACTTACTGAACGCTGGCTGCCGTAGAACTTTTGTCACCCGGACACGGAAAGTTGAATGGGACAAGCCACCAGCAGGCCATTTCTTTGATTTCCTGTTGAAATTTTGTTTCATTCCGCAACAGAGAACACCCGTGCATGTGGGGATTGGAAAAAAGAGATCAATTCTCCATGTCATATCCGCAATGTGAAATGGAAAAGGAGAAGCATGGCCGTTCCGCTTGAACTGCAAGCAGTAAGGATCTGTCCAGTTGAGAGTAGGAAATGCAAGGATCTTTTTATAAGGTATCAATATGGCTAATAGGAAAGCTCCAAGGATCTAGGCGTAAAATCTCTGACAAGATCGGGCCGGCATATGAACCCTAACTTCAAGGATCGTTACTCTTGGGAATGAAAAACATAAAGACCTTTTTATAGCGAAAAATTGAAATGTAGCCCAAGCTATATGTAGCTCGGTTTTTTCAAAAATAAAAAAGGATAATAGTTTTCAAAAAATTGAAAAAATCTAGATACAATCAATGGCGTATTCTACAAGATCTGTAAACTCTCAATTCAAAATACTTAGTACTCTAGTATACACAAAAATGATAAAAATTTACAATTTTTTGATATTCAAAAAGTCGCATTGTTCACTACTTTAGAAGAAAGCTTCTACGTAATACATCTAGAATTTTATTCAGATTTTTTTGAAACTTCAAACTGACGTTTCTTAATTTTGAAAAAAAGGCTACATATAGCCCGAGCTACATTTAGATGCACTCCCTTTTATAAGAGATTCATTTAGAATACATATGCAGGGGTTATGTTTTTTCAAACCTAACAGATTTTTGGTGCATTTTGAAACTTATACCAAATAGAGTACCAAAGTTGTTTTATATTAGGTAAAGTACAAACTGACGGAGGATAAATATTGTTATACTAGCTTAAAATAACATATTTCAAAAAAAAAGCTTAAAATAACATACACGGGCTGTTGGCAGGTTCTCTGCGAAGCCCATCTAAGCCCAATACACTAGACCTTCGTGTAGCTCACACCTGCACTTCTCCCTCCGCGCCGCCGCATTCTCCTCTTGCCTCTTCCACTCTCGCCTGCTCTCCTGCTACTGCTTCGCCAGCCTAGAACCGCACAAGCAGCCGGAAGTAGGCGGAGGCAGCGGTGCTCTTCCCCGTCGAACTGCCTTCTTCCACATCGCACCTCCACCTACAACTACAAGTCCTGCTCCTCGCCGCGGTCTGGTCCTAGCCGTCGCCGCTCCGGACTCGTTCTCCACTTTCCGTCCAGGTCCTTGCGTCGTGGGACGGGGCACCTACCCACGATCTCGGCTACCATTATCCATCCTGCCGTAGCTACCGACCCAACCTCCGGAATGACAGATCAGAAGGCTTCTGCTGCCATTGTAGCTGAATCCGAGGAAAGATCGTACGTGTTCAAGGTACATGGATACTCAAGGCTGAAGGAGCTGTTCAAGAACGGCGAGTGCATGGAATCTCCCCCTTTCAGCGTTGGAGGTGGCAACTGGGTTCTCAAGTATTACCCCAACGGCCGCTCGGCACCTCGTGCTGCTTACATATCCCTGCTTCTTCATTCTGTTGATGACAAGGATGTGAATGCGGAAGCTAAATCCATTCGTGTACTTGACAAGGATGGTCTACCAGCGATAAAGTTCATGGGTACCCTTTCTGAATCGAACTTTCTGGCTGATCTGGACTTTAAACTCGATGCAAAATGGATGTTCCGATCAAAAAAATCGTACTTTGGTTACCATGTATCTCGGGACAAAACAGAGCAATCAGGGTACACAATAGATGACTGCTTAAGCATCAAGTGCGATCTCACTGTCAAGAAGGATATCCAAACATTTGGTAATCAGTTTGTCGTGGTTCCTCCAACCGACTTGCATCTGCATTTCGGCTACCTCCTAGACAGCATGGATGGAGCGGACGTGACCTTTCATGTCGGCGGGGAGAAGTTCTTGGCTCACAGGATCGTGCTGGCCGCTAGGTCATCCGTATTCAAGGCGGAGCTCCTCGGTACCATGAAGGAGAAAAGCGACGGTCCTATTGATATCAGTGACATGGAAGCTGATGTGTTCAAGTCCTTGCTTCATTTCATATACACCGACAACCTACCTGTTCTTCAATCGGCTAGCAGCCAAGGTGAAGCACATCGAGATGTGGTGATGGCTGGCCATCTGCTCGTGGCAGCGGATAGGTACAACATCGGTAGGCTTAAACTGATATGCGAACACAAGTTATGCAGCCATATTGATACCAACATGGTGGCGACCAGTTTGGCTCTAGCTGAGCAGCATAACTGCAGTGGACTCAAGGAAGCTTGTTTACAGTTCCTCACCTCTCCATCCAATTTGGAGGCGATGAAGGCAAGTGACGGCTACGAGCATTTGAAAAACAGTTGCCCGTCTGCCCTAAAGGAGCTGATTGCTAGGCTTCTGCCGGCTGAAATGAAAACAGCCAAGGAAATTATCATGGAGATTTAGTATGTCTCATAGTGGATGAATTCAAATTAGTTATGTATCTATGCATGTTTTAACTCAGTTCTCTATGTATGGTTGCATGTCTGCTGCTGCAAAAAAAAATGTTATCTATGTTGCTTGCTAGCTCTGTAGTTTGCTGGACTGTGTAGGGAACTCCAATTTCTTCTTTCTAGGGCTTAAATGCAATTGGCTGCAATCATATGTATTTATACCTGTACTGCAAGTACAATGGGATTGATTGGGTGATGCCTAGATTTTCTACTTCCTGACATGTATGAATGTCAATTTTCCGTTTCTGTTATGTGTTTGAGGACTTCAATTACTCTATGTGGTCTTGTGTTTTACCTGATGTATTATGTTGAGATTGTGACCCTCTGATTCTTCTTCCCTTGTTTATTTTCTTATAGCATATTATTTTGTTTTGTTTTTTTGCCAGGGAGTTCTTCCCTAATTAAAGTTGTCTCCATGAAGCAGTCATTGATTATGATGTTTGTTTAGGGCAGTTCTTCATTGTAGAAGACACCAAGTGCATGCTGTATAACTCCTGTTTATTCTCAATTCTTGTTGTGGAAGTGAAGATATCACTCTTCTTTTTTTGTTTCTTTTTTTTTCAGTGTGAGTTAGGTAAATATTGGTATGAATTTTGATTCAACTGCACGGCTTTGCTTGGATGTTATTCCAAGTAATAGAGTTTTCGACATTGTTACTGTCAGCATGTTTTTGAGACATGCATTCTAGAATGCTATGGAACTGAATATGTTAGTATGACCGCAACTTTCCTATGGAACTTTAGATACCATAGCGGGTGCAGCTCAAGCTTTTAATCTGAGGGCTCATAGTGTTATGCACTGATTACGGCAAGTCCTGTGAAGTTGGAAATTTGATTGGTTTTATGTAAAGCATACTTTCTAGCAGCCAAAGCTTCTGAAGCATGTCTTGTTATCTTTTGCATTTCCCCTGTATCTTTGGTGTTCCCTTTCCGTGGCTGGTCTAATTACCAAGCAAATGAAGTATGCCCCGGGACAGGCTTTTAAAATTCTTCATTTGTTTTGTTTTGTGTTGCTCCTGAATATATATGCAAGCGCACTCCAGGTTGATGTAAATTCAGTCATAACTGCCAAATATTTGAACCCACTCAAGCCAGGGCTTATAACTGAATGGTATGACAGCAAAGGTATAACTTTTTTCTAGACTTCTAATCAAGCAAAGGTATGATGCCGGTGCATCGGACACGACCTTCGTGTTTCATAGTGGATGAATTCAAATTAGTTATGTATCTATGCATGTTTCAACGTAGTTCTTTATGTGTGGTTGCATGTCTGCTGCCACAAAAAACTGGAATCAATGTTGGTTGCTAGCGTAGTTTGCTGGACTGCCCAGTGTGTAGGGAACTCCAATTTCTCTTTCTAGGGCTTAAATGCATTTGGCTGCAATGTGTTCCTTTTGATGGAAAAAGAACTCACATTTATTGTGCCTAAATTTTCTATTTTCTGAGATTTATGAATGTTAAAACAGGTTTCTACTTGTTTCTCTTTCTGTTATGTATCTGTAAGGACTTCAATTACTCTATGTGGTCTTCTATTTTACCTGATGCCTTATGTTGAGATTGTGATCCTCTGTTCTTCCCTTGTTCACTCTTCTGGTTTTGTTCCTTTTTTCTTCTTCTTCAGTGTGAGTTAGGTAACTATTGATATGAATTTCGATTCAATTGCTCGGCTTTGCTTGGATGTTATTCCAAGCATAGAGTTTTCAGCATTGTTACTGCCAGCATGTTTTCAAGACATGCATGCTAGAATGCTATGGAACTGAGTCTGTTAGTACTATGACCGCAACTTTGAACTATAGCGGGTGCTGCTCAAGTTTTTAATCTGAGGGCTCATAGTGAAGAGAAGTTTCAAGGTACCAATGTCAAAGGGCCAGGCAGAACACAAAACCCTGCAACCCTAGAAATTCCAATGGTTTATGATAATTAAAGCATACTTTCTAGCGGCCAAAGCTTCTGAAGCATGTCTTGTTATCTTTTGCTTTTCCCCTGTATCTTTGATGTTCCCTGTTCGTGGCTGGTCTAATAACCACACGAATGAATTATGCCCCGGGACAGGCATCTGAAATTCCTCATTTTTGTTTCGTGTTTGCTCCTGAACAATGCAAGAATCGCACTCCAGGTTGATGCAAATTCAGTCAAAACTGTCAAATATTTGAACCCGCTCAAGCCAGGGCTTATGACAGCAAATGTATAAATATTCTTTCTAGACTTACAATCAAGGAACACTTATTGTCTACCACCGCCAGCACACATCAGTTCCATCCATGAGAAAATCTTCCCAAACGTAGGTGGAGGTTTCGGCCTCCTTCTATGCAGGCGAGCTTGGAGCGATCAGCACACATCATAGATGGCCGTTTCAGCATCTGGTGATGAAGAAACAGTTTGTAGTGGTTCCTGCAAGTCTGTAACCGACACGGTGAAGAGCACAGTGAGGACGACTTAAACCTTTCTGTTTCTGTCGCACGGTGACGCCGGAGAATCAGGCTGCCAGCGATAGAAGTGAGATGCGGAGAGGGGCACATCAGTTCACATGATATTGCAAACGAAAAAGACTGCCACGCGACACACCGTCAAGGATTGACATACAAGAATTCGAGCTGCTCATATATTCAACAAGTTCAGAGGACACCCCTAGAACGGAAAGAACAACCAGGGTGGTGCAGATATAGCGTATAATTTTATTTCTCTGGAGGATGACTGTAATTTCAGTCCCAGCAACCGCCGGCTGAAAGGGCTGTCTCTCTGTAATTTGTGGGACTTGTCCAGCGGCCTCTTCATTCGCATTCTTTAAGATGATATAGTCAACTGTTCCCACCCTCTAAATAAGATTGTACAATGACACTGGTAGACAACAATCGGCAGATGAAGCCCATCAGTGAAAAACTTGCACATGCGTGATTACATAATGGACTAAAACGATCGGCTATGCTATCACCAACATTACAAGTCGCCTTCAGAATACCTTGTCCGATAAACAAGGAGGGTCCTGAGCCATGTTTTCCGTGCCACAAAAATCACTGGGATGCCCGGATGATCAGAACGATGGAAAGGGTAATAACAGACACAGTAGTGAAGAAGGCCGCCTGCAGGTACCAAGAAAACAAACATTTAAGCGCGAACTTGCTGTAAGCATACTATCCCAGCAAGCTCATCGGGACAAAAACTGTAAATTACTGCTGAGTTGCTAGCATGACCACTGGTTAGTAACTGAAACATTAAGACGGACACTCGCTATAACAAACCTAACAGAGCAAGTTGGTCAAGGGAAAAAATGTTAATGACTGTGCAGAGTTGCTGGTTTGCAATCTAGCGTTGAAGTTTCCTCAAGCAAACAATGGCGGAATAAAAAATAATAAAAGTGAGGCTACTTCATATATGTGCATTTTGATAGAGTAGGATATCAATCTGTCAATCAATATGGTTACACAACCATCAACACATCTGCTATCAGGTTGCATGATGGTTTACATGCATGGACAGATGGCTTTCTAGAAGAAAAATATTTTGCTTCATTTAACTAGATATGAACACACTACTCTGTATCTATGAACTGTTTTCTTTTAGAATTTACATTAATTATAATAGGATTTTCTGTGGAAGGAAAACAAACCGCAATAGCAGAGGCAGCAAGACCCGGGCGCTCTCGGGGATCCCTCTTGTAGTAATTGCAGAAGTAAAGAGTCGTTGCATAGTACCAAAGTAATGGACACAGGAACCCTAAAAGAAATCTGCAACCAGGAATTGTTTGATATGTACAGAATTTGAAATTTACTGAAGTTTATGCAAAAGTTAAAAGGATTCTTACGAGGACCATCCTATTCCACAACCGAAGCAAGGAAGCCGTCTCTCAAACTTTGCCAGCTGTGGGTTCTCTTCATCTCTGAGCAGGCTGTACTTGCCAAGACACCCTTGACAATGGCAAATCTCATCCGAGCTTGCTGCGTAATGCCAAGTGTGAGTTAGATTAGAAAAAACTAAGATAACGCGCATATGGATCATGCTAAAGCTCTGATAAACAGAGGCATAATGTAAACTCAGGAATGACAATTAGGTTATAAGCTATTATGCTACCACGTATGCCAACATCATTATGTAATAAGGTGTTCTTGCAACGAGATTTTCCTTATTTTGTTAACAGTGGCAGACTAAGGGTTCTGCGTTCAGAGCAGCAATTGTGGATTTCCTGCTAATATAACTTAAGCGGTCTAGTGGCAAAGGGAAACTTCAGTTTAATTCAAAAGATAAATACAGAGTTGGATAAGCAGTTACCTTCCCCCATTTATCCTAGAGCTGTTCACAAGAGACGCAACCAGTAACCTTAACACCAACCAAACTGCTTTGCAGACTCCTCCTTACTGGAATCAGCTGAACAAGTTTGGTCCCAAGAACAAAAACTGACAGTAAGCAGCTTGGCACACCAACCCTGCAAGTTTGGCAGAATGGCCATGTTACTGGCATCTGAGAGAAAAATAATACTAGTATATAAATTTCTGCTTAAACACACATATGAGTCTAGTTGGTAGGAACAAATGCTCTGAGCAATCGCAAGTATCCTTCCATGGGAAACAGAAAAGCAGGTGTCATATCTAAAATTCCAAACGTCCGTATACACAAGCCAGCGGTGCTTCCCAGGTTCTAAACCCTGGAGTAAATCAGTCCAACCCCCGAAAATTCATAGAAAATAAGCTGCGGCCGCACGGTCAGTTCAGACCGGTCTAACTCGCTGAAGCAGCTAAACTGAATGATGGGTGGACTAGATTGGCAGGGGAACCTACCACGCAGCAAAGAAAAAAAATCGGCAGCTACCTCGGAGGGGATTCGGATTTGGTCTCCGGCCGCCACGAGGGAAAGGAAGAAGGGAACCGCAAGACGAACTCCCACACCACACCAACCGGCCCAAATGATCCAATCGGGCCAGGATAGGATTCCTTACCGGCGAAGGGAGGAGACCGATCGATGCGACGACAGTCCGGCAGCACCAGCAGGTGCCCGTCGCCGTCGGCGGGGCGAAACGCGAGCGGGGAGAGGATCGGGAGGGGAAGAGATTGGGGAAGGAGGAGGAGTAGAAGAGAGGCGGGGAGGAGGGGGGGGGGGAGAAGGCAGTAGAAGAGTGGAGACGACAAGGACACCGGCACAGCGCTACGCTACAGGCGGTGCCGGTTCCGGTTCCGGTCCCGTGCACCCGCCGCTACGTTTGCTGCAGGAAAAATTATCTGCTGCTTTGGTGGACCGGAGGATTAACAAGGGGTTATGTTCGGATTATGACTTAGTCTTTTCAATAAAACTTTTTCCTTTTTATAAAACTCTATACTACTACTCTGTTCATACATGTGCCGACGATGGGCGCCTTGCGCACCTACCTCCACTGTATTTCGGCAAGCTGGATCCAAAGGATAGAGATGTGATGTTGCTTTTAGGAATGTAAACGGATCGAATTGGTTCAGAATTTTTTTTTACCCCCTCGTATTACTTGTCGCTAATTAGTAATATGGATCGAAGGAAGTACCATAAGTTTCGATCCACTAAGGGGATTAACGAAGGGTTATCAACGGATTATGACTTAGTATTTTCCATAAAAAAATATTTTTCTTTTTAGAACTCTACTCGGTTCATACATGTACCGATGGGCGCCTTGCGGACCTACTGCCACTGTATTTTGGCAAGCTGGATTCAAAGGATGGAGACAACGCGATGGTTGCTTTTAGGGATGTAAACCGATCGAATTGGTTCAGAATTTCATTTTAGTCACTCCGGCCCTTAGTACTTGTCGCTAATTTAGTAATATGGACCGAAGGAAGTACCATATTTTATACCACAAATTTTCGTCAGATTTTGAGCGGAACGGATAATCATCGGATACGGATTTGAAAATAGATATACCGGACCGTGGATTCCGAGCGAAAGTGGAGCGGACTTAGGGCGGAAATAAAATTTATCGGATAATGTAGGCGCATAAGTGGATTGAATAACAATAAAACTAAAAATATTGACAATTTAACAAAATATTCGTATAATAACAATAAGACAATAAAATGTATATAAATATAACATGAACACATAAACATACAGCCTAAGGTACCATTCGCACAAGTTTTAACAGTGTAGTAGCCTAACAGCTTGTAATCTATATGGTAAAATGGCTATTTAAGTGATTACTGAGCATACTCGGGAACTTACTCAAAACTAGTTGTGTTACATTATATTTACACTTTTTAATAAAATTTGGATTATTCGGTTAAAAATATGAGGTGATCCTAATTAATTTTTGGATATCACTATATGATGCTATTTTATATACCATATCCTATACCGTATTCCGGTGCTTAGTTTGGAATCGGATATCCTTATCCGTCAGATTTCTACAAACCAGATAAGCATTCGTTAAAACGGATTTGAAAAGATTTGATATAGAAATTATCCTGGTTAATTTTTAACATATCGAGAACAACATGTTTGTCTTGCAAAATAATAGGGGAGTAGAAAAATATCTATTGAGCCGGTTCTAGATAATAAAGACGCGAGGGGATAGCACTATCGGCGGCAGAGTGATCCACCTACCAGTTAGGCTTAAGAAAATTACTCTTTTTGCGAGGAAAGGGAGCTTTCATATATCAGGAATAACAGTTTTTACAGCTTTCGACTCAACAATGTTCGCTACAACAGAAGGGACGTGCCCCATCCAGTAGTAGCCTTGACCAAAAAATTACATAGTATTGCTTGAGTTTAAAAAGGCTTATATTTTAAAATAAAGATAATAATAAGATAAGTCTTCTCTTTTAGTAGTGTTCGTTATTGCTAAAAGATTATATCGATGTGTCAAAATACAATCTTAAATCTGACCAAGTATCGGTCATATCAATTAGTGCGATAGAAAAGTTCCATCACACGTGTCTTAGACTATCGGTACTTAAAATATTATTTTTCACGATTCGGTGCACAAAATATCTAGCCATCCCGAAGCACAAAATGCGTGACGAGGTAGAAATAGTACTGTGCTTACCATACACATATGTGTACAGCAAGCAAATCCAACGATTGTGATTTACTTTTGCCACGCAAATGGATGATTCGATGGTGCACATCAAATACAAATCAGACAAATAGTGTCATATGCATAGCAGCTCTTAAATAGTACTACCTCTGTTTCAAATACTATCTTTTAAAAACTACTCCCTCCGTTTCAAAATATAAGATGTTTTAGCTTTGTGAAGCAAATGTATTTAGACATCTTTTAGTGTGTAGGTTCACTCGAATACACACACTAAAACATGTCTAGATATATTTGCTTTACAAACCTAAAACATCTTATATTTTGAAACGGAGGGAGTATAACATATTATATTTTTTATATGGAGGTAATAGTAAGAATGAATCCGGTGACGACCCAGCTGAAACTTTGGCAGTCTGAGCAAACAAGGTTAAACTCACAAATATTTAACTAAATTTTTATAAAAATATAAATACAACCATTGCGTCTTCGACAAGCCTGGACGGCTGCCCAAGTTCTAGGGCACTAGATCCGCCCATGAATTCACCGTATACCTAGTTTTTCAACTTTCCATGTCTTGCGAAATTCGGTAATGATTTGGTAGTATACTGCATTGTTCCCAAAATATGTATGTATATAGTTTTTATTTAAAGTTAAAAAAATAAAAATATTTGACCAACTTTATTGAAAAAGTACCGATATTTACAATCCCAAATCAACATAATTAGAACCGCTGTGAATTTTATTTTCATATAATGTGCATTTGGTATTGTAGGTGTTGGTATATTTCTCCATATAGTTGGTCAAACTTTACAATGTTTAATTCTGACTAAAAAAATATAGGCATCCTATTTTAAGGAGTGAGTACATTGTCAATGACTCGTGGACCTGCACAGATTTGGGGTTCTGAAAGTAAAACAAAGTACATTTAGATAATTAGTTTTACAATTTCTTAATGCACTCCTGGCTGAAAGAAACTTTGCATGCGTGTGCTTTATTTTTTAAGGCACGGTGTACGTGATGTAGCCCAAAAATATCCGCTCTTCTGTTTAGGGCATCTCCAGCGGGCTGACTCATTTACGTGTTTGAATCTGTCCGATTTGATCCGTTTGGATCGGCCCACGGATATGAAAATAGTGAACATCTGTTTGCGTCGAGGGGTGTACCCAGCAGTGTCCTGACCCAAAAAACAATTAGACTTGCAAAAAAACTGGTCACAATCATCTTCTTGTCCATCCTGTGCCACCGCCTCCTCTTCTCCCCCATGGCCGGCGGCTGGCCCCGCCCCTCCCTTCTACCCGGCGGCTGGCGCAGCTCCTCCTCTTCTCCTCGACACCAGAGCTTCCCTTCCCCCCTTCAAATCCCGACCGCCGGCGGCAAACTGCACGCATCCCGTGCATTGCAGTGACCGCATCGGAGGGCAGGCAGAGATCGGGACGACGACACTGGGGGTCGGGACGGTGGCACCGGAGGTCGGGAAGGGGGCGGTGGTGGTCGGGAAGGCGGCGCCTGAAGTCATGACGGTGGCGCCGGAGCTCGGGAAAGGGGCGGCGGAGCTCGAGATCTAAGCCCGGGGCGGCGGCTCTTCTCGCAACTCGGGAGGCAGCCGGAGGTCGGGACAACGAGGGCGATGGGAGCCCGCCGGCAGCGAGGGAGTCCGATGGTCGCCGGCGGCTAGGGCGGCGGGTGCTCGCTGGCGGCGGGAGGCCCCGGCGACTTCCTCAGGTGCATTGGAACAGTGAAAAAGTGAGAAGAAAAGAAAAGAAGAAAAAAGGAAAAAGAAAAAACAGAAAAAAGGAAAAAGGGAAAAGAAAATATAATTTTAGAATGACAAGTGGGGTTGTATGTGTTCAGGCCGGACACGCGGATGAGTCCGGTGTGTCCGAGCCGACCCAAACGTGGACCAAATTTGGGACACAAATGAGTCACACGCGACCATTTGTCCGTTTGGGTAGCTTTGCTGGGAGCACTTTTACCTATTTTTTATCCGCGCAGACACGTTCGAAACGCGGGTGGTGAAATAGGTAGCCCGCCGAAGACGCCCTCAGTGGATGAATGAATGTTCTCGCCTCCCACCCACCTCGGCGAAGGGGTCGTCGTCTCAATTTCTCATTTCTACTTCTCGCCTCTATACGATCGAGACACTTGCTATCCGCCTTTCCTTTTCATCCTCTATTGCCCAATTGAGACACGCTGATCATACCTGCCATTCATGTAGCATCGAGACCTACTGATCAACGCGAAATTATGTTGGATCAACGAGTTTGATGTGCTCCCAGCGCCAAGAAAGACCACTCGGTTGAGTACAACGAGTTTGATCTACAGCGTGGTTGCGCAGGCGAGCACGTTGTTGGCCGTCCAAGTTGCACGTTGAGAGGGACAGGCGACAGATTATAGTAAGCTGCGCAGCAAATGCGAACAGATTAACAAGACAACGTTTATGCTTGGAGCCAACAGCATACGGTTAGATGAAATTCAGATGTTCGTGTACATGCCGATTCAGATTTCAGGTTCCATTTTAGCGTTTTTCAAAAAGGAAGGCTGTATCCCAACACTGTCTCTTGTGGATTATCTTCGGCCGACAAATCACCTGTCTTGGACTGGGTTCAGAGTGGAGAGGTCGTGAGATTGACAGGAATCTTAAGATGAATTTGTTTGATTTTTTTAAGTCGGGTCAGCTAACAAAGATGCTCCTTGTCTGGTCTATTTGCATGGAGGCGATCACTTGGGATTATTGTTGATTAATTTCGTAACTGTCTTGACTATTTCGCATGGAGGTGATCACGTGGGATTATAGTTGATTAATTCCGTAACCTGATAAACTCTGGGGACAGTGTCATTTAAGCATCAGGAAAGGGATACTTGTATCATGACGACGGCAAACACTGCGAAAAGTCCATGTTTTAATTTCAGTACTGATAGATCCACACTTGGTAAGATGGGTTATCTGGTTCATGTGGGGGCACCTGACTTGACTAACGTCTTCAGAATTTAGATATTCATCTACTTGCTGGTTCAGATTTTAACAAGATTATGCAATCTTTTTTTTTTTAGAAAACCATCTTGTGTTTTACCGTTTATATTTCTGCTAGGTCTGGTTCGGAAAACAGGCAATTCAACATCTAAATAAAGTTTGGTTTCTTACGAATTTTATACACCAAAAGATATCAGTGTTACCCATACAAGAAAAAAAAAACGATACAAGTGTTGGACCGAGTTCAGAGCGAAAATTTATTATTATCAGGACTGTTAAGATAACTAGTTTAGTTCTCAAGGTCAGATGACCTTTAGAAAAAAAAAGGCCTTTCTATTCTCAAGGTCAGATCTATACACTTATTGTGCACTACTTTGTTACCAAATAAATTGTGAAGCAAATAGTATCATTTCAGCGTTTGAACGGGCTGCTTGTATGGTGACAATGGAGAAACAGTGTGCTAAAACCATTGTTATTTCAGTACTAACATCAAATTAACAAGATATCAAACTCTGCTCATTAAGAATCTGAAAAGGGAGAATTTATGGTTTTAATAACGCGTGGTGATTAATAACTGATCATGCTCCACTTTCATTAGGTACTTCACATACTGATCTATTCATATATTCTTGAAGATAAAAAAGTCATCTCCCATCCACTGTAACACAGCAAGTATCATCTCGATCGTCAGGATATCATCACATACAATTGTGGCCGTGGAGGCATTGTGGCAGCAACACAAGCCATTTATACTAATTTTTTTGTTTCTTTACATATTGCGATAAAATTGCAAACAAATTTTAGTAAACAACCATATATGTTTATTTATTTTTATCTAATCGCAGTGATTATTGTATTTGTAATATTGGATCTCAATTTTATTCTTAACATCTAAAACATCAATCACTATAATGGAAATATAATTTATGAAATTTGTAGTTTTTTTAAATGTTAGTTTGTTCACCTTGGTGAACAAAAACTCTATGTGAATATAGTAAATCATGAACTATGAACAAAATTTACCTCCATCAATGAAATTACTTGTGTCACCTAACTAATATGATTGATTTATATCTTTATCATATTTTAGTACATACATATATCTCGAGAGAGGCTTATAGATATAAACCCTTAAAGCATTTTTTTTATAAAGGTTAACACAACATGATTGTGTTTCCTAGATCTGAGAGACAGAAAATTCTAGAGTGGACAAGATTTTTTCCGCAAATTGAATGTATGGGGTCTCAACAGGTGATCAACTACCTTTGACCCTATATTCTTTAGTTCTAGGTGCCTTGGTCTTTTTTTTTAAACGGGCCTTGGTCTTGTTGCTATGGTGTTTTCCTATATGAAATATAACACTAAAATATGGCGACATGGCAGGCTGGTGTAGTAATCCGTAACTTGTCGATCGGCTGGTGTAGTACAGACATGGCAGGCAGCACACGGCGATGGGGCAGCGTTTTGAATTGGAGCACGTTATTGGCCGTCCAAGATGCAGGTTGAGAGGGACATAGGAAGATTATAGTAAGTAAGCCTCACAGCTGGGCATGGCAAAATGCGAGCAAATGAGGCAACGTTATGCTTGGCGGCAACAGCATACGGTTAGATGAAATTCAGATGGTATTCGTGTACTTGCCAGTTCAGATTTCAGGCTCCATTTCAACGTTTTTTAAAACAAGGCTGTATCCAACACTATTTCTTGAGGATTTTCTTCGGCCGACAAATCACCTGACTTGGGATTTGTTCAGAGTGTGGAGAGGTTGTGAGATTGACCGGAATCTTAAGATGAATTAGTTGATTCTTTAAGTCGGGTCAGCTAACGAAGATGCTCCTTGTCTTGACCATTTCGCGTGGAGACGATCGCTTGGGATTATAAATGGTTGATTAATTTCGTTTATCAGATAAACTCTGAAGCGAACAGTGTCATTTCAGCATCAGGAACGGGGGTCTTCTAGCATGACAACGGCAACCATTGTGAAAAGTCTGTGTTTTCTTTTCAGTACTGATAGATGAACATCTGATAAGATGGGTTACTGGTTCATGTGGGGGTGACGTCTTCAAAATTCAGATATTCATCTACTAGCTGATTCAGTATTCAACAAGATTATACCATCTTGCATTTTTTTTAAACCATCTTGTGTTTTATAATGTGGCAAGTGTTTTTACCTTTCATATTTCTGCTAGGTCCGGTTCAGAAAACAGGCAATTCAACATACAAATAACGTTTGGTGTCTTGCGAATTTTCTACACCCAAATATACTACAAGTGTACCCACACACACAAAAACAATACCCCTGTTGTACCGAGTTGAGTGAAGATTTCTGATTGTCAGGAATCTTAAGATAACTAGTTTCAGAAATTTAATTGGTCAAATTTAAACCACTTGTCTGCACTACTTTGTTACGAATTGTAAAGCAAACAATATCATTTTAGCATCTGAACTAGGCTGCTTGTATGATGACAACAGCGAAACAGAGTATGAAAAATCCATGTTCTTATTTCAGTACTGACATGACATCACATTAATAAGATATCAAACTCTGCTTATTAAGAATCTAAAAGGTAGAAACAAGTAAACAACTCATCTCCCTGACAATAGAAACAAGTACTGACATGTTGTCTAAGCCAAAAACAAAATATTATGCAGTAAAACTCCCAGTTAACTACTTCTAATCTTCTATTACTTATTAACTAACAATGCACAAGGCACACCAAATGATGAGAAAACTATAATAATAACGCACTCTGAACGGTAACTATGAGATGCAATTCACCACCACTCCGAACTAATGGTTTGTCTGATTCTTCTGTTCCATGTCACTAATGCCCCCTTGACACAATCTTGTACTTGCCAGTCAGTTGTTGCTGCACCAACAAACAGAGAGAACCACAAAATTGCACATCAGATTGCTGAATTTAGTATCTCCATAGCAACTAGCCAACAAGAAAAGTGCAAAATTTTACCTTCTCCCAGAGCTTGGTGTGCTCCCTGCAGAAGCCGACGACGATGCCCTTCTCCTCGCGGTACTCGATGCACAGCCCGCCGTTGAGGCCACAGGAGACGTGGAACCCAAGGTCGCACTTGGGCTGGGAGCACTCCAGCGCGCAGCCCCTGCTGCTCTCGCAGATGTAGCAGCGATTGGTGAACCGGCGGGCGGGCACGAGGGAGCAGTCGATGGCATCGCGGCCGTCCGGGTCCTGGAAGAACACCTCCGGCACGAGCAGCGCGCAGGAGATGTGCGCCCACGCCCCGTCCGTGGTGCGCTTCATGGCGCCGCCTCTCGCCGGGCAGAGGCAGCAAGGCGGGCGGGCAGGCTTGCTCTTCTTGCCAGTGGCGGTCGTCGCCTTGTCGGAGCAGAGCGAGCAGAGCCAGTCGCCGTCGGGGATCGACTGGGCCAGCGGGTTGCCGTAGCACGTGGCGTGCACCATGAGGTCGCACCCGTCGCAGAACACGATGGGATCCGATGGGTCGCCGTCGGTGCTCCGGCACACCGCGCAGAGCACGCCGTCATCCTCCTCTTCTTCCACGAGGCCATCTTGCTTTGGCTCCCCCGCCGCGTCATCTTCCTTCCTGGGCTCCTCTTCGCGTGCCCGTGCTGCCACTTCAGGATCAATCGCGTGGTCAAACCTCTGGAGGACTTCCTCTTGAACTTCAGAATGCTTGCCAGTGATGACACTGGGGACCTTCTTGCAGTGTCTATCACTCGCTTGCTCCAATGTCTTGAGCACTTCATCTTGAACTTCAGAATGTTTGCCAATGACGACATTGGAGAGCTTCTTACAGTGTACATCACTTGCTTGGTCTGATGTCTTCAGCACTTCGTCTTGCACTTCAGAATGTGTGCCGTGGACGACATTGGAGAACTTCTTGCAGTGTACATCAGTCACTTGCTCTAAAGTTTTGAGCACTTCGTCTTGAACTTCAGAATGATTGCCATTGACGACATTGGGCAGCTTATTGCAGTGCACATCACTCGATTGTTCGAATGCCTTGAGCACTTCAGCTTGAACTTCAGACTGCACGCCAGTGACGACATCGGAGAGCTTACTGTGTACATCAATAGCTTGCTCGAATGTTTTGGGCACTTCAGCTTGAACTTCAGACTGCATGACGCTGACGACATCGGAAAGCCTGTTGTGTACATCACTAGCTCGCTCGAAAGTCCTGGGCACTTCAGCTTGTTCTTCGGACTGCAGGCCACTAATGACATCCGAGAGCTTCTTGCAGTGTAGATCACTCGCTTTTCTTGCAGTGTTCTTCGCTCTGCGGGATTTCGTGACCACTGGATCCTTGACTTCGTTGGGCTTGTCGGGCATCTTGGAGGCTTCAGCTCTTGGACAGTCTCCGGCTCCATTCGCCACTGGAAGATTGATGACGCCACCGCGTTTAACAGATCCTTCAGGCCAAGCTTCTTTGGCAGCAGCAACACGATCCCCATCTGACTTCCTCGATGGAGATGGCGAGGGCGGGATAAACTGCGACATCACACGCTTATTGGCCGGAAGGCAAACCGGGAACAGAGCAGAAGCGTCCTCCGGGCCAGCCGGCGACGGGACGCGCTTGCTGGCTGTCGTGGCGGAGCTGGCGGCGGCGGCGCCATCCGGGCGCGAAGGAATCAGGACGCGCTGCTTTGCGGTGACGGCAGCGACGGTCCGCGCCGGGCACGACGGGACCGGCACGCGTTGCTTGGCCGGGACGGAGGGAGCAGCAGCGGCGTCCTCCGTGGGCGACGGCGCCTGGACGCGCTTCTTTGCCTGGACGGGTGGAGGGGCAGTGGCGGCCTCCGGGCGCGACGGCACTTGAACGAGCTTCTTCGCCGGGACGGGGAGAGGAGCGGCGGCAGCGTCCTCTCGGAACAACGGCGCCTGGACGCGCTTCTTGGCCGGGACGCTGGCGGGAGCACCGGCGTTCCTCAGGGGCGACAGCGTCTGGACGCGCTTCTTGGCCGGGACGGGCGGAGCGGCAGTGGCGGCCACCGGGCGCGACGACATCTGGACGCGCTTCTTCGCCGGTACGGAGAGAAGAGCATCGACACCCTCCCGGCGCGACGGCGCCTGCACGCTCTTCTTGGACGGGACGGTGGGAGGAGGAGCGGCAACCTCCGGCGGCGGAGGTGGATGCACGAGGACGCGCGTCTTGGCCGGAAGAGGCGCCGGCGAGACGTCATCCACCGGTGGCGCGTACGCACGCTTCTTGGCAGGGAGGCAGACCTTCGCCGCCGCCTCCGCCGCCGGAGGCGCGTACGCGCGCTTCTTCGCCGGGAGGCAAACAGGGGCAGGCGCTGCCTCCGGCCTCGGCGGGAACGCGCGCTTCTTGGCCGGCAGCGGCAGGCACGGCGCCGATCCGAGGTTGGGGCCGACGTACTTGAACCGCTTCGACGGCGGCAGATCGCGGATGCTGCGGCCGCCGCTCGCAGCGGCGTCCCCGGCGATCTCCATGGACGGTGGGCGGCGAAGTGGGCGAATTCGAGATTGGATCAGTAAATTTGGCGAGGTCAGGTTCGCGGGGATTTGTGTACGGAGGGGAGAAGGGCTTAAATGATCCAGGCGGAGACGGAAAAATTTCGGAATTTGGATGGAGAGGAGCGCGACGGGATTTGATGAAACCAAATTTTGGAGGTGGGAGCCTGGGAGGGAGCGGAAGCAAAATGGGATGGAAGACGATCGCGATTCGAATGTTTTGGTTCGAAGTTTCGAATCCGGCCGCGAAGCGCTCTGTGGCTCGCGCGGAAATTTTGTTTCGGGGGAAATTTTTGGCTGGTCGCGCGAATTTGTTGCGCGCGCGCGCGCTGGTGGGGCAAAGGGATTTTGGAGCCTGCTCAACTTTGGGCATAGGAAACTGGGGTTTTCTTCAGCGGTGGTCGGCCCAGAATGCATCTACAACATTGGCTAAAAATATGTTTTTTGTGTACAAAGAGAAAAACTCCTAAACCTTGAAATTAAGAGAAAAACCACTTATCACCTCAATTCTTTTAGGAATTTTTATGTTATTCCACTGAAGAAGGCAGATTAATGCAAAAGAAAACTAATTTTGTAGATTCGCACTTCACCCCTTGCATTTCTTTTGAGATCAACCTCATCATATCGTTAAACATCAAACAAATTATAAACATAAACACATGCAAAATCTGCAAGTGAGAACATGAGAGGACATATGCACACATCCAAAACTCGCAGCTATCGCCAAGCTCCAACATTGTCGCGACGCTCACCGTAAGAGGAGCCTAGCTTCCAACTTCCCCATGTTCAAGCCATCATTGATGCCTTAGAGGCTTTGAGAGCCAATTCACAAACCTGTTTGCAACTGCGAGGAAATAGGAGTTTGTCGATGTGGCATGTCAATGGGGGCATCTTCGTGTGCTCATCGACCTAGATTCTTGAACTGCCACTTCCCATCAATGAAATCGAGGAAGAACGTCAAACATGGAGTTGATGGGCCACCACCCCTTCTCTATAGGTATTCAAAGAAAAAAAATACCGAATACAAAAGGTTAGAAACAAAAAAATCATAAACATAGAGATAATACATGTTTATCACCAAAATTTGAAATTAAAATTCAATCCACATCTTGATAACAACTTCAAACCCACGATAACATTTAGAGTGGATTTTCTTATGTGTGTGTGTGTGTGTGTGTGTGTTGAATTTAGGCATAAAAATCAGCTGGCTCGATGCATACATGTGAGAAAGAAGCTTGAAACGCATCCCGGGTCGCCTCTAGAGGCCCCCGTGTCCCCGCCTCCTAGTAGTCGTGCCCTCCAATTGCCCAGTCACCCTTCCACTACCCGAGGAAATAGTCTGACGACGACAGCGAGGAAGCTCTTCTTTTCTTCTTCCTAATCCCTAACAATCTTCATCTTGTTCTAGAAGGTGTGATCTAGTCTATGATGTGCATGAGGGAGGTCATTGTGACATATTATGCTCGCCTAGGGGTCAAATGTCTGCTCTCCCAAGGTTTGACCATTCACTGCCATAGACGCGATAAGGATCCACATCGTCCACTGCCAGCCATATACACTGCTTGGATTTAGTTTCGACGTGCAATGGAAAAAGTCTTTGTGACAGGTGGATTTGGATGTGTTTAGGATCAATCTTGACCGGTCTCGCAACATATTGTTGTGTGCGGGTAGCACGAAGCGAAGCGCGCGTCCGACATAGCACTATCGATACTATTGTTGTGTGCTGGAACACGGCTCGTCGTGGCGTGGTCAATATCCATCCGCCATGGGTCAGCCTTGACATTTTTGCTGTGGTTACCAATGTGTTGTAGAATCTAGGCACTTATGCTTGAAGAAGAGTGGATATATATGTTTTGGAGGTTCCATGTTGCATACTCATGTTCAGTCAAGAAGATCCCAGGGTTCGCTCGCAACAGATTGGAAAAAGTTTGTGTGCCTGACGATTGGCGTTTTGCATCAGTATTATAGACAAGTGGGGCGGTGAACTAGATGATTTTGTTCTTAGCAGTCCTCTTTGAGCTATATGTCTTAGTTTCCAGGGTGAAAGCTCTTGGTATGACTGTAGGTGAATACTACTCCCATCTTAATTTTACCAAGAGGTTTTTAGAGGAGATATTCTAAAGATGAAAATTTCAAGATGATAGAATTTCGAAAGGCGGTGTTTTTTACAGGGGCATCGACATGGGTAAGCAAGAACACTATCAATACTATGAGACAATATTGCATGTACCTAAAGAATCTCCTTCATGACCGTGGCCATTGATGTCCATGTTTCGCGCACGGCCAGTAGGAAGCTAAGGATAGTCAGGATGAAGATGAGAGCTAGGTCAAACAATGTAATATTGACAACTCGATGAGACAAGGTTGCGAGGAGGTTCAACTTTAAGGAGGATGACTATGTCATTTTCTGCTTCCATGATAGAGATGATGGAGAGCTATATCTTCTGGTTGAGACCCTTCCAAACCAATCATAATGCATTGCTAAAGTGTTAGCTAGAGTACTAAGTATATATGCTAGACTGGTAGTCTAGTCTGGTGTATGCACTGCAGTATGTATGGATTGCTATAAAGTTTGATGTATACACTTATATTTTGATGTGTAGTGTATGGATTTCCCAAACTATCGCTATAATGTTATTCTCATGGCTGGCTAAGTACTTCAACTAATTTGTGTATAATTTATGGTTGTTGAATTATGTGTACGTGTCATGCATATTATGATTGAGTTTGAATTACCCTGTCGCTTATTATCTAAAATATCTTAAAATTATTGGAGGTGGTATGGAATAATAGAGGTCTCAACGTGACAAAGTACTGAAGGTGGTATGGAATAATAGACGTCACGACATGACAAGGTATTAGAAACAATCCAAAAGGCAAGCCGTCTGAGCGCCTAGAATTATTGGAGACGACCATGAACAAAAGTCGTCTCAACCGGATAAAATTTTGTAGATGGTTTATATTTCTACCCTTCTAAGGTGTGAATTTCTTTGAGCAGAAACGAAATCATCTCAGGGTAGCTTGCTGGTAGAGACTGGGGGCTTGAGTCGGATAGGAGAACCGTCTGAGGATTATAGGCGATAACCAGCTCCAAGTGTCCGTTCGATACTAGTGTATACAAGATATTTTCAAGAAGTGGCATTATCTAAGAGGGGAGTGTTATGATCTGTTTGGATGTCTATATTCAGCACCGTGGAATTGAATTGGTCTGCAATATCAAATCAACAAAGAAACTGAAAAGGACTACAATTTCAGATTTTTGGTTGGATGTACATGTATTGCTAGTTGGAATCTGAGGAGAGCATGAAATCCAAATTTCCGTTTGGATGACTACGACTTGGAATTGCAGATTACCTCCAAGTCTCCAACCCCGTCCCTCTTCCTCAAAAGCTTGTCCTCCCCATCCCAGCCAGTCGCCATGCTTGCCTCCCCGTCCCAGCCAGCCCCCGTGCTTGCCTCCCTGTCCTAGTGATGTCTACGCACTTCTATTCTTGTAGACACTTGTTGGGCCTCCAAGTGCAGAGGTTTATAGAATAGGAGCAAGTTTCCCTTAAGTGGATCACCCAAGGTTTATCGAACTCAGGGAGGTTAGAGGTCAAAGCTATCCCTCTCAAGCAACCCTGCAATTACGATACAGAAAGTCTCTTGTGTCCCCAACACACCCAATACACTTGTCAGATGTATAGGTGCACTAGTTCGGCGAAGAGATAGTGAAATACAAGTGGTATAGATGATTATAAGTAGCAAACGTGATGTGAAATAAATATCGCTGCGAGCAAACAAGTAACAAAATAGCAAGTAAACGGTGTGCAAAGCTTGGAAACAAGGCCTAGGGATCATACTTTCACTAGTGGACACACTCCCAACAATATAACATGACTGAACAAATAACTTCTCTTTGCTAAGGCACTCTGAATTACTCTCCTATTGAATAACACTAATCATTGTGTAGTGGCTACAGAAGCACCCCTTAAAGTTCATCAAGTACTTGACAAACACCACTCATAGAGATATCCAAATCAAATCACAATTCAAGATAGAAATCATTGCAACTTAGACCAAGTACTAACACAGTGCACACACTGTCAACATTACACCATGAAAGGAGGAATAGATCACTCAATACTATCATAGCAATAATTATTCTCATAATCCACAAGAGATCACAATCATAGCCTAAACCAAGTACCACCATGATGCACACACTATCACCGTTACACCATAGCAGGAGGAATAGATTACTTTAATAATCACCACTAGAGTACACATAATATCTGAATAATAACATCTACTTGTTCAACATGATACAAAGCTCACGATCACATAAAGATCACATCATGGGAGAGAGAGGTGAACCACATAGCTACCGGTAGAGCCCTTAGCTCCGGGGATGAACTACTCCCTCCTCATCATAGGAGACAGCAAGGTTGATGGAGATGGCGGTGAGGTCGATGGAGACGGCGGAGACGGCGATGGAGACCGATGGAGATGGCTCCGGGGGCACTTCCCCGTCCCGGCAGGGTGCCGGAACAGAGACTTTTGTCCCCCGAAATTCGTCGGCGACGGCGGCGGAGCTGCGGAACTGTTTCTGGAAAATTGCCGAATCCCCTAGGGTTTTCCGTCCCGAGGCTTTATATAGGCGAAGGAGCGTCGCGAGAGGGCAGCCAGGGGCTCCTCACACATGGGTGGCGCGGCCAGGGCCTGGGCCGCGCCACCCTAGTGTGAGGGCAGGCCCTGGCCCCTCTCCGGCTCTCTTTCGGATGTCTGGATGCTCCCGGGTAAAATAAGACTTCACGAACTTGTTTCGTCCAATTCCGAGAATATTTCCTGTGTATCACTCTGAAACACAAAAACAGCAGAAAACAGGGAACTGGCACTGTGGCATCTCGTTAATAGGTTAGTTCCGGAAAATGCATAAAAGTGCCACGAAGTGTAACGAAACAATAGGCAAATGGTGTAAAAACAAGCATGGAGCATCAAAAATTATAGATACGTTTGAGACGTATCAAGCATCCCCAAGCTTAACTCCTGCTCGTCCTCGAGTAGGTAAGTGATAACAAAAGAATAATTTTTGAGGTGACATGCACCTACACAATCTTGATCATATATGTAAGCATTGGTGAGCTGGGATCAATAGAACTTAAAACATGGGCATGAAGATATAATCATGACAATAAGAACTTAGCAACCATGTTGTAAACATGCAAATGAACACAAACAAAAGATCATGAATAATGAAACAATGAAAGTCAAACATGTGTTCAAATCATAAGGAAAAACATACAAATGGTTTTCAGCTTGTCCTTCATGGAGAGCAAAACATAAATGCATAGGACACCTTCAAGTTTAAGAGGGTGACTAGATACAAATAATTTGAGAACAAGTGAAACCAATAATATGAATCAATCAATGAACTTTGGGACAATGCATATCACACTAAGAATGACAACTATGCTCTCTTAATGGTGCATAAAGATAGAAGGTGGTGACTCAACATAAAGGTAAAAGAAAGGCCCTTCACGGAGGGAAGCAGTGATTAAACATGTGCTAGAGCTTTTCATTTGTAAAACAGAGAGATAAAAATTGGGTTTTGAGAGGTGGTTGCTTTTGTCAACGACTGGCAATGGGGTTCTTACTATCTTCCATACAAAAATGAAGCAAGTTTTTGAGAGAGATTGGCACTTTTGTGCTCTTTTATAAAGCTTGGCACTCCTCCCCACCTTTTTTTCCTTTCACAAACCATGGCTAACCGATTCCATCGGGTGCCCACCAACATTCACATTCCATGGAGGAGTGCCTTTTTTCTTTTCTTTTTTTCTTTTTTTTTTCTTTTTGGAATAAGCAATATGGAAGATAGCAAATCCGACCACTACGTCCCCATGAGCTGAAAACAGTGTCACAAAACGAGAAGTGTTTTGAAGGTTTTTTGAAATGTAGCACATGAAAATTTACTCGGAATGGCTTACAAATACCATGCATAGGAATTTATAGTGGACACAATGGCAAACTTGGTTTTTGGGAGTTGGATGCACGAGTAGAGCTCATACTCAGTACAAGGTGAGGGCTAGCAAAAGACTGGGAGCGACCAACTAAGAGAGCAATAATGGCCATAATCATGCAGAGCGACAAAGCGACATTAAAAGAAGCATAAGATGGCATCAAAAGTCAAAAACTAAATGATCATAGAGGCTATTGGCAACTTTGTATGAGTCTAACATGTGTGAGCATGCGCCAAGTCAACCCAAATAAAGCATCAAGGAGAAAACCAAAATAATGCTTCCATATAATAAAAACAACGCATGATTTTTTCGAAGGCTCATTAAGCAATCTCAGTTATTTGAGACAAGTCATGCTACAGCAAAACCACTAAGCATACTATCAAAAAGACATCAAGCTTGACATGAAAAAGCCTAAGCCACAGTCTACACAAGCTCCTTCTTGTACCACTATTTTGCATAAAGCTTTTTCTCTTTTCCAACACCATTCAAACTTTTTAATCCAACTCTTTTGAGGAAAACCGACATGGTCTAGAGGCAAAAATACACCTTGATAAATAAATATAAGAAGATCTGAATGCAAATCAAGGCGAAAATGAAAACCAAAAGCAGTAGCAGAAAAAGAGAACACTCATTGAACGATAAGAGTGAAAACGGAGTGTTCTTGGCAAATGAAAAGCGAGTTCATCTCCTCCAAAAGAAACATGATGTGATCTAACCATTTATTGCAGCAAACAAAACTAAACTAACTAAGAACACTAAAACAACTGACGCTCCAAGAAAAACACATAGTGCATGAAGCAATAAAAATATAGTGTCTTAAAAGGTGACCTGATTTTTGCCGATGAAGAAGGGGTGCCTCGGGGGCATCCCCAAGCTTTGACGCTTGTACTTCTTGGATATTTCTTAGGGTGATGCATGGGCATCCCCAAGCTTGAGCTTTTGTCCATTCTTCAACTCATCTCATCATTCTCCAATCCCTACACTTGAAAACTTCCTTCATACAAAACTAAACACAATTCTATTAGCAACATTAGTTTAAGCATAACATATAATCAAACCTTTTTGCTTCAGGTTTCAACCTAAAACCACCACATATATAGCATATACTACTGTAGCAACTTCTCTAAAAGTTCCGTGATCAAAAGAACTCAAAAGAAAGCGATAAAATGGCAAACACAAATATTGGCAGAAATCTGTCAAAACTGAACAGCTGACAAAGGTCGAATTTTTGAGGGGTTTTATTTTGCTCAAATCAAAAAGTGTTCAACTAACAAAAGTTTGGATATAACCTGGGTCATATGCACAATAAATCTCAGGTCCAAAAGATATACAGAGAATTTATACGAATTTTTACGGTACAACACCGAAAACTGTTTCAGGGCAGCAACATCCCCAAATCTTACCTCGCTCAAATTAGAGGCTTCTCTTGGCACAACAACGAAATAAAAAGGATAAGGAGCAGTCATTACAGTAGTAATGACTTCCAAGACTCAAATAAAAGAAAAAGTACTGAAAATAAACGATGGGTTATCTCCCAAGAGTGCTTTTCTTTAACGCCTTTGAGCTAGGCGCAGTAATTTGCAAAGATGCTCATGTGGGCACCATATAAGAGCTTGAGGCAAAGGCGCCATATAGGAACTTAAAGCAATAGAGAGGATCAAAAAGCAAATATGAAAGACATTTATATCTGAACCACTTCCTATGCATAGGAATCTTGTAAGAAAATAAATCAACGAGGCATATAGTAGCAAGCATGGATAGATAAAACAAGTGCCACTTCAAGATTTGCAACATAAAGAGGGAAAACTTAATATTGTTGAGATCCATCAAACCATGTTTCCCTCTCTCATAATAACTTTCAGTAGCATCATGAATAAAACTAACAATATAACTATCACATAAAACATCCCTATCATGAGCCACATGCATAAAATAATTAATACTCACCACAGGAACAATAGTAGTAGGAGCAAATTCAATAGAATAATTATTCTCATCACCATAGTCATCATAAATAGGAGGCATATTGTAATCATAACTATTTTTCTCCTCAAAAGTAGGTGAACTAAAAATATTATACTCATCATTGTAACCATCATAAACTAGAGGTTTAGTATCATCACAAGCTAGAGAACAGCTATTTCGCAAAGCATACTCATCAAACATATCATCATAGGAAGGAACATCACATATGGGAGATAAAATATCATAAGAGCAAATTTTCTCCACTAAAGCTGGGGAGCTAAAAATATCATGCTTAACAAAACCAGCTTCCCCAAGCTTAGACTTTTCTATAGCATTAGCAACGACGGTGTTCAAAGCATTCATACTAACAACACTATTAGCATGCAAATTAAGCTCCAAAGGTTTTTCAATTTTCTCTTCAAACACTTCATATCTAAACTCAGGAAAAAGACTAACGAACTCTTTGTTTTCCATTAAGCCTAACTAGTGAAAATAAAAACAAGAAACAAAAAGATGTAATTGCAGAATCTAAAGGAAATAACTCCGAGTACTCACACAGGAGGATGCGAGTACCTTTTACCTTACCTCCCCGGCAATGGCGCCAGAAAAGAGCTTGATGTCTACGCACTTCTATTCTTGTAGACACTTGTTGGGCCTCCAAGTGCAGAGGTTTGTAGAACAGCAGCAAATTTCCCTTAAGTGGATCACCCAAGGTTTATCGAACTCAGGGAGGTTAGAGGTCAAAGCTATCCCTCTCAAGCAACCCTGCAATTACGATACAGAAAGTCTCTTGTGTCCCCAACACACCCAATACACTTGTCAGATGTATAGGTGCACTAGTTCAGCGAAGAGATAGTGAAATACAAGTGGTATAGATGATTATAAGTAGCAAACGTGATGTGAAATAAATATCGCTGCGAGCAAACAAGTAACAAAATAGCAAGTAAATGGTGTGCAAAGCTTGGAAATAAGGCCCAGGGATCATACTTTCACTAGTGGACACACTCCCAACAATATAACATGACTGAACAAATAACTTCTGTTTGCTAAGGCACTCTGAATTACTCTCCTATTGAATAACACTAATCATTGTGTAGTGGCTACAGAAGCACCCCTTAAAGTTCATCAAGTACTTGACAAACACCACTCATAGAGATATCCAAATCAAATCACAATTCAAGATAGAAATCATTGCAACTTAGACCAAGTACTAACACGGTGCACACACTATCAACATTACACCATGAAAGGAGGAATAGATCACTCAATACTATCATAGCAATAATTATTCTCATAATCCACAAGAGATCACAATCATAGCCTAAACCAAGTACCACCATGATGCACGCACTATCACCGTTACACCATAGCAGGAGGAATAGATTACTTTAATAATCACCACTAGAGTACACATAATATCCGAATAATAACATCTACTTGTTCAACATGATACAAAGCTCATGATCACATCATGGGAGAGAGAGGTGAACCACATAGCTACCGGTAGAGCCCTTAGCCCCGGGGATGAACTACTCCCTCCTCATCATAGGAGACAGCAAGGTTGATGGAGATGGCGGTGAGGTCGATGGAGACGGCGGAGACGGCGATGGAGACCGATGGAGATGGCTCCGGGGGCACTTTCCTGTCCCGGCAGGGTGCCGGAACAGAGACTTCTGTCCCCCGAAATTCGTCGGCGACGGCGGCGGAGCTGCGGAACTGTTTCTGGAAAATTGCCGAATCCCCTAGGGTTTTCCGTCCCGAGGCTTTATATAGGCGAAGGGGCGTCGTGAGAGGTCAGCCAGGGGCTCCTCACACATGGGTGGCGTGGCCAGGGCCTGGGCCGCGCCACCCTAGTGTGAGGGCAGGCCCTGGCCCCTCTCCGGCTCTCTTTCGGATGTCTGGATGCTCCCGGGTAAAATAAGACTTCACGAACTTGTTTCGTCCAATTCCGAGAATATTTCCTGTGTATCACTCTGAAACACAAAAATAGCAGAAAACAGGGAACTGGCACTGTGGCATCTCGTTAATAGGTTAGTTCCAGAAAATGCATAAAAGTGCCACGAAGTGTAACGAAACAATAGGCAAATGGTGTAAAAACAAGCATGGAGCATCAAAAATTATAGATACGTTTGAGACGTATCACCTAGCCAGCCGTCGTGCCCGCCTTCCTCGCTCTCCTGCATATGCAGCATCAGCAGGTTGCGCAGCGACCAAGTAGTGCCTGCCGACGAGATATAAAGACAAGGGAGATATGGAGGAGCGGAGGAGGATGGCCGAAGATATAGGGTCATGAGTTCCAGCGCCGCCGCCCTCGTTTTCTCCCGTTGAGTCCTTTTCTCCTTTTCTCTTGTTTATTTGGGTGCGGGAAGGGTCGACCGGGCATGCTGGTGGGCAGTTTCCAACCAATTCGGAGGTCTAGCGCTTGGAAATTGTAAAGGGACCTTGTTGCTATGCTAAAATTGGTTTGGAATTTGGGTTGATTTCCGCAAGCGAAATCCCTGACCATCCAAACAGAAGAATTGGACTTGACATATTTCCGAATTTCATGCCCCAATTTCGACATCCCAATAGGCCCTTAGGAATATTTAGCATAAAAAATTAGGCACATTGTTAGTAGTTAGGATTTTTCCAACCGCCTTAAGCAAATATACACCATGCATCATATGCTACCTTGTAAACAACCTTTGAAGCACCTGTTCTAGGGGTATATAAGCTTTGTCAATCATCAACAATATTAAAAGTCCATTATCTCAATAGTGGCTCCCTAGTCATTTCCTTGTTGAAGGCATTATGTGAATATTTGATCTTCGTCAGAATAAAAGACCTAAGATTTAACCGTACTGTAGAATCGAATGTGTTTTATGCACAGTTGCCTGTGAATGCGTCATTTTTGAAGAAGATTTAATCGTATTGCTAATGCGACTGATTGTTTATATGTGGTCTTTGTTTTATGTTTCTTATTCTTTTTGTTTTTTGGTTGTGCCATACGTGGCCATGTTTTTGGGCCAGGCCAGCAAAAAGCGTAACTCAGAATTCTACGGCCCAGGCCTGGCTTGGCCTGACTATCGGGCCATGTGTTTTCCAGCCCAGACCTGGCTCGTCGGGCAAAAATATCGTCAGGTCAGGCCTTCATTAAATCGCCCAAATATCCAGCCCAGGCCCGACCCATCATGCCTGTCGGGCTAGATTTCTCATCCCAGGCCTGACCCATCAGGCCAAAATAAGAGATCAGGTAGGGCCATTTCCGGGCCGAGCTAGGTCGGGCCGATCGGGCCGGGCAGCCCATGCCGAGGTCTAGGTTGTGCGGATCCTTGATTTCTAGATTGGTTATTACATTGTTGCAGTGGTAGGGTTTATTTGATATCTTCTTAGTATTAATAAATTTTCTTTATCGAAAAAATACATGTTGTATAAATATTATTGCTTTTTTTTAATTTTCTCAAAACAGATTAAATTATCGAATAGTTAACTACCTGACGCACTATGTGATTGTAAATAAGTGTTTGTCAGGGGTTAAATTAAAATTTAAATGTTGTAGAGAAAGTACCTTCACCATCACCAACTCTAATTTAATAGTAAAAATACTACATAGTTAAATACATGCTTGTGCGCATTCCGTCAACTTCTTAAGAGCCAGGAGAAACTTCTTCTTTTTCGTACCTGGCCTACATAACTTTGAGCAAGTTGTAAATTAGTATTACCTCAGCTAGATGTAGCTCTCGAAACCATCGAGCCATATATGCCCATATACATCCGCGGTGGATCGATAGCTCCGAGGTCTGAACTTTGCCAAGTGCGTAAGGAGCAGCGTCAGGATTTCGGGCCATCCTCCACCTCGTCGTGTAGCAGAGAATACCTGTCCAATACCACTCGAGTCTTCGTCAACGCCGGACTCAACGAAGGTGTGGTTTGTCGAGTGCGTGATAAAGTTAATCAACACAACCCCGACAGCACGTCGCTGGACAGCGAAGGCCACTCGCTTGCACAAGCACGAATGGACGTGTTTTTGTTATTTGTCTAGCTAATTGATTAATCATTTTAAATATTGAAAAGTGCAACATTTGGCAAGAGAATTGATATGAGGCAAAAGATTTGCCTATTCCATTAATTAAGGAGGAGAAAAAGAGTTTAGATTACAAAGGAGCGGAGCTCCTAACACAAAGCCCTATTCTCGCGGTATATTCCTTAAAGTGCGGCGTTACTCTTAATGGAAAAAATAATCAAAGCGGGCATGGATGTTACATTTTTGAACACTCTCGCATTTCTTTCATTCCAAAGCTCCCAAGCGGTGAGAAGGAGCAAGGATGTTATGCCCTTCCGCCGTGTACCATGGGCTCCGGAGATTGCACACCACCACTCATGAAGGTTGTTATAGTTGCTCCAAAGGCTCGTATCGAAATTCCCTAGGCCGAGGCAATCTCTTAAGCCGTTCCAAACGCAAATGGAGTATCTACACTTGAAAATGAGATATGCCGCCGATTCCGATTCTCTTTTGCAAAATTGGCAAAGTCCACAATTTAGCAAAGTTGGCAAGAGAATTGTATTTTACTGTGTATGGATGTTAACGTGTAATTTCAAAAGAAACTACTCCGTACTTCAATTATTGTGCAAATGTTATTCTTGCATACTACATTAATTTTTATTAACAAATTATTTTAATTTCAAAAATTATTTGCCTTCATAAAGTTTAAATAATTGAAGTATGGTTGAAGTTGGTCCGTAGCACCGCACATATTTAATTTTGAAACACATGAATTCTTACACTATTATGTTTAATATGTGTGCGATGAAGAAAGCAATTTACCGGACCGTAGGCGGACATTCAACTAGTCTCACTAATATAAGACAATTTGCTTGCCAAAAACATTTTATATTGGTGAACAGAGTAGTAGAATAATATTTTCCACAACAGAAAAAAGGTTTTGAAATATCAAGAAAGTCTTTTAAAAATGTATTTTAAAAAAGTTCTTTGAAAATGCGTTCCAGATACACTTCCCACGGGCCGCGTGCCATGTCATCCACCCTCATATACCGGCAGCTCTTCAACCAAGCTCCGTCCGCCCTCCCTCTCCCCACTCCCCAATCTCTCCTCGCCTCGACTGCGCACCCGCATCGGTGCCGGCGGTGCCCTTCACCGCCGGCGATTGCGACATACATCCTTCTTCCACACCCTCCCCGCGCGATCCGTGCACCGAATCGCGCCGTCGCGGTTCGCATCGAAGCCGCCGTCAAACCCTAGCCGTCGCCGCTCGATTCCTCGCCGACACCGACATCGCCGACGGCGGCGCGGGGGAGAGATCCAGGCTCGCGTTCTGTAGGCCGAATTCCTAGTCGTTCGCGGAGACAAGGTGAGGCTTTTTTTCGATCCCGACGTCCTTCCTAAATCGCGTGCTTGCTGTGTTTACGGTTTGATCGGCCGATCTCAATTCCTGTTTGCGAGTTGCGCGTTTGATTTGGGGTTTAGGTGTCGGTTGAGGGACCGATCCGAGATTTGATAGGTAATTTTTATTGGCGGGTGGCGTGGCGCGTTGATTGGAGGGTTTTGGTAGGGTTTGGGGGATTTTTCTATGTCCCTTGTGCGATTCGGTGGCATAGTTTTCTAATTGTGTGTATACTGTAGATTTGCCATCTCTAGCTACATGTTCATTCGTCCTGTGTGTATTCTGTCGTCAGTTTAGAGATGCAAGTTTGTGACCCTTAGGGTACCCTCTAAGTCTCTAACTATTTCTAGTTCAAGCAAATAAAATCTTTTCTCAAAAAAAGATGTGATTTGCGAAAATTTAATTTTATTATTGAACTAAAGAAGGTAGGGGTACACTAAAGATTATCCACTTGCATCCTTTGTCAGTTGGGCTGACCTATTAGAAACGAGGTAGGAAATTTGGTAATTCAGATTCTTTCTGCTAGTGCTACAGGGTTGCATTTACATATGTACATGCTAGTTTTCATGGAAACATAATTACATGTAGGCCAGCATTTCCTACCAGTGCAGTGCAGCCTAAATTATTACTTGATCCTGAACCTCCAGACTCCAAAACAAGGAGTAATAATAGGTAGAGCGAAAGGTTCTCCTTGTTTTGTAGTCTGGAGGTTCAGTGGTGATTACTCCATCCTGTTTAATATGTTTCGGTGTCTTGTCTTCAGTTATGCTACAAGGCACCAGGGCAATTGGTTGAAGTTTCAATTTATAACGCTGTCTTGCTACTGTTGTTGAGTTTTGATCCCTGCAACAGCTGAATTGGTAATAAGTTGCATGTCTGCAAAGGTGTCAAGGTACCGTGATCACTTACCATATGCTCCAGCACTGTCGATGGGTGTGTTCACATAGTTAAGTTTTGTACGGAGCTTGTCACCAACATAGTTATGGGCTAGCCATGTTTTCGTCCAGTCTTTAGATCTATGGCGTTTAATCTGCTTGATGAGAATGATTGCCTGAAAATGGTGTACATTTTTTTTCTACTGTAATATTATCTCATCAAGCAACATTTTGATCATGATCAACCTTCTCTGGTTGATACTGTTCCTGTTGCTAATCTGTGTTAGCTTGTCTGGTGAAAGAGCATTTGATGTGATTAGTTATCAAAATTGTTCGCTGTTTTGCTGAAGCCTGTAAGGCAGCACAACTTGTTTCACCAGTACTTGAGGTTTTCAGTTTTTATTTTACTTTGATCACAACCCCGAATAAAATGAGTGTGGCATTTTGTTTGATTTCCACTAGATGTATACCTGTAGACTGTGACCATAACTGTACATACTAGAAAGTCTATTTCAACTCTCATGAGGCCTGGATTCATTTTTTAGACATATTTGGCCATTTCAATTATTTTGAAAAACTTGCTGCTAGAAGTTGATGTCTTTGCTATTTGGTGTCATAGATGCATGATGACTTAAATTTTTTTCAGGCTTTTGGAAGTTAATTCCAAGCTTCCAGCTAGGATGGCTGATTGGGCTAATCTTCAGACTGATATTGTTGGTACAATTATAGGGAAGCTTGCCATCCCTGACTATATCAGATTCCGTGCTGTATGTACCTCCTGGAACCGTGTCTGTGCCTGCAGGGATGTATCCAACGATCCAAGGGTAGACCCATGGCTGATGCTTCCCACGAAGATGCTTGAGGGTGCTAAATTTTTCAGTATACCTGAAAGAAAGAATGAAACCATACGTATCCTGAGTACTGCCACGATCTTTGGCAACATGTGGACTCCTGTTGGTTCTTCAAATGGTTGGCTTGTCTTCTTCAACCCGGAGCAGGGAACCATCCAGTTGGTTAATCCAATCAGCGGTGCTAATTTCCAGCTGCCCCCGCTCGGACGCGAGCACTTCTCGAAGGCGGTGTTGCTTGACATGAGTGAGAGCAACTTCAGTGTTGCTGTCATCTATGGCCACCAGAAAGGATATAAAGTGACACGCAAAGGAAGCAAAAGCTGGTCGTTTGTTGATTCAAAATACAGGCTGGTTGATGTCTTCAAGCACAGAAGGAAACTTTACACCATTGACATATATGGTACGGTCGATGTGTGGGCAGAGCCACCCCGTTCATGGCATGATGAGGATGACCCGCTGGTGGATCCACATATGCTTCCCAGCCACGCCCAACGGAAATTTAACTGTCTCGTGGAGACCCCAGCTGGTGATCTTGTGAAGGTTAAGCGCCAATCACAGAACAAGTTTGCAGTGTGGATGCTGAACATGGAGACATCTTCCTTCGAGAGCACCGATGACATTGGGGAATTTGCTCTTTTTGTCAGTCACCACGGCTCGTTCTGTTTCCCAGCCAGGGACCATCCGAACCTCAAGGCGAACTGTGTCTACTTCATCGACAGCTACAAGAACCTGTGTGCATTCAATCTGGAGCATGGGACCAAGGAGCTCGTACAAGCCCTTGAACATCCTGGGCTAGGAGACGCATTCTTATGGTTCATACCTTCACTGAAATGATTAAACACATGCAAAGGTGATCGTACCCCTGTAGCTATATCCTAGAACTCCTATCCTATAGTTGAGCCTCAATCCCTGAATCTCCCTAAGTATTGGACGTATTCGTGGTACTTTTGTGCCAAACCAGCTGCCTGAACTTTGAACTGCTTGTCGGTTGTCGGTTGCCCGGTCCTTGTATATATGCAGTTTGCTTGCGTTTTCAGACAAAGTTGGTATTGTAACATATCTGGTCTTTGCTATTCTATCTTCCACGTGAGCTGTACATTTCAGATTAAGACGAGACCTGCTCATAATTCAGAAGTGAAGTGTAGGTTTTTTATTTTTGATTTTTTTTACATTGAACCCAGTTATTCCATGAACTCTGGCCGGCAAATCCCTGGGCATGGCCTTGTTAGAGCAACTGGATAATCCTTAGCCCACATATGCTGGTACCCTAGAGGTTCACTCACACTTGTTACAATTACGATGCATAGTGATAACCTGGTACCCAATCTACAAAGCTTAGCCTCCCAGGGGTGTATCATCGTAGTTGTTGCTCGTAACAGCGAGTTTCAGTACTTTGTAGTCAGTTGCAAAGATTGGCCTCCCGATCCCTAATTGATCAGCAACCGTAACAGCTTGGAACAAGGCATCGGTCTCGGTTCGCAGGCTGGGCGTGTATCGGCCGAGACCACGATGGTGTCCCTGTCTTTGTAAGTGTAGCTGTTTAGTGTTGACCACACCTTAATTAGTCAGACGCGCTTGCCCATCTTCCTCGAACTTTTTTCTCAGCTCCTTATCCGTTTTTTCCTAGCAAGTGGGGCTACTCCATACTGTTTTTCCTCTGTTTTTTTTTTAAACGGGTAAGGTCCAGAAGGACCTGGAGTTTCATTCGGCGGTGGGAGTTTTACAAAGAGGTCTAGAAAAATTAAAAATTACAACATGGCTCCTGCCTTTTACATCCAACACCCTAACAAAGATTGCTTCTAAGCAATCAGATCCTTGCAACCCATCGATGGCATGCCGAGCCGCGGCGGCGCCACCCCAGTTCCAGCCGGGGATGAGACCACTTGGCTGGACGGGGGGCTTCGTTGTCGCCGAAGCAGAGCTGAGAGACCTCACTCGGAGGAGAAAGCTCGCGCAGTCCTGTGCGTCGAGCACGGCGTGGCCATTCCTGTGGCCTCGAGTCACGGTGGCAGGACATCGCCGCCGCAGATGAAGCGACGTCGAGAGCCGAAACTCCAGGGGCTCCCAGAGAGGGCCAACGCTAGCCCGCGCCGACCAAAGCGAGCTCTAGGCCACCTCCTCGCCGCCAAGGCCGGCCAGGTGGACAGGAGCTACCGCAGGGCAACAGGAGAAGCGGTGACCGTGCTTGAAGAAGTCGGAGCTGCCTGCGTACAAGCCCGCTAGATCCCCTTTCCTCGCCATCGAGGCCGGCCGAAAGAGGAGAAGAAGGCGGAGCAGACACCGCAGGCGCTCCGCCGGCGCCGCACACACGCACGGACGAAGCAGAACTCCGGCTGCCTCCAGATCCGCCAGACACCTAGCTTCTGCCGCTAGTCCCCTCGCCACCAAGGCTGGCCGAAGAGCGGAGAGGGAAGACAAGGACAACGGGAGCTAGAAAGCAGTAGGCGGCGAAGAATTTATTAGAGGGAGTGGTGGTCACCTCCTCCACCCTCAGCTCCGACCAGAGGAGCGAGAGAGCGGCGGCGGCGAACCCTACAGACCAGATCTCGTCGGGATCCGGGCAACCACGAACGGGCAGAGCTCCCAACCTATGGCACAAGGGCCGGCATCTACACATAGACACTACAGAGGGATCGGTGCCTCTCCTCTGCCTCCCTCCATCGGGCGACGCCGACGAGGTCGACCTTGGATCGGCCCGACGCGCTCTTGGCGATTCTCAAAGTACTGTAGCGAAGAGAGAGAAGGAAAAGAGTGGAATGAGCGGCCCCGTTTCTCCTCTAGTATTTGACATTTTCCAAACACGACGGCTATTCTGTCCTATACAAGTCAAGCTCGTGTCGAGCTAGCTTGCTCCGTCAACGCTCCACCCACGTACGCCAGCAGCAGCTCGAGCTCGATCACGACCACCCTGCCCACCACCGGCGCGTATGGAGCCCGCCTCCTTCCCGGCGCCGCAGACGGAGCAGCTGGGCCAGGGCCCGGAGCAGCGGGGGCGCTGGGCGTTCGCGGCGATCGTGTCGCTCGTCCTCACCGGCAGCTTCGCGTGGGGCGTGTACCAGGCGCGCCACAGCCGGCGGGACCTCGCGTTCGTGATCACCGTCCACTACCTCATCGCGCTGGTCTGGTGCTGCCTCGCGAAGCTGAGCCTCCTGCGCCGCGACGACCCGGCGAAGGCGTCCGAGTGGCGGCGGGTCAGGTTCGCCGCGTGGACGGCTTCGGTGGTGCTGGCGTACACCGTCGAGATGCGCGTCGCGGAGGCGATCCCGGACTGGCGGCTGAAGAACGCCGCCTGGTGGATTACCAGCATCGTCGTATGGCTCGCGTTCTACTTCTTCATCGCCCGTCAGGACGCCCGACGCCCGACGGAAGATCCTCTCCTCGAAGTGTACCCGGAGCAGAGGGTTTGAACTATGAACTGTATCCCTCCGTCAATAATTGTTATCGTGATCATAGTTTAAATTAGTTCAAAGTAGAACTACATTCAGGAACTATAGAAACAGAGGGAGTATGTCACTAGTGGAAATCGGGGCATTTGCACTGGGTTGTAACTGGCTTTTGCATCGGTTTTGGAACCGGTGCAACGCATCTGAAACTAAAGCCTTAACATTTAGCATCATTTGTGTTACGAACCGGTGCTAAAGGGTCTCCACGTGACCACGCACACGAGCTCCCGCCGGTGGACCATTAGCTAAAGGTTGGCGACGTGGCAGCCTCTCAACCCTGAACGCTGCCGCGACTAAAACCATAAACCCTAGCCATTTAAAATACGATTTTTTCGGGTATTTGAAACACGTTGATGCACATATAAAAGAAACCATTATATTACACAATATCTTTATGTATATAGAGATCGAAGCTAGTGTCATCTTTTATCGTGCTTGGTCGAACATATTACATAATGATACATTGTACACGTTCATGCATATATACAAGATAATTTCGGTTACGATTTTCCAAACTCGTAATGCCGATGGTATTCTCCGGTTGGTGCTCTGACCTCATCAAGTAAGAATCCCACCACTTCCTCTTGAATTGCTCGTACACGCTCGGTTGCTAGAAGACGATCCCGCATCCGTTCGATCTAAATGTAAAGAAGGGGATCAATATATATATATATATGAATGAAGAAACTCAACATAAATGATGGTAATAAAATAAAATTGTGAATATTGTTTACGTACATCTAGTTGTTCTAGGACTCTGCCCCTCTCACAGCAAGTCTCTCGAATGAACTCGCAGACATAGAATCCATATAAATTATTTCCGTCTTCTTGTTTCATGCACTTTACGAGAATAGAGTTCAATCAAAATAATAATCAAGGATGATAATGGTATTGAAACTAGAACCAAAGAGATGCGCGGACCTAGCTAGTAGTACTTACCGGTACTTGTTTAAATTCAAACTCCTTTTTCCAGGGACCCGGTGCCTTATCCGTGAACCGTTTCCAAGCACTGCCCGACAAAGAAAATGAATAAAGAAGTTAGTAATTACTTGATATCGGGAAATGAACGAAAGTTACTGATATAGTGCCATGCATAATGATTGAAATTACCGCTGGAGTGTATCAATCATGTCCCCGAATGTCTTAAGGGGTTTACGTTTTGAGTCCATGACTAGTACTCGTCCTCTATCAAGTTCAATAACTAGCAGAATAAAATGATACCCGCGCACACGCATAACACATATTTAACATCGAGTAACCAAAATAGTAATGTGTATAAGACAGTAACACACTCACTTGAAGTTGTAAGGAAATAGTATTTTTGTCATGGTTTCTTGTTTCCTTAACGCCCGTACCAAGTTATTCTCCGTGTCCTTGATATGGTTATGGAGAGTTAGCTCGTTCACGGTATATGGATCAATGAACCCAATGTCATAGATTCATTCTCTTTTGCATTCGAGTTTCTTCAATCTGCATAATATAGTGAGTAAAATTATGCATGCAATGAATGAGGTGAGCTAAAGACTTAATTACAAAAATAATACTTACAAACAATAGGCACTGATCATCGATTTGTCGAGGGCGTCATGATTGTATAACTGAAATAATTCAAAAAATTCAATATTTATGTCGTCAGTTCCACGAAAGTAATGCTCATCATTAATTCCTAGTATGATCCAGTTCTGCCCATGCTGTGAGGCTTCTATGTACCACTTATGTAATTTTCGCATTCTTGTTGGTAGATTCGGAATCTCCTCGGGTGTGACGAAAGGGCTCCCGTGCCGGTATTGGTATGCTACTTCAGCCGTGGGGAAATCACACTTGCTTAAGTACTGAGAAACAGACATACCATGAGCTTCGGCCTCCTCTTTATACAGTGCTATGATCTTTGGATCATACTGGACATCGGGAAACACTTGGAGCAAGGGGCACGAGTTCATCTGTTCTCCGAGCTGAGGAACTGATTTACCTTTCGACCGCTTTGCTGCATCTGACTTGAGAATAGTGCGGTCATAGTCTGATGCAAGCCTTGGCTCGGGTTGGTGAAGGGTCTTCAACATTTTTAACACTTTCGGATCTAGAGGTGGCTGCTCGGCGGACTGCTCGGTCTTCTTTTTCTTCAAATTTTCAAAGAAGTTCTTTGATTTCTCTTGTACTTTCGCCGCATTTTCCTTCGGAGTATAGTCGTAAGGTCTCTTGAGAGGAACCTTAGGTACTCTTGGGAGGGGCTCCTGTCGACGGATCGGTAATCGGTTACGACGACTCATCGATGGAGCGACGATGGTACACTTCCGCTTTTGGCTCTGAGCCTCAGTGGGCGGAAATGGCGGAGACGGCTCACTAGCTAGAGAAGGCTGGTATGCTGGAGAAGGCTGATGCGGCGGAGATACCGGAGAAGGCTGACGCGGAGATGGCAGAGAAGGCTGACGTGGCGGTGGAGAAGGGTGCCGCGCTGGAGACCTTGGCGTCCAATTTGGAAGCACGATGTATTCCTTTAGCCATAGAACGGTGGTCTTCTTGGCTTCTCCCAGCTCATACAAATCCCCTTCACCCGCAGGGTGGTCAAGCTTCAGCTGCTCAAATCCGCCCATAACTTCATCCACCCCGGCAACAGCGTAGCCATGTGGAATCGGACGGCAATGATAAGTTGCATCAGGTCCAATGGGTATGGAATAGCCGACCGCCACCTTCATGGTTATGTTCACGACCTTCACATGTAGCTCGCAAGATGTCGACTCCGTGATATCATCCACTGGGTAGCAGATCGCCGGTTCGTCATCATCCTCTGGGAGGTCCGTGGAAGCCACGCTACTTTTCCGCTGAGATGGTGGGGCGGTAGCATTATGTGCAGCTTCTATCTGCGGCTGAGATGCGGTGGTTCCTTGCTAGCTCATCCGATTTAACAAGTCTGATTGCCGCTTCTGCTCTTGTTCTATCAGAGATATGCGGTCTGCCCCCCTTTCCTTTCTTCTCTGATAGCTTCTATCGGGAAATTTCTTCCTTTCCACGGGAAACCCGAGTTTCCACGGTTTGGAGCCTGGTGTGGTTCGTGTTCGTCCTGGGTGTTCATCATTCCCAAGGGCGCGTGTGAGCTCGTCCTTCTCTCTTTCGAGATGGAACCTTCCCTCTTCAACATCCTTTGATGCGCTTCTAAGGGCATCAATGGGAAGGGGGTCTTCGTCATGCTTTTTTGTATATACACACTTCCCTTCTGAGTCCAACTTCCCTCCATGCCCGTAAAACCAATCCCTTGACCGATCGTTCCATTTCAATGTTTCCGGAATGATTCCTTTAGCAATTAGATCGTCCTCCATTTTATTCCACTTAGGCTTGCCAGACTTGTAGCCTCCTTGCCCCATAGTATGGTGATACTTCTTTTTAGCAGCATTTTTCTTATTTATTTCTGACCTTCTCTTAGCTGCCTCCGAAGTCTTTTACTCCACGAATGCGTCCCAGTGGTCTTTTATCTTCTCATATGCTCCAGTGAATATCAGAGTCTTTTCTTTGTCGACAAATTCCTTGTACAATCTTTTCTTCTAGTTGTTGAATTGTAGTGCCATCTTCGAAAGAGCCCACTTCTTGACTTTCCGCTCTATGGTATTCAGATGACGATCATCGTCATCTGAATCCTCCTCATTTGGATCCTCCTCATTTGGATCCACCTCATTTCGATCCACCTCTGGTGGCGTCGGTAGGGTAAAATTAACCATGAGCTTCTTCCAAAGCATATTCTTCAATCTCTTGCGGACATAGTTAACTGGTTCCGTCTTTGTCTTTTTCCATTCTCGAATGGTGATCAGAATGTTGTCCCTAACAAGAACTCCGCATTGTCTTGTAAATTTACTTGCATGAGCCGCGGGAGCAATCAGTTCGCCATCTTCACCGATTTCTTCTATCCGGTACCTTTCATGTTCTTCCAACCTTCTGACCGGACTTCTTTTATTTACAGAAGAGTGGCTCAATCCAGAGGACTAAAAGAAGAAAGAGCATTAATATATGTATGTACACAAATCAAATAATCCATCTATACAACAGAGGCTTAATTTATTAATACACATCTACCTCGCCGGACTTTGTAATATTCAAGGTTCTATCGGAGCCGTCGGCTCCTCCCTCGTCGGAGCCGTCGGCTCCTCCCTCGTCGGAGCCGGCGCCTTCTCCCTCACCGGCGCCTCCAGCCTCACTGGCACCTTCTCCCTCATTAGAGCCATCTCTACAGTTTTGTTCGTCTCCCTCACCGGAGTTGTTTAGAAACAACGAGGTGATATTGTCATCATTATCGCGGATGATGTCCTCGATAATATTTTCCTGGAATTCGTCTCTTCCGAGATCCATAATTTCTGCAAAGAATTATTACAAGTTATTATATAAGAATCCTATTCCTATTTCTATTTCTATTTCCAAAATATGTGTCATATATAACACATCTATGCTAGCTAAATTAACTTAACCCAAATAGATATTATACAAGCAATGTTGCATTTGAAATTCTATTTCTAAAATTTCATATCTCTAAAATTCTATTCCTATTTCTATTTTAAAAAATCTTATTCCTATTCCTATTTCTAAAATTCTATTTCTATTTATAAAAATCTTATTCTTATTTCTATTTCTAAATTCTATTTCTAAAATACTAAACAAATTAACCCTAAATACTAAACAAAATAGGAATTTCTATTTTCGTGCCCTCGGGTCCTTAGTTGTACTCAGTTTTCCCCAGCTCCTTAGTTTTTTCTCAGTTTTGCCCAAGCCCTTGTCTGAAACCCTCACAAGGAGCTCGGACGGAAGGAATCCCGTTCAGTTGACCGTTCCGTGCTGATGAGTGGGGCCGCGTCGTGTGGGGCTGGTAGAAAGGGACCGCGTGGGACAGGATGAGACCATGTTTGGTCATACGAGCGGAGCTGGGGCCGTAGCGTGTGGAGCCGTATGGGTCCGGGACGTGGGCACGAGTGGTTTCTGTCTCTTTCACCCAGATTAGCAGTTTTCAATGCACTTTTTTCCTCTCTCTCGCTCGATCTCATTCATTCTTGATTGCCCAAATTGGTAGCAAATCTAAAGCAGCTTCTCCTTTTGTTTCTTAACGCCATTCATTTCTTTATGCCTTCGTTTTTACCCAATCAGGTACTCCCTCCGATCCATATTACTCTTCACTAATACGGATGTATCAACCACTAAAAGGTGTTTAGATACAACCACATTAGCGAAGAGTAATATGGATCGGAGGGAGTAGGAAATCTAGGGCACAAATCTAGAGAAAATATACGATAAGCTGCATACAGCAGCCAACATAGCATAGATAACAGTAGGGTCCCATAACAGTACTACCGACCGAGATCCAACATAAGCTACAATTTACATGAATGGGATTAAGCTTGGAGGCTGCGTAGGTGAATCCCAAGTGCTTTGTGTTTGGCCATGAACGCATGCACGTTCACGGTCGTTCCAACTCTAGCGCCGCCAATGGCTCTGCCAATGGATTCGGCATGGTTCACCAGGCAGTTGAAGTCGGTGGCGCGGAGCCTCCTGGTACAGAAGGGGCACCTGTAAACGCCTCGAGCAAAGTGGCGATCGTAATGGCCGGACTGCAGCCCCCTGAGGACGTGATGAGTCTTGGTGTGGAAGGACTCGTCGTCGCTATCGACGTCGCTGCTCTGCACCTGTCATGTAGCACCAAAGATCGAAAAACACGGAGTCAATTGCAGCAATGATGGAACAGAGAGTGGATAAAAGATCATGCATGATAATATGGGCACGAAAAAAAGAGGTAGCCTCAGTTACATTGGACACACTTATATCCAGGATTTGAGTCAGTGAACCAAAGATCATGCACAACAAATTTGTACACACCAATTGTTCACTGACCAAACCCTTAATTAATTTGTGCCCAAATATTCATCATCATTGGCACAAATTAACCGGATGGGATTGATTACTCACATAAGTTAACCGAATCTTAAAAAAAAGCAAATCACAAACACTAATAACGCAAGATCTAGAACTAGGAACAGACGAACCCTAATAACGCAAGATCTAACACGCAAGATCGAGAACTAGGAATAGACGAACCCTAATGACGCAAGATCTAACACAAAAGGATTGAACTAGGAACAGATGAACCCTAATAACGCAAGATCTAACACAAAATGATAGAACTAGGAACAGACGACCCCTAATAACGCAAGATCTAACACAAAAAGGATTGAAATGGGATAAAAACAAGGGAACAAAGGGTTACCTCCTCGTCGTCGACGATGCTGGTGTCGTAGGGGTTCTCCGGGGCGACGTACGGCTCTTGTTCGTACGGGTCCCAATCGACAGGGAACTGGACGGGGCCTGGACGGGGGGCGGCGGCCGATGCGCCGGTGGCTGATGCGTCGACGGCTACGTCGGAAGCAGCGACGGGGGCCTGGACGGGGGCGGCGGCCGATGCGCCGGCGGCTGATGCGCCGGTGGCTACGTTCGAAGCAGCGATGGGGTCTTGGACGGGGGCGGCGACCGATGCGCCGGCGGCTACGTCGGAAGCACCGACAATGGGCATCTCATTCTTCTCCATCACCGGGGTTTTTTCTTCGGGGTTTTTTTGACGCGAAGTGGAGAAGATGATGGGACAGGAGAGGCGGTTGCAGTGAGAATGAGAGAGTGGGCGAGCATCGAGGAAGAGAAAGAGGGGCTCTATAAAGACGAAGGTGGCGTTTGGTGTACCGCAACACGCGTCTGCTATGCATGGCTGCAGCGTGCACCGCGACACGAGGCTAACCCTTCGACGTTTGGTTTACTCAGTTCTAACCTCGGGCCTTATACAGAAATTTTATCTGTACTCAGTTTTCCCCTCGAGTACTTAGACTGGTAAGTGCAATATACTCAGTTCTACCCTCAAGTAGCTGGTCAACAGAGAGTCAACAAATGAGATTAACATAGCTAATTGAGTCATTTCATGCACAAAAAAATCCAAAAAAAATAAAAACATAGTGGCACCTACTCATGGAGTCTTCCTACGCAACCTGCCACCTAGGAAACCTTAACAAACATAGATAAATCAAGTTTTACCACAAATTGCCACTTCTCAGAATCACTAGTAGCTATGAAGATGCATGGTTTTCCACTCAAACCCCTTTGCAAAACATCTTCCCCAAAACATAGTTTGTCTAAATGAGGCCATAATTGTCACACTCATGTATATTTGAATTGCAAATAATTTGATGTAGCCCAATATGAATTATATTATACAAAACATGCATTTTTCATTTTGTAATTCTTTTGTTTGAATCCCTTAGTCTATTTACTATTTACGTGCACTTGGTTTCTTAGTACTACTCAGTTTTGCCCTCAAATACTGTCACAAATGCTCACAGAAGCCCAAACTTATTCTGATTGGTTGAGCCGTTGTCACACGGATCGACTCCACCAACCGTTGATCCACTGATCTAACGGGCAGTATACCCCTATCCGTCTCTTCGTGGCCACCCCTCTCTCTCTCTTCGTGGCCACCCCTCTCTCTCTCTGTCGGTGGATCAACGGTTGGTGGAGTCGATCCGTGTGACAAGAGACATGCATTTATAGATTATTTTTCCACGTAACTATATTCCCTCTATTTATGCATTATTTTCCACAATTTAAAAATGTTAAACTAAAAAGTGGTATAATTTTGGTGTAAACAAGAGACATACATATTTGCGGATTTCGGTGAATGGATTATTTATCACTCCTCTAACAATTATCAACTATCTTTAGCATTCCTTTTCTTTTAGAGAATATAGTTTTGGTAATTTGAAATGGCCCAAAAGTGGTATAATTTTGGTAGAAACATGAGACATACATATTTGGCATATTTGAGGGATTTCGGTGAATGGATTATTTATCACCCCTCTAACAATTATCAACTATCTTTAGCATTCCTTTTCTTTTAGGGAATATAGTTTTGGTAATTTGAAACGGCCCAAAAGTGGTATAATTTTGGTAGAAACATGAGACATACATATTTGGCATATTTGGGGGATTTCGGTGAATGGATTATTTATCACCCCTCTAACAATTATCAACTATCTTTAGCATTCCTTTTCTTTTAGGGAATATAGTTTTGGCAATTTGAAATAGCCCAAAAGTGGTATAATTTTGGTAGAAACATGAGACATACATATTTGGCATATTTGGGGGATTTCGGTGAATGGATTATTTATCACCCCTCTAACAATTATCAACTATCTTTAGCATTCCTTTTTTAGGGAATATAGTTTTGGCAATTTGAAACGGCCCAAAAGTGGTATAATTTTGTTAGAAACATGAGACATACATATTTGGCATATTTGGGGGATTTCGGTGAATGGATTATTTATCACCCCTCTAACAATTATCAACTTTCTTTAGCATTCCTTTTCTTTTAGGGAATATAGTTTGGGATATAGTTTTGGTTATTTGAAACGTCCCAAAAGTGGTATAATTTTGGTATAAACATGAGACATACATATTTGTGGGATTTCGGTGAATGCATTATTTGTCACCCCTCTAACAATTATCAACTATCTTTAGCATTCCTATATTCCCTAACACTTATTTTTTTTGGTAATTTCGGTGAATGCACACACTAACTTTGAAAACAACTACAAGTACATGTAACTGACTAATGGATTTGTAACAAGGGATCCCTTGTAACAACTTCTAGCGCTTGATGAGCAATGATAAGAATCTGATCGCAATTATACAACAAAAAAACAACCAACCATCAGATTAGCTTGCTTCTTCAACTCGATCAGCTGCTTTAACTGCTTGTTTATTTTCTTCAGTTCTCCCTTCAATTCCACCAGTTCTGCATTGGGAGCATTAGGCATAATCGGAATGGCTCTTCTCACCGCCGCATTCTCTACAGCAAGTCCCCCCTCCCAAATTGCGCTCCCCAATAGCGCCAATTGATTCCTGCAATTTAAGCCTCTGAACGTACACATCGATCCACTCGAAATACCTACATTTCTTTAGGATCTGAAAACAACAACGTGAACCTTAAATCCCAAATTTGAGAGAATAACAAGAAAATCGAGAGAAAATAGAGCAATTGGAGCGAGATCTAACCTTATCCCCCTCTCTATATGGCAAGCTCTCGCATGCAAGGAACTCACGTCCATGATTGCCGTTGTCATCCGTCTTACAGATCGACCGCTTCAGAGGCTCCTGGCATGGGCAGTCAGGGCATCTTGTCAAAGGCACGGGTCCATACTGCGGCCATGAAGAACGGGAGGTCGAAGAGAAACTAGACATCACCCGCCCTGCCGGAGAAGGGCTGCCGCTGGCGAAGAAGAAGAACAATGGGGCGCGGGGAAAGAAAGGGGAAGCAATGGCACGGGCATGGGCGCAGGGCTGGCTCGGGCTCCCATTTTGCAACGTTTACCTGGGTAAGCTGTGGATTCGGCGCGCTAACGTGGACAAGTTGTGGGTCCCACGATGATCTGGATAAGTGGAGATGTGTCCACTGCGGGGCACCAACAGCGGCCCCACTTGCCAGCACCAACAAATGGTCAACTAAACGGGATTCCTCCCATCCGAGCTTCTTGTGAGGGTTTCAGACAAGCGCTTCGGTAAAACTGAGGAAAAACTAAGCGGCTGGGGAAAACTGAGCACAACTAAGGACCCGAGGGCACGAAAATAGAAATCCCAACAAAATAACCCTAAATACTAAATAAAAATCTTATTGCTATTTGTATTTCTAAAATTCTATTTCTAGTTATAAAAATATTATTCCTATTTCTATTTCTAAAATTCTATTCCTATTTATATTTCTAAAATTCTAAACAAATTAACCCTAAATACTAAATACTAAACAAATTAACCCTAAATACTAAATAAAAATACCCTAAATTAATCCTAAACTAATTAAGTACCTGCAGGGGCGCTCGACGGCCGTTGGCACGGGAGGCGGCCGGTGGGCACGGGAGGCGGCCGGCGTGGTGCGGGTGGCGGCGCGCGGCATAGGCTTCGGGCGGCGGGAGGAGCGGCGCACGGCACGGGCGGCGGGCGGCATCGCGGCAAGGGCGGCGCGGCCGCGGGCGAGGTACCGGTCGGCCCGGACGACGGCGCGGTGCGGGCGGCCGGCGTGGTGCGAGCGGGCGGGCACGGCGCGGGCGTTGGCGGCGAGCGGGCGCGGCGCCGTCGGTGACACGAAAAAATTCGACAGCCTGCAGGCGTCGATCTTGTTCCTAGCGCGGGGACTTAGCAGTTTGGGCGATGTGGAGGGAGGAAGGAGACAATGCGTTATAAAGGAGGGACCTTTAGCACCGGTTGGCGGCGTGGTGCTAAAGGGTCTTTAGCACCGGTTCGTGCCAGGAACCGGTGCTAAAGGTGCTTTGGCTGGGCACTGCACTGCCACCCCCTTTAGCACCGGTTTGAACCACGAACCGGTGCTAAAAGGGCATTTGAAATGTTTTTAAAAATTTTGGTTGTTCCCGCCTTATTCCATATTGAAGCTATGATCAACATTCCATAAGATGTTGTAAAATAATTAAAAATTAGAAAAATACTTATAGCATATTAAAATGTTTATTAGAAAAATATCTATGAAATATTCACACATTGAAATGCTAAAAACTATTTTTGTTAAAATTAGTAGGCTTGCAAACATTTTAAAATCAGTGGAGGCCCGCTAGGTTTGAACTACATGTATATGATATAGTGCTCATGATTTTTTGTAAAAATCAGTTTTAGGTTCACAATATGTTGTTTTATCAGAGATCCACCGCAAGTCTAGCGAGACTCAACCCCGGGCTATGAATCTTTACGCCCGCTATTTTGAATATAATTTCAAATGGGTATAAGAATTTAAAAAATAATCCAAACAATGTGAAACTATCGCGTGGTTTCATATTATGTGTTATAGTTGCAAGGAAAAATATTAAACTTGGAAAATTGCAAACATCACAAAATGAGCTATCATGTTCGATGTTTCATGGCTTTTAGGCCAAATGAGCAATATTATGGCTAGAATCGAGGCATAGTTTGTGATAATGTGCCCATATTATGCACACATGTGCATCTTGGGATTGCTTAAGATGTTGCAGAAGGAAGTTTCCCTTTTCATCACACGAAAAAACCATTTTCCATTTTTAGATACCAAAAATAAGTTTTTTGTGAAGCAACCACCAAATTAATGTTTCACATTGCTATCAAAACATTTTTCAAAAACACTAGACCACCTTAGATAGAAAATTCACCAGCCGGTGCATCTGAAACCTTTCTGTCCACACCTCACGAAAAAGACAAATTCCTGCCGATTCGGTAGGAGGCCCGCTAGGTTTGAACTACATGTATATGATATAATGCTCATGATTTTTTGTAAAAATTATTTTTAGGTTCACAATATGTTGTTTTATCAGAGATCCACCACAATTCTAGCGAGACTCAACCCCGGGCTATAAATCTTCATGCCCGCCGTTTTGAATATAATTTCAAATGTGTATAAGAATTTAAAAAATAATCCAAACATTGTGAACCTTCGCGTGGTGTCATATTATGTGTTATAGTTGCAAGGAAAAATATTAAACTTAGAAAATTGCAAACATCACAAAAAAACCTTCACAAAATGAGCTATCATGTTCGATGTTTCATGGCTTTTAGGCCAAATGAGCAATGTTATGGCTAGAATCAAGGCATAGTTTGTGATAATGTGCCCATATTGTGCACACATGTGCATCTTGAGATTGCTTACGATGTTGCAGCAGGAAGTTTCCCTTTTCATCACACGGAAAAACCATTTTCCATTTTTTAGATGCCAAAAACAAGTTTTTTTGTGAAGCAACCACCAAATTAATGTTTCACATTGCTATCAAAACATTTTTCAAAAATACTAGACCATCTTAGATAGAAAATTCCCCAGCCGGTGCATCTAAAACCTTTCTGTCCACACCTCATAAAAAAGACAAATTCCTGCCGATTCGGTAGGAGGCCCGCTAGGTTTGAACTACATGTATATGATATAATGCTCATGATTTTTTGTAAAAATCATTTTTAGGTTCACAATATGTTGTTTTATCAGAGATCCACCGCAAGTTTAGCGAGACTCAACCCCGGGCTATGAATCTTCATGCCCACCATTTTGACGATGATGCCCAATTTGCCCATGACGATATTATATCGTCATAAGCGTTATGACGGTTCAATATTGTCATAGACGGTTATGACGATCTCAATGAATTCGTCATGTTCGATCATCAACGACGCCCCGTTTTTGACGATCATTTTTTTGTCATAAAATCGTCATAGATCAACCATTATGACGATCTAGTGACGAATTTTGAGCGTCAGTAGTCAACACATTTCTTGTAGTGAAGAATTTAAAAAATAATCCAAATAATATGATACCTTCGCGTGGTGTCATATTATGTGTTATAGTTGCAAGGAAAAATATTAAACTTGGAAAATTGCAACCATCACAAAAAACCTTCAAAAATGAGCTATCATGTTCGATGTTTGCCATAAATTGGCACATTTAATACATGTGGTGACCTAAAATGCCTTGGAGGCCATGAACCCCCCTTTGTGTATCTCCCTTGATTAGGATCGCTTCTTCGGTCGTAACCATGGAGTATCTTCACCATTTAACGCGATGCTTGGGTCAATATTCACTCTGAAGTGCGGAATTTCATCAAACTTATTATAATCTTCTGACATGTCTGTCTTATCCTCAACTCCCACGATGTTTCTTTTCCCTGAAAGAACTATGTGACGCTTTGGCTCATCGTAGGATGTATTCGTTGCCTTATGTTTTCTATTTTTTTGGTTTGGACGAATGGTTCGTCTCTGTAACCAAGATTGTTGAGATCCACTGTTGTCATTCCATACAGCTGGTCTACCTTTACCCCTACTCCATCCAGCTTGACCCATTTGCACCTAAACAAAGGGACTTTAAAAGAAGGTCCATAGTCAAGTTCCCATATCTCCTCTATGTAACCATAATATAATAGGTGTCCTTTTGCCCGTTGTCGTTTGTTGCATCAATGCAGACACCACTGTTTTGGTTGGTGCTCTTTTTTATCTTGGGCGATCGTGTAGAATGCATTCCCATTTATCTCGTACCCTTGGAAAGTCAATATAGTCGAAGATGGTGACCCGACCAACAAATACAACTGATCTCCAACAATGTTGTTATTTATGAGATGTGTCCGCAACCAACCGCCAAAAGTCGCCATATGTTTATGTGTAATCCAGGAGTCAGACTGAGCCGGGTGTTGGGAGCATACAATATTCTTGTGTTCAGTGATATGCGGGGCCACCAAGGTGGAACTTTGTAGAACTATGTAGTGTGCTTGAGTGAAAGAAATCCCGTCCATACAATACATTGATTTCTTTCCTAGCGTTCCTTTTCCACGTAGTCTCCCCTCATGCCGCGATTCAGGAACACCAATCGACTTAATGTCAGGGATAAAGTCAACACAGAACTCAATGATCTCCTCTGTTCCGTAGCCCTTGGAGATGCTTCCTTCTGGCCTAGCACAGTTATAAACATATTTATTTAAGACTCCCATGAACCTCTCGAAGGGGAACATGTTGTGTAGAAATACAGGACTGAGAATGGCAATCTCTTCGACAAGGTGAACCAGGAGATGCGTCATAATATTAAAGAAGGATGGTGGGAACACCAACTCAAAATTAACAAGACATTGGGCCACATCCTTTTGTAACCTTGGCAGAATATCTGGATTGATTACCTTCTGAGATATTGCATTGAGGAATACACATAGCTTAACAATGGGTACGCGAACATTTTCCAGTAGAAGCCCCCTTAATGCAACCAGAAGCAACTGCGTCATAATCACGTGACAGTCATAAGACTTCAGGTTTTGGAATTTTTTCTCTATCATATTTATTATTCCCTTTATAGTTGATGAGAAGCCAGACAACACTTTGATACTTGAAAGGACTTCAAAAAAGATTTTCTTCTCTGCTTTGGTAAGAGCATAGCTGACAGGACTTAAGTGACGCCATTTATCCGTCTTGTTCTGTGGATGCATGTTGTTTGGGTCTTTCAAACGTTGCTGATCCTCCCGTGCTTCTGGTGTATCTTTTGTTTTTCCATACATGCCCAGAAAGCCTAGCAGGTTCACGCAAACATTCTTCGTAACGTGCATCACGTTGATCGACGAAGGAATGACAAATAGGCCTTCGATATTCGCCTACCTGGTTTTCGGCCCCGGAGGGATTACTGACGAAAGAATCGCAAGGCCCACGAAGATAGCGGCCTGGCGTGCAGGAGCAAAACTTGGCGTCCAAGCAGAGATTCGAGGAGTCCAAGCCAGATTAGGTTTCGAATAGGGTTTATTCAAAACCGATTCTATCTGTACTTTGCTTGGTGGACAATCCTGAGACCTAGCCTTCGCATATAAAAGGCTGGGAGGGAGGTCCCGAGGCCCTAGACACTTTTTCACCACCTCTCGCCGGAGCGCTCAAAACATTTAGAGCTCTCCGCTTTCGGCTAGATCCAATCTACGCCACCATTGTAACACCTCCATTGTAGCCACCCCATCAATAAAAGTCAGACAAGCAGGACGTAGGTCATTACCCTACCAAGGGGGCCAAACCTGGGTAAAACCTCATGTTCTTCTGCTTTCGTCTGATCGCCGTCGAGTTCGCCGGATCCCACTAGCGCTCCATGTCTCGAAAGCCCATAAACATGGGCATTGCCAGGGTTGAACCTCGTCAATTGGCGCCGACCGTGGGAATGACGGGATCTGGATCTACGGATTCACCGGCTCCTTCATCAACCATCGCCAACCTCACTACATCGACAAGGTTCGACCGGCCGTCATCAGCCATGGCCGTCAATTCTGCATTGCCGCTCGACATCGACCTGCTCACCATCAACCTCGACACCAACGACAAGATCGACATCGACTTTGCCATCAACACCGCCGTCAGCATCGCTGTGCCAGCCATCATCGACACCAACCCCCTGGAAACTGAGGTCGACATCACTGGATCGACCGTCATCGACACTGCATCGCCAAGCGCCACCGATCTCACTCCGGCCGCGATCATCATCGACCCTACCTCAGGCACGGCAGGAGCTGTCTCGGCGATGACCAGAGGCTTCGACATGGCCTTCAGACTGTTTAACTTCCACGTGGACAATGACGGAGTCGCTGAGCTGATCTCCGTCAGTGATTCGACGCCGCCCGTAGCAGGTCCAAGCGCACCACCAGCTATCGAGGGCAATCCCTCGACGACCATACCGCTGGCGCCATCGGAGGAGGTACCAAGGCTGGAAACTTTGACTCCGTCAGTTGGGTCGAACGATTTCGAAGATCCACCTCCATCCCCAACCACCGCATATTGCATCGACTATGACGCTTACCACTACGTGGGCACCGGAGATTTCTCGTCCCACGAGATTGCTGGCTGCGAGGACCCTCGAGGAGGCACCACAGCCATCTACCCGATGATATCTGCGTGCGAATGGGCTCTCAACGCCCTCACGCTCCGCCCTACGCCCTATGACCCCGATTATGTTGAAGGGCTGTACTCGGACTATACATGCTCCGACGATGATGACGACATCTACCCCAAAGCTAAGGGGAAGATCTCCAATTTGGCTAGCTCATGTTCGAGTGAATCTGCCACATCAGGTGGTGGATACATGGCTGATTACGACTCTGACATCATGATCGAGGTCGGATCATACATCGACAACGACGATGTCTATCCTCCCGCACTGGGCGAAACAGCGATGACTCGTTCCCACCGTTCGGAGGACACTGCATGATGGCATCACACAGAGACGGGAACAAGCACAGATCCAATGATGATCAAGACCGATCAAATACCGGTCGTCAGTTCATAACACAGGATCAGATCTGACACGCCAGGAGAGTATACTCAGGCGAAGCAAATATGGGCCCTAATTTGAGCCCGCAGGAGCTAGCTGCGCTCTGATTCGTCGTCCAAGAACAGAAGGACCAGCTTAGTGCCGATAGGCGCATCCTGGAGCGATGCAGAGAAGAGGCCGACCCGTCCAGCAGAAGACGGGCCGACCGATCATCTCACTACTCATCAAGAGTCCAGCGTAGGACGCGGTCGCACATCCAGCCCGGGGCCGATGTGCACAACATCACCCGAAATTTAGAAGCGGAATTTAACGAAGCAGATTTGCTTCCTAAGACCAAGGAAGCTGCGATAATGGCTACAGCAGCGTATATTGCTGCGAACGCAGCCAACGACGACGGGCATATGCGGCACCTGCGGAACCTGGCGCTCGAAGGAGTTAGGGTACTTCAAGGCACAACTAATCAAGGGCACGAAACGACGCCAAGAAGAAATATCCCGCCAGTGGAGCCATCTAGGCACCCAGCAGTGGTGCCAGCCATCGCGCCCAGGACTCAACTGGTAGAACCTCTCAACGGGGAACTTCGACATGGCTTGGCACAGAATAGAGTCGACCTAGCGCGTGCGCGATGCAACGTGCGTCGCTTCGAGGAGGAATGTGAGCTAGAAACATTCGGAGGCAATCGTGGCAAACTGTGCGGAGCGGAGTGCTTTAGCCTCCTGATTCGTTCCACACCACTGCCGAAAGGGATCAAGCTTAGCGACAGTATAGTCAAGTTCAATGGGCAGCATGACCCTCGAATTTGGCTGGATGACTTCATCACCGCCGTCACCATTGGCGGTGGATCTAGAGATAACGCTCTCCAGTTACTATCGCTGCACTTAAAGGACAACGCAAGGGCGTGGCTGAACAACCTTGCTCCTGATAGCATTCGCTCTTGGGAGGAGTTTCGACAAGCATTCATCACAAATTTTCGAGGCACCTCACGACGGTCCACGTCATTCGAAGAACTGCGACTGTGCGTACAGAGGACTGGAGAAAACCTGAGGTCGTACATCTCATGATGGATTTGTTGGAAGCCTCCTTTCTCCGTTATTTTTCCACCACGCAAACAGGCGAAGCCCTGTCGGCGAAAACTCTCCACCATAGACACCACGCCGTCGTGTTGTTGATCCCATCTACCACTCCACCATATCTCGCTGGACCGGGAAGGCGGAGTCGTTGGTGCGCTGTACGTGTGCATCTCTCGAAGGCGTCGCCACTTGCGGCGTAGGATCGGATCGGATCGCGAGGAGGAGACGGCGAGTACGACTACGTCAACCACGTTCTATTGAACGTTTCCGCTGTGCGAATCTTCAAGGGTATGAAGATCTCATCTACCTCTCTCGTTGATTACATCTCCTAGATTAGATCTTGGCTTTCTTGTTCGCATCCGTAGGAATTTTTTTGATTTACTATGCTGCGAAACCCTTCAGGATTAGCCTCCGCAACACGGCAGAAAATATTTCGCCCGAAAGAGCCATCGACGCTTTTCGGGACGGGCTTATCCGACATGACTTCAAGGAGGAGCTCGGACGTTGCAAGCCAAAGACCATCGACCATCTAATGAGCCTGGCGAATGAGTGGGCTGACGAAGAAGACTCTATTGCGGCCCTAGGAGACGCCAGCGATCAGCTGAGCGTGACATCGACGCAAAAGATCAGTTTCACAATAGCTCTCGAAAAAAGGGCCACCAAAACTGCTACGATGACGCAGACGCAACAGATATGGTAGCAGCAGGCTACGTGAATAACGACCATGACGACAATCGCGACGGGCCCAGACGAGGGAATAACTACTACGAGAGCAGTAGCAAAAGCGGAGGCCGCGATTCGAGGCCAAAAACGGTGTGGCGCCGACGACGTGATCAGCTGGTTGCTATTTGATGGTGCCAAGTTGACGGGGGAACATATATTTGATGTAGGAACTTCTTCTTCTTCAGTCCTCGGCAACGGCGCCAGAAAACTTGTTGATGGCGCGGTGATGAATGGTGCCAGAAAATGTCTTGTTTGCGTTTGATGGCGTGTAGCTGATGAAGTAAATGATCGGCCAGTTGGAAACCCCAAGAGAAGGTTTGATGAATATAACAGCAAGTTTTCCCTCAGTTACGAAACCAAGCTAGTCAATCCAGTAGGAAAAAGCCAAACTCAAGAAGGTGATGCTTGCTAGCCTAGTAGTATGCTTGAAACAAAGAGTATGAGCGTATCGAGTGGAAAGCAATAGTAGTATGCGCGTAAAGTAAACAGTGCGAGTAAAGTAAACAGGTGATAGCAATATAATGGAAATAGGACCGGGGTCCACAGTTCACTAGTGGTGTCTCTCCATAAGATAAAATAACACATGCTGGGTAAACAAATTATAGTTGGGCAATTGATAGAATAAAGATAATGTGCATATGTCGAGAGGATCACTATGAGATTTACTCTGGGCATTACAACAAGATACATAGACCGCCATCCAACTGCATCTATAACTAATAATCCACTTGTGGCGAATCAATCCGAGAACTCCACAAGTATTAAGTTGCGAACAACAGATAACTGCATTAAGCAAAGTGTGTAATGTAAACAAAGCATATGCCCTTGAGCATATGAATGTTGTTTTCTCCCTAGTGGCAATATCACATCTATAACCTTAGAGGTTTCTGTCACTCCCCCAGATTAAATAGAGGCATGAACCCAACTATCGAGCATAAATACCCCCTCTTGGAGTCACTAATATCTACTCGGCCAAGATAGCTACTAACAACGGAGAGCATGCAAGATCATAAACAATATAGAGATAACATAAGATAATATTCAGCACATCAACTCAATCATAACACCAATATTCATCGGATCCGAACAAACACAACATGTAGAATTACATAACGGTGATCTCGATCATGTAAGGCAGCTCACAAGATCTAAACATGAAGGAGAAGACAACCATCTAGCTACTGCTATGGACCCATGGTCCACGGTAGACTACTCACTCATCACATCGGAGGCAAGCATGGCGATAAAGAAGACCTCCGGTGGCGATTCCCCTCTCCGGCAGGGTACCGGGAAGAGCTTCTGGACCCTCCCGATCTCGGGTCGACGACGGCGGCGGATCGCGATGTATTCTAGAAAAGTGATCGGGTGTTTATGTTTTTCCTGTCGGGGGGTCTTTATAGGCGAAGGGGCATCGTCAGAAGTGGACCGAGGCGGCCACACACATAGGGGGCACGGCCTAGCCCTGGGCCGCGCTGCCCTGTTGTGTGGGCCCATCATGGCCCCACTCCGTCTTCTCTTCGGTTCTCTGGAAGCTTCGGTGAATTTCTGGATGTTTGGCTTTTGTTTCGTCCAATTCCGAGAATATTTCCTCTGTAACTTTTCTGAAACACAAAAATAGCAGAAAACTGGGAACTGGCACTGTGGCATCTCGTTAATAGGTTAGTTCCAAAAAATGCATAAAAATGCCACGAAGTGTAACGAAACACTAAGCAAATAGTGTAAAAACAAGCATGGAGCATCAAAAATTATAGATACGTTTGAGACATATCAGCATCCCCAAGCTTAACTCCTGCTCGTCCTCGAGTAGGTAAGTGATAACAAAAGAAATAATTTTTGAGGTGACATGCACCTACACAATCTTGACCATATATGTAAGCATTGTGCGCTGGGATCAAAAGAACTTAAAACATGGGCATGAAAGATATAATCTTGATAGAAGAAACTTAGCAACCATGTTATAACATGAAAAAGAACACAAACAAAAGATCATAAAAATGAGACAATGAAAGTCAAACGTGTGTTCAAATCATATGGAAAAACATACAAATGGTATTCAGCTTGTCCTTCATGAGAGAGCAAAACATAAAGGGATTTCTATTTTCATGCCCTCAGGTCGTTAGTTGTACTCAGTTTTCCCCAGCCGCTTAGTTTTTCCTCAGTTTTCCCCTCGCTCTAGTTTGAAACCCCTCGCAGACACTGGGACGGGAGGGTTGCGGTCTGGTCAGAGGCCTTGACCGTTACCGGTGACGGCTAGGGAGCCGGGGTGGTTGTGGATTGACCGATGCTTTTGAATGGTGCTGACGGGTAGGGTCAGGAGACACGTCGGAGCAGCCATCCATCTATCGCTGACATGTGGGCTGTTTTATTTCCTGATTGTATACGCGGTGCTGCCAATGACAAATGGGGCCGCTCTATAGGGCTGCCGCAGCCAATGACCAGTGGGGTCGTGTATTTTTCAGGAAAAGACATATATTGCCGCTCTGTGGGGCTGCCGCAGCCAATGACCAATGGGGTCGTCTATTTATTTAGAGAAAATCATATATTGCCGCTCTGTGGGGGCCTCCGCAGCCAATGACCGCTGGGGTCATCTATTTATTTAGAGAAAATCATATAGAGCCGCTCTGTGGGGCCGCCTCAGCCAATGACCGCTGGGGTCGCCCTTAGTGAAAAGGCATATACCCTGCTTTTAGTTAGAGAGAAGCAACAAGTTCGCTAATTAATTTTTCTTAAGCTAGACCCAGCAGGTGACTATTTTCGCAGCTTAATCTAAAGTGAATCTTGTGCTAAACATGGCTGGAACCTAGTGTTGTGCATCTCATTAGTCATCGGAGAACCGCTAGCAGCTCGTCCCCCACCCTCGGACGGAGCAGCCATCGCCGGTGCCTCGTCGCGCCGCCGGCTCTTCTCCCCGGCGGCGTCGGACGGACTGCGGCGCTGCATGTCAACCACGGCTCCAACACTTGTTTCGTCCGCACGTATTGTACCCACCGCAGGAAAGTCCGCTGCAAGCAGATCCGCCGCCCACGACGACCGGGATTTGCTCCGCCGCAAGCAGATCCGCCGCCCACGACGACCTCCGCTTCCGCCTCCCCCGGCCCCTAATCGATTCGGTTCCCGTAATTTATTTGGAGTTTGCAGGTGTGAAATAGTCCTCAATGTCTGGTCGTAGCGGGTACACCGGCGAGGGTGGGGATTCGATCATGTCGTGGCCACGTTCTACTTCTCCTACCTCGTCGGAAGTGCAGGTATCTAGCTTCTGCTCTCTGTACTACCGTTGAATTTGAAGTGCCGCCATGGCCTGTTGGACTGATTTCAGTTGTTCTTTTTTCCATTATTGTTACAGTTCGCCAGGCAAGCCGATGATCCATGGTACATTGCATATCAAGATGAATCAACCCAGTGGTGTAGCCAGAGGATGGATTTGGAGGAGAAGGTGGCCAATTTAGATGATGAATTGGCCCGTAAAAACCTGATGATATTCGAGCTGAAGCGTACTGTGGAGGAAGAAAAGAAGAATTCAGAGCTTATTCGCAAGGAGAAGTTGATACTTGAGACAGATCTTGCCGTATTTGATCAAGTGGTAGAAAATCTAGAACATGAACTTCAAGTGATGGGAGAGGCGAAAAGTAGATTCATCTGGGCAGTTTTATTAGGTGTCATCCCTGTCCTAGCAGTTATGTGGTTGTGGTAGATGATTTAGATAGTATAGAATTGTTATTCAGTAGATGGCTCTATCCACTGTATTTTGGTGTGGCTCTAACCACTGTATTTTGTCGTACAATTTCCTAGTTGTGCTAAGTAATACGCGCGATAATTTTCATGCATGAACTCTTATAAAAGTGAATGGATCCCAAAAGTGAAAGCATGTACCAGCCTCTCGGATCAAATACATATCAATCTTCCCAATCAAGTTGGGATAGAATTCAAATCATACATTCGGATGTACAGGGACACATCGAGAAAGTGGAGAAGCTTTTTTTGACACGGAGGTAGTAGTTCGAACAATTTTATCCCAAATTGAAATTGAAAAATACAAATTTATCATAATTTATCCCAATTTGCGGCGTCGAACACGGCCGCGCACCGATGGGCTAGAAGGGCCTGGACGACGGGCGGCTGAGGGGGCTGGATCTGCGCCATCCACAAACTCGGACATGGAGGAGGGCTGGATCTGCGCCGTCCCAGCGATGTTGTGGATGATGGCTTCAAGACGATCGGCAGGGTCCGACATTGAAGGCTGGATCAGCGCCGTCGCAGTGATGTTGTGGATGATGGCTTCAAGACGATCGGCCGGCTCCGACATTGAAGGCTGGATCTGCGCCGTCGCAGCGATGTTGTGGATGATGGCTTCAAGACGATCGGCAGGCTCCGACATTGAAGGCTGGATCTGCGTCGTCGCAGCGATGTTGTAGGCGATGGCTTCAATCGTCTTGGCATCGGTGAGCACTGTCGGCACGGCCACCGTCTTGGTCTTCTTCATCATCAACAGATCTGAGGCGATGGCTTCAAGACGATTGATGACCACTGTCGACACGGCCACCGTCTTGGTGTCCATCAGCAACAGATCTGAGGAGGGTAACGGAAGTGAGACATCGGCAGGCTCCGACATTGAAGGCTAGATCTGCGCCGTCGCAGCGATGTTGTAGGCGATGGCTTCAATCGTCTTGGCATCGGTGAGCACTGTCGGTTAGATCCACGCCGTCTTGGTGTCCATCAGCAACAGATCTGAGAAGATAAACGAAAGTGAGACAGAGAGAGACATTTCAACTATTTCTGAGGGTTAGATCCTCACCGGCACTCTTAGATCCACGCCGCCGCACAGTTAGATCCGCGCCGCCGCACGGTTAGATCCGCGCCGCCGCACGCACGCACGCTGCAGATCCGCGCTGCCGCATGGTTAGATCCGCGCCGCCGCACGCATGCACGCACGCTGCAGATCCGCGCCGCCGCGACCGCCAGAGTAAGAGAGGAAGATGCGACTGGAATATGCGACTGCCAGGGTTGGTAGGTATGTGCTCTGCAGATCCGCGCCACCGCGACCGCCAGGGTTGACAAGCCGTCCGATCATAAATGATCCAACGGTGCAAGCGTGCGTTGAGCTATCAACCAACCAAGATTCGTGTGAAATACATCTCGACCAATCAGAGATCAGCCAGTGAGTACAAGGGAGGAAAACTGAGTAGAACTAAGAGGGGGAAAAGTGAGAAAATGTTTATCGGAAGGGCAAAACTGAGTAGGACTGAATAAAACAAGTGGACCCGGAGGGAGAAAACTGAGTAAAACTAAGTAAAACAGGGGCACCCAAATAATAAAGGGAGTAAGGGAAATTGAAGGTTTTGGCATAAAAATTGTTAGATTGTGTTATTTGAACAATATAGTACATTTTGGGCGACGTGATATTGTTTGCAATTCAAAGATACACAAGTGTGACAAATTTGGACTCATTTGGACAAAGTTTGTAAGCATTGTGGGCATTTGGGAGGTGTGTTGAGTAGAAAGCCCTGCATCTTCATAGCTAGTAGCTCATGGACTAGGAAGTGGTTTTGGGAAAGGGATACTTCATATCTCTATATTTCCTTTTCCATTATTATTTCTCTAGGTTGTAGGTAACATAACAAGACTCCATGGGAAGGTTCCACCATGTTTTGAATTATTATGAATTAAAATAAACCCAAAACTATATTTTTTGAGTTTAGTCACTAAGAGGGGAAAAAGTGAGGAAACCTCAAGCGATGAACTATAGCTAGTAGCTCATGGACTAGGAACTTATTCAAGCAAATAACACATATATTCCCTACATTATTGTGATTATTCAATACAAAGGGATCCCCAACACAAATTGTTCATACAAATTCAAATTAATTGTTCAAAATAAAATCTTTCTCTTACTCCTGGTGTGACTCGCTGGGTCCACCACCTTACTCCGGGTAACCCTACCAGGGATATTACCGGTGTCTACCTTCCTTTTGCCATCTTTCTTGTTCTTCTTCTTCTTCTCTTCGGGTTGTGCCAAGACCGAGACAACCATATCATACGAAGCTTGTGCTCTTTCTTCTAATACATTTTCTTCAAATGCTTCAAGCAGCTATCGATCCATTGCTTCCAAGGCCTCTCTATCCATCTGTTCCCTCTGCTCTCGATCCATCGGTTCTAGCAGCTCTCGATCCATCTGTTCCCTCTGCTCTCGATCCATCGGTTCAAGCAGCTCTCGATCCATCTGTTCCCTCTGCTCTCGATCCATTAGTTCAAGCAGCTCTTGATCCATCGGTTCAAGCAGCTCTCGATCCATCGGTTCAATCTGCTCTGGATCCATCGGTTCAAGCAGCTCATGATCCATTGCTTCAATCTCCTCATGATCCATTGCTTCAATCTCCTCATGTTGAATTGCTTCTTCATTTTCCTCTGCATTTGCTGCTCCCGCCTGATCTTCTATTCCAAAATCTGGGTCAACTGGATTTTTACAAAGCCTAGCAATGTGTCCAGGGATTCCACAACGTTTGCACTTACGTCGTCGAATCGGTGGACCACCCTCTGCACTAGCTCTGATCCTATTCTTCCTCGGCCTACCTGCCGGTCTAGTCAAAACTGGAGAGTACAGTTTGAAGCCTGGATCGACTTTCATCTATTGGTCTTTTCCCAACAAGGTAGGAACATTCATAGCATATGCAGCCCTAAATTTGGCAACAGAGAAATACTCTGACACATACTGATCAACTTCACCTTCTGCACCCGCTATAACACACATGAAAAACAATGCGTGTATGCAGGGTATCCCACGGATCTGCCATCGCCTACAATGGCATGTCCTATCAACCAAACTCACTGGATACCTCCACTGCCTGTTTTTACTGTCAGTGTAGGTTACCTCAGCCTCCATTCCTTTTCTGATGCATTTCATCTTCAATTGTTTTGCCCTGGCATGCAAAGACTTAATCAAAGATGGGAGCATGAGATGGCCAACATATTTTGTGGCTGCAATTCTTTGACGCAGATCGATTTTTATCATGATCATCTGCCTAATCTTATCAAATATTTGCCACAGCATAAGCCCTTTCAATGACTTGACCTTTGCATTGAAACTCTCCGCAAGGTTACTTGTTACATAGTCTACCTTGCAAATTTCATTGAATTGGCTTCTTGACCACACCCTACCATGATGTTCATCCAAGTACTCCTTCACCCCAGTTTTTTGTTTATACAACACTTCCAAATGAAACAGATGCTTCCTAATGCTGCATGTGTATGCAGCTGGCCATAGGTTGTCAGTATAAACTTTACCCTTGAATTTCTTTGTAAAATTCTGTACCAAGTGTCGCATACATTCCCTATGCTCCACTCCAGGGAATACTGCTTCTACTGCACTCTCCAAACCTTTGCAAGCGTCTGTGTGGATAGTAAGTCCTGGTGGATGACCTATAAGGTCGCGCAAATTCTGCAGAAACCAAGTCCAACTTTCCTCTGACTCAACCTCCAAAACTCCATAAGCAACAGGGAACATCCAATTGTGTCCATCAATTGCAATAGCAGCAACTAGCTGTCCTTTAAACCTGCCATGAAGAGCTGTTGCATCCACGGCCAAATAAGGCCTGCAACCGTCCAGAAAGCCTTTCCAGCAAGCCTTGAAACAAACAAAAGCCCTTCTAAAACATTCCTTCTGCATCATCCTCCCGCTTTTCAATTTGTAGGGAACTGTATGCTTGTCTATCGCTACAACACTGCCTGGACTAGCCATCTCCACTTCAGCTTTGAAAGTGTAAAGCAACTGAAAGCTTTCATTCCATGGACCATTTATCCTGTCAAGAGCCATTTCCTTTGCATAGAACATCCTCATGTAAGGTATGTTTATAGTAAACTTATCAGATATCAATTTTATGAGTGCTGTTGGACCAAGTGTTGGAGTTTCTCTCAGCCAATCTATGATTGCATCTGCCAACCACCTAGTCTTCGCTAGCTTTGATTTCTCCTCTGGCGCTCCCGCTCGAGGTGGACAAGTATGGCCGATCGAGTTCTTCTTTATCTGAAACATAATTATAAGTGATGTCAGTAACAGTTAACAAATTTTACACCGTGATCTAAAATACACAACTGGTTGGCGTAGTACCTGAACCGCGGTGCTTCTGAGCATTGTGGATGCATGCAGCCTCCACCTACACCTCTTGTATGGGCACTTAACTGTGAACCTACCTGGCTCACTTTTAATAACCTCATAATCATTCTTGGTGAGAATGCAATATGTAGTAATTGCATTACGGCAGTCCATCATCGTTTGAAATACGGTGCCTTCTGTAAGCTGAGGATCCTCCCTGTTCCACTCAATTGTTGGCAAGTCATCATCTTCGTAATCGGCTAAAACAAGGCTGTCATTGTTCTCATCCTTCTCTTCATCATCAGTGTCATCAAATCTGGCACCTTGTGCAATATCTTCCATGCATCGATCTACCAATTCAGGAAACATCAACTCATCCTCATTATCTTGAGGAGACGGATCCTCAATCTCTGCATCGTCCTCCACATCGACCGCAGGAACAATCTGGCTACCACTAGCACTGGGGACAGATGGTGCTGCTGTGGACCTACAAGGAGCGGGGCGGCGCACACGATTAGCAGAGGCAGCAACACTAGAGAGACATGATGCCCGACCACCTGATGATGCCCCAACACCAGATGATGCCTGGACCCTGTCCACATGGATTCGAATTTTACTGACACGGCAAGAATCATTTAAAGCAAAAAGAATTCCCAGATCGTCGTCGGAAATTAGTGGAACAAATCTTCCCTCCGTGCTGTTGAAATATTGGAAATCAACTGAATCGCCAGCGCCCCAGGGGTACAGAGCGCAGATGTTATCTTTTAAATCCCTCAACGAGATGGTTGTTGCAACCACCGCTGGGATGTAAAATCCGGTCACATTGCGTTTAGAATCACGCAAAAAGCTAGTATCCAGCCTAACCACCAGCCAAAAAGCCAGCGCTGGATCAATCCTATTCGAAAAGCAACGCAGTTAGTTGAGCAACAACGATTCACGCTCAAAAACTGCGTACTCTTAATTCACATAGGCAGATGATGCTTACCCAGATGGAATCCATGCGTTAGATCCCTCTGATTCCCAATCTTCTCCGCTGTTGAGGGGCATAATCGGCACATTAGACGGATGTACAAACTCTACCGCCATAGGGGTAGATCTAGATCTAGTGGAGGCGGAGCCCTCTCCGCCTCCCGGGGGTGGTGGTGGGGGCGGGGCCGGCTCGGTGGCGGACGACGCCATAAGGTAGGAGGGCAGGACGGCGTGGCGGCGGAGGGGCGGTGTGTGAGCTCTTCCAGTCTCGGGCGGAGGGGAAAGCTTTGGGTGAGTGACAGACCGCCAGTCCGACGTGTCTCATTGGGTCAACAGTCAACACAATTCAAAAGCAACGGTCAATCCACAACCACCGCGGCTCCCTAGCCGTCACCGGTAACGGTCTAAGGCCTCTGACCAGACCGCAACCCTCCCGTCCCAGCGTATGAGAGGGGTTTCAAACTAGAGCGAGGGGAAAACTGATGAAAAACTAAGCGGCTGGGGAAAACTGAGTACAACTAACGACCTGAGGGCACGAAAATAGAAATCCCAAACATAAATGCATAGGACACCTTCAAGTTTAAGAGGGCGACTAGATACAAGTAATTTAACAACAAGTGAAACCAACATCATGAATCAATCAATGAAAACTTTGGGACAATGCACATTATACTTAGAATGACAACTATGCTCTCTTAGACGGTGCATAAAGGTAGAAAGTGGTGACTCAACATAAAAAGTAAAAGAAAGGCCCTTCGCGGAGGGAAGCAGTGATTGCAAGTTTTATAAACCTTCAAAAATTATGGTACTTACTAGCTTTGAGCTCTCATTGCCCCCATCATAGGCATCTTGAATGGTTAAAGTTAATGCGAATACACTTATGATGCATATGCTTAACAAATCATAAGTTGAAAACCTCGTGTCCCGTGAAATACGAATACCCAAACCTCATGATACTCGACTTAGAGTCCCAAGCAAGCTCTTGTCATTGTAAGTATACACGTATCATCGAGAACCGCCAACGGGGTACCTCCGTGCTCGATGACATGGAACAAGCCCACATCAAAATGACAGGACAAACAGACAATGAAGACCTCGGCATCTCTTTTATTTACCATTGGTATAGCTTTTTATTGTGAGATGCGTCGTCGAATGTTCACTATGGGCATGCTGTAAATTTCCACCATGAATTATGCATGGCTTAGATTAGTGGCCCAGGCATTTCTCTAACACATATACAAACTCCATGATCCCGCAAGATTCCCAATTCATTTCACATTGTGAGTATCCATAAACAAAAGATCACGACATCAACTCAAATGAAAGATAGTGCAATGTTGAAAGCTTGCCCCATGACGACATGGCTGGGCTAATTTCCAACTTACAACTTGCAAGAATAACAACTCAACATAAGAGAGCCACAATGTCCAAATTTTAAAACGAGAAAAGTAAAGTGTGCCATCAGGTTCGTGAGAGCTTTACTGACCAATTTTCGCATAACACCAAAAAGAGTTTAATTTGAAGGATAGATAAAAGCAAGTCAAATGTACTTTAGAATAGAAAATTGCTAATAGGTATGTATGGTGGACACATTGGAACAACTTAGTTTTTAGGAGTTGGATGCACGAGTAGAGCTCATACTCAGTACAAAATGAGGGCTAGCAAAATACTGGGAGCGAGCAACTAAGAGAGCAATAACGGCTATAATCATGCAGAGCGACAAAGCGACATTAAAAGAAGCATAAGATGGCATCAAAAGTAAAAAAACTAAATGATCATAGAGGCTTATGGCGACTTTGTATGAGTCAAACATGTGTGAGCATGCGCCAAGTCAACCCAAATAAAGCATCAAAGGAGAAAACCAAAATAATGCTTCCAAATAATTAAAACAACGCATGATTTTTTTTCAAAGGCTCATTAAGCAATCTCAGTCATTTGAGACAAGTCATGCTACATCAAAACCACTAAGCATACTATCAAAAAGACATCAAGCACGACATGCAAAAGCCTAGGCCACAGTCTACACAAGCTCCTTTTTGTACTACTTTTTTGCATAAAGCTTTTTCTCTTTTCCAACACCATTCAAACTTTTTTGAAACAACTCTTTTGATGAAAACAAACATGGACCAGAGGTCAAAATACACCTTGATAAAAATATATAACAAGATATGAACAAAAATCAAGGTGAAAATCGAAAGCTAAATGTAGTTCTAGAAAAAGAGAACACTTGTTGAACGATAAGAGTGAAAAACGGAGTGTTCTTGGCAAATGAAAAGCAAGGCAACTTCTCCAAAATAAATTTGTTGGGGGTCCAACCATTTATTGCAGCAAACAAAACTAAACAAAACTGAAAACTAAAAACAATTGACGCTCCAAGAAAAATGCATAATGCATGAAGCAATAAAAATATAGTTTATTAAAAGGTGACCTGATTTTTGCCGATGAAGAAGGGGTGCCTCGAGGGCATCCCCAAGCTTTGACGCTTGTACCTCTTGGATATTTCTTGGGGTAACATGGGCATCCCCAAGCTTGAGCTTTTGTCCATTCTTCAACTCATCTCATCATTCTCCAATCCCTACACTTAAAAACTTCCTTCATACAAAACTAAACACAATTCTATTAGCAACATTAGTGTAAGCATAACATTGAATCAACCCTTTTTGTTTCAGGTTTCAACTCAAAACCACCACATATAAAGCATATACTACTGTAGCAACTTCCCCAAAAGTTTTGTGATCAAAAGAACTCAAAAAGAAAGCGATCGAGCGGCAAACACAAATAATTGCAGAAATCTGTCAAAACAGAACAGCTGACAAAGGTCGAATTTTTAGAGGGTTTTATGTTGCTCAAATCAAAAAGTGTATAACTAATAAAAGTTTGGATATAACCTAGGGCATATGCACAATAAATCGCAGGTCCAAAAGATATACTGAGAATTTTCACGAATTTTTACGGTGCAGCAGCAAAAATTGTTTCAGGACAGCAACATCCCCAAATCTTACCTCACTCAGATTAGAGGCTTCTCTTGGCACAAAAACTAATTAAAAAGGATAAGGAGAGGTTATTACAGTAGTAATAACTTTCAAGACTCAAATAAAAGAAAAATAACTGAAATAAAAAACATTGGGTTATCTCCCAAGAGTGCTTTTCTTTAACGCCTTTGAGCTAGGCGCAGAAAGTGCGAATCAAGTAATCTCAAGTGATGTAGCATCAAGCTCATAATTTGCTCTAAGAATAGAGTCAAAAAGCAATTTCTTTATCTTCCTAGTGAAGTGTTCCATACCTTTCTTGAGTGGGAATTTATATTTGATGGTGCCATCCCTCATATCAATGATGGCACCTACAGTTCGAAGAAAGGGTCTTCCCAAAATAATATGACATGAAGCATTGCATTCAACATCCATGACAAGAAAATCAACGGGAACAAGGTTATTGTTAACCATAATAAGAACATCATTAATCCTTCCCAAAGGTTTCTTCTTAGCAACATCAGCAATAGGAACATCATAATAACACTTTTCAAGCGGTGGTAAATCAAGCATGCCATAAATTTTTCTAGGCATAATAGAAATACTAGCACCTACATCACATAAAGCATGGCAAGCAAAACCATTAACATGCATATCAATGATGGGTTCCCAACCATCTTCTAACTTCTTGGGAATAGAAGCTTTTTGCTTCAACTTTTCATCCCTAATTTTCATGAGAGCATTGGTAATATGCTTAGTAAAAGCAACATTTAAAGAACTAGCATTGGGAGTCAGAGCAAGCTTTTTAAAGAACAAAATAACTTCAGATATATTGCAGCCATCAACATCAAAATCATTAAAGGAAATAGAGCTATCATCTCCTACACTCCAAAAAATTTCAGCACTCTTTTGAGAAAAAGTTTTTGCTGTTTTAGGCTTTTTAACACTAGGAGTAGGAGTTTTCTCTACACCAATCAAAGTAAGAGGATTGCTAGCATTAGGAACAACATCATTAGAGGTAGTAATGGTACATACCTTCATCTTTCTATCCATCTCATCTTCTCTTTCCCACCTGGCATGCAATTCTGCTAGCATCCTAACATTTTCATCAATTCTAACTTGGATAGCATTGGCAGTAGCAAAAGGATTGTTCTCCTTCACATCATTAGGCAACACTTTTAATTTCAGAAGTTCAACATCATTAGCAAGGCTATCAACTTTAGAAGCAAGAATATCAATTTTGCCTAACTTTTCCTCAACAGACTTGTTAAAAGCATTTTGCTTACCGATGAAGTCCTTGAGCATTACCTCAAGCTCGGAGGGCGCGGCCCTAGTGTTGTTGGAGGAATTACCATAAGAGTTACCATAACCATTACCATTGGTAGAAGGATACGGCCTATAATTGTTACTAGCAAAATTGTTCCTATAAGCATTGTTGTTGAAATTATTATTTCTAATGAAGTTTACATCAACATGCTCTTCTTGAGCAACCAAAGAGGCTAAAAGAACATTATTAGGATCTACATGAGTCCTATCATTTGAAAGCATAAGCATAGTAGCATCAATCTTATCACTCAAGGAAGAGGTTTCCTCAACAGAATTTACCTTCTTAACTTGTGGAGCTCTCTCGGTGTGCCATTCAGAGTAATTTACCATCATATTGTCGAGAAGCTTTGTTGCGGTGCCCAAGGTAAGGGACATAAAAGTGCATCCAGCAGCTGAATCCAATAGGTTCCTTGAAGAAAAATTCAGTCCTGCATAAAAAGTTTGGACAATCATCCAAGTAGTCAGTCCATGAGTGGGACAATTCTTTATCATAGATTTCATTCTTTCCCAAGCTTGAGCAACATGTTCATTATCAAACTGACTAAACTTCATAATATTGCTATGCAAAGCTATAATCTTAGCAGGAGGATAGTATCTACCAATAAAAGCATCCTTACACTTAGCCCATGAATCAATACTATTTTTAGGCAAAGACAACAACCAATCCTTAGCTTTTCCTCTCAAAGAAAAAGGAAACAACTTAAGCTTAATAATATCACTCTCTACATCCTTATATTTCTGCATCTCACATAGCTCAACAAAATTGTTGAGATGAGCTCCAGCATCATCAGTACTAGCACCAGAAAATTGCTCTTTGATAACAAGGTTCAACAAAGCAGGCTTAATCTCATAAAAATTTGCAGCAGGAGCAGGTGGCGCAATAGGAGTGCATATAAAATCACTATTATTCGTGCTAGTAAAATCACACAACTTGGTGTTCTCAGGAGTAGTCATTTTAGCAAAGCTAAAAGCAGACAAGTAAAAACAACTAATAGGAAACTAATTTTTTTGTGTTTTTGATAAAACGATGCAAGTAAAAATAAAGTAAAGGCAAAACTTAAAACAAAGTAAAGGATGTGCGTGCGAAACTCCCCTTGCAGAAGTCTTCTTTTTCCCCGGCAACGGTGCCAGAAAACTTGATTGCTGTTTGATGGTGCCAAGTTGACGGGGGAACGTATATTTGATGTAGGAGCTTCTTCTTCTTCAGTCCCCGACAACGGCGCCAGAAAACTTGTTGATGGCGCGGTGATGAATGGTGCCAGAAAATGTCTTGTTTGTGTTTGATGGCGTGTAGCTGATGAAGTAAATGACCAGCCAGTTGGAAAACCCAAGAGAAGGTTTGATAAATATAGCAGCAAGTTTTCCCTCAGTTACGAAACCAAGGTAGTCAATCCAGTAGGAAAAAGCCAAACTCAAGAAGGTGATGCTTGCTAGCCTAGTGACACTCCAACAAGGGCGCCGTTAACGATATCTTGTTAGTGCGTCTTCAACTAGTATCAACATGGAACCTGCACATAACACAACCAAATACTTTGTTCCCAACTTACGATGAGGTTGTCAATCTCACCGGTTTGCTTGAAACAAAGGGTATGAGCGTATCGAGTGGAAAGCAATAGTAGTATGCGAGTAAAGTAAACAAGTGATAGCAATATAATGGAAATAGGACCGGGGTCCACAGTTCACTAGTGGTGTCTCTCCATAGGATAAAATAACACATGCTGGGTAAACAAATTACAGTTGGGCAATTGATAGAATAAAGATAACGTGCATATGTCGCGAGGATCACTATGAGATTTACTCTGGGCATTACAACAAGATACATAGACCGCCATCCAACTGCATCTATGACTAATAATCCACTTGTGGCGAATCAATCCGAGAACTCCACAAGTATTAAGTTGCAAACACCAGATAACTGCATTAAGCAAAGTGTGTAATGTAAATAAAGCATATGCCCTTGAGCATATGAATGTTGTTTTCTCCCTAGTGGCAACAACACATCTACAACCTTAGAGGTTTCTGTCACTCCCCCAGATTAAATAGAGGCATGAACCCAACTATCAAGCATAAATACCCCATGTTAGAGTCACTAGTATCTACTCGGCCAAGATAGCTACTAACAACGGAGAGCATGCAAGATCATAAACAACATAGAGATAACATAAGATAATATTCAGCACATCAACTCAATCATAACACCAATATTCATCGGATTCCAACAAACACAACATGTAGAATTACATAACGGTGATCTCGATCATGTAAGGTAGCTCACGAGATCTAAACATGAAGCACATGGTGGAGAAGACAACAATCTAGCTACTGCTATGGACCCATGGTCCAAGGTAGACTACTCACTCATCGCGCCGGAGGCAAGCATGGCGATGAAGAAGACCTCCGGTGGCGATTCCCCTCTCCGGCAGGGTGCCGGGAAGAGCTTCTGGACCCTCCCGATCTCGGGTCGACGACGGCGGCGGATTGCGATGTATTCTAAAAAAGTGATTGGGAGTTTTGGTTTTTCCCGTCGAGGGGTCTTTATAGGCGAAGGGGCATCGTCAGAAGTGGACCGAGGCGGCCACACACATAGGGGGCGCGGCCTAGCCCTGGGCCGCGCCGCCCTGTTGTGTGGGCCCCTCGTGGCCCCACTCCGTCTCCTCTTCGGTTCTCTGGAAGCTTCAGTGAATTTCTGGATGTTTGGCTTTTGTTTCGTCCAATTCTGAGAATATTTCCTGTGTAACTTTTCTGAAACACAAAAATAGCAAAAAACAGGGAACTGACACTGTGGCATCTTGTTAATAGGTTAGTTCCGGAAAATGCATAAAAACGCCATGAAGTGTAATGAAACACTAAGCAAATGGTGTAAAAATAAGCATGGAGCATCAAAAATTATAGATACGTTTGATACGTATCATCAGCCACTGCTGTCAGCGGAAGAGATGCTCGATGGGAGTTGTATCTGCGCCAAAGCAGATACAATCAACAGTCTCCCTACAAGTAGCATAAAGAGCATCCATGTCAACATGGCCACTGGGAGTTGGAGGGAGCGTCTTCAACAGTTCCAGGTCGATCTCAGGATAATGGGCGCGCACAAAGGAAAGGGCGACCAGAGCCCCGCAGCAAAGATGCTCGCGAATGAAGCGATAGGCAGCGTCGCCATTCTCGAAACGATCAATCAGCGCAGGAAGACCATCGGGCTGATTGTTCAAAGGAAACATTGCCTCATGCACTAGCGCGAGTGCGGCGCGGCTCGTTTCGGCCAGAACTCCAGCTTGGGCTATCCGATCTTGGAGTAGAGTCAGCTTCATTGCTTTCGATCTGTCAGCCGAGAAGTTATCAGCAATTGAATTCGCATGCGTCTGAGCTGCACGAAGGTGCACGTTCACGTGCCGGGCTTCAGCTTCACTGTCGAGGCATACATCTGCAGAAAAAGGAGGGAAATCACATACGATCAGCAGGGAGCAAAGCAGATCAAGAGCTCGAAAGACTCACATTTCATGGCTTTCCCAAGGTTTTCGATCTCTTCAAGAAGGAACTTTTCGGTGTCTGTGGCCCGTGAAGCTTTGGAGAGAGCAACATCGACCTTGGCGATGACAACCTTCAGTTCTTGCTGCGCACGTCTAAGTTGATCACGTAAGGAGCGGATCAAAGAAAGCTCGCTCGAGGAAGGTGCGCGCCTCTCAATGGCGGAAAAAGAACTACCAACCATTTCATACGAAATGGGCCAGGCGTCAGATCCTGCGGAGATACCCTGCAAGTAGGATGCCCGGTCACGAATAAATCATTCAACAAACCAAAGCGCGACCAAGTATAAACATCTCGGAAGAAAGCAGCAAGAGCCAAAAGCAGCTCAACAGTTGGCAATATTCAGAGATACACCACAAGTACAAAAGGACAGTGCGTCATTCATTACAAGCTCGATCAGCTAATTGGCCAGGCTATGTCGAACTACCAGCGGATCTGCTAGACGGTGCACCTGATGCACTACGCTTTCGAGCCTTTGCCGCCACCCTCTTTTCATTCCTTTCCGCTAGGAAGCTCGTCATCCGGGCAGACAAGTCGTGGGCGCGCTCAAGGTAGGCCTTGGGAGCGATGTCGCGTCCGTCCTTGCCCTTCGGGTACGTGCCCGTGACTTTGTCGGCGTCGAACTCAACCCCATGCATCATCAGCATAGAGAAGACAGACTCAGAGCCGATAGTTACCTCTCCTTGCGCTTCTGGCCCCCATAGTAGCAACAAAGAGTGTGCTAAACTATTGGCAGGGGTAGAAACTGCTGCGGTTAAGAAATTACAACCTTCCAAATAGGAACTAGCCAATCCATGGGTATACCAAGAAGTTACAAAAGTTGTCCCTGTAAACCAACCCCCTAAAGCGAAATAAGCACAAGGAAAGAGCAATAGGCTAGACCATCCTACAAAAATGAAACGGTCCCTTCGTAACCAGTCATCCATGGGCTCCTTGATGACCCACAAGTATAGGGGATCGCAACAGTCTTCGAGGGAAGTAAAGCCCAAATTTATTGATTCAACACAAGGGGAGCCAAAGAATATATGTAAGCCTTAACAGATGAGTTGTCAATTCAGCTGCACCTAGAAACAGTCTTGCTCGCAGTGGTTTATCAGTAGCAACAGTTTTATAGTGGTGATAGTAGTGAAATAGTAACAGTAGTAGTAAAATAGCAGCGGTAATAGTAGTGATAGTAAACAGTAGGAACAAATACTGTAGGCATAGGGATGGATTACGGGCGTTGCATGGATAAGATAATTCATGAAATCAATGAGACATGGGCATTGCAGATAAATAATGATAAAGCATCCTAGTATAAATAATCATAGGCATGTGTTCCGTATATAGTCATACGTGCTCACAAGGAGAAACTTGCACGACATCTTTGTCCTACCAGCCTGTTGCAGCAGGGCCTCAAGGGAAACTACTGGTAATTAAGGTACTCCTTTTAATAAAGTACCGGAGCAAAGCATTAACACTCGGTGAACACATGTGATCCTCACATCATAGCCATCCCCTCCGGTTATCCCAATTTCTTTCACTTTGGGGCCTCGAGTTCCGGACAACAATATGTGTATACAACTTGTAGGTAAGACCATAAATAACAAGTATCATCATAGAGATAATAACATATTCAGATCTGAAATCATGGCACTCGGGCCCAAAGTGACAAGCATTAAGCACAACAAGTTGCAACAATGTCATAGGCACTAAATAAAGATACTAGGCACTATGCCCTAACAATTTCATATCAAATTACATGAACGATCTCATCCAATCCCTACCATCCCCTCACCTACAGCGGGGGAATTACTCACACATGGATGGGGGAGTCATGGATGGTCGATGGAGGGATGTCGGTGATGATGGTGATGAAGATCTCCTCCAAATCCCCGTCCCGGCAGGGTGCCAAAATGGAGTTTCTGGTTCCGAATCGCGGTTTCTGATGGCGGCAGCGCAGCGAAAGTCTATCTAGGAAAACACCATCTCCTCGATATAATCGAGTCAGGGGGTATATGTAGGCGAAAGGAGAGGTCGAGGGGACGGCCGAGGCGTCCTCACACCAGGTGGGCACGACCAGGGCTAGGCTGCGCCCCTGTGTGTTTGGGGCTCTCGAGCCTCCCCTCCATCTCATCTTCTGGCTCCGTGGGTCTTCTGGTGAAATAGGATTTTTGTTGATTTTTCCCGAATTTTTACTGAAAGTTGGATTTCTGCACAAAAACGAGACACCAGAGCAATTCTGCTGAAAACAGCGTTAGTTCGTGTTAGTTGTATTCAAAACACACAAATTAGAGGAGAAACAATAGCAAAAGTGTTCGGGAAAGTAGATACGTTTTGGACGTATCAACTCCCCCCAAGCTTAGCTATTTGCTTGTCCTCAAGCAATTCAGTTAACAACTGAGAGCGATAAAAGAAACTTTCACGAACACATTTGCTTCATATGATGTATATATACTAACTAGGTGATCAAATACTCAGGCAATTCATAATAAGAGACATGCAACTAATGCCACCTCATAGTCAAGCAAGCTATGAAAGAGTGCCAATGCACTAATAAAAAGTAACATGTACATAAGAAACTACAAGATTGTAATATGCATAAATGATATGAAAGAGTGGTATCCAGCTTGCCTTTATTTGTGGAGCAAAACATAAATGCTGAGGCACCTCTGAAGTCCAAAGGAAGACTAGAAGTAAAAATATCAAAGTTACAAGCATCAAAGTTATACCACAATTAACCGTGTTCTGGGACAAGCACATTACACTAAGAATAACAACTATGCTCTCAAGAAGTGCTTTAAAGTTAGAAGACGATGACTCAACATAAAAGTAAAAGAAAGGCCCTTCGCAGAGGGAAGCAGTGATTAAACATGTGCTAGAGCTTTTTATTTGTAAAACAGAGATAAAATTTATTTTGAGAGGTGGTTGTTTCATGTCAATGACTGGCCATGGGGACTTGCTATCTTCCATAATAAACAAGTGAGAGCGGTTCTGAGTTCTTTGAAATTTTGGCACATTGATGCTCTTTTATAAAGCTTTGGCACTCCTCCCCACCTTTTTTCCTTTCTCAAACCATGGCTAACCGATTCCATCGGGTGCCCACCAACTTTCACATTCCATGGAGGAGTGCCTTTTTTTCTTTCTTTTTAGAATTAGATTATAATGGTCTGACCAGCTCTCATGCAAAATTAATGACGAGCAGATGAAGCTGCCTAGTCGAGGGGTACTCAATTTAATATGGAAGATAGCAATTCTGACCACTACGTCCCCATGAGCTAAAAACAGTGGCACAAAAAATGAGAGGTAGTTGAAAGTTTTGAAAGGTAGCACATGAAAATTTACTTGGAATGGCTTGCAAATACCATGCATAGGAATTTATAGTGGACTCTTTGGTAGACTTGGTTTTTGGTAATTGGATGCACGAGTAGAGCTCATACTCAGTACAAGTGAAGGCTAGCAAAAGACTGGGAAGCGACAATCGAGAGAGCAATAACTGTCATAATCATGCTTGCGAAAAAACAAAATTAATATAGGCATAAAAATGATACAAGAACTCTGAGGCAAAGTAAATCATCGAGGCTTAATTGACTTTTTGTTTAGTCATGTGCATGCTTGAGCATGTGCCAAGTCGATTCAAATGAAGCTTTCAGAGGAGGATACCACAATAACATACCATATTATGAATAAAACAATTCATGCAAGCGTCTACATGACATGCTACAAACTATTAGTAGATTGGAACTAATCATATGAAAGCAAGAACTACAAAGCATCCATTAGATAACATATACCTTACATGAACCGACTAAGCATGTCCACATAGATGAGTATATGTACAAAAATGAAAACAAATAGAGTTCATACCAGCCTCTCACCACATCTCGGATTGTCTTATGTCATCATTATTGCTCTTCACTTGTGTGGCTTGAATAATATAAAGTGAATACCAAGCTTCAATGGAGTAACGAGAGACTGAACCCTGCAACAAACTTTACAAAACCGAAGAAGAACAACAAATATTTTTTTAGGTTTTCGATTTTTGAAACAAGAACGAAAGGAAATAGCAAGTAAAGCAATCCAAAGGTAGCAAACTAAAAAGCGAACAAGGAGAAACAACGGAAATATTTTTGGTCTTTTTATGTTTTGGAAAGAAGAAATAAGAACGAGAACAATAAAGAAAGCGAAATATGGATACACATAGGACCGACAAAATATGATATGTAGATGAGTGAATCGTCGGCGTACCTCCCCCCAAGCTTAGGCTTTTGACCTAAGTGGAGATCAATTCCAGCCCTGGTAGCTGCTCCAGGCTGGTGGATCATCATGGGTATAATCGTACCCCAGCTCTCGTGAAGATGAAGCTGATGGCGCATAATCATAATAAGGTTGCTCGTATGGGAAATTCACAATGTTGGAGGGCTGACCCGACTCCTCGGCGCCCTCCTCATCGTGCACAGGCGGTGGGTGCTCTTCTATATACGTGTTGAGCTCATCTTCCGTGAGTGACCATCCATTCCTGCGATCAAGGGTAAACAAAAGAGGTGCAGGCAAACAGACTGATCGATCAGTCTTTACTACCTTCCAGGTACTCCTTTTGAAAAAGGTTAGCTCAAATGTTAAATTAATCAAACTAGCAGGAGGAGAAATAAACTTATGATGAATTATAGAACTAAGATCAAGTTTCTCCTCGGGGAACTGCAAATCTAGAAAATGAGGCAATACACCATGCAAAGCTAACAGGCGTGAAGCTATAAGTCCCCCACAGATTCCCCCTTTCTCACGATTGACATCAAGATGGAAAGCTATTAAAGCACCCAAATGGTAAGTCCTATCACGCCTCAAAGCAGCAGCAATAAAAGCTAGATCATGGAGAGATAATTTGGTTGTAGATTTCCTAGCAAGAACACATTTGGTAATAAAGAAGGCAAAATATCGAATGGATGGGAAATGAATATTTCGAGTTTTACCACCCTCTCCTGTGAAGCTTCTTCCTTGACAAATCTCCTCATATAGTTCCAACAATGGCCTAGGCTGTCCCCTTATCTTCTCAAGCGATCCCCACTGTGGTACTCTAATAGCTGTACAGAAAACATCAAGAGGCAAGTCCACATATTTGTTATAGATTTTATAATGAACCATGAGGTTAGAAGTGGACCAACTAAATCTGAAATCCTGCACCACAGACATTGTTAGTTTAACATATTGGGGAGGTTCACCCTCAATAAAATGTTCCAATCCTGCATTAGAGAGTAAGGTTTGAAAATCCTGCAGAATTCCGGCAACATTCATGAACTCTGAGCATGGATAGTGCGAGGGGAAGACCCTCTCTTCACGGTGAACTTTCATAACTTCATGCACTTCTAGTTCATGTTGAGAGAGTTGATATGCATTCTCCTCTATTTCTGAAATTTTAACAAACCTCATAAAATATGATTTTGAGACAAGCAAATGTAGGGGACTACTATAGTGAGTTACTAGAGAACTAACATACATCAAAATATCATTTCTAAGCAATAGAACAAGCATGCATACTCATTTATCCTGCCACCTATAATGCTAAAATATTCAAGAAATACTTCACCAAAAGAAATTCTACTTGGACAAGCAGATGAGTCACATACCGGAGAACAAATGCTCCAAATCTCAGCAGAAATGATGGGCTGAGCAAGGAGATCGAAAAATCGAAGTGAAGAATAGCAAGAACTCGGGTTTGAGCTGGGTGTGTCATTATTTTCGGGAGAGAGAAAGAGCTGGGAAGGAAGAGGTAAGTGAGAGGCCAGGTGGGGCCTCCTCACACCAGGTGGGCGCGCCCTAGGCTAGGCCGCGCCCCTATGTGGGAGATGGTGTGGCAGCCCCTCCTGGTGTCTCCCAGGTGCCTCTCTGCCCCATTTTTGACATAAAAATTTATAAAGAATTTTCTGGAATTTTTCGAGAAACTTTATTTTCGAGGATTTTTCAGAAATTGGCATATCGATAAAAACTCAGAAAAACGAAGATGAAATGATTTCAAGCAAATCGAAACCAAGCTTGCAGCAGCTCTGAGATACTCTTAATCACGTAACTAAACTAAAGAAATAAAATTGGTGAAAGTAAATATAAGTGAGGTGGAGTGGATGCGGTGAAAACAAAGTTTCATTCATATAAAATCACTTTGTTAACAAGGTTGATCAAGTCTTGTTCCCAAACTAACTTTATATGAGGCAAAACTTTGCACTTCACTTAATGCTTATGTTACCTCGACTTTGATAGGCATAGTCCCAATCATAACAATCTTATATTCTTCTTTGGGCTTTCGCTCTGAACAAATAATTTGACCAACTTTGATGGTCTCAACATTCTTGACGGAATTTAGAGCATTCTTTCTATCAATCTTCTGGGGAAAATAAACCGTGTACTCTTTATCATTGACATTGAAAGTTACTTTTCCTTGATTGCAATTAATAACAGCACCTGCAGTGTTTAGAAAAGGTCTCCCAAGAATAATAGACATATTATCATCTTTAGGCATTTCCAACACAACAAAGTCAGTTAATATCAGACAGCTGTTAGCAACTTGAACAGGAACATTTTCACATATACCAATAGGAATAGTAGTAGACTTATCAGCCATCTGCAAAGATATATCAGTCGATACCAATTTTTCTAGATCAAGTCTCTTATAAAGAGAAAAAGGCATGACACTAACTCCGGCTCCCAAATCACATAAAGTAGTTCTAACATAGTTATTTTTAATGGAGCAAGGAATAGTTGGTATACCTGGATCTCCAAGCTTCTCCGGTACTTTACCATCAAAAGAATAATTAGCAAGTAAGGTGGAAATTTCCTCATTAGGAATTTTCCTTTTGTTAGTGACAATATCTTTCATATATTTTGCATAAGGAGGCATTCTAATAGCATCAGTCAAAGGAATTTGCAAAAATAAAGGTTTCATCCATTCACAAAACCTGTTGTAGTGTTCTTCTTCCTTGGACTTGTGTTTTTTACCAGGAAAAGGCATTGGTTTCTGCACCCAAGGTTCTCTCTCATTACCATGCTTGTTGGCAATGAAGTCTTCTTTGGTGTACTTTGCATTCTTATCAATCTTCTCTGGTTCCTCTTCAACTTCTTCTTTATCGGAAGCATCTCCTGGTTCAGTTTCAGCATCAAAAATAGAAACACTATTAGGATCTTTACCTGCATCAGATGATTCTGTAGTTGTTTTATGCTTCTTCTTCTTCTTCTTCTTAGAAGGAATATCATCACTTGAAGTACGTTGAGAATCTTGCTCGACCCTCTTAGGATGTCCTTCAGGATATAATGGATCTTGAGTAGCAGCGCCACTTCTTGTGCGTATTTCACATGCTTGCTTCTCTCTTGCGGCATTAACTAGCAATTCTTTTTGCACCTTGGTAAGATGATCAATTTTTGTTTGCACCATTTGAAAATGATTAACAAGTATCTTCACATCATTGGCGGTTCTCTCCACAATATCCTGCAACTTGTTAATAGCTCTAGAATTTTCCAACAGATGATTATGCACCATTCTATTAAAATTTTCTTGCTTAACAATAAAATTATCAAATTCATCTAAGCATTGATCAGGAGGTTTAGGATAAGGAATATCTCTTTCATCAAAGCGCTGGAGAGAGTGTACCTCAATAGTTGATGAATGAGGGATTGGCTTACATAATTCTTCTATAGGAGGTAAATTCTTCACATCTTCGGCCTTAATACCTTTCTCCTTAAGAGATTTCTTAGCTTCCTTCATAACTTCATCATTTAGTTCAATCATCCCTCTCTTCTTCGGCGTAGGCTCTGTAGATGGCGCAGGGGTTGGTGCTGGGGTTGTCTCAACTAAAGTCCAATCATCATGATTCCGGCTTATTTTAGCCATTAATTCTTCAGCTTCAGCCGGAGTTCTTTCCCTGAAAACACAACCAGCACAACTATCCAGATATGACTTAGATTCATCAGTTAGTCCATTATAAAATATATCAAGGAGTTCATTTTTAGGCAATGGTTCTTTAGGTAAAGCTCTAATTAAAGAACAAAACCTTGTCCAAGATTCAGGCAATATCTCTCCTTTTCCCTGTTCAAAATCAAAGATTTTCTGCACAGCAGCATGTTGAGCACTAGGAGGAAAATATTTCTGAAAGAAAGCATTAACCAAAGCAATAGGACTATTAAGAGATCCAGGAGACAAGCTATTAAACCAAGTTTTAGCTGCATCTTTCAACGAAAAGTAAAAATCTTAGCAACAAAGTAAGTGCGGAGCTTAATATCATCAGAAAACAAATTACTCAAAGTAGAAAGCTCATTCATGTGCTCCATAGCACTCTCATCTTAAGTACCACAAAAAGGAGTTTTCTCAACAATAGATATGTAAGATAAATCCAAAGAGAAATCATAATCCTTATCTTTAATATTTATGGGAGAAGCAGCAAACTTAGGATCAGGAGACAAATTATATCTAACAGAACGTCTTGCAATAAGTTCTTTAACCTCAGCAGCATTACGAGTAGCACGTGCTTCAGCAATAAAATCATCATTAAGCTCAATATAAGCATCATCATCAAAATCATTACTAGGACATTCCCTAGACTCAGGTGAACTAACAGGTGTAACAGTGGTGTTTCCCAACTTAGCTCTAGCAATAGTAGCATCTAAAAAGGAACCTAGTGAACCACTCTCATCAAGCACAGTAGAAGCATCATCTAAATTATCAGTGGTATTTTCAAACTCAGCAGAAGTAGTAGCAGTAGCGTGTGGGTGTGGTGGTGTAAGCAACTTACTCATAATAGATGGTGAATCAACAGAACAGAAGTGTTGAGAGTCGTACCTATTCTTGTAGTGGATGGCAATATAGGAACTTTTCCATCACGAGGTTTACCCATGATGAAAGGATTGCAGCGAACAATATGAATACCAAGTGAACTTACAAATAAAGCTATGCTCCCCGGCAACGGCGCCAGAAAATAGTCTTGATGACCCACAAGTATAGGGGATCGCAACAGTCTTCGAGGGAAGTAAAGCCCAAATTTATTGATTCAACACAAGGGGAGCCAAAGAATATATGTAAGCCTTAACAGATGAGTTGTCAATTCAGCTGCACCTGGAAACAGTCTTGCTCGCAGTGGTTTATCAGTAGCAACAGTTTTATAGTGGTGATAGTAGTGAAACAGTAACAGCAGTAGCAAAATAGCAGCGGTAATAGTAGTGATAGTAAATAGTAGGAACAAATACTATAGGCATAGGGATGGATTACGAGTGTTGCATGGATAAGATAATTCATGAAATCAATGAGACATGGGCATTGCAGATAAATAATGATAAAGCATCCTAGTACAAACAATCATAGGCATGTGTTCCGTATATAGTCGTACGTGCTCACTAGGAGAAACTTGCACGACATCTTTTGTCCTACCAGCCTGTTGCAGCAGGGCCTCAAGGGAAACTACTGGTAATTAAGGTACTCCTTTTAATAAAGTACCAGAGCAAAGCATTAACACTCGATGAACACATGTGATCCTCACATCATAGCCATCCCCTCCGGTTATCCCAATTTCTGTCACTTTGGGGCCTCGGGTTCCGGACAACAATATGTGTATACAACTTGTAGGTAAGACCATAAACAACAAGTATCATCATAGAAATAATAACATGTTCAGATCTGAAATCATGGCACTCGGGCCCAAAGTGACAAGCATTAAGCACAACAAGTTGCAACAATGTCATAGGCACTAAATAAAGATACTAGGCACTATGCCCTAACAATCTCATATCAAATTACATGAACACTCATCCAATCCCTACCATCCCCTCACCTACAGCGGGGGAATTACTCACACATGGATGGGGGAGTCATGGATGGTCAATGGAGGGATGTCGGTGATGATGGTGATGAAGATCTCCTCCAAGTCCCCGTCCCGGCAGGATGCCAGAACGGAGTTTCTAGTTCCGAATCATGGTTTCTGATGGCGGCGGCGCAGCGGAAGTCTATCTGGGAAAAACGCCGTCTCCTCGATATAATCGAGTTAGGGGGTATATGTAGGCGAAAGGAGAGGTCGAGGGGACGGCCGAGGCGTCCTCACACCAGGTGGGTGCGGCCAGGGCTGGGCCGCGCCCCTTGTGTGTGTGGGGCCCTCGAGCCTCCCCTCCATCTCATCTTCTGGCTCCGTGGGTATTCTGGTGAAATACGATTTTTGATGATTTTTCCCGAATTTTTACTGAAAGTTGGATTTCTGCACAAAAAGAGACACCAGAGCAATTCTGCTGAAAACAGCGTTAGTCTGTGTTAGTTGTATTCAAAACACACAAATTAGAGGAGAAACAATAGCAAAAGTGTTCGGGAAAGTAGATACGTTTTGGATGTATCACTCCTTCATCGCCCCAACGTCCAGTTCGGCAGCAGCTTCATGAGAAGACAAGATCTCCAGTCAGGATGAGAAGTAATCGACACGAATCACATACTAAAGGGACAACAAAGGATTACCGCGTCAGGAATCGAGGGCGGTCTGTAGGCGTTGGTGCAGGTCCTTCTCCTTCGACTCAGCCTCCAGGCGATGCTGATTGGCAAGCTCCTGAGCCTTTATCGATTCAGCTTTAAGCTGGGCAACCTCGTCGACCAAACCATCAGCTTTGGCCTCCAGCACAGATTTTTCTGCAGCAAGATCATCTAGTTGTGCTTTCAGTGATGTCTTGTCGGCGGCTGCTTGAGTCGCAATGCCTGCTCATTCGAGGAATAACATGCTAAGAAAGAAAGTAAAAGGTGTCGAAACAAAATGATAGATGGGAGAGGACATCACTTACGGCGCACATCTTCCAGCTGCGATGATAACCACTGATTTTCTTCCTCCAGCGTAAGAAAGTTCTTGCATATCTTTGATAGGTCCCTGACGACAGACTAAACCTGCAGAATCAAGGATGAGTCTCGAATAGTTCTTTTTAGAGGGCAAGACCAAGTGTAAACACTTAGACTCACCCTCGGGGGCTACTGATGGACAAATATCAGAGTTGTAAAGCTAGAATCTTTGGGCTTACATGGCGTTTGGGGCTGGAAGGTTCGTCGGAGGAGGAGACCAGAATAAGTTCGGGCTCGATCGTCTTGTTCTTTTGAGGGGGCGACGACTTCGAGAGATCCCCTGGCGCGGTGTCTCCAGCCGCCTTCTCCTGCGAATCCGCGGTCTGCTCGAGGGTGGAATCGTGGGCTTGAATTTTGAATCGATCACGATCACACAGGCTCGCTGAAGTCTCCTCGGTTGAAGATCTGAAGCAGGCGTTGAAATCAACACGACACAATCAACCCAAGACAAAATCATCCAGGAAAGAAGTTCGATAGAGAAACTTACGACGCATCAAGGCCGAATTTCGGAAGAATCTTCTTCCCGACTCGAAGAGGAGGGTGACTGTCCAGAGGTTTGACAAGGACGGCCGCATCGTCGTCATCGCCCGAGGAAGGAGAGTGAGTGCCCAGCTCTTCAGAGTCCTTGACTCGATCAACGTCCTCGACGTCCGGGTGCTTTATCGAAGTGTGCGATGTGGTGGGCACGGCCGACGCAGACTCCACGGGAGTTTCGTCAAAATCAGGCCTAGAGTACTCGCCATCCTCGGGCTGGGGCGGATAACATCGAGCTATGGAGATAATCTAAGCGAAGCAACATCCCATCACTTATCGAAATTTGACAAGAAAAGTTATCGAAGGCAAAAAATTCGAACAAGCACAAAAGTTATCATACCTCGGTGCGGGGTTCAGTTTGCTGAAAGCCGCGGTGCCAAAGACTTTTGGCACGAATGACTTCTTCTTCTTCAGTTTTGTGACAGCACGGACGCTGTCATCAATCTCGGATTCCTTTAGCTCGTCGGGGGAGATTCGCATCGGATCCTAGCGATCAGTGTAATCCCACACGCAGTGGGCTCGCGCAGATAATGGTTGAATCTGGCGCTCGATGAAAGTCTGGATAAGTTGGATGCCCGACAGCTCCTTCTTGGGCGTGGACCGAAGTTGCTGAATTCTGTCCATCAAAGGTTGCGTGGTCTTCATTTCCTCCTCGGACAATTCGTGCCTCCACGACACCCAGGACCGGATAGTGGCGGTGGCCCGAAACTCCTCGAGACCAAAATCCTGGCCAGTCGAGGGCTTGTCCTTGGCGTAAAACCATTTCGTCCTCCACCCAGGATTGTTTTCCGGGGTTTGGAGGTTGAAGTAGTCGACGTCCTGGCGCACCTGGCAGCTGAAACCTCCAGTCTAGTAATGCAGAGGGCACCGAATGACGAAAATTTGGCGCCACAATGCCCAGTGGGGCTCAATCCCCAGGAAGCACTCACAAAGCATGATAAAGCACGCGATATGAAGGATGGTGTTGGGATTCAGGTCGTGGAGCTGAATCCCATATGCGAACAAAAGGCTACGAAGAAAAGGAGGGAGGGAAAATGAGAGTCCCCGGAGAAGGAATGCGAGGAAAAGTACCCAAAATCCTGGAGGTGGTCGGGGTACAATCTCCGGACCGGCGGGGAGAACTTCTGCCAGGTCATTCTTCAGAAGGCCAACATTCTCGGCGTTCGCCAGCTCCCGGTCGCCAACCTTGGTCTGGACCCAATTCCCGACATTGGGCGGGTCGGTGTCGGCGGTCTTGATCTTCTTTGCGGTGGCACTGCCAGCAGCGCCGGCCGCGGTCGAGTTCCTCTTGCCCATAGCGGCTGTATCAGCAGGAACTTTGTGGGAGAGAAGGAAGGAGAGATGCTAGCAGGAAAAGTGCGTAGGGAAGAAGACGACGACGGCGGAGAGGGGTAAACAGTTACCCCTCCGCTGCCATTTTTATCCCGTCCACGGGAATTGCTGGTCCATCCAAGCCGTCCAATGCGAAGGGGAAGCGGCTGGGCGGATCTGGCCGTCCACGTGTCAGCACCACAGGCGCCGCGGCCTCCACTACGTATGGTAATTGAGGAGACATGGCGGACTTTTTTCACTCACGCGCGGGACGTGCAGTCAAATTTAGTCAACAGCCGGGATGCGCGGATGCAGGGCCCACATGACGTCTGGTCTTGTCAATGTCAGGCTATCCTTGCAGAGGATGGCGTGATAGCTCGAAGGAGCCGAGCGTCATCACTGATGTCATTGCCTGCGGAGCAATTTCCCTTTGGCTCAGGGGATAAGCGCGATTTCGGGCTCTCATATTTTTCGAGGTATGTACTCTCGAAAGCCAAACTTCCTTGGTGCTGGGTGTTTCTCGAAACCTTTCGTCCTCTTTGTGCTATTTGAACGCAAATATCGACTTTCGAGCAGTTTTGTTTTTTACTTGCGGCCTCAGTTTGATTCGCCTGGGAGCCTTTCGAGTGAGGCTTTCTGCATGACCGCTCGAAAGGATCCTCCCGCTTTAATCAACACTATTTTGGTATTCGAGTTGTGCATTCTCATTCTCGAATTATCTATCATGGGCCGGCAGTGCCTCCATGCTCCTCGGATTAGAGGCGTCGATTATTCCTGCCTACTACATTCGAATAGGTTATGCTATTTTGATCCTCGAGTTGCGGATCCTAATCCCTCGAATTGTCTTCTGGCTGGCAGCGCCCACCAATTATTCAAGTCAAGGTTATCGATTCTTTGACTGCTCCTTTATTTTGGCCCGCAGTGCCGCAAGTTTGCTCGAATAATGACTTCTTCAGTCCCGACAGCTAAAATCGTCATTGCGTCTAAACCATGGGCTTCAGTCCCCAAGTCATCTCTGATTCAAGGCCGGCAGTGCCTCAATTTTGATTCGGGAGCACGTTTAGCCCTCTAAGTCTAACTCTATGCTTATGCTTATGCTCAATGCCCGAATTTTGGTGGCAATATACCAGTTCGGATGCCGTATGTCAAATACGAAGGTAAGTCCACGGTTGGTAACACCAGATGGCCCGGTATTCGTATCAGGCGCGCTCTGCCGAGAAATTTTCTATACCTACGGTATGAAGTTTTGCATCGATGGACGCATCAAGTGCCTCACACTGAACTGGGCTTTGACCTGGTAAGTCCACACGCGGCTCAGGTCAAAGTAGCGCCAGCCCATGCAGGTTCGAGTCGGGGGACTCGAATCTGAGTAAGCTAACCGAATGTTTTTGCGGCTATGCAATTAACTGAGACCCGGCGTGAGTCTCAGGCCGGTTATGCCAATCCCCCTAGCAACCAAACTAAGCATTTTTGAGGCTCAGCATGAGTACTACTCGAATTAGCAGCATTTACTAGACGCATCATTTGTATACTCTCTATGCTTTTGTGCTTTCACAGGTAAGGCGAATACATTTTGTGCAATCAAGAAGGGTTTTGAATTAGAGTCCCTGCCATAGTCTTCGACTATCCCAAGCACTCAGGGGCTACTGACAAAGGAATGACAAATAGGACTTCGATATTCACCTACCTGGTTTTCGGCCCAGGAGGGATTACTGACGAAAGAATCGCAAGGCCCACGAAGATAGCGGCCTGGCATGGCCCAGGAGCAAAACTTGGCGTACAAGTAGAGATTCGAAGAGTCCAAGCCGGATTAGGTTTTGACTAGGGTTTATTCAAAACCGATTCTATCTGTACTTTGCTTGGTGGACAATCCTGAGACCAAGCCTTCGCATATAAAAGGCTGGGAGGAAGGTCCCGAGGCCCTAGACACTTTTTCACCACCTCTCGCCGGAGCGCTCGAAACATTTAGAGCTCTCCGCTTTCGGCTAGATCCAATCTACGCCACCATTGTAACACCTCCATTGTAGCCACCCCATCAATAAAAGTCAGACAAGCAGGACGTAGGTCATTACCCTACCAAGGGGGCCGAACCTAGGAAAAACCTCGTGTTCTTCTACTTTCATCTGATCGCCGTCGAGTTCGCCGGATCCCACTAGCGCTCCATATCTCAAAATCCCACAAACATGGGAATTGCCGGGGTTGAACCTCATCATCGATTGAAGAGCGAACCTCTAGGTCTTTCCAATACTCAATCTCCCAAAATATAGATCTCATCTTCCACATGGGTGCGTGTCCGGTAGCGACGTCATTTGGAACAGATTGACCGCCAGGACCCTTTCCAAAGATTACTTCTAGGTCCCTGACCATATCAAATAAATCATCACCAGTACGGAGTTCAGGCTTTGGCCGGTGATCTGCCACACCTCTAAAATGCTTGCCTTTCTTTCTTACGGAATGCGTGGTCGTAAGAAATCAACGATGCCCCAAGTACACAATCTTCTTGCATTTTTCCAAATATATACCATCAGTCTTATCTAAACAGTGCGTGCATGCATTGTATCCCTTGTTCGTTTGTCCTGAAAGGTTACTAAGAGCAGGCCAATCATTGATGGTTACGAAAATCAATGCTCGTAGGTCAAATGGCTCCTGTTTGTGCTCATCCCATGCACGTACACCTGGTTTGGCCCACATATATAAGAGTTCATCAACTAATGGTTTTAGATACACATCAATGTCCTTGCCGGATTGCTTCGGGCCTTGGATGAGCACTGGCATCATAATGAACTTCCGCTTCATGCACAACCAAGGAGGTAGGTTATAGATACATAGAGTTACAGGCCAGGTGCTATGACTGCAGCTCTGCTCCCCAAAAGGATTCATGCCATCTGTACTTAGACCAAACCTTAAGTTCCTTGCGTCGCCTGCAAAGTCCGGGTAGTCTCTCTTAATTTTTCTCCACTGTGACCCATCAGCGGGGTGTCTCAATATCGCGTCTTTCTTACGGTCTTCTTTGTGCCATCTTTACAACCTGGCATGCTCTTTGTTTCTAAACAGACGTTTCAACCGTGGTATTATAGGAGCATACCACATGACCTTGGCAGGAACCCTCTTCCTGGGGGGCTCGCCATCAACATCACCAGGGTCATTTCGTCTGATCTTATACCGCAGTGCAGTGCATACCGGGCATGCTTCCAAATTCTCATACTCCTCACCGCGGTAGAGGATGCAGTCATTAATGCATGCATGAATCTTCTGCACCTCTAATCCTAGAGGGTAGAGAACCTTCTTTGCTTTGTATGTACTGTCAGGCAATTCATTATCCTTTGGAAGCTTCTTCTTTATTATTTTTAGTAATTTCTCAAATCCCTTGTCAGATAAACCAGTCTCTGCCTTCCATTGCAGCAACTCTAGTGTGGTACCGAGCTTTGTGTTCCTATCTTCACAATTTGGGTACAACTTCTTTTTGTGATCCTCTAACATACCCTTTAACTTCCGCTTCTCATTTACACTTTCTGCTTCTCTGTGTGCATCAACGATGGCCCGATGAAGATCATCATCAGGCTCATCTGATGCCTCTTCATCTTCAGCTTCTCCTGTCCCTTCAGCTTCAGCTTCCCCCATTGCAGTATCACCGTATTCAGGGTACATATCATCATCCTCTTCTTCTTCATTGTCTTCCATTATAACCCCTCTTTCTCCATGCTTGGTCCAACAATTATAGCTAGGCATGAAACCTTTTCGAAGCAGGTGGGAGTGAAAGATTTTCCAGAAAGAGTATTCCTTCTTGTTCTCACAGTCAACACATGGACAACACATAAAACCATTCCGAATGTTTGCCAGAGCCACATCGCCAAAATTACGAAGACCTTCAATGAACTCGGAAGTGCGTCGGTCACCGTACATCTATTGTCGTTGGTTCATCTGCGTTATATAATTAGGTTTACCAAAACCATTACAGAACATCATAAATAGTGAAATGACCACTGTATATCGAAACATGCACTTGTATCAATGACAAATGAAAGGATAGAGTTGCTAACCTCGATCGAGGAGGAAAGAACGAGGATAAGACCTAAGTATCGCTCGGGCACCTCATATCATTTTTATTTTGTATGAGCTTAAGTAGCATCATGCTCTTAGGCATTTCATCAAACACCTCTTGTGCATAGGGAAAAAATCAAACTAGCACACCCTTCTCACACCTTCCACAAGAAAAAAAATAGACGAGAGGGCTGGTGGGTGGGTGTATTTATAGCCAGGACCTTTAGCACCGGTCTGTGCGCTGAACCGGTGCAAAAGGGCAGCCTTTAGCACCGGTGCCACGAACCGGTGCTAAAGGTCTGGCGCCTGCCACGCGGCAGACGTGACACCTTTAGCACCGATTCGTGGCACGAACCGGTGCTAGAGCTCCACGGGCTCCATTTAGCTTTCTGGCAGCTCGAACCGGTGCTAAAGCACCCCTTTAGTCTGGGTTCATAAGCCAACCGGTGCTAAAGCCTTTTGGAGCTCCGAACGAAAGCCCTATTTTCTACTAGTGTGTCACACGTATTCCCTCCGACCCATATTATCTTTCACAAATATGGATGTACTCGAATTTACGAAAGATAATATGGATTGAAGGAAGTATCTTTTATTTTGTATGAAATCAAAGTAGCAATGGCGCGAGACCTATATTCTAGCAACCAGCATGCGCACGCAAAAAACATCATGGAGTTTCTTCGTAGATTACCTTACGATCGCCTTGCAGCGACGGACGCTTGCCCTCTGTACTGACACGCTCATTGGTGGCTTGGGTAAATGGAAGTCCAGCCTCGTGTTATTGTAGATACTGGCTTGACACTTCTTGCACACACTTCTGTTCTTATGGTTTTTGGACCGATGGATTTTTTACTGCATTTTTTTTTCATTAGTTGACTTTCTAGTCGAGTTATTGCCATGCAAACTCCACTTGGACACCTCTTAGGAGAGGTTCCTGGCTATGCTTTCTTTAAAGTGTTTGGTTGTGAGTGTTGGCCACAACTTTGCCCATACAATAATCGTAAATTAGATTTTCTCTTTAAAAAGTGTATCTTCCTCGGTTACAGCTCTCTCGGCAAGGGTAACAAATGTCTACATGTCCGTACCAATCGAGTCTACATTTCTTGCGATGTTATTCATGATGAGAGCGTTTTTCCGTTTTCTCAAATGCCATAGGATTCCATACATCCATCTTCCTTAACTTCTCCTTTACATGCTGACCAATTTAATGATGCCGCATACACTCCTTTGCTCTTGGCTAACCATGGTGCAGGTTCGGGATGCACTGCACGTTTGGAGCTTGTTGATGCAGCAACTTCTTCAGAGGCGGATCACGTGGACGTCGATCATACCGACTTGCAAGTCGACTCTGCTCCCGGCCCATGCAGATGAGGCCTCGCCTGACCTTGCTACTCTCGCACATCGCTCTGACCCATCATTGAACGGTCATACTACATCAGCCGACCCATTCTCATCACACACTATATCCTCTGTCGTTGAGTAAGCCTCATCTCCCTCCACTGATGGGCTGCAACATCCCATCCCATCGTCATCACCAACGCGACCTGCACTGCCTGTGCGCCACGGTGCTACCACCCGCCTACATATGGGTGTTTAGTAGCCCAAACAGAGGACCGATGGCACTGTTGTCTGGAGTGTTCCTCCTATGACATTTGAAGCTGATCTTCTACATACTGAGTGCAAAATCATCGAGAAGCTATGGCCTGTCCACATCGGTGTGCTGCCATGGAAGATGAATTTTTCGCTCTTCAAGAGAATAGAACATTGTGGTTAGTTCCTTCGGTACCCAGAGTGAACGACTCTACGTGGGTATTCGAAATTAAGAAAAAAATATGATGGCTCTACTGAAAGATACAAAGCACGTCTTGTCTTGTCGCTAAGAATTTCAAGCAACAATATGCCCTTGACTATTGAAGATACCTTTAGTCTTATTATCAAATCCACTACTATCCATTTATTGTTGTCCATAGCTCTACGAAGGTTTGGCACCTTCATCGGCTTGATATTCAAAATGCATTCTTACATGGAGTTCTTGGGGAAGAATTTTTTATGTTGCAACCTCATGGGTCCTCATCAGCCTGGATATTTATGTCGCCATGACAAGGCTCTTTATGGACTATAAAACAAGACCCCCATGCATGGCATTCACATCGCAGTATTGTTCTTACTACACTTGGTTTTAGGCCATCTACAGCCGATACATATCTTTTCATCCTGCAACATCTTGATGTTACTCTTTAGTTGCTGGTTTACATGGATGGTACTATTGTGGTGAGTTCTGTTAGGATTTAATTAATTGATTAATTAGATGGATAATCCTCCCTTGTAATTCTCTATGTCGGTTTGTAATATGGCAACCGCCATACCTCGCAACCCCTCGAACAGACGCGCCTCTTCGCTCGCGCCTGTTCACCATGTATATAAGCACTGATTATCAATGGAATAACGACACCGATTGAATCATTTGTCAATCTTCTTTTGTCTCTCGTTCTCTCGATCTTTTACTTCTAACAGGTTATCAGCACGCTCTACATCCTGAGCGATTTCGAGACAATAATCGGAAGAACAGGCAAATATTAGAAGGAAAATTGCCTCTGGCATCTCTCGGCGTTGTTTCGTGGTTTCTTCAGGAGAAAATCAAGAACATAGTAGAAGAAGAAATCAGAAGCGGGGAACAACAACGTCTCCTTCCTGAATTTTCCTTTCGATTCAGAGATCCCAAGGAAGAAGGTACCATTTTCCTTGCATCTGAACAAGCAACAACTGCCCGGGTTCTTCATCCATGCCTCGCCGTTATGGCAGCGGCCTCGTCGATGACGGCACAACATACCTCGGTTCAGCGTGGCTACTCCAGCGGCGCCGCTCGACACGGTCCTCAGATTGCATCGCTGCGCCGCCGCCGACAGCGCCCACCTGACGAGGCCCCGGTTTTGTTTCGCCATCACGGCCCGTGGCGGAGGCGTCCCTGGCGTCGCCCCGGCCGGAGACGACAACGGCCGATGCGGCCTCGGCATGCATCCTCGCGATGCGGTGGCAGTCGTGACCTCCCGGTGCGGATCCCCATAGCACGCTAGGTCTTCACGACCTGCGGCTAGGCGACGCGAGCACACGGCCGCGGGGCTCTTCTCATGCGCGTCGGCGGCCACCCGTTGCCGGCCCGGCTCCGCCTGCACCGAGCCTCCATGGCGGCGGCGGCGATAGCCTGAAGGCCGGTGCTCGGCCGAGTCTCTCAGGCACGGCGGAGACAACCAACGAAGCTGCGCTCTTCCACACAGCAGCGCCCTCCGGCGCGGCCTGCTCCCTAGGAGCGACGGCGGCGAGACACTTGGCGTGGCCTCCCGGTGGCGTGACGAAGGTGGCCAACGGCACCCACCGCGGCAGCCGGCCCCGCGCTTGCCTAGACTCTGGCCGCACCGAGCCTTTGCTTTCCCCTTTTGGCGCCGGCGCCGGCCGCTCGGTCGTCGATGATGACGCCGCCGCGCCGCGCCTCCTGTCACCAACACCAGCGACCCCGCCTCCTTCACGGTGTGCGGGTGCGTGATGCCGCCGCCTGACCCCTGGCCTCCCGCTGGGCGGCCCTCTGTCGAGGAGCCGCGGCCTCAGCGCTGGCTAATGAACCCGGCGAAGCCCGGGCAGGCGAATGGCGTTGCCCCGGGGACTCGCCTCCCCGGTGACTCCTCCAACAAGTTCGCCCGCGGCGGGAAGTAGCTCCGGCCACCGGTGAAGACTTCCCGTGCGGCAGCAGAGACGCGTGGAGCGTGGAGGTCCTGGCGTTGACTGACATGGACGGAAGTGGATTTGGGGATAAGCGATGCAGTGAAAATATCTGCTCGCTTCCTTATCCTCTCGTTCACGTACAGGCTAGTTTAATATGGGCTGTACAAAGCCTCAACGTGGCCCATGTGGTTGAGCCATCCGGTTCTTGCTAAATTACAATACGTTTATGTATTTCAGTTTTTTAGCATATCAGTCTCCTAACAGCAGTTCTAGCAGTAGATTAATTCCTGTTCTAGATCCTGTTAAATTCAGTACATCTATCTAGTACTGTATTTCTGTTGAATACATCGTATTTCAGAACATATGTCTGATGTAATATATCTCCATGTTTTTCGACATGTTGAGATAATTACATCCCTTATTTGCAATTGAGATTTATAATTTCTTGCAAACAAAAATCGATTCATCTTATGAGCCACTTTTGGTTCAATACGAGTAAGAATTGATATGCAAATTCTAAGTGACTTCTTCAAGTTAATGTTTTGGGATTAAGGTAGTCCATTGATCTACTGCATGCATTGCAGATTATCTCCGCTACAATGATTACTTATAAAGTGATCTCCCATACATTTTAATTAAGTCATGACATAAGGTACTAGAAATATGAGTATCTACTGATTTCATCAGATTATACTCTCTAGTGCCGAGAGATGGACCCCGAAATTCATTTTGGGGAGTATCTACAATGTGTCATGTTTAACAACTTGAAGCCCACACTAGTGATTTTCAAGCTCACATCTTGAACATCATTAATTTTGCATTGTTCATTACAACATAACCATGATGGTTTTTGATTTACCATGCGTAAATTAATAATCTCTGGTTTACCCATGTAGGACACTGATGGCTGGAAAAGAGTTCGATCCTCTCGAGCTCGATGGCCACAACTACCCTACTTGGGCCATGGACATCAAGATCGCTCTTGCATCCCGTGGATTAGTGCGTGCAATCCAGAATCCGGAGGCCCCCCTTCCGGCTGGAGACATGCCACTAAGAGATGAGCAGAAATATTCTGCCTTATACATCATAAGGCACCATATTCACCAAGATCTTAAGTCCGAGTATTTGGAGGAGGAATCCCCATTTACTTTGTTTCAGGCCCTCAAAACGAGGTATGAACAGCAGACGGCAGTTGTCTTGCCTGAAGCACTACATGATTGGACCCATCTTAGACTCCAGGACTTCAGGTCCATTGGAGAGTACAATCATGAGGTTCATAAGATAAGTTCTAAATTGCGCTTTTGCGGGAAGGAACCTACTGATGCGGAAAAGATAGAAAAGACTTTGTCTACTATGCTCCCATCTGAAAGGCTCCTCCAGCAGCAATACCGTGCTCGCGACTACCAAGTCTATTCTGACCTCATTCATATCCTACTTCAGGCTGAAAAGCATGATGAGCTACTCGCTAAGAATGGCTCTCAGCGCCCGGTTGGTTTCCAACCTCTCCCTGAAGTTCATATGAATGTTGCGAATGGACATAATTTTGATGGTGCTTCCAAAGGCAACTTATCGAAATTCAATGGTAAGCGAAAGCACAAGCGGAACAAGAAGTCTAGAAACTCAGACTGTGGGAATAGCACCACAAAGCCCAAGTTTGATAAAACTAAGCTTTGTGATAGGTGTGGGTGCTACACGCATCCTACTGACAAGTGCAAGACCCCGAAGCATCTGGCCATTCTCTACCAGCAATCCCAAGGACGCAAAGGACCTCAAGGGAAAAGGTTTGAAGCCAACTTCAACCTTTATCCGGATGGCACTGATGGAGCTGGTTGCTCGCAAGACATTCCTTCGGGACCTAGCAGCACTACGACCCTCCAGACGTCAGAGGACCCTTTGGACACGGAGAACATGATGGTTGAGTACGCCTCAACGGACATGTCTGGAGACTTCGACTAGCTAGTCCCACTATCTCCTTAGTGATCGCTTTATGTATCTATGTCCATGTAGTTGTATTAGAACATAAGTATTGTTGTCATGTATATTGTATCAGCACTTTGATATAATAAGATTGTATGAGTTCTATATATCTGAGAAAGATTTTTCAATCCTGGAAATCCTTTAACTCGATATATAGATTTCTATGGGAAGCAATCCGATGGATGAGGAACAAGTATTTGAAAAAGTACACTCTCTGTCGTTTGGATTGTACTACATGTGCATCCAACCCGTAGAACATGTTGCTTATGAAGCAATTCCATTGGTCACAACTTGCTCGAGTTCAAATTCCCTCACTAGACTATGTGTGCACCTCGTGCGCCACTACTGGGAAGCCAATTTTGAGGCATTCGCACCTCAACATACGAGATGAGCCACTTCATTTTCTTGAACTCATTCAGGGAGATATTTGTGTTTATCCAACCATTCTGTGGACCATATTAGGTATTTTCATGGTATTCATTGACACATCTACACGATGGTCACACATGTGCCTTATGTCCACACGAAACCATTCATTTACCGAGATAATGAGGGAAGTAATTAAGCTACAGGCCCATTATCTTGAAAGTCAAATTTTATCAATTTGCATGGACAAAGATGCTGAATTCTCCTCATGTGGCTTCAATTACTTGGATGGCCTTGAGGATTGAAGTTCAGCACTCGGTCCCATATGTCCATACTCAAAATAGTTTGGCTAGATCCATTATCAAGAGGATCAACTCATTGCAAGACCTTTGTTAATGAATTGCAATTACCAACTTGACGTTGGAGTCATGCAGCTTTACACACTGCTCAATGACTAACTGCATATCGCAGTACTCCTCCTCTGCAATTGATACGTGGAAATCCTCCGAGCATTTCCTATCTGCGTAAGTTTGGATGCGCTTCACGCGTACCGATCTCACCACCACAGCATACATCATTGGGCCCACAGACTAAGGATCTATGTGGGGTACAGATCTCCGTCGATCAACACGTACCTTGAACCCCTCAATGGAGATTCATTCATAGCCTAGTATGCTGATTGCTTACAAAGGATGGATTATTTCCAGGCATTAGGGGGAGATTTCATGTACCACAAATAATGCCAGGAAATCAACAGGGACTCCACATCCCACATTATATCCACATATTCAAGAATTTGGACTACGTCCTGAATTCACATATTTGCAACACATTGCAAATAACCTGCCAGATTCATTTACTGATATCAAAGGTGTTACAAAATCCTTTAGTCCGGCTAGAAATGCGCCCAAAAGAGTGGAGGTACCAATAAAAACCACTCAACTTCCCCTACCTTAAAAGAGGGGGAGTAGTACGACCTCTAACCAGGATCTAGCTTCCTACAAGCAACAAAGGAAATCGAGGAGATATCCTCTAAATTAGTAAATGCAAGTTAACCTTGCATTGGCAAACACCTTATGGGTAGTATACACCCAGTGGAAGGGAAACCTCCACAACCCCAGCTTCAGTTTGCACACACTGGTTGGGACATCGGAACACCTGGACTCACGCGTATTGGGAAATCACGAAGAGTCATCATAGGTGCACGAGATTTCCTCCTACAATATCGATTCTGGAGAATCATAACAAAAGCCTACAATTGTCGACAAACATTTCTCTTGTATGATTGCATACATCCTTCAAAGGATTCAGATCCAAAGACCATGGCCATGGCAGGGTGTAATCCACTCGCTCGGACTGAAACAAACAAAGGATGCAATCCAAGCAGAATTAGCCTTGCTCCTCCAATTGAATTCCCTATACGGGATTCAATCTATTTTCTTCTAGAAATGGAATGAGAACAACAAGGTGGTGAGAAAGCAAGGCTTGTAGCATAAGGTCGGGTTTCCGCAGAGATCCGAGACCTACTCTCCAGATAGGATTGGAATCCTCAAAATTTTCTGATAATTATATCATTGGCAGTGCAAAATCATCTGTCTATGCAGTTGATAGATGTAGTTGCTACATTTAAAATATAAAATGCAACATGCATTGTGTAAAATCAATGAGTCATTACATGGCTTATTGTTGTCGGTATATTTTGGTACAACCGACGTAGTGAGTTCCTTATCCACAAGGAGTACTCCTACAATGATGATTACCCATGCGTGTTTGTCATACACAAGGATACTACTGCAATGACAAAGAACGTGATCATCTAAAAGACGGAATTTGAGATGAAGGATTTGGTTAAACCCAAACATTGCTTGACACTACAAGTCAGGCTACTTCACTCAAGTATTATGGTACACCAAGCTGCCTATATTATAAATATTGGAGAAACCTAAAATGGACAAGTTATATTCATCTCCCATGCGGGTTGTTCGATCTCTAGACGTAGAGAAAGATTTACTCAAACCACGGGATGATGTAGAAGGGATGTTGGGACTTGAAGTTCCATATCCTAGTGCCATTGGACCCATCAACACAACCGGTTGGGAATCAAGAATATCTTCCGATATCTCTAAGGCACCACACATTACTTGACCTATTGTTATAATTTCAGAGAAATCTGAATTCCAATATCATCAGGATACACTGGTGTTGGCTACTTGAATGATCCTCACAATGTGTACCTACATGGTAGAAGTGTCACTCCATTGATGTCTTCGAAACAGACTTCGGCGACTTCACCTACCAATCATTCTGAAATACGAAGCCGCATTACACGTGTAGCTTTACGGAATGATAAATCACATACATAAGTCATGTGGTATTGGTTCTCTTGAATCATCAACCATTATCTACACAGATAATGTTGATTTGTGTTGCATGGATGCAAATAGGATACATCGAGAACAATATCATTGAGCATATTGCCTCTAAGTTGTTTTATCTCCATGAGCTCCATAAGAGCCAGAGAATAAACATCTTGCAAGTCAAATCATGTGCTAACCTCGCTGACCTATTCATGAAGTCTCTACCAACTTTCATATTTTAGAAATATTTTCATGGAATTGGTATTCGACGGCTTCAGGATTTGCAAGAATCAGGGGGAGTATCTCTCTGGACTACTCCTATTCAAAGCATCATATTACACTCTTTTTCCCTTTATGAGTTTACTATCAAGGTTCTCATCAAGGTTTTTAATGAGGTAATATCAACACAAGATAATATGTCATACTTTCTGTTTTCCCCGTCGGGGTTTTTAGGAAAGTATACACGACATATATATTGTTCTCTGAACTCTATGGGTTTTCCCCTTTTACAAGGTTTTTCTCATATGGAGTTAACAGAGGCAATAATCATTATATGCTGTATCATTTTCTCCTTATTCTCCCACTGGGTTTGAAGGAGTTTTAACAGCATATCCAACCATTATATGTTGCATCATTTTCTCCTTATTTTCCCACTAGGTTTAAAGGAGTTTTAGCAACATATCATACACACTACTCCTCATATTTTTCCCACAGGGTTTTTAGAGGAGATAATTCCAAAGATGATCAATCGCGAGGACAAGGAATGATTAGGGGGAGTGTTAGGATTTAATTAATTGATTAATTAGATGGATAATCCTCCCTTGTAATTCTCTATGTCGGTTTGTAATATGGCAACTGCCATACCTCGCAACCCCTCGAACAGACGCGCCTCTTCGCTCGCGCCTGTTCACCATGTATATAAGCACTGATTATCAATGGAATAACGACACCGATTGAATCATTTGTCAATCTTCTTTTGTCTCTCGTTCTCTCGATCTTTTACTTCTAACAAGTTCTTCAACTGTTGCAGGATCTTGATGAGTTGATTTATTTCCTTGGTATTGAGGTACAACGTTCACATGATGTTTTTCTCTTGAGTTAGCACAAGCCCGCTTTTGAGTTTCTAAGGTGTGCTGGTCTTCTAAAGTGCAGTCCAACTTCTACTCCTATGGCTTCTTCAGATAAGTTGTCATCAACATATGATACACTTCTTTTTGCATTGTAGTCTACTCGCTACCGTAGTGTTGTTGGGGACTTCAGCATGTGACCATTACATGACCTAATTTGTCCTTTGCTGTGAATAAGATATGCCAATATCTTCATATCCTTGGTGTACACATTTGTCTGCCGTTAAGCCATTGACGACGCTATGTGCATTCCCGTGTATTCTACTGAATACCAATATTATGTGCAATAAATAGGAGTACATGTTTGCACCCCATCTAGCACAACAACAATACTCTCTCTGTTCACTTTCTCGCTCTCAAGTCTCGACAGAAATCAGAATTGCCTCTAGCTCGCACAGCCACAAACGGTGCGACATAGCAGCCCGACTAGGACGGGCGGCGGCAACCAACGCCTTAGCGAGGCAACGGCGGCAGCCGCCGGCCGACCGGAAACGTAGCAGCAGGAGCGGCCATGCATAGCCAGCAGAGGTGGAGCAGGTACTGCTGAAGTCTTTGGCCCCATGTAGGAACTAACAGCTGTGCGCTCAGGGCATACTATTTTAAAAAAAAAAAACATAAAGCCTCAGTCTCGGCTTTATATATAAAGCCACACGACAACCGCATAACTAGCTTACATAGTACTAGCTGAATACCCGTGCGATGCAACGGGTGAGCAAAAAAAAAACGTTGCAATTAAACGCACCGCCACTTCCTCTTATGTCTGCTGCTATAGTTAGGCCACTGGGTACCCTTGTGCCTGCACAAAAAAGCCATATGCCGCTATCGTCACCTCACCCCATTCCGATAAGGCCTTCGTCTTCCCGGGGTCGGATAAATCGCCGGGGTAGGATTCGATGCGGATGTGCGGACCTGGTTTGAAAGATCATCAACTCCTCCAACACCGACGATGTCTTTTGATTTCATACGACCTTTTATCTATACCCACTAATATTAAAGGGAACAAGTTCTTTGGTTCAGTTGGTTTCGTTCAGCGAACTTGGTTTGCCCCTCGATTTCTTGTCATCTGTGTTTTTTGTTTCCTTCCATAGCTAATTTTTGTTTTATATATGTTAGATTACAAACAAATTAATCTTGCCTTCCAATTACATACTATCGAGCTTCACATCACATACAAACAAATACAGTGTTGAATGGTCCACTGAAAAATCACATATTTGATTTACTAATAATATATACTCCCTCCGTTAGAAATATAAGATGTTTTAGCTTTGTAAAGCTAATATATCTAGACAACTTTTAGTGTATAGATTTGAGCAAACCTATACACTAAAAGATGTCTAGATATATTCACTTTACAAAATTAAAACATCTTATATTTCTAAACGGAGGGAATAAAATGTATGAGAAGCTTAGTAATTTTCTATTTTCTAAACTTAAGGGATACAACAAACATGCTACGGTTAATAAATATTCTCATATTTTTACATGAGCGGGCTTTTGATCTTATGCGGCCATACATGATACATCCATAACAACAAAACATACTATGACGAGAAGCGTGCCTAATAAAACTTACATACGCCGGCAGACATCGGATACGTGCATACCTGAGGGTGAGCATCGTGCCGGCGATCTGGCCACTGGGGGCTTGCGATCGGGAAAATCGGATCAGATAGGCAGCGCGGAGAAGTTTGGGAATTTTTTTTAGAAGAGAAGTTTGGGGATTTGGCATAACCTTGCGCAGAGAAGTTCTTATTTTGTGGTATGTGCGTGTGGGTAAGGCGTCAGGTTCTTTCACGGGACGGAACAAAGGGCGCGCAGGACGTACGGGTGAAGCCGGTTTGTTGACGTACGAATCTGGGTTTTTTTGCGTAGGGATGCTCCGCTCGACAGATGACAAAACTTTTTGACGTATGAAGTTTTTAATCCGGTTTTTTACGTACCACGGTTTTGTGACCATCATGACCTCAAGCCGTCGTGCGTTGCTACGGCTTATAATGCAAGTAACATATATATTATGTTAGCTCCGCTTCTTAGATTCATAGGTTTGTATAGATACTCATAGAAAGATATCACTCCATTTTATATTAGTTGTTGTTGATTTAATAAAACAATATACTACATCAACGACAACTACTCCCTCGTATAATTTTTAATGATAGAATTTTGTACATATAACTTATACTTTGCAACAAATTTAATGGTTAAGTTTTTCTCAAAATGAATAATTGCCTGATAATCCGGTATAGAGTGAGTAATATGAATGGAGGAAGTATTAGTTTCATTAGTTAGTTTATAGGTACCGTTAGAAAGATATAACTGAAGAGATACAATATATTTTGTAGGACGGAGGGAAGAAGTGTGTACCAGCCAATGGAATGCCAATAGAAAGGCATTAAAGATATTTTCCAAATGTGGGTATATTCTTGTTTAATGATGAAAAAACCACGATACTATTAAAGAGAAAAGCAAAGTACCAGCGTTAGGTTATGGAAAAGCGTTGCTGCAAATTAATTGTGGGCAAGGTGCTATAGATAATCATAATGGAAAAATCAGAAGAAAATCGAAGGCCATCAGCAGCAGCCTGAAAATCTGTATGATAAATGTTTTCTTTTGCAAATTTTATATGATCAGTGTTATTGGGAATTTTATCAAGCAGAAGGTGCATACATCGATAGAGTATCAATTTCTCCTGTAGAAAGTGCGCACAGTGCCACTTAGTCTGGTATTGCTAAAAATATTTAAGAAGAGGGAGTCGAGATTTAACCAAGATTAAAGATTGATAATAATTACTCTTACTTAATCTCGTCATTAGATGGTGGAGACTGTACAGAGGAGGCAGCGTTCAGGGATGACAGCCGCTGGGTCAGTTTTGCCAATATGGTTCAGTTTAGCACATCAGTATTGAGAGCAGAGCAAAGCCATCTAAGACCGACCCGTCTCTTTCCTCTCTTCTCCAACCAGACCAGCGCCCCGTCGCTCCCTCTCCCCAGCACCGCGTAGCCATTAGCCAAGGGCTCCTTCTCCACCGAGACCCAAGTGGCCGAGTATGGTGCCAGCCGCTGTTGCTCCCTCTCTAGGTGCCCCGTCAGCCCAACCCCTTTCCCGGTGAAGCGCAGGGCCTACCGGATCCAGCAAAAGGTTGCACAGTTGTGGCCGTCAGTGCTTGGATCGAGGTCTCCCGGACCGGCGACCGTACCCTCGACATCCCTTCCTCCCCGGGGATTCATGCTGGCGACCACGGCTGCAGGAGCTGGCCGGCAAACTTTCCTGGCTGCGGATGATGTCTTCACCTCAGGCCGGTCGCACCTTCGACACAACCGTAGAAGCAAGACGGGGCTGCTTACCTGTAGGAAATCGTCTTGATTTGAATCCTAACAACCGAATTCCTGTCCTTGTCGAACTCCTCTGCTACACCTCCCGCCTGGATTCAGGGGCGATCGGGTCAGAGACCGATTGGGTTCACCACATCTGGTTTTTTTAACGATCAGTTGAACGGTTCTTTTAACGTACCAAACAAATCAGGGAGAGAGGATCTGGTTTTTTTACCTACCACGGTTTTCTAACCATCACGACCTCAAGCCATATTATTAGTAGAGATATGTACAAGTTTAAGGAACCAAACAAGACAAAGTTTGATCCCACCTGGATCAAATGCGACAACAGCGCGCGACTAGCTAACAAAGGAACAATATATAGAGGAAGCCATCTGATGGAGGGAAGTAGATCGCTCATGTCCTAGTCCACGTATATAGCCTCCTGATCTTGTCTGTCGCCACATCCAGTAGTGCCCGGTCCTTCGGTCTGACCAGAACACTCTAGTGCTACATATGAATAGATATTTGAAAAAAATGCATTAGCCGGGTTGTCAATCAGCTTTCCTTGAATTATTAGTTTATTTTGAATATTCCAAAGCTTTCAGCTTTCGGCTGCAAAGGTAAACCATACTAATCTACGGAAAGGGCGCAATAGGCCCTGTGCTATCGCAAGAAATTCACCAGCCCCTATGCTATCGCAAGAAATTCACCGGCCCTTGCTGGGTTCCAATCGCAATATAGGGTATTCTGTACCCGGCCTACATAAAACGTGCAAGCGGGCATGTGAAGAATAAATGGTTGCAATCCTCGATGTGGGTATGCTAATTACAAGATATGGTGGATGGTGCTAACTACTCCTACAAGATATGGCGTATTCAGCCGCATGCGCATCTAATTGATGTTTTTTGAAGATAGCATATTAGAAACTTTGTAGATCACCAGATCTAATTGTCTAGATACAAAGCTTCTATATTCCTGACTTTTTACCTTGGTTTTTTCTAAATGTTGATGAAGAAGAGCGCTGCTGCAAGATATGGAGTAATTGCTATTGTGCTGAAATTATGGTGAATATCTCATAGTTGTTTTAGCTCACAGTATAGTGCACTAAGAATTACTTTACTCAATAAATGAATACCTAGCATCTATTTTTTGATGCCGCCACATCGTTAAGCGTATCCTGCGATATGTCCAAGGTATTATGACGCATTGATTATTGTTGAGACGTTTTATCTCGTCCCCTCATCTATTATTTTATTTTATGATGTAGATTGGGCTGGTAGTTCTGACGATTAACGGTCAACCGGGGGATATGCTATCTTTTATAATGGTATAATCTTGTTGCTTGAAGTGCTCGCAAACATGCTAGTATTATTTTTCGTTATAGTATAGAGTTTGAGTATAAAACGCTTGCAAATGCTACCGCAAAACTTATTTGGATACAAACTTTTCTTGGTGAACTTGGAGTTTTCAGGCTAATCCTACAATTCTTTGGTGTGATAACTGTTATAAAAGCGATAGGCAATAACAAAGAACGAAAAATGAAATCACAGCAAGGAACACAAGATTTTAACGTGGAAAACCTTCTCCAACAAAGAGAGGTAAAAACCACGGGCGTCAGCCATCAAACTTCACTATATCGGGAGTGTTTACAAACACCGTGGGTTATCTTATGATACGATTAACCCTAGTCGATGGCTTACAAAGAGTATATATAGGCGACAATAACGATCCATACCACGGGGGGCTGTCGGCCCAAGCCTCCAGCGATGGGCCTCACTCCGCTCGTCAGAAGTTGGCCTTTACTTTGTAGAATTTAGATCAACATATAACAATAACATTTGAGCACCGTTTCTCTCATCCAATCTTGTTTTCCATGCTCGTAAGAGACATATTGTAGTAGACTTTTACTTTGTTTGAGTACATGTTGCTTAGAAATTGCTTCAGATACGCTTCATATCTTCCAAAGGTCATCTAGCTGATATATCAACTAAACCTTTACCACTACTATTGTTTCAGGTTTACAATCTCAACCTTTGTGGATCAGTTGAGATTGATGGAGAATGATAAGCTATCTTTTATACTTGGTATTCGAGTTGTACATGCATTGGTATGTTATCTATACCTAATAATAAAGGGAGCAAGGGTTCCATGGTTTGGTTCATCCGTTTTTTCTTGCCCCTACTCTTTGGTGAAATTTACATCAACTGCCACCGTTTAAGAAATAACGGTTAATAAAGGGAGCAAGGGTTCCATGGTTTGGTTCATCCATTTTTTCTTGCCCCTACTCTTTGGTAAAATTTACATCAACTGCCACCGCTTAAGAAATAACGGTTCGGCCTTCGGCCTCAGTGGGCCAGATTCGTCCGGGAGTCGGAACAACGCCCTAAAGGAGATCTCGATCTTGGCTCAAAAAAAAGGAGATCTAGATCTTGGCTCTCTCAATCTGTTCTAACACGCACGAAGAGGAGGACATCGTTATGGACTCAGATCAAGAGGATCGCCTTCGCCTACATATAAGTTGTCCCGTCTCCCGTGTAGCTTTGTTTGCCGGAAACGTGAAGCGGAGGAAATCACCCAAGAGCGCATTGCGAGGCGCTACAACGCGTACTAGAGATATCATAACTTGCCGCTGCAGCAGCGGCAGAGAATCGACACTGCCGCCGTCCATAGCGATATCGAGGGCTGCCCGGCCAGTTTGCCGCTGCAGCAGCGGCAGAGAATCGACACTGCCGCCGTCCATAGCGAATCGACACAGCAGCGGCAGGAAGCAATTGGGGATTTTTTTCAGAGAAGATCCTCCCGGAGCTGCCCGGCCAGTTTGGCGACCTCCTCGACCCGCCACTCGAGCATGCGGACAAGTGGAAGAAGCGGATAGAGATCCTCTCGGGAATCTCCGCAAAGGGAGGAGAGGAGCCGCCAGTGAAGGCTAGGCAATAGAGGGAAGGAGCGGCTCCGTTGAGTTTGATGCAGTAGATTGCAGCGCCGGCGAGCATGTGGGCGGGGGCTAGGTGAGGCAAAGGAAGGTGCCGCTTTGGTCGTTGGACGGGGGCAGCGCAGGAGTGGCTGCGAGGTGGGGCCTGCGTCGGAGCTTGACGGGGTGTCGACGGTGATTGTGGAACGGGAGAGACGCGTGGGGTTCTGGGTCAGGGGCACAGGAACAGCGGTGTGGGGCACCGCGTAGGAGACGGGGCTGGTGCGCAAAGGCCAGCGGCGCCATGAAGCTCCGAGAAGTCAGGTGAAGATAGCGATACCGAGCGAGCAATTCATGAACAAATCCAGTCCTGGTCGGGGGAAGCGAGATGGGGTAACCTGCTTGTGACTGGCGTAGGCGGTCGCGTCAGTATTAGGGGCAGCCGCTACTGCCGTGGATGTGTCAGGTGATGCGGGGAGGCAGTGGCGACGCCAAGTTTCCCTGCTCAGGACCGTTGGAAGCAGTGTTTGGAAGTGATGCAGCGGTCCAATCCCATGAGAAGGCAAAAACACGTTTGAGCTGCTAGAGGTAGCAATTTGTTGCGAGTGATTGCGTTGGTTGGTGTCTACAAGATTTGTCCTAAAGTATATGGGTTAATCAGCGTTAGATTAGTCGTTTTGTCCTCCAAACCTAGAACTTAGAAAAAAATATTGCTTCTGCAGTTAGTTCCTGCATACCCAATTCGTAACTGTTCATTGTCGTTGATATTTTTGGTGAACGTGCTAGCTATTGTGATCTCAATTAACTCGCCAAAACATCAGAGTTGGTGAGATAGTAATCTAACATTTTTCGCAGGACGTGTGGAAGCTCTACTTTGTATTCTGCAGTTCCCCTTGGTCTGAAACACCTAGACCCAATTACTTATGTACAGTTCCTTTTTGTGAATCCGCTAGCAACCAAGAAAAAGTCGATTAATCCCCAAATGTCAGTTAATTGGATCATTCAAAAAATATCTTAATTAGAGGTGAAATATAAGGTACTAATTCTACCATTCTGTCATGCCATATTTTAATGAGGGTGGTCGTTTCTAGCTTTCTATCTGCATTGCCGGATTGTGAAGCTCCTGATTGGGAAGGGTCATGCCATGGCTTAGGCCTGCATTTGGCTCTTTCCGAGGAAACTGAATTATGGAGCCATGTTGCTGTGTCTTGCGAACGTAACCAACTATGGCACTGCACACACCTTGACTGCTGTTTCTGAGGATCTATTAATTCAACTGCAATTAGAGAATTGATAAATCGTGTTCTTTTTTTCCAGTGCAGACTACATAAACTGTTTATGACAAATCCATGGCATTGTGAAACGATAGGAGAGGGTTATACGAGGCAATTGTTTGTTACTGACGTAGGGGAGCATGTCCTGGTGGCCAAAGATCGAACCTATTGAAAATCAAGGTCTCGTGAAACCCTAACCCCATATGACAGTGAGGGTTCTCTTGCATCCATCCGTCACCCGTCATTTATTTGGATAAGAAGACAATTGAATTCGTTAGCATATGGGAAGTTGTTTACCCTACATACATCTCTAAAGAAAAAAGAGTAGGCAGATTTAGTTCTAATAAATATATTCATATTAAAAAGGACAATTTAATTCAGTTGTATTGAAAATTCTCGGTGAATTTAGATGAGACATTTGCTTTGCCCCCCCCCCCCCCCGCGCTTAACCAAAACTGATTTGAAGTAGTGGAATTCTTTAGGGTTTTGAAAAAAAAATGCATGCATTTTGCTTGCTACCTTTTCCCCCTCCCGGTGCGACGCACGGCCATTTTTCCTAGTACAGTACTATAAACCAACGGCATACAAACCGGTATTGTATGGATTAATACTAGAACCAGGCAACCCGCCCTAGATTGGAGCTATGCTGTTTACCCCCAAAATCCTAATCTTCTCTACCGTTTTCACCTGTGACGCATGGATGGTACATCTGGATGAAAAATCCTAAATTTCAACCTGAGCTGAATTATCTATCTATCTAAACTAATAATACGGCTTGAGGACGTGATGGTTCAAAGACCGTGGTATGTCAAAAAACCGTTTGGTACATCAAAAAAGTCGTGGTACGTCAAAAAAACCAAGTCCTCTCCTCTGCGAGTTCCTTTTCGAGTCTTTGTCCTAGGTCCTCACGATCCGATGCAAGGTCCTCACGATCCGATGCAATCTCTACTAATAAACGAGTGATCGGACAGGTACATACGTACGTAGGTGCGTCGTCCGTCCAAGAAAAAAAAAGCTTCCTCAATTAAGTTTCCTCAATTGCTTACAACTAATCAACCTGCGATCCCCACTTGATTCCCTCGCCCGAGTACCTCGTGCCCTAGCTTTCAGAGGAGCACACGGCGCTGCGCGAATCTGAGGCGGAGAAGACAACCACGGCGCCGGTGATTGAGGGGCTTGGCTTCGATCCCCTCCTGGTGGAAGGGCAGGGTAATGTAGCGGAGCTCCTGAGCATCAGATCGGGGAGCACTGAAGCAGCGGCGCATCGATGCGGTGGCAATGGAGGCGGCCTCGGGCTCACGTGGGGAGCACATCAGAGAGAGAGAGAGAGAGATCCTCGGCAGCCAAGAAAATGGAGTCGTGCATCTCGGCGGAGTAGGCAGAACTTGAGGCGATCCATGAATTTTTATTCTTGGTCGTGTCTTCGGTCACTGCCACTGTCATCTATGGAACTGCTATGGAGAAGCTCTGAAGTTGGTAAAGCTATCAACCAGTCAGGTACGAATCTCTCCTTCATGTGCTACCAGATCAATCACATCAAGGCAAGGATGGCCGACCAGGTTATTTCACTGTCTTTTGCAAAGAGATCAATCGTAGCCCATACTTTATATGCTCATGCTAGAATCAGCAATTATGTAGGTTTCTTGCTGAAATCTTTTCCGGTATCCTCTGAACCTAGGGTAACAGAGGACTGTTACCCGATGCTATGCAATCACGTACACTACTTTTTTACTTGTGGTCTGAAAATACAACTCAAGTTACTCCATATACTACACAAAATCTGCTCAATTAGACTGTTGTATTTGATATGTTTTTGAAAACATGATCAAATTTATGTTGGTTTCATGATTTCAAGAACTATTTACAGTCTAGCTTTCTTAACTGGCAATCAAGTGCTGGCTAAGATTGCTGCGAACACAGGAGAATTGATCACCCACTTCTGAGTTGGGACAGCAGGCATACAAGGGCTACCTTCTTTCACTGGTAGAAAAAGGGGCTTTATTCCCGGTTTGTAAGGGGCTTTAGTCCCGGATGTCCAACCGGGACTAGCAAAGCGGGACTAAAGCCCCTCCTCTTTAGTCCCGGTTGCTCACAAACCGGGAGTAAAGGTCCTCCACGTGGTCCGGGTCGTGTGCAGAAGGCTGGAGGACCCTTTAGTCCCGGTTGGTGGCTCCAACCGGGACTAAAGGGATCCGATATAATTTTTGGTAGAATTATTGAAAAAAAGCCCAAATTTTTTTCGGATTTTTTTAAATTTCCATATTTTTGAATATTTGAATTGTTTAACAGTCTCCACTCTCCACTCTCCACTTAATCTCTAATCATCTCTATTCTCATGTCAAATTACATACTTATGGTCCTCACTTCCCGGTCGGTCACCCATCCTCACACTACTCCACCCTTAGCATGCTTAACTTCTCCATTCCTTCCCTACTACCTTCCAACACTGCGCTCGCGACTTCTTGATAATGCTATGCTATCAATTCTATTAACCCATACACTTTGGTAACATATGATTTTAATTTTTTGAATTCTAAATAATTCACAAAATAAGCAACAATGATTAAGTAATAGTAAGCATCAATGAATTCCAAATAATCTTTATGCATAATTTAATTATTAATTTTTAAATTCTCAATATTCAAAAAATAATAAAAAAACTAAAAAATTCCAAAATTCTAAAATTAATAATAAACTTCAAAATGACCAAAAAGTAGAAGAAACAACAAAAGAAATGAAAAAATCCAAAAAAAAAATCATTTTTTCTCATTATTTCTGACAAAATCTAAAATCTTCCTGCTTTCATATTTCCCTTTGGAATTTTGAGAAACAAGAAATTGTGCAAACGGCCGTAGGCCGTTGAAATCGGATGTAAATTTTTGTGTAGATAATTTTTCATATATTATACGTTTTTTTTTGAGTCCGTATGCAAAAGTTATAGCCGTTTTGATTTGGAACAACTTTTTTTTGCAAAAAATATCAAAATTCAAATTTTCAAATTTTCCATAAAAGTTGGTTGCGTGAGGTACATGCATGTCAAAGGATTTTGAAATTTGAAGTTTTTATCATTTTCGTTTATTTGTTTTAGACGTTTTTTCTACGCGGGGGGGGGGGGGGGGGGTAGGAATGAGAGGAAAAATGGGCGCCGGACCTTTAGTCCCGGTTTGAGCCACAAACCGGGACTAAAGGGTAGGCTTTAGTCCCGGTTTGAACCACCAACCGGGACTAAAGGGTAGGGACCTTTAGTCCCGTTGGTGGCTCAAACCGGGATTAAAGCCTCCATTTGAACCGGGACTAATGCTTCCTGGCCCACATTTTCATTTGAACCGGGACTAATGCTCATATTAGTCGCGGACCAAATTGTTTGGGGACTAAAGGGGTCGAACAGAAGCCCTTTTTTCTACTAGTGTTTGATGATTCAGCTGTTCTAACTCCACAGGTGTTCCACATTAAGAGAGATTTGAATGGTGTAGCCCACAACTATGCGCGTCAAGATCTTAGGCATTGTCTAAGTCAGCCTATCTTTAGTTGTATACATTCAACTCACTCATTCTCACTCATCCTCAATCTAACCTGCTATTTCTACCTTGGAAAAGTTTCTTTGTCAGGACCTTGTAATTAACGCTGTATGGTGTTGTTGAGCTGAATAAAATTGACGCTTCCGGCGCCTCTTTTTGTTCAATTTTTTTACATGTCCGAGTTTGTGCTGGAGGGCTTGTTGCCGGTGGTTCCTGCCTTCTTGGACTGGCGCTGACATACACCATGGTGGGATTTGTAGATGTCAAGCCGGTGGTCGTGAGGTTCTGATTTATACTAGATGTGAAGGGCTAGCCTGTTAGGTTCTAAATCGTGAAGTTTAGTGCCAAATTTTAGGTACCTTGTTTTGTGGCAACGATTAGCCAGTCGGCCTCATATACAATGTTTTTGGAGATCTGAGAGGAAAGTGATTTAGTCACCATCGTACAAGGACTTAAATAAGGGTTCTAATTTATCTATTAATTAAACCTTAAACGTTGCTTTCACAAGGTAATTCTATTGGTCCGAAAATATTTGTCTCACTGTTCGCCATTAGAACATTGTTAGCATGATTTATGCTATGATTTTTTTGATATACATGCCGGCCCTAATGAATTTTGTTTAATATAATTGGTTTTAAGTCAGTAGAATTTTTTTTTGGTATCCGTTGTAACGCACGGGCAATTTGCTAGTATCTCTCCTAATAATATTGCAATAGGACTGGTCCGTGTCCGTAGAATACGCTTTCAACCGACGAAAATACGTTTTTATCTTAAAAGCACCCGAAACGTTTTCTCATTATTTCCCTCCTTGGTCCCTTCGCTCGAGCGGTGGTGGAACTTGCCTGCGCGCGTCGGTCAGGGAGGACAGGATCCGGGACTTGCTGGCGTGCAGCGGATGCAGCCGGAGGATCTTAAAAGAAAACTGGCTGCACCAAATCAGATTTCCGAAGGATTTCGCGATCCCCATCTCCCCTATCCCATGACAGAGCCGCCGCCGTCGCAGTCGCCGCCTCCAACGCAGCAGCAGCCGCAGACCCCCGCGGCGTCCGTGCGCGACGACATGATGGCGTGCGTGGCCGCGCTGGAGGCGGCGCTGCTGCCGTGCCTCCCCGCGCGCGAGCTGCAGGCCGTCGACCGCTCCCTCCAGTCCTCCGACCAGAGTACGAGCCTTCTCTCGCCGTCGTCCCTCCTCCTCCTCCTCTTTCTGACCCGTGCGGCCGTGTTCCGGGCCAAGATTCATCGTTCTTGGTCGCCCTCTCGGCTCCCACCCCTCGCACGCACGAGGTGTTTGTTGTTTCGCCTAAAAGATAGTGAGGGGTTGGTTACCGCGATAGTTGGCGTCCTGCGAGATCATGAGCGATTCTGTTTTGACTGAACGCTTTGATTCCCTGTAGAATAGTTTGATGGCACTTAGATTATCCCAATTTATAAATACGCGGTTTGATTTGCTGTGTTACGACTGTCAAATTGGAGATGATGACTCTGGTTTTGCTATTGGACAGTTGATGTCGAGAGGCACGCGAGGGATTTCATGGAGGCTGCCAAGAAGCTTCAGTCTTACTTCATCGGCATGCAGCGGGAGGACCAGCCAACAAATGAAGATACGCTACGGAAGGTGTGTCTCTAACTTCAGCCAGATCCTTAGTTGGGGATCACTTTTGCTTTCCGACTGCAGGTTGAGTGAACATGTACATGGTTCTGTGTGTCATGGTATTGGTGTTGTACTGGGGTCTGGGAATAAACCTAATAGTATATTCTTGCATTGCTGCTACTAGCTGAATGAGATTGGACACACCATAGTGGCGTGATAGGTGAGGTGGCTGACACCTGAAGAGCAATGGCTAGGGTCCCAAAGTGAGAGGGTGGTAAATAGAATGCAAACAGTTTTCGTTTGAACTAATTGGTTCTATTCTTGATATGAGTTGATCGACCCTGAATCCACCCTTACGTTTGTTGATAGTTGTTAAGAATAACCTTTCACTATGATCAGCTAGATTTATGGCTTATTTGGGTAAAGCGTAGCCTCAAGCACAACATGGGAGGCGCTGGGAATATGCTGTGAGACACGACCAGCAAGAGAGTGTTTAAAAGCAAGTGGGGAGCCGATCTTTTGGAGGGATTTCTATTTTTGTTGGTATTTTGTGGTAGTTTTTGTACGACTTTATCAGCCTCAGACTGACCTGGGAATGACATACAGTCAATAATGATAGCTGTCCAATCAAGATCTTCTCATCCCATTTGTAGTTGCATGATTCTCGATATTCAGATTGGACGATTCTTAGAGTTGACCTAGCGATAGTTATTTCTCAGTTGCTTGAAAAATTGCAAATATATATGCTAGACCTCAGCGCTATCTTCAGGTAACATCCTCAGCTCCTCCTTAATGTCCTCAAGGATCTTAGCTCCTTCTCTGCATTTCCTTTGTCGCATTTCAGCAAGGGGTTCTGCTTGGATTCCAATAGATGGTGAAAGGAGCAAGGATTCGAAAATATCTTGCACACTTGGTAAATGGAAGATGTCATGCTGGTCTGAATCTTGACGGAGAGTTATCCCATCCAACGAGCGATCATGCTTCGATGCATTTTCAAACAGGTCTGGACCTAAAACCGACTGCAGCTTCTCCCAGAGCTCATCTCGGTGTTTGCTGAGGCGAGGCAATGTCGACTAGCTACGGGATAAGCAGGTATGCATGTTCCCTCACCGCTGCCTTGAGCGCGCGAGCGGACTCGACCACGACGATCCACACGCCCCGCGCCACGGAGGCGGCCACCGCGCCACCGGAGCCGAGCACCTCGTCGACGCCAACGCGGAGGACGAGCGCAGGGACCTGGATCTCCGACCGCTTGAACCCGCCGGGGAACAGCGTCCTGGAGCGGCTCCGTCGCAGCGCCTCAGCCGGCTCCTCCCAAAGCGGCGCTGCTGGCATCGACGGCGCAGAGGTGGCGGGGCGACGGCGTGGGACGCCAACGCGGAGGACGAGCGCAGGGACCTGGATCTCCGACCGCTTGAACCCGCCGGGGAACAGCGTCCTGGGCGGCTCCTTCGCAGTGCCTCAGCCGGCTCCTCCCAAACCGGCGATGTTGGCAACGACGGCGCAGAGGTGGCGGGGCGACGGCGTGGGAGGAGGAGAGGGTGGAAGTGAAGGACCGAGTCGGAGGTGGAGCCGTCGAGGTGGCGGAGTGAATTTCTAGCCGGATTTGGAAAGCGGAGGGTGGGGAAAGAGAGTGAGAGAAAAGACGGACTGAGAGTGAAGAAGGGATGATTTCATTAAAAAAAAAGCTAATTTACTACCTTGTCTTAGTTAGAATGAAAAAAAAGAAAAAAATGAAAAAATAATTATAATGTTAGTCACCTAACAATATGTACTACATCTACTCAGAGAAAGAGCATAAAGGTAGATTTTTAATAAAAACAATTAATAGGCTTTTTTATGTATAATATTAAAATATTGCATATATTATAGAAAACAATTAGAGCCATATTAAAATTTAAAGTAAACTATTATGGTTGCACAGTAAAATTTGACTCTTATTATTTTTCCATGTATGTAGGTTTAAATAAGAAAATTATTAATAAAGCACAACGATCAAACCGATACAAAGTGATTAGCAAACCTCTTACAAGATACAAAACAATTCAAAAATTAAAAATAAAACCAACTAGCTTGCCACCAAAAACATCGACGAGAACAAGAGAATTAAGATTCCACGACAACGCACCCAAAAAGAAACAACGCAATCAAGCGTCACCGTCATCGAGACCACAAGGTTTCACCTCAAAAACCATTCCCTGAACTTCGTATCTAAAACCATCGATATTCCCCGAGCCAACATTCCCACGATAATCAACTACTTAGCTAACATATTTATGCGTATGGCAAGAAAAAAAAAGCCCATAGCAACGCACGGACATTCAACTAGTTTACTACTAATTTGGTTAACTTCCACTCGGCAGAATTGTAGCCGTTGGCCGCACGTGCGACTGGAACGCGGGAAAAAACCAGAAGAGTCATACGCGCTTGATTGGATGTTTGCCTACTTTTTCTATGCTTTTTCCTAGAAGGCGGGTCTTCTTTGAGTTCTATCCCGCCCACTGAAATTACTTATGCTTTTTCCACAAAGGCGGCAACACTGACGGTCTGTCCTATATATCCTATAAAAAGACAATTACTGCTCATGTAGAGCTCAAAACAGTGCGCTAGCTAGCAGCTCCGTCTCAAGGAGGCCGACCCAACTCGCAGAGTCGCAGGCTCGCAGCGCCGACTCCTCCAACGCAATCCGTTCACATACTCCGGCCGGCAGCTGCTGCACCTGAGCACCTCAAGCTCGCGAAGACCTTGCCCGGTAGCCAGCGGCGTGCCGCGTGCATGGAGCCTGCGGAAACACCCTTACTCGTCGCGCGAAACCCGCCACCGCCGGCGAAGACGGCGCACGTGGACCAGGGCGAGGGCCCGGCGCAGCACGGATGGCCCCGCCGGGTGCTCCCGCAGATTCTCTGTATCCTTCTCGTCTTCGCCATTGCGTGGGGGCTGCGCCGCGCGGGCTACGACCTCGGGTTCACGGGCCTCGACACCTTCACTCTCGCGCTGCTGTGCCTCTGCCTCTGGAAGCTCGAGCTCCTGCGGCGAGACCCTGGCGGCGACCCGGCGGCAGCGGCGAGCGAGCGGCGGCGCATCGGGCTCGTCGCGTGGGAAATCTCGCTGTCGCTGGCCAGCAGGGCTGCGCTGCACCTCGCCAGCGCGGCGTCGAGCCTGGCGCTCAAGGTCGCCCTGTGGGTGCTCGCCGGCCTCGCCATGGTCCTGGCGTTCTACTTGTTGTTTGCCGCCCTTTGCGGCGATTCCTGTACGGATATCCACGAGCTGTCCCCGGAGGAGAGGGTTTGAGCTATACGTGGAAGTAAGTAGTGGCTGATTATAGGACAGTCAGGGAGCAGCGAGGAGCCGAGGAGCAGCTGGGCAGCGACTCTGTCCACCAATGGAGCCAAATCAGCAAGCGCGTGCGCGTCTTAGACAGAACTTTCTTCAGAAGTGGTAAAGCTTCCGACTCCACAACTCTGACCAAGTGACAGTTGACAAATTATCCATGTTTTGTGCTCGTGCTAGTTCGTTTCTTCAGATTGAAACGACAATTGTCTCTCCCTTTCCTCTTCTTTTCTTTGCTTTATCCTTGGACATACAAGGTGGGCAATTTCGGATTTAGAAAGTGAAGGTGATTCGAGCTGTTAGTTTACCACCCGCTGTCGCGTCCCTGCGGCGAATAGGTTCCTTCCTCCCTTTCCCCACCTCTTCCTCCTCCTCACCGCAGCCGGAGGGCGCTGCCGGGCGAAGCCCGGTCGGCATCGACGGCGGCGAGGCCTCTCTTCCTCCTTCCCTGGGTCGCTACGGCGCGGGATGCAGAATCCAGGCGGGGACACGGCGCTCACGCGGGGCGTTGCGGCAGTGACTCCTAGCCGTGCCGATGGCGCAGGAGGGCGGCACAACGGTCAAGGCTACACGGCTCGCGCCGGCAGCGGATGCCTAGCCGACAATGGTTGATGCTGCACGGTAGCGGGTGGGTGAGGCGACAAAGCGGTGTCTTCCTTCCTGTGATGCGCCTGGGTGATGCGGCGACGGCTCTGGCGACGGTGCTGGCGCATATGGCTGGCCGACGGCACGAGTCTGCAGGTCTAGATCTAGGCCCTTTAGGCCTGGTCTAGATCGGGTGGGCCCTGGCCGGTTTGGTCCCCTGCGCCGAGGTGTGTAGCCACCACCTCCTCCCTCCTCCCTCCCCCACCCGCCTCCCGACTGGTCCTGCAAGGCGGCTCCGACGAAGTCGATGACATTGGTAGCTCTTGGAGCGCCTAGATGGGGAACCAAGCTTGCTGCCTTGATATTCCCAGGCTGCTCCCCGTTTGGGTCAACGTTGATGGAGGGGTGTCATCGCCGGCTATGCGGGTGTCGCGACAGCCGGAACAACCGGAGGTCGCAGGTCCTCGGGAGAGGCGTGCTTAAGGCGCGCTAGCCAACTTGGTTGGTCTTGCCTGGGTGGTCGACGTCTAGCGGGAGGCGGACAATGACACTCATGTGCAGTCCTTGAGGTGCGGTGCGTGGTGGCCTCTATTGGCAAGATGGTGGAATAAACTAGTTCCTGAGCTAGCACGATTCCTGGTGGTGCTAGGTTTTTGCGGAGGTGCCTGTGCGAGGTTGTGCATGTGGCCGCGGCGCTCCGGGCTATGTCCTTGCCCGACCTTGTCGGTGCCGGCGATGGCGGCACCCACGAGCGTGGTTTATCCTTCTTGGGGTGCGTTTGTCGAGGAGCCCGATACAATCCATCGCTTGTAGTCTAATCTTCCACGTGAAAACCTAGATCTTGCTTTTAGAGCCACATCGGACCGTGACGACATTGTTGATGTCGCTACCTTCTTGGAGGCGTTGTTCTTGGAGCTTGGACTCACGGTTCGAGCGTGAGCCAATGATACGCTCCATGACTCTTTCTGTCCGATACTAGATGCATCAGTCTCGTGCGAGCATGATTTCTGTGGGAGGCATGGGTAGCGGATGGCGGAGGATCCCGTGTTGCGACATCATAGACGCATGGAATCACTAGGCAGACTTCAACGGATGGCGGAGAATCCCGTGTTGGTGTTGCAACATCATAGACGCATGGTCTCACCTCAACGTACTTTTCCCGTTCTGATATATGAGTTGTATTGGTTTGGACACAATACTTTGTGCATTGTGTTTATGATGTCAGAATATATAAATTTGCGATCAGTCCAACTCACTTGATTAGGAAAGTGTGTATACAACTTAGCCTTTTAGATTGTCCCAGAAACGTAGATTTAGGTTATTATTATTTTAAATAAAAAACATGGTATGGGGTTTACCTACCCCACTACTTTATACAAATAAATGTGCAAAATCATCGATACCATCCTAGTATATACTCCTCCATCCTAGTTTTAAGGGTATAATTTGCAAATCTCTTGGCCCTAGGTGGTCTATGATTGTTGGTGAGATTTGACTCTTTGTCCTTATTTAAAAACCCATTAATAAATAAGAAAGCGTATGCATTGGTTGTTTGGCTTTGGAAATACAAAAATTGCTCATGCAAAGCTGCTAATTAAACACCTTAAATGCTTATATACCTAGGAGGTGGAGGTATTTTGGGATTGCATGATTTATAAATTATGACCGTACAACTGGGATGGAGGGAGTAGATATAGTCATCATAAGTTAAATTCACACAGAAGATAATAATTGGTCAATGATTCTGGTGCTAAGCCACAATGACAGAACAAACAACCAAAGGTAAAAAACAGGTTTTTCTCGTTCCGTATTTCACCACCATCGCATTCCGTCGGCTTTTTTTCGTCGATCACACCGCCCCGCGTCTCGAAAAAACCGTAAAAAAAAATCGGACGCCGCCAGAGCTCGACCGCGATTCCCTCGTCCTCCTCTGCTCTCTAGGCGGCTAGGGTTAGCGCCAACGCCGCTGACAACTTCAACACCGGCCGCCAGCTCGCCGCCATACAACCTCACCCGTTGAGGGCATGAACTGGTCCTAGATGGCCGGGAATCAATACGTGGCCTTGGAAACCTGCTGTCTCGTCATCTCCCCAACCCCAATTTTCCTCCAAGGGCTAAGACTCGGCCGGCGCCGTCGATTCTGTCATCGGACTTCGCTAACCTCGCCTCGGAGGCTGAGCGTATGGTATTGCCTCGGCGCTGACTGGCTCCATGGTACGATTCCCCCTCATCACCTCTCCCCACATCAATTTTGTTACCGTTCTTAATCAATCATTCAATCCTCGAGAGAATCAGTAGCACACGCGTGGCACTGGCCTTTGATTCGTCCAATCCGTTCATGGGAGTAGGATCGAGCCGCCCGCTGTTGTGGTAGCTTCAATCGCTTGCCCCTGTGACCGGATGCGAGCCTAGGCAGAGATAATAGGGATTGAAACTACTGAATTAGGCCTCATAGGAGTTGTCATGCTCCTTTGTTTCACAGAACATATGCAATTCGGTAAAATCTGCTCAGCGATTAGGTTCCATTTATTTCTGATTAGACAGGAATTGCAAACAAACTTGGAGGTTCATTTGTTGTATGCTCACTCTGTTCTTTTTTCACCAGCATAGGTGGATGCGGGGGCTCTGGCCGAGGGGTTCGACGCGACCATTTCTGACATGGCGGATCCGCAAGGCCTTGCCGGTGCCTCCTGAGCACCTGCGCTGTTTCTGCTGGATGCTAGGGATGCGTGATCTGGAGGTGGGCGCGGCACATGAGGCGGCATGGCGTCTCAACGAGTAAGACTACCACATTCAGCACACACACACACATGAGTCTGTCGCAACCACCATCATATGCATGGCCATTGAGCATACCAGTGGCAAGAAGCCACAACGACCTGCTCTTCGGCTGAAGGGAACGCCCACCATGGTTGGTTACTACTAATTGGCTGTGCTCTTGGTTTATTGATGCTTCTTTTCCTTTGAAAATTTGACACCATGTCGGAATCTTAGGCATTTGCATTTAGATAGCTAAATAGTTATTTTGCATTGATGTTTCTCTTGACAATACTGAATGTTATAATGGACAGTGCTTGACAAAATAGAAGAAGCGGAGTTGATGATACTGTAGAAATTTTCAATATGTAGTTCAGATATACAGTGAAGCCTCGGCATACGGATTGCTCTTTCATCATTTTTCATCAACCAATGGTAACTTTTGTTTGAATTATCATTTAGATTCATCCATTTAAATGAACCTTCTGTCTACTCCTTTCATAGTTGATTTATTATTTGGATTTCCTATTGTCATTATCACCATTCTTTCACATATTTTCTTCCATGGTGTTTTAGAATATGACAATATGTTAATGGTACAGTTCTTTAAAATCTGCTGGAAGGGCCCGATTCTAAATATGTTCTTCAATTTAAATTCCTGCAGGATGCATACTATCCTATATTTATTTTCTGGTCCGAATGGTTATGTTGTTTCTTGATTTGAGCGTGCTTCATCACTCTTGAGTCTATGTCCTCAAACCTAACAATAGCTGTTTTGAAAGAGTTATGCTTATATGATTTTTTTAGTGTGTATATATACTGAACTTGGAGTGGATAATTTTTTAGCTTATGGTGTCATACAATTTTTTATGGGTCACGTGATCCTGCATCGACGATATAAGTTCTCATGTGAATTGTTTTCATGGGTGGCGATGCAGGTTGTAGGCTACAAGTAATATTGGCTGAGTTTATTAGTACGTGGAGGTGTCTGTTCACTCTATTATCAATCACAAGTTTTCGTGCCGGATTTGTCCATGGATGCTTGGAAAAAATCTCCATTGTTGTGTTATGCAAATCTTGGAATGTGTTTATGATTAATTCATTTTAATGATGAGCTATGGGGCACCTATGTTGCAGGGTACACATATTTTTTCTGTTCTCTTTTATTAAGCTTGATCTGCGCATGGTATCATTATCTTTGCTCATCACATTTCTTAGAGCAGTGTTATAATTTTAAAAGGTCTCTTTGATGCAAAATGTTAGAGCCATATATTTATTTTCTATGATTTCATATTTTCTGAAAATCATTTTACTTTGTTTTGACAGACCGGGTTGTTTCTTAGATCTTCCCAGTCATACATAATATGTGGTCACCTCTTCTTTGCTGGATAAGTATCCATGAGCAGGTCTATCATTGCAGAAGTCATAGCTCGGTAAGTTTCTATCTGTTTTCTCTTATGCCGTTCTTAAATGTTTGCTTTTTGATGTTGTCTGCAGATCCTTTGTACAAAAATCTGGACACAGATCCTCTGACGTGCCAACCCTGCAGTGCCCCTGACGTTCTGTCACTGACATGTGGGCCCCACGCCTGGTGGGCCCCACCTGTCAGAAACACAAAGTCAGAGTTGGGCACGTCAGAGGATCCCCGTCCCAAAAATCTTGGTATTATGCAGAATCACGGACTTAGGCTCGGCTTCTGATTTTCTGAATTTGCAAGGAGGAAGAAGGTAGATGGCACTATTTTGGGATGGAGTTCTGAAGACTAAGAGAAACTGTATTTTCTGTCAGTTGTTTTATGGGTGTGAGTCGCGGAGTCGAAGGCATGTACAGGAGCTGCCTTCTGATCCTCCAGCAGCTGTGATATAAAACAACAATAGGGAACACATCTCTGTTGCACCAGGTTCATATGTATTCACAATGTATCGTCAGGTTATTGCTGGTGATTATTGGAGCTAAAATGTAGTATATTTTCTTTACTCCGTTGTAGACCCATATTTACCTATTTCTCTATGCGCCATATATTTTTCAGTTGTAGATCCGAATTCAGAAGACTGACTTTCCAAAACTGACTAGGTGATTTAGTCTCACAACACACTCTCCTTGCCTATGCAGCCATTGCCGAGCAACAGACCGAGCTTGATGCATGAATTTCATCATGGGAAGAGAGATTTCAAGCTTACTGCCTACATCTCCTGTCGACATGTACTTCATATTGACGAAAGTCTTGATATATACATATTGCTTACTACCTACAACATCTACTATCCACATGTACTTACCTACTGTTATGGTTCAAATTTGATATTCTAATTAGTACTTAGGTGGTGTAAATACTTCCAGGTATGATAAGTGTACTTCTTTAACAGTGAGTTCTATCAGATATAAGCAGTAATTATGACATTGAGAAACTAAAATGTATACTAAGCTACTACTATCATTATGGAGAACTTTCTTTATACATTTCCTTGGTCTGAAATCAACTGTTGTGCTTCTTCTATGGCATAGTAACTAGCACGTACTAATTTGATTTGGAAGGTGTGCCTGAAAAAGTTGGAGAACAACTTGCACGGAAAAGCATGTCAAATGAAATTGGGGAGATGTTGGATACAGTATTTTCCATTTTTCACAAATGGTAGGTTAAGTATGTAAATTTCACTTTCATATATTAAGTGGAAGGTTCATCATTGGATACTATTTTCTGTAGAAAAAAAAACAAGTTGGAGAATCTATTAAGTATTAACTCAGGAGTGCTTAAGGTGCAGAGACTTACGTGCGGGTGAGGGATTAAGGCATTCCTCATGACAAAAGTGGAGGTGCAGCAGTAAACGAGATTGCAGAGTCGAGCTTCGTCAATCCAGGTGAGGGCACACACAAAGGGGGCCCACGTCAGTGGAGACATAACGGGGTTTCTGATATGATAATGCTTGTAAAAGAATAGTGAGATGTGGTGAGGAGCAGTGTGGCGGGGTTAAGGAGTAACTAGGTTTAATACTGCAGCTAAGAGAAATTTTTTGTGTGTAATCTAACTTAGATTCTTAGCCACTATTATGGATGGACAAGCATGAATGTGATACGACTAAGTGGTTCTTTTTAAGCATGGTTAGAATATACACATAGTTCTTTTGTTCACAAACAACATGATCATCCAATTGTTCTTGCCTATTGATGCAATCATCCAATGTAGCTCTCTCAAAATTGTTTATTTTTCTGTACGGAGTCTAGAAAATTTATATCACATTATTTAGTTGTAAGAAACTAATTATTGCATATCTAAACCAACGATTGGCTGTTTTCAAAATAAGTTGTGGTAATTTAGTAAAGTACTACTAAAAGAATATATGGTACATGTCAGTGGTAGTTTAACTGTGATATACTTAAATGAAAATCCTCTCCACTTTGGTATGAGAAAGATTTGCAGGCATTCATAACAAGAGCACTGTGCATGGTGAAAGTCGTATTCTTTTGCAGGATCAGCCAGCTACTTATCCATGCCTTAAACTTTTGAACTATGCATTGTGTTAACTCCAACTTAGTGTTGCTGCTGGTAGTTCAAATTCATTACATTTCCTAACAATAGATACTAAGATAGATCATTAAGAGATATAACATTAATTAACATCTTTGGATGCATTTTACATTTGGCCTGATTACTCATTTATTATCATTGCTATTTGCGACAAATTGTTCCAAAGCGGGCACTGACAGAGTTGATGAGTGCACATATGAAAAATTGTATAGTATGAAAAAAAATGAAATACGGTAGAAAAAAATCATTACAGATGGGAAAAGAGACATCTGATTATGAGGATAATAAAGCATGTTGGTCTGAAGCACCATGGGTAAGGTAGAATATAACTGAAACAACACATGCATTGTGTTTAATGAGTGCTTTTTGAAATATAATTTATATTTAACTGATATTTGTCCCCCGTTACAACGTACGGGCATATTTCCTAGTACAAAATAAAGAACGAAACAATTGCCACTTCCAGGTACTAGTATAGTTCAGACCCGCTGCTCCGGGGACACCTCATGGACAGCCCTGCCGTCCGTCCGGCGCCCGGCGCCCGCACGGACAAAGAAGAAGTAGAACCCGACGCCTATTCCGACGCTGGTAATCACCCAGACAGCGATCTTGAGCCCCGCGTTGGGCATGGCGTCGGCGACGCGGGCCGCGACGACGTTGGCGAGCGCCACCGAGACGAACCACGTGGCCATCCTGACCCGCCACCGCTCGGGCGCCGCCGCCGGGTCGTCGCGCCGCAGGAGGTCCAGCTTCGCGAGGCAGCAGTAGAGCAGCGCGATCAGGTAGTAGGTGACGATGACGAAGGCGAGGTTCCGCGGCCTGTGGCGCGACTGGTACACGCCCCACGCGAAGCTGCCGGCGAGGAAGAGGAACACGAGCGCCAGGAGCGCCCAGCGCCCCCAGTCTCGCGGCGCCGGGCCCTGGCCCAGCTGCGCCGTCTGCGGCGGCGGCCGGGGCGGCGCGTCTCGCGCCACCGGGAAGGACGTCGCCGCGGCGGTCTCCATTCGCGGTGGTGCTGGGCGAGGTGGTTTGAGAGCTCGAGCTGCCGCTGCTGGTGCCGGAGATCTGCGCGTGTCGGCACGTTGCGTTGAGGACGGCACGAGCAGCGGTTCCCTTTTAGTATAGGACAGAGTGGCTTCACCTGCTAGGAAAATGCAGAGAAGAAGCGGCCGCAGTTCGAGGCGAATGGGCGAGCGCGTCTCTGACTTTCGACAGCTTCCCCAGGTGGGGTCAACACGGACTGCACTTAAACTACTGAATTGTGAACATGTGGCACTTAACATATTCGCAACAAAATCAGCTTGGTCTGAAGATTTCAATAATTACAGATTTGTGGCCCAAATGTACCGTTAACGTGTGGTGCTACCGCGTATACACGAACACACGCAACGACGAGCTGTTCAAAGTTCAGGCCGCCGGTTTTGCCACAAAAGTTACCACGAATGCGTCCAACACTAGTTGGGGAGATTCAGGGATCACCTACCGGTTAGCAGTTTTAGGGATGTTTGCCGGCAAAGTTCACGCGAACGCTTACATAGTAGATGCAGCTATGGTCGCCCCCAAAATGGCTCAACGAGAGAAGAAGAATAGTAGCCTTACCAAATTATTGGTTAGCACTACGGCCCTACCTTTCTAGACACCGTTTGGTTTGCTACTAATATGGGAACGCAAAATCTAACTTCCGATTGACCTCGTTTTAGCTTATACCGAGGTCGTGCGCATCCACCGCTCGATTGTCATCCAAAGGTGCGCTATGTCCACCGTTTGAGGGCCCAGCTACAGAGACTAGCGGGGGTACCCCTACCTTTTTTGGCTGCCGTTTCAAATTTTGGGGACCGTGCCGTCCTACCTGGTCGGAGAGAGGAACCGCCCCCTACCGCTGCCATTTCCGTATCATCCACAGAAGCGAGGCAGAGCGGAGCTCTGACGATCTTCCCCCGCTCGCAGATCTGCGCCACCGCTACCAGGGCCGTCACGGGGATCTGCTACGTCGTCCGATTGGTCGTCTACGTCGTCGTGCGCGTCTTCCGTGTCTCCTGGCGCCCGGATTTACTTTTGGTGTGCCGCTCGCGTCGTCGCCACTGGAGGCTCTCCTTCGGCTAAATCCCCGGCTCCGCTTGCTACATCGTCGCTCCCCCGAGGCACATCGTCGTTCCCCCGAGGCACATCGTCGCGTATCGAGGAGACACCGTCGAGAATCATCCACAAAATTCAGGTACACCGTTGCGTATCTCAAAGTCCCGTCGATTCTCTTACGCGTTCAAGGCCAGGTGCATCTGCCGCCCCACAGCTACATCCCCAATCCCATGCTAATTTTATGTAGTAATTGACCTTGGGGAAGGATCTGCGTTCTATAGATTTTTTGTCTAGATGGAGATTGTGTTGTTGGCGATGGAGACTTACAGCTCGTAGATGGTACTTTTTCCCCATTGGCTTGATATGTATGTAGTATTGATGTAACATCAGTGCATGTGTCTACAGCTACACCGTCATGCTAAATTTATATAGTAATTGACCTGGGGGAAGGATCTGCGTTCTATAGATTGTGTACTGCTCTTTTCTGTGTATATTCTGCACAAGGCCCCATAGTAAATTTTAGCTAGATGGAGATTGTGTTGTTAACGATGGAGACTTATAGCTCGTAGATGGTACTTTCCTCCCGTTTGGCAGGATGCGTATCGGTTCGGGCTGCTGCAACATTGCTGGTGTGTAGTTGACGTGGGAGCTTCTTCTTCTTTGTGTCCCCGGCAACGGCGCCAGAAAAACAGCTGATGGTCCTTGTGCGTGGTGAATGACCAGCCCGTTGGGAACCCCAAGAGGAAGGTGTGATGAGTATAGCAGCTGGTTTTCCCTCAGTTAAGAAACCAAGGTTTAATATCGATCAGGAGAGGAGAGACAATGACGAAGGCGAGGTTCCACGGCCTGTGGCGCGACTGGTACACGCCCCACGCGAAGCTGCCGGCGAGGAAGAGGAACACGAGCGCCAGGAGCGCCCAGCGCCCCCAGTCTCGCGGCGCCGGGCCCTGGCCCAGCTGCGCCGTCTGCGGCGGCGGCCGGGGCGGCGCGTCTCGCGCCACCGGGAAGGACGTCGCCGCTGCGGTCTCCATTCGCGCTGGTGCTGGGAAAGGTTGTTGAGAGCTCGAGCTGCCGCTGCTGGTGCCGGAGGATGTGGACGGAGATCTGCGCGTGTCGGCGTGCTGCGTTGAGCACGGCACGAGCAGGTATAGGACAGAGTGGCTTCACCTGCTAGGAAGATGCAGAGAAGAAGCGGCCGCAGTTCGAGGCGAATGGGCGAGCGCGTTTCTGACTTTCGACAGCTTCCCCAGGTGGGGTCAACACGGACTGCACTTAAACTACTGAATTGTGAACAAGTGGCACTTGACTTAACATATTCGCAACAAAATCAGCTTAGTCTAAAGATTTCAAGATTTACAGATTTGTGGCCCAGATGTACCGTTAACGTGTGGTGCTAGCCTCACAGATTTCAACAATCAGCGTAGGTAATACTACCGCGTATACACGAACACACGCAACGACGAGCTGTTCAAAGTTCGGGCCACTGGTTTTGCCACAAAAGTTACCACGAATGCGTCCAACACCAGTTGGGAAGATTCAGGGATCACCTACCGGCTAGCAGCTTTAGGCCTTGTTTGGTACTAGAGTTTTGGTGGGGATTTGTGGGATAATCCCCTAGAGTATTGGGTGAAACCTCCACTTTCACCCAATCCCCACAAAACCCCACCCACAATCCACTAGGTAGGGGTAGAGTATTGGAGATTGAGAAAAATACACTAAAATTTAGGGAAGAGTGGGGATTAGCAGGGATTATACTCGCCCAATACTCTAGTACCAAATATACTTTTAGAAGTGAGTGGGGATTATCTCCATCAATCCCCACCAAAACTCTAGTACCAAACAAGGCCTTAGGGATGTTTGCCGCCATAGTTCACGCGAACGCGCTTACATAGTAGATGCAGCTATGCTCGCCCCCAAAATGGCTGAACCAGAAAAGAAGAATAGGTGCCTGTTTCGATGGGTACCAATAGTAGCCTTACCAAATTGTTAATCTTACGGCTCTAGCTTTCTGACACCGTTTGGTTTGCTACTAATATGGGAAATGCTTGTTTTCCTCCCGGGGCTTGGGCGTGCCCACGATCACGGGCAAAAGCGGGCACAGAAATCCACCGCCAACAAAATTGACATCCAAATATGCCGCAGGTAGGCCACCGAAGAACCAATCAGGTGGCACTGAGACCAATAAAGAAAAGGGAAACAAAAAAGTCTTTTTTTAAGTATTTGTAGGAGGTCTGAGACCGATAGTAAACTAAAAGGGTGCGTCAAGTTGATCATGGAAGACGAGGTAAATAGAGTTCCACAAGAGCTCAAGAGTCTATATAAAATTTTACACCATTTTTCACGGTGGAGATACTAGAAATATATAATTTTTTTGTGAAGTGGCGGAATAAAATATTTACCATCGATTTTGAAGACATTCTCTACAACCTCTACAGACTTGAACCACTCTCATGAGGATGTGGTCACTCTATCTAGCGCAAGAGTGCATGCATGTGTCATCGACACCGTAAATTTATCTAGTAATTATGAATGCTACCTACCTTCGAGAACAACACCCAAAAGATAGTAGGGCACGGTTCATCACGGACTCATGGCTTGTTCGTAGGGGGGAAATGACTACATACTCATGCCCTACAGATAAGAACAAAGCTAAGACCCATCCTAAGTCGTCTTTAGGGCAAACCCTAACCACCCCAGCCGCCATTCTGCCCCTTCTCATCTCCTTGCCGCCTATTGAGGCCTCATCGGTGAAGCCGCGTGGATGCACATGAAGGAGGCAGCAGGGATCTTTCATAGCGGTTCCTCGGCTCGGTGCGGCGGGTGCGGCCTCTTTGTGTGGCATGCTCCTTTGCTTCACAAGTTCCGGCTGGTGGCAGCGAGAAGGCTTTCGATTAGCCCTCTTGGAGGTGGATCAGAATACGACACCAGATTTGATCTCACATAGGCGAGTGGTGACCTAGTTGTTTTGCCATGTCGCCTGTCAAGTGTTGCGACACGCACATGCTAGAATGGCGAAAGATGGAGGCGGCGATCCGATATGGGCCTACCTAATTCAGCCGATGGCGCATGGGTGGAAGACACTGATGCATACGGCCCTGACATATTATAGCATGTTCAGTCGATGGGATTGATGGAGGGGCAGTACAGATAGCCGAAGCGGTGAGGAAACAAGGTCCAAAATCTTCTCCGAGATCCCGCTAGTGAGAAGTCGTCAACCGATAGTGAGGTAGTTGGCTGGACATCGAAGACAAGTATGCGCGCACTCTGATAGCCTGCAAGATAACATGTTCGTTCAGAGCAAATATGCGCAGAAGTATTGTTTCAGTTTTATGTCAAATCTCAATGAAGGAGCGTAAACAACTGCTTATTATGGACGTTTTTGTCACACACAAGGTATCACTGGTCTTGAGTGAATTGACTGCAAGTATTGAAAAGGAAAGTGGTGAGTGGAGAACGATTTGCTAGAAAGAGTATCGAGCGTGAACTAAAAAGTAAAATAACGTAAATGAAAAGTAACAAAGCTTGTTAAGAGTTTCCTGCAAAAAACATATTAGGCACGGAGAAACTCGGTTCATCCAATAGTGAGTGTGCCGAATGAGTAAATGATGAATGAAATAAGTATGTAAATATAACCCCTCTTATTGTGACACAAGTAGGTGAGCAACATCTGCAACAATCAATCTCCTCCATGCAAGGATCAACCAATACTATTGTCTTGAGGCATGTTACCATAGGCTCGTGGTCAGCGCGAATGATTAAGGTCGTGAGACCATACTAACACATTAAGGTTTCTGGATCCTCGTTATCCTCAAATTGTTTTCGCTTCTCTCTGATATCTCCACTCTCAATAGGAGGCCGCGGATTCGCTAGACAACAAGTTCTTATCCATGCAAGTCCTCGGATCATGTTGTTTGGGCCCTTCACTAGCCAACAAGCATTACACAAAACATAGATAGTAAAAATCATCAACAATAACAAGAATAAAATTCACAATATTACGGAATGGAATTATGGCACATCACATCTCACCAATTCCCTGCATTTCCCACTCCTAAGGAGATTACTCGCACGTTAGAGGAGAATAACACAAAGATATATAGATAATAAGATTATGGTTCATCTTGATATTATCGTAGCAAGCCACAATAAGAACAAGGATCAAACAAACTCAATCTCAAGTCTTGTTGTTAATAAGGTTTACACATATGAACCTCTTTATGCAAGTTCTATGATGGGGGAGTAATGGATCTTGAAGAGCAAAATCGTAGCAAAGATGAAAGGGTGGGTTCTTCTTCTCCAGATCTCTTTTCTTCAATCGTGAGGCAAATGGTGGCTGTTGTGTGTCTCCTACTTGCCTTCACGAAATATGTCCCTTTTGATGAGGCGGAGGCGCAGCACGCTATATGGTCACCGTGTATGGGCATCCACGACCGTACCAATGGTTGTTAAGTTGTTCTGGAATCCTGACGACGATTCTTCCAAATAGGAATTTGCTTGATTTTCTTGAAATATCCACTTAATGCATTGATTCCCTTCCAAAGGTGCTTAATTCCCAAAACTCACATGAAAATACAAGGTTTCTTTGTTTTCGGTTAAATAGTGTTAATTAGAATTTGAAATTCATTGAAACCAAATAAAATCCAAATAAAAGCACCTCAAAAAACACTATATTAAATGGAGATATCACGCACTCTGGTGAAATGCAAGATCTTTCATCAGAAAATGTCAGCGCATACACGTTGTGCCCTTGATTAAGGTGGTTCTTTGAAGCATAGCTTTGGGGATAAAAAATCCTGATATCAGCCTATGATTGAGCTCGTTGTCATTGAACTATGTGCGACGGACCCATTTAAAGGCTTTGTCTAGGCTTCCACTACTAGGAAAACCCTTATCCATGGGCCCATTATCTGTGGAGCACTACGTTTCGGTGCTCCACAGATAAGTAGCCGTGGTGCACCTAAATAAATGCTCCACAGATATCTTCTTATGCGTGGCGCACCAAGGAAGGAATGCACCACTGATAAGTGGGCCCCAGCGAGCACCAGGGCCCTGGGGTGTCAGGCCCCCATATCCGTGGCGCATGGATTTTGGATGCGCCACGCATATGGAGGATAACAGTGGCGCACCACAGTTACATGCGCCACGGATATAAGTGGGCCCATCCTCTGGAAAAGGTGGCAGACGTATCCGTGGCGCATGCTTCTTTGGTGCGCCACTGTTATACATATCTGTGGAGCACCATATTGAGGTGCGCCACGGATATGTCGTACCTACCACCATAAAGGTGCCATCTCCCCTACCTCCGACTCCAAACCCTCACTCCCATAGATCTAGCTCTAGCTCTAGTTCCTCTTCTCTCCACCCCCATTTTCTTCAATTATTTCTCCATTTTAGGTAGCTAGCCAAAACTTGGATTTGGATAGATATGTAAGAGTTGACTTCCTCCTCCTCCCCTCCCACATATATGTAGCTCTATTCCTCCCACTAGCTAGCACATATCTTGTCTCCCTCAAGTTTGGCTCTCCGCCCACGGATTCGTCGGTAACTTGTCTAATTGGTGAGTATATGGTTGGATGAAAACATGTATGCTTGTTTCCTTATGGCGGCCGACGCGCGGCACGTATGGTGGTGTGTTATGTGAGATATATATGGCAATATGTGTTTTGTATGTGATCGAGAGGGGCATGGATGCTTGTGTATGGTTTGTGCAGGTACCGGCGCGTGGTGCATGGATGTTTGCCGAAATGTTGATTAATTTCTGTTTCGGCAAACTTTTGCACTACCCATATGTCCTATTTATAGGGAAGATCATGCCGAATTTCTCCGGCGATATGACCATAAATTATTCTAAATATTCTCATTTGCTCCATACCGTGCAGGCAACGATGGTGCACCACATGAGCGAAGGTATGGTGGCTAGATACAAGGAGCGCACGATGGCCGTCATGATTCGGAACAACATGTCCGAGATAAGATGTCCTTGTCATAGATGCAACCTCAGGGCCCTAATCAAGCCTGATTCCGGTACATTGGAGAAGCACTTGCTCATGAGTGGTTTCATGGAAGGCTACATTGACGAGGACGTCAACAACGGGCCCCCGCCGGCAGGAAATGATGACGTGGGAGGCCGACGAGAAGGCAAAGAGTCACCCAGACATGATGAAGGAGATGCGGGACATGATCATGATGATGACACCGGATCCGATGGTGGTGGAGAAGACGCAGACACGGAGACACCGCTAACTTTAGCCTTGCTGGACCCTCATGTTCAAGAACTGCTCCTCACAGAGACAAGCAACGCCAAAGCTGCTGCCCGTGAGAAAGACAAGCTGGAGCAAATGGAGAAAGACGGGAAAACTCTGTTGTATCCTGGGTGCCGGCCCGGGGATACACGCCTGAACGTAACCCTCAAAGCTTTGGAAATGAAGGTGCAACACAAATGGACCGATGTTAGCTTCAACGACAACCTGAAATACTGGCACGAGAAGCTTCCCGAGGGGAACACATTGCCAAGGAGTACCGAGGAGGCCAAGAAAGTCATGTGCCCTCTCGATCTACCGCATGTGAAGTACGACGTATGCATAAATGATTGCACACTTTATCGGGACGAGTACAAGGAACTAACCACATGCCCGGTGTGCGGCCAATCACGATACAAGAGAGGGAACATGAAAGTTCCTCGAAAAGTGGTATGGTACTTTCCTATCACCCCCCCCCCCCCGTCTGAAGCGGTATTTTGTAGACCCTAAGGAAGCGAAGCTCATGCAATGGCACGCGGAAAGGGAGAAGCCCGGAGATGATCCGGAGAAGGGCACGATCCTGACACACCCTGCGGACGCTAGCCAGTGGCTCGCGTTGGACATGGAAGACGGTTTCGGGGACGATGCCAGGAACGTTAGGTTGGGTATGAGCACAGATGGACTCAATCCCTTCGGCAACCAGAGTAGCACGCATAACACCTGGCCCGTCTTTGTATGGCCGTACAACCTTCCCCCCTGGCTGTGCACCGAGCAGAGATACGTACACATGAGTATTCTTATTCAGGGGCCGAAACAACCGGGTCTCGACATGCACCTGTATCTTGAGCTGTTGAAAGAGGAGTTAGCCATGTTGTGGGAGACGCCGGTACGTACGTGGGACGCCTACAAAGGAGAGTATTTTGGTCTGAGAGCCGCGTTGCTCACAATGGTGCAGGACTATCCTGGATACGCATATATCTCTTGCCAGGTGCCCCACAGACACAATGCATGTGTCAGGTGCATGGATAAAACATCGCATGTCCAGCTACCGAAGGACCCCGGTTCTTCGAAAACCATATTCCCTGGCATTCTAAAGTGGCTTCCCGCCGATCATCCTTGGAGAAAACGCGGAGATCTGTTCAATGGTAGTGAGGAGCTCGAAACATCCCCACCTATTTATAATGGAGAGGATATCAATGATTTGCTAGAAGAATGGGAAGCGTGCCCCGTGCCGGGAAAGAAGCGTCCAAGGGAAAAGCTGCTGCGAGGTGTATGGAAAGCGAGGTCCATTTTCTGGGACCTGCCGTACTGAAAATACCTCCACACGCCTCATAGCCTTGATCTCATGCACATCACGAAGAACGTGTGCGAGAGTCTAGTTGCCACTATCGTCAACATGCCGGAGAAAACCAAAGATGGGCCAAAGGCAAGAAACGACCTGATCAAGCTGGGCATCAGGAAAGAACTTCATGGAGGACGCCCCGATGACGCTGATGATGATGAGACGCAGGCGGATACTCAAGCTCATATGCGCAAAAAGGCTAAGAGAAATGACTAGTACTGCCCACCTTCCTGCTTCACTCTTAGTGAGCCGGAGCTCCACCAGTTTTTCAGCGTCCTCCTAGGAGTCAAGCTTCCTACCAGTTATGGAGGGAAGATATCACGATACCTGGACGAAACGAAGAAGAGGTTCTCCGGGATGAAATCTCACGACTGCCACGTGCTGATGACGCAGATACTTCTAGTAGCGCTCTGAGGGATCATGGACGAGCACGTACGTGAAACGCTGTTTGGCCTCTGCAACATTTTCGACGTCCTCTCTAGGAAGTCGATCGGCATGAAGCAGCTCGAAAGGCTACAAGGTGAGATCGTCATGATACTATGCGAGCTCGAGATTTACTTCCCCCCCCCCCCCCCCCCCCCCCGCGTTCCACGACATCATGGTGCATCTGCTCATCCACGTGGTGGATGATGTCATCCACCTCGGGCCGCCATTCCTCCAAAACATGATGCCGTTCAAAAGGCTGAACGGCGTTCTCAAAGGCTACGTTCGCAATAGGGCGCGTTCGGATGGAAGCATAGCCAAGGGCTTCCTGTCCTACGAGTGCATATCGTTCTGCCAGAATTATCTACAAAACGAGGACGAGGACGTCCCTATTGGTCTGCCAATCAGGAGGCACCTCGGCAGGATCCATGGGTTTGGTCACCACGATGGCTTCGTCCCCATGCACGTCGTCTTCCAAGCCCGACAACCAGACTTTGACAGGGCACACCGAGTCGCGCTACAACACCTTGAATTGGTCGCACCTTGGGTGTTAGAGCACAAAAGCTTCATTGTGAAGAAGTTTAGTGACACGGGCAGACGGAGGACGAAGGGAGACGTAACTAGAGAGCACAACTCCAGCTTTACGCATTGGTTCAAGGAAAAGCTACTCCAGCTTCATCATGGTAACATGCCTTCCACGAAAGAGGAAAAACTCTTATTCTTCTTATCACAGGGCCCCGCGATGAACGTGAGGATCTATCAGGCGTACGACATCAATGGTTACACATTCTACACCGAGAAAAAGGACCATAGCAGCGAACACCAGAACTCAGGGGTCACGATGCTGTCCTACGCGGATGAGGAATCCACCGTCAATGAAAGGTTCTTCGGGAGGATCGAGGAGATCTGGGAACTCAACTACTGTGGAGAGAAGATGCCGATGTTTCGGGTCAGATGGGCCAAGAACATCGAAAAAGATGGCCGGTACTTCACCACCATGGTCATATCCGAAGCCAAATCCAGCGTGAACGTCCAGGCAAAAATGAGCCATGGGTACTGGCGAGCCAGGTTGATCAATGCTTCTTCATTACCGACCCGGTAAGGCCTAGCCGCGTTATCGTTAGGAGGGGAAAAAGGAGCATCATCGGAATGGAGGGAGTGGCCACCGAGCAAGACTTCGACAAGTACGGCGATCCCAAGATAGAAGAGGAATTCGACAAGTACTTCGACAGGCCTAGTGATGTCGCTGGAAGAAGGAAGACCATCCTACCCGCTAAAGGATGCCCGTACACGAGAAGAAATCCCTATGTTTCCGGGCTCAATTATTCAACCGCGACGAAGAAGGGCAAGAAGATCGTGACGAGTCGACGACGGTAGCTCGTTCGGAATCGACATCGGACAACATGTGTCATTTTTTGGAGGAACAATCATATAAATGATTTTTGGTTTTTTGTAACAATGATCATATATATGATATATGATTCATATGGTTTTTTGTAATAATGATATGATATATGGATGTCGGACTGGTACTATTTAAAAATTATTATTTTTAGAATAAGCAAATATTATTTGTTGCAATATAGTAATTTTAAACTTTGTGAAATACAGTTTTTGTAAAAAAAAAGGTGACGAGTCCAAGATAGAAGAGGAATTCGACAAGTACTTCGACAGGCCTAGTGATGTCGCTGGAAGAAGGAAGACCATCCTACCCGCTAAAGGATGCCCGTACACGAGAAGAAATCCCTATGTTTCCGGGCTCAATTATTCAACCGCGACGAAGAAGGGCAAGAAGATCGTGACGAGTCGACGACGGTAGCTCGTTCGGAATCGACATCGGACAACATGTGTCATTTTTTGGAGGAACAATCATATAAATGATTTTTGGTTTTTTGTAACAATGATCATATATATGATATATGATTCATATGGTTTTTTGTAATAATGATATGATATATGGATGTCGGACTGGTACTATTTAAAAATTATTATTTTTAGAATAAGCAAATATTATTTGTTGCAATATAGTAATTTTAAACTTTGTGAAATACAGTTTTTGTAAAAACAAAAAAAGGTGGGAGGTCCAGTGTTTGAACCTGGCACCTCCCAAACAGCCAGCGCACGGAACCGGCCAGAACCACTAGGCTAGGTGGAGGTTGTTGTCTAGATGGCAGTTCGGTTCCTTTTGAACTATACATCGACATGCGTGGCGCACCCCGATATGGTGTGCCACGCATAACTTAACCGTAGCGCACCTCTGAGGGGTGCGCCACGCATAACTTACACTTAGGGTAAAATGCTTCGCCCCCGGCCTTTCTCTCCCACGCGCCTCACTTCTTCCCCGCGCCTCTAGCTCGCAAACGCTCCGCCGCGCCGCGCTCTCCCTCCAGCCGTCGCTCCGCCGCGCCGCGTTGTCCCCCCAGACGCCGCGCTCTCCCTCCAGCCGTCGCTCGCAGACGCCGCGCTCTCCCTCGCGGTGCGTGCAGATCTGAAGGAGATCGCGTCGGTGATCGAGGCTGGGTCACTGACCAAGGAGGTGCGCTGGATCTCCCGCGCCGTCCGCCTCACCGTCGCCCTCCGCCGCCCCCTGGCCGCCCGTGACGTCGCGGCCTTCCTCGCCTTCGCGCTACCCATGTCCGACGCCTTCGCCCGCCTCTCCCGCTCCTGCCCAAGGTATTTCCAGCCTCCAGTGCTCGCGTGATTTCTTTTTCTTGGCACCTAGTTTATTTCTTGCAAAGATTGGGTGCAAGCCCGAGCTCAAGATGTATGGTTATGAAACACAAACACAAGCCCCTGCTGCACATTATCTGCTTTCCCCCTTTGGATCCATGATGTGTAAATAACGGAAGTCTTTTCTCCCCTCCTGTGAGAATTCCTGTTGTGCATTAAGTTGCAAAGTGTAAGCATTTAGCTTTGAAGACTATTAGAAGCATGATTTACAATAATTAATCGATGCAATTAACATTTCTGCAGGAGGGGAAACATTTCAAACAAGGCAGTGGTCAGCAAGTAGATACAAATAGATACTGTATTGTTTGAATGTCAGTCTTGTTAGAATTATCTTTGCCTAGGAATTGATTTGGTAGAGGAAATCCATGACAACGTTCTTAAACAGCCAAGCTTATGCACAAGACAGCCAGAAGCTTGTAAAAGAAGATACCACTTCTATAAACACGATGAAGCGTGTCTCATACGGTTTTCACAATGCATACTGAAACTGGTTTTGACAATATGCTAGTACTCAATTCTCATTTCCAACATTCAGTGACTGTCTTCAGATTAAAACGAAATAAGTAGGAAAGCGGCTGTTACATGCTGACAGATAAACAAAAAGGGACATGACTCAAAGTATTCTTGCTATGTTTCTGTTCCAGTCTATTGCACTTTTTTTCATCAGTGTTTGATCCTCCTGTGAGTCCAGTCTATTGCTAGACTGAACTTAATTTTCTATTGCTAGACAAAATTATACTGGTTGATTTTGTGCTGTTTCTTGTTGATTCAGCTTGATTGTGTCGATCCACAGTGCACCCATATCAGCCTCAACTGGCTACTGCATGGTTGCTACAGCAAGTTGCATTTCAATGCTTACACGGTTTATTTTATTAACAAGCAAAAGATTAGAGTATAACAGTACCTAGTCTTCTTACTAGCATGGTAGTTTCAATATTTGCCTAGATAGTTGGCATTATCAAAGTTGTTTCAGGATATGTTTCATAGAAAAAATTGCTTGAGACTATACACAAGGGGTAGCAGCAAAACACGTTGTTAGAGGGGAAAATGTATATGTAACTCTTTAGGAGATAATTAGTACACTGCCGGTATACTGCTATGAGTGTGCTACTCATATGCATGTTGTCACTGGAGAAAACATGGCCAGCTCTTCTTAATTAGATTCAAGGGCTACATTTGCGCGATACAGAAATTATAGTTTCCTATGATAGTTTGCCTAGGATTTATTTTTCCCTCGCACTGTTTCATTTAGGTTCTGTGAACCGCCAACGTTGATTCTGATGTTGCTTCTAGAGAAAATGTTGCTTCAATTAATTTCATGTTTGGTTGAAGAAAACAAAATGTTAATTTCACTGAAAAAATAGAGAGATGCGGCACCAGCACCAAGATAGTTAGTCAACCCTTCTTGATTAGATGAAAGTGCTGTGCTCAGTTTTTATTTGCAGTCTTAGCTATGTCGAGGAATAAAATGCGTATGAAACTCTTCAGGACATAATGGGAACACTGCTTGTGTACTACCATGAGTGTGCTATTAATATTCACCAAATGATTATTTGGAACCCGTGTCAGTTAAGCCTAAAATTTTCTGTTCAGCCCATAATGTGTGTTTTGAGGGTTTTAGGGTGCTCAAATTTCAATGGAAAAAAAGAGAGAGAAGATGTTCCACGCAGTATGGCACCAAGATTGTTAGCAAACCTTATTGATTAGATTACAGGATTTTAATTAAAACATTCTGACAGAAGCAACTTAATTATGTACCTAATTAAAGGCTAAAGTCTCTATATACCTTGAGTGTTATCCTTCATTATCTATCTCTGAAACTCCAGAGCTACTTACTGTGAACTTAATTATTACTGTTATTACTGTTAGATACTACTGCCTACTTACTGTGAGCTACTTACTGTTATTACTGCCTATGTTTACTGTGAACTATTTACTGTTATTACTGCCTATGTTTACTGTGAGCTACTTACTGTTATTACTGGCACATCTCTGTTATTACTGCCTATGTTTACTGTGAGCTACTTACTGTGAACTATTTACTGCGAGCTAAGTACTGATGGAGCTTTTACTGTGAGCTAAGTACTGTGATGATGAATCTGTGATGATGTTTACTGTGAGCTATTTACTGTGATGGTGAATCTGTGATAATGTTGTCGACAACTGTGTGTTGGAAAGGCACATTTTGTGCTTTTTTGTGTGAATTGTTTACAGGTACTTGAAAATGAGTGCCTATTACTCCTGAAATGTTGATTGATTCCTGTTTCGGTGAGAAATAGGCACTCCTAGGTAGCCATTTATAGGGGGGTGCTGTCAAATTTTCTGATCGATTTTTTGTTGTACTAAACATTTTTCTCCTTTTGTTTAGTGCAAACATGTCGACCGGACACGTCAACGACGGCACTGACCCTTCTAACCAAATGAGTGTCGAAGAACAAGCCCGGGCGGCCAACTTACCGTTTTGGATGCAATCCCAGAGGGCGGCTGAGGAGAAGGACATAGACGTCATGGACGGAGACGGAGGTGGAGATGATCAGGGTGGAGACGAAGACTCTGAGGGTGGAGATGGAGACTCCGAGGGTGGAGAAGGAGACTCCGGCGATGATGACACCACCGATGCTGGCGGCGAGCGCACCGATGGCGCCGAGGATGACACCACCGATGCTGGCGAACAGACGGATGGTGGATCTGCCTTGGCCGCTAAGAAGAAGAAGGCCATCAGGAAGGATCGGAACCCGCCGACGCCTGGCACAAAACGCGAGGATTTCACCCTAGTGAATGAAAACGGCGTACCCGTGGAGCCTAAAGCCCTTGCCGCAGGATACGGGACGCAGATTGGTTGCATCGTTCGGGAGACCGTGATGATCAACACGAGGAACCTCCGAGATCCCGGCAATGCGCATCTTGTGCAGCTCCTACTATAGAAGCTTCACGAGCGATACGATTTCCCGGAGGAGTACAAGAACCTAAACCTCAAAGACAACAAGGTGAACCAGCAGGACCTTACGAAGATGAGCACGGCCTTGGCTAGCTGGAGAACCCGGGTGATGAAGCGGATTGACAAGAATGAAAGCTGGGAAGAGATCAAGAAGCATGAGCCACTTCTAGAACACGACGACTATCTTCTTTTCAAGGAGGAGTTGGAGACCGATACCTTCAAAGCTCTGTCGGTGTTGGGGAAGAAGATGTATGAATAGAACTTAGGTCACCACCATCTTGGGAGTGGCGGTTACAGAGGAATCCAGGAAGTGTGGGACAAGGAGGACGCCGAGCTTATTCGTCTTGGCAAGCCCACCATGTTTGACAAATTCACGGACCCGCAGGTCCGGAACTTTGTGTGGGCCTGCTACTACCTCTGCCCCAAGACAAAGGAATTCAAAACCTCAGCGAAGGTTGTGCAAGAGTTTGAGAAACTCGTGGTAAGCAACTTACCGCGGATCTCAAGTCGATTTGCAATCAATAATGAACCGATGATTCTAATTGGGTTCATGAATCCTTTTGCAGGAAGCTGAAATAGCGGCCGAGGCAGCTTGCTCCACCCAAGGGCTATCGGAGCCTTGGGACACTCCTTTCAACAGGGCGACGAATATTATGAAGAAGAGGCCCAAGCACAAGAAGATGACGTCCGCTGGACGTGTTTCCGGCTTTGGGCTGACCACGAAAGTCGGCGTCCACTTCAAAGAGGAATCAAAGGCTAGAAAGGAGAGAAGAAGCAAGGTGGAGGAGGCGAAGAGGCGGGAGATTGCAGATCTCAAGGTGCAAGTGGCCGCGTTGCCGGCGCAGATGGAGGAGAAGTTCGAAGCAAGGTTGCGCCAGGTCATTCCTCCTCAACTGTGGGAGGGTCTAGCGGCGTGGAATGCCGCTGGTGGAGTTGGGCCGATACCGGTGCCCAGCGTGTCCGGCTGCAACTCGGCCCAACATGTGACGCCGAACATGGTGACCCCGCCCTCCTACCCATCGGCAGACCCGTTCGCGGGGCTGAGCCCGCTGGCCGCCGACACGAACAACGCGCAGCCGGCGCCGGTGCCCAACACCAACACGCGGCCGCCGCCACAGCCGCAGCCCAACACCAACACGCGGCCGCCACCTCCGCCGCAGCCCAACACCAACGTGCAGCCGCTGCCCAACACCAACGTGCAGCCGCCGCCTCCACCGCAGCCCACGCAGCCTCGCGTGTCCACCTTAGCCGACCTCGACGCCCTTACCAAGGTAACTAATCGTAGGCTCGACTTCATACTCTGCCATCCTTTTTGATAAGTACCATCTGATAATGATGCCCAACATGTTCTCCCGCAGGACACTAGTTGCACCTTGCTGCACTATGTGAACGGCGTGCTGAAGGATGTAGGCAAGGGTACCATATGCCAACCGAAGAACCCCCTGATGCACAACTTGCCCATCCCTGCTGGCATGTTCAGGGTCACCCTGGTGCGTCCTTTGAAGGTTTGCAAAGGCGTTGATCCTCCCATGCAACCTCATGGAGCCGATGAGCATTACTCTCTCGGAGGTTGTGTCGGCTGGCCCTTGCTATGGCCGAAGTCACAGAGTCGCCTTGCAAAGGATGATCAGCGCCCCGTGGCTGCCCCCGCTAAAAAGACACGGCCACCAGTGTTCGTCCCCACCACCAAGAGGCATCGGCAGCTAGCCGCGCACACGCCATTGCCTCCACCCGAGCACGTGGACGCTGCACCTAACTGCGGCGATGATCAGGGTGATGAAATTGACGGCTTCCTCGACACCGGGGCCAACGAAGGAATCTACATGCCTCCTCTTGGAGATCCAGCCTCCCGTAGTCAACAAGCCGGTCGTCCCCTGTCATGCACGCAGCGTCTGCGGTTCGGCGACGGTTCTCAGGAGATGCCTCCGGAAGCCGCAGCCACACAACCCAATCCGGCCAATGTTATCAGCCCCACCACACTCCACAAGGCGGTCGATGAGCAGTTGAAATCCGCTGCTCCCGTGCCGGATAAGTTGCAATCCATAGCTCCAGTCGAGGAGAAGAAGAAGGGCCGGAAGCATAGCCGGAGCAAGAAGGCTTCGAGCCAGCCGTCTCCGAGGAAGATACTCCAGGCTGAGAACGGCGTGTGATCCCTTTGATGTCGTGTGGTTGACGTGGGAGCAGACTGTCCTTGTGCGTGGTGGAAAACTAGCCCGTTGCGAACCCCAAGAGGAAGGTATGATGAGTATAGCAGCTAGTCTTCCCTCAGTTAAGAAACCAAGGTTTAATATCGATCAGGAGAGGAGAGACAATGACGACTGAAGGTGATGCGGACTGGCTTAGTAACACTCCAACAAGGGCGCCGTTAACGATACTTGTTGACTCGTCTTCGGCCAGTAGCAACGCGGAACCTGCACACAACACAAACAAATACTTTGTTCCCAACTTGCGATGAGGTTGTCAATCTCACCGGTTTGCTTGAAACAAAGGTTATGAGCGTATCGAGTGGAAAACAATATAGTATGCGAGTAAAGTAAACAGGTGATAGCAATATGATGGAAATAGGACCGGGGTCCACAGTTCACTAGTGGTGTCTCTCCATAGATAAATAACACATGCTGGGTAAACAAATTACAGTTGGGCAATTGATAGAATAAAGATAAACGTGATATGTCAAGAAGATCACTATGAGATTTACTCTGGGCATTACAACAAAATACATAGACCGCCATCCAACTGCATCTATGACTAATAATCCACTCCCGGGGATATCAATCTGAACACCCCAGTAGTATTAAGTTGCGAACAACAGATAATTGCATTAAGCAAAGTGTGTAATGTAAACAAAGCATATGCCCTTGAGCATATGAATGTTGTTTTCTCCCTAGTAGCAACAACACATCTACCACCATAGAGGTTTCTGTCACTCCCCCAGGTGAAATAGAGGCATGAACCCACTATCGAGCATAAATACCCCCTCTTGGAGTCACTAGCAACTACTTGGCCAAGATAGCTACTAACAACAGAGAGCATGCAAGATCATAAACAACATAGAGATAACAAAAGATATAATTCAGTACAGCAACTTAATCATAAACACCAATATTCATCGGATCCCAACAAACCAAACATGTAGAATTACATAACGGTGATCTCAATCATGTAGGGCAGCTCATGAGATCTAAACATGAAGCACATGGTGGAGAAGACAACCATCTAGCTACTGCTATGGACCCATAGTCCAAGGTAGACTACTCACTCATCGCTCCGGAGGCAAGCATGGCGATGAAGAAGACCTCCGGTGGCGATTCCCCTCTCTGGCAGGGTGCTGGGAAGAGCTTCTGGACCCTCCCGATCTTCGGGTCGACGGTGGCGGCGGATCGCGATGTGTTCTAGAAATCTGATCGGGTACTTAGGTTTTTTCCGTCGGGGGGTCTTTATAGGCGAAGGGGCGTCGTCAGAGGGGGAGCCAGGCGCTCTCACGTGGGGCCCGCGCAGCCAGGGGCCTGGCCGCGCCGCCCCTGCGTGTGGGGCCCTGGTGGCCCCCCTCCGACTCTCCTTCGGATCTCTGGAAGCTTCCGGGAAAAATAAGACTTCAGGAACTTGTTTCGTCCAATTCCGAGAATATTTCCTGTGTATCACTTCTGAAACACAAAAACAACAGAAAACAGGAAACTGGCACTGTGGCAACTCGTTAATAGGTTAGTTCCGAAAAATGCATAAAAGTGCCACTAAGTGTAATGAAACAATAGGCAAATGGTGTAAAAACAAACATGGAGCATCAAAAATTATAGATACGTTGGAGACGTATCAAGCATCCCCAAGCTTAACTCCTGCTTGTCCTCGAGTAGGTAAGTGATAACAAAGAATAATTTTTGAGGTGACATGCACCTACACAATCTTGATCATATATGTAAGCATTGGTGAGCTGGGATCATAAGAACTTAAAACATGGGCATGAAGATATAATCATGACAATAAGAACTTAGCAACCATGTTGTAAACATGCAAATGAACACAAACAAAAGATCATGAAAATGAAACAATGAAAGTCAAACGTGTGTTCAAATCATAAGGAAAAACATACAAATGGTTTTCAGCTTGTTCTTCAAAGAGAGCAAAACATAAATGCATAGGACACCTTCAAGTTTAAGAGGGTGACTAGATACAAATAATTTAAGAATAAGTGAAACCAACAATATGAATCAATCAATGAACTTTGGGACAATGCATATTATACTAAGAATGACAACTATGCTCTCTTAATGGTGCATAAAGAAAGAAGGTGGTGACTCAACATAAAAGTAAAAGAAAGGCCCTTCGCAGAGGGAAGCAGTGATTGCAAGTTTTATAACCTTTAAAAATTATGGTACTTACCGGCTTTGAGCTCTCATTGCCCCCATCATAAGCATCTTGAATGATTAAAGTTAATGCGAGAACAATTATGATGCATATGCTTGACAAATCATAAGTTGAAAACCTCGTGCCTCGTGAATACGAGTACCCAAACCTCATGCTACTTTACTTAGAGTCCCAAGCAAGGCTCTTGTCATTGTAAGTATATGCATATCATTGAGAACCGCCAATGGGGTACCTCTGTGCCTGATGACATGGAACAAGTCCACACCAAAATGACAGGACAAGCAGACAATAAACACCTCGACATCTCTTTTATTTGCCTTTTATTTAGCTTTTTATTGTGAGATGCGTCGTCGAATGTTCACCATGGGTATGCTGCAAATTTCCACCATGAATTATGCATGGCTTAGATTGGCGGCCCGGCGTTTCCCTAACACATATACAAACTCCATGATCCCCATAAGATTCCCAATTCATTTCACACCGCGGGCATCCATAGACAAAAGATCACGATATCAACTCAAATAAGAAGTGCAATGTTGAAAGCTTGCCCCATGACAGCATGGCTGGGCTAGAATCTAACTTACAACTTGCAAGCATAACAACTCAACATAAGAGACCACAATGTCAAATTTTTAAGAACAGGAAAAAGTAAAGTGTGCCTTCCGGTTCGTGAGAACTTTACTAACCGAATTTCGCATAACACTGGTAAGAGTTTAATTTGAAGAGAAAATAAAAGCAAGTCAAATTTACTTGGAATAGCAAATTGCTAATAGGTATGTATGGTGGACACTTTGGAAAACTTTGGCTTTTAGGAGTTGGATGCACGAGTAGAGCTCATACTCAATACAAGGCGAGGGCTAGCAAAAGACTGGGAGCGACCAACTAAGAGAGCAATAATGGCCATAATCATGCAAAGCGACAAAGCGACATTAAAAGAAGCATAAGATGGCATCAAAAGTCAAAAACTAAATGATCATGAAGGCTATTGGCGACTTTGTAAGAGTCTAACATGTGTGAGCATGCGCCAAGTCAACCCAAATAAAGCATCAAGGAGAAAACCAAAATAATGCTTCCATACAATAAAAACAACGCATGATTTTTTTCAAAGGCTCATTAAGCAATCTCAGTTATTTGAGACAAGTCATGCTACAACAAAACCACTAAGCATACTATCAAAAATACATCAAGCATGACATGAAAAAGCCTAAGCCACAGTCTACACAAGCTCCTTCTTGTACCACTATTTTGCACAAAGCTTTTTCTCTTTTCCAGCACCATTTGAAATTTTTATAGACACCTCTTTTGATGAAAACCAATAAAGATCAGAGGCAAAAATACACCTTGATGAAAAGATATGGCAAGGTCTGAACGCAAATCAAGGCGAAAATGAAAACCAAAAGCAGTAGCAGAAAAAGAAGAACACTCGATTTTTAATAAGAGTGAAAACTAGAGCGTTCTTGGCAAATGAAAACGAGTATATCTCCTCCAAAGAAAATTTGTTGGGGTCCAACCATTTATTGCAGCAAACAAACAAACTAAACCAACTAAGAAAACTAAAACAACTGACGCTCCAAAAAAAACACATAGTGCATGAAGCAATAAAAATATAGTGTTTTGAAAGGTGACCTGATTTTTGCCGACGAAGAAGGGGTGCCTCGGGGGCATCCCCAAGCTTTGACGCTTGTACTTCTGGGATATTTCTTGGGGTGATGCATGGGAGTCCCCAAGCTTGAGCTTTTGTCCATTCTTCAACTCATCTCATCATTCTCCAACCCCTACACTTGAAAACTTCCTTCATACAAAACTAAACACAATTCTATTAGCAACATTAGTGCAAGCATACCATATAATCAACCCTCTATTTGCTTCAGGTTTCAACTCAAAACCACCACATATATAGTATATACTACTGTAGCAACCTCCCCAAAAGTTCCGTGATCAAAAGAACTCAAAAGAAAGCGATAAAGTGGCAAACACAAATATTGGCAGAAATCTGTCAAAACTGAACAACTGATAAAGGTTGAATTTTTGAGGGATTTTCTGTTGCTCAAATCAAAAAGTGTTCAACTAACAAAAGTTTGGATATAACCTGGGGCATATGCACAAGAAATTTCAGGTCCAAAAGATATACAGAGAATTTTCACGAATTTTTACGGTGCAGCACCGAAAACAATTTCAGGACAGCAACATCCCCAAATCTTTACCTCACTCAAATTAGAGGCTTCTCTTGGCACAAAAACGAAATAAACAAGATAAGGAGTGGTCATTACAGTAGTAATGACTTCCAAGACTCAAATAAAAGAAAAAGTACTGAAAAGAAAACATTGGGTTATCTCCCAAGAGTGCTTTTCTTTAACGCCTTTGAGCTAGGCGCAGAAAATTGCGAATCAAGTAATATCAAGTGATGAAGCATCAAGCTCATAATTTGCTCTAAGAATAGAGTCAAAAAGTAATTTCTTTCTTTTCCTAGGGAAGTGTTCCATACCTTTCTTTAGTGGGAATTGATATTTGATAGTGCCTTCCCTCATATCAATGATAGCACCTACAGTTCGAAGAAAGGGTCTTCCCAAAATAATAGGACATGAAGCATGACATTCAACGTCCATAACAAGAAAATCAACGGGAACAAGGTTATTGTTAACCACAATAAGAACATCATTAATTCTTCCCAAAGGTTTCTTCTTAGCAACATCAGCAATAGGAACATCAAAATAACACTTTTCAAGCGGTGGTAAATCAAGCATGTCATAAATCTTTCTAGGCATGATAGAAATACTAGCACCTAGATCACATAAAGCATGGCAATCATAACCATTAACATGCATATCAATGATGGGTTCCCAACCATCTTCTAACTTCTTGGGAACAGAGGCTTTTTGCTTCAACTTTTCATCCCTAATTTTTATGAGAGCATTGGTAATATGCTTAGTAAAAGCAATATTTAAAGAACTAGCATTGGGAGTCAAAGCAAGCTTTTGCGAGAACAAAATTACTTCAGATATATTGCAGCCATCAACATCAAAATCATTAAAAGAAATAGAGCTATCATCTCCCATACTCCGAAAAATTTCAGCACTCTTTTGAGAAAAAGTTTTGGCAGTTTTAGGCTTTTTAACACAAGGAGTGGGAGTTTTCTCTACACCAATCAAAGTAAGAGGATTGCTAGTATTAGGAGCAACATCATTAGAGGTAGTAATGGTACATACCTTCATCTCTCTAGCCATCTCATCTTCTCTTTCCCACCTGGCATGCAATTCCGCTAACAATCTAATATTTTCATCAATTCCAACTTGAATAGCATTAGCGGTAGCAAAAACATTGTTCTCTTTCACATCATTAGGAAACACTTTTAATTTCAGAAGTTCAACATCATGAGCAAGGCTATCAACTTTAGAAGCAAGAATATCAATTTTGCCTAACTTTTCCTCAACAGACTTGTTAAAAGCAGTTTGCTTACCGATGAAGTCCTTGAGCATTACCTCAAGCTCAGAGGGCGCGGCCCTAGTGTTGTTGTAGGAATTACCATAAGAGTTACCATAACCATTACCATTAGTAGAAGGATACGGCCTATAATTGTTACTAGCAAAATTGTTCCTATAAGCATTGTTGTTAAAATTATTGTTTCTAATGAAATTCACATCAACATGCTCTTCTTGAGCAACCAGAGAGGCCAAAGGAACATTATTAGGATCAACATGAGTCCTATCATTAGCAAGCATAGCCATAATGGTATCAATCTTATCATTCAAGGAAGAGGTTTCCTCAACAGAATTTACCTTCTTACCTTGTGGAGCTCTCTCGGTGTGCCATTCAGAATAATTTACCATCATGTTGTCGAGTAGCTTTGATGCGGCGCCCAAGGTAAGGGACATAAAAGTGCCTCCAGTAGCTGAATCAAGTAGGTTCCTTGAAGAAAAATTCAGTCCTGCATAAAATGTTTGGATAATCATCCAAGTAGTCAGTCCATGAGTGGGGCAATTCTTTATCATAGATTTCATTCTTTCCCAAGCTTGAGCAACATGTTCATTATCAAACTGAGTAAACTTCATAATATTGCTACGCAAGGATATAATCTTAGCAGGAGGATAGTATCTACTAATAAAAGCATCCTTACACTTAGCCCATGAATCAATACTATTTTTAGTCAAAGACAGCAACCAACCTTTAGCTTTTCTTCTCAAAGAAAAAGGAAACAACTTGAGCTTAATAATATCACTATCAACATCCTTATATTTCTGCATCTCACATAGCTCAACAAAATTGTTGAGATGAGCTGCAGCATCTTCAGTACTAGCACCAGAAAATTGTTCTTTCATAACAAGGTTCAATAAAGCAGGCTTAATCTCATAAAAGTTTGCAGCAGTAGCAGGTGGTGCAATAGGAGTGCAGATAAAATCACTATTGTTCGTGCTAGTAAAGTCACACAACTTGGTGTTTTCAGGATTGGCCATTTCAGCAAAACGAAAGTAAACAAGTAAAAACAACTACCAAGGATTCTAATTTTTTTTGGGTTTTTGATAAAAAGCAATGCAGGTAAAATAAAATAAAGTAAAGCAAAATAATAAAACAAAGTAAAGGATGTGTGTGCGAAAAACTCCCCTCGCAGAAGTCTTCTCTTCCTCCCCGGCAGCGGCGCCAGAAAATTAGCTGATCCCTTTGATGTCGTGTGGTTGACGTGGGAGCAGACTTTCCTTGTGCGTGGTGGAAAACCAGCCCGTTGGGAACCCCAAGAGGAAGGTATGATGAGTATAGCAGCTAGTCTTCCCTCAGTTAAGAAACCAAGGTTTAATATCGATCAGGAGAGGAGAGACAATGACGACTGAAGGTGATGCGGACTGGCTTAGTAACACTCCAACAAGGGCGCCGTTAACGATACTTGTTGGCTCGTCTTTGGCCAGTAGCAACGCGGAACCTGCACACAACACAAACAAATACTTTGTTCCCAACTTGCGATGAGGTTGTCAATCTCACCGGTTTGCTTGAAACAAAGGTTATGAGCGTATCGAGTGGAAAACAATATAGTATGCGAGTAAAGTAAACAGGTGATAGCAATATGATGGAAATAGGACCGGGGTCCACAGTTCACTAGTGGTGTCTCTCCATAGATAAATAACACATGCTGGGTAAACAAATTACAGTTGGGCAATTGATAGAATAAAGATAAACGTGATATGTCAAGAAGATCACTATGAGATTTACTCTGGGCATTACAACAAAATACATAGACCGCCATCCACCTTCATCTATGACTAATAATCCACTCCCGGGGATATCAATCCGAACACCCCAGTAGTATTAAGTTGCGAACAACAGATAATTGCATTAAGCAAAGTGTGTAATGTAAACAAAGCATATGCCCTTGAGCATATGAATGTTGTTTTCTCCCTAGTAGCAACAGCACATCTACCACCTTAGAGGTTTCTGTCACTCCCCCAGGTGAAATAGAGGCATGAACCCACTATCGAGCATAAATACCCTCTCTTGGAGTCACTAGCAACTACTTGGCCAAGATAGCTACTAACAACGGAGAGCATGCAAGATCATAAACAACATAGAGATAACAAAAGATATAATTCAGTACAGCAACTTAATCATAAACACCAATATTCATCGGATCCCAACAAACCAAACATGTAGAATTACATAACGGTGATCTCAATCATGTAGGGAAGCTCATGAGATCTAAACATGAAGCACATGGTGGAGAAGACAACCATCTAGCTACTGCTATGGACCCATAGTCCAAGGTAGACTACTCACTCATCGCTCCGGAGGCAAGCATGGCGATGAAGAAGACCTCCGGTGGCGATTCCCCTCTCCGGTAGGGTGCCGGGAAGAGCTTCTGGACCCTCCCGATCTTCAGGTCGACGGTGGCGGCGGATCGCGATGTGTTCTGGAAATCTGATTGGGTACTTAGGTTTTTTCCTTGGGGGGGTCTTTATAGGCGAAGGGGCGTCGTCAGAGGGGGAGCCAGGCGCCCTCACGCGGGGCCCACGCGGCCAGGGGCCTGGCCGCGCCGCCCCTGCGTGTGGGGCCCTGGTGGCCCCCCTCCGACTCTCCTTTGGATCTCTGGAAGCTTCCGGGAAAAATAAGACTTTAGGAAATTGTTTCGTCCAATTCCGAGAATATTTCCTGTGTATCACTTCCGAAACACAAAAACAACAGAAAACAGGAAACTGGCACTGTGGCAACTCGTTAATAGGTTAGTTCCGGAAAATGCATAAAAGTGCCACTAAGTGTAACGAAACAATAGGCAAATGGTGTAAAAACAAGCATGGAGCATCAAAAATTATAGATACGTTGGAGACGTATCAGCGTGCGAGAAGAGCCCCGTGATTTCCCCATGCACATAGCGGGTCAGCCGATGCTAACAAAGGAGATGCTCGCCAATGCGGGTGGAGCGATCATGAATTTGCACGACAGCATCCAGTATCTCGAGGAGCGCCTTCTCCAAGAAAAGAATCCCGGGTACCCGGTCTACACAATCAAGGTGCCGGAGGGCCATGGCTTCGTCGATACATCACCCACTAAAATCTTCTTCGTGCGGTACGAGGACATCTACAATCTGTTGCACTCCAACCGCCTGGACTATAACTTGGTCTGTCTATACACGCTTCATATGGCGTTGAAGGCGAAGAGGGAGAAGACCAAGGGCATCATGATAGTAGACCCCTACTTCATGCGTGACGTTGCCTTGGTGAACGAGGCGGACCGGGCAACGGTGAAGGAGTACCCTGGGAATATCTTTGTGGAGAACCCGACCATCGACTCCATTCTTCTGCCTTGCTTTCCCGAGTAAGTGAACACCGCCGTGAAAACTTCTTTCCTAGATTCTCCGGTTGGTCCTCTTACAATAATTTATTTTTCAATTGTGCTGCGCAGAGGCATATACTGCTCACTCATATCCATTTGCCCAAGGTGGTCTCAAGCGACGTACTTTGACTCATCGAGTGACACGAAGCCGATGAAGAACTATGGCCGAATCAAGAGTGTGCTCGATGATGCTCTACAATTCTACGCCGACAAGGGGGACAAATTCACTAAGGGTGGCGAGAGAGTCAAGAATGGCAAGCATATCTTCATGCACCACACAAAGTTTCTATGCGTCAAGCAGCCACCTGGCAGTGTGAAGTAGGCCTTCTACGCCCTCCATCACCTGAAGGGGATCGTCCGGGATTCGCGGATTAGGGCGCTACCAACTAATCTTCGACCATGGGCTGAAAAGTTTGCGGCGATCGATGATGCGGACCTTATGGAAGATTTCTGGCGCATCCAGACTCAGATCGCGCAAGTCCTTCATGAAGATGTCGACTCAACTGGCGGGGTCATGCATTGTGGCGTAGCGTTGACTAACCGCGAGATCGAAGGACGCCTCGACAGGCAGCGCGACACAAGGACGTTCATGACGAGAGAGGGCGTGCGCCCGTTCCCGGCGAGGACTACATGATGTCTGTGGCTAGCTAGCGGTGTTGGGTAGATGTATCGTAAACTTTACTATCCTAGTGTTGTTTCCAAACTATTGTTGGACATGTGTGTGTAAACCTTAACTTGCCGAGGCTCGTAATGTCCTGACGATCGATGTTGGACTTGCTTATATATGATCGATCGCCATCCATGCTATGTTTTATTGTAGGCTTATGAATCCTTGCCATAGTATGTGTGATCATGCAAGCATGTTTTTGCACTTTGTCATTCCTTTCGTTGCATAACATATATACTACATGTCTCTAGAGAGATGGCGAAGTGGTACGTGGTGTACAATGGTCGGGTTCCAGTAGTCTACGAGGAGTGGGAGGACTGCCAGGCACAGGTGACCAACTTCAGCGGCAATTGCTACAAAGGGTACAAGACAAGAGAGCTCACGGTCTCCAAGTGGAGGAGACACGTGTGGAAGAAGAATCGGATGAAGTTCTTGATCATGGTCTCGATCTTGCTCATCGTCATCGCCGGTGTGATCTATTCGTTCATGTAGTAGTCTAGGTGATATGTAACTCCATATATAATATGTAATGATCAAAGTTGTACTTAACTTGTCTAATGATTCGACACTTGACTTCATATTGATGTATTTTGACACTTGACTTCATATTGATGTCTTTCGACACTTGACTTCATATTGATGTATTTTGGTAAATTCCTGTGTTACTGATATGTATATCTTTGCATTTCTGCTGTATACTTTATATTTTGTGTTGTATACTGTGTATTTCTACTATATTCTTGAAAAAAATACAAAAAGAAAACATATCAGTGGAGTACCATTTTTAATGTCAGTGGCGCACCCTATCCGTGGCTCACCTAAATTGGGTGCGCCGCAGATATTATGCGTGGCGCACCCCATTTAGGTGCGCCACAGATAGGACACATAGCCGTGGCACATATAGGCGTGCGCCACTGATAATATATACCAGTGGCTTGATATGCGTGGCGCATCACAAGTGCGCCACTAAGCCCCAAAATGGTGCTCCACAGATAGGGTTTCTCTTAGTAGTGTTCTGATAGGATTGTGGAGATATTTTTGCGAGGCATATTGTGACCGGATACAAGGCCCTTAGGGCAGCACATCTGACCCAAACAAAGAGGCCCTTAGGGCCGTTGTGCTGACTAAAACATATAGATGAGTGAGGTTTGGGGGGGCCTCCGTTGGAGATGATCTAACACATCTACGACAAGTCGCCGAGTCACCTCCTTTCACCTACCCCCACCTCTGCTAGGTTACCATCGCTATCCTTTCACCTAGAACTTTCATCCACCACCATAGGCGAGACTGATACGTGCTCAATATTATCCTGAGAACAAAGAGATAGTAGAATCCCCCCCCCCTCTCACCCTCCCCCAAACATGAGTAGCGTTGTTTCTCGGGGCCCAAACTTGTACACATCGGTCTAATATGTTCCACCATCGTGGTCTGCCAAACGCGACGCCTTCCGACCAAATATTATTGGGAAAATACAACGATAGTATGCCTCGGTGGAGGTTCTCCCTGCCTCGGCAAACAAGCAAAAATAAGCACTTTTGGAATTACATATACCATTCGGAGTGAGATTCCAGCAAATAAGAACTTGTTCCCACAAGACCATGAGAATAGTTTAAGTCGTAGGTTGAGTTGGTCATTCCAACGTTGTTGATTGGGAAGAGTGTTGAACTCGTTAGTGTGGAGAGTGATATTGAGGTAATCTATTGCTATAGCATGCACATCCACGCTATACTGGTGTCTTACAAGATAGATAAATAGATAATCCTCTTTTTACCTCATAGTTACGTATTTGTGGCATCAATCATTCCATCTACTGAAAATTTCCTCCAAAACACATATCCAAGAAACTTTCAACCCTTTTTTTCTCCAATGTACATTCATAGGACAAGGTGTGTGCTCTTATGCATTGATACTCTGATGTTATCTTATAAGTAATAAAACATCCTTTATCGAAAAAATGGCAAGGTGAGAGCTGATGATCAAGGTTCTAAGATATCGAAAAAAGGCAGACACATATTGTTGTTGTGCCACATACTTACCATGTCAGTCTTATCTAACAAAACAGACAATATGGTAAACTAAGGTAATATCAGGTTTAAAGTTTCTTTGACAGGTTATTCCAATAGAATGATAACTAAATAAATTGGGTAACATCTGTCATGTATGCAATGATGGGTACGAATTGAAATTTTTCCTAAATAAAAAATGAAACAATGCCTAGTTCGACGCATATTCTTAGTTCAGACCCTCTGCTCCGGGGACACCTGGTGGACAGCACTGCCTGTCCGGCATCCGGCGTCCCCACGGAGAAAGTAGAAGTAGAACCCGACGCCTACGACCACGCCAGTGATCACCCTGACGGCGATTCTTAGCCCCAGGTTCGGCATGGCGTCGGCGACGTGCTTAGCGATCGCGTCTGCAAGCATCACTAAGAGCACCCACACGGCGAGCTTGACCCGCCACCGCTCGGCCGCCGCCGCCGGGTCGTCGCGGCGCAGGAGGCTCAGCTTCTCGAAGCAGCATAAGAGCAGCGCGAAGAAGTAGTAGGTGACGATCAGGAACTCGAAGTCCCGCGGGCTGTCGCGCGCCAGGTACACGCCACACGCGAAGGTGCCGATGAAGGCGACAGACACGATCGCCGGGAACGCCCAGCGGTCCAATCCGCGTTGCACCGGGCCCTGGCCTAGCTGTGCTGCCTGCGGCGCCGGCCGGGGCGACGGATCCAGCGCCACCGGGAAGGACGTCGCAGCCGCGGGCTCCATGCGCGCCGGTGTTGGGCAATGTGGTGGTGAGCTCGAGCTGATTACCGGATAATGTGGATCGACAGTTCGACAGGAGCAGCGGTTGCCTTCTTTGTATAGGAGAGAGGAGCCACAGGAGCAAAGAAGAGGCGGGGCAGTTAGAGCGAATTGGGCAAACGCGTCCGCATCCAACGGTTACACTTTAAGCTACTGAATCTGCTAAGTGGTACTCCCTTGTACCGATTTATAAGTCATTTTTACAAACTTTATTAATTATAATAAAGAGAGGGGATTTCATGCACCTGGGCTCCAGTGCTCCTGCCACGTGTTGCTATGTTGTTGGCTCGCCCCGCATTGATTTCCGTGCCAAAATGGAATTCCAAGAAATACGAGCATGTGCAAAATGCTAATACCAAAGTATAGATATGGTATAAAGAGTGAATACCACTGCAGGTAGGTGGGGACATGGGCATATGCCACTGCAGGACTGCTGGCACATCTGTCGTCAACGCAAAGATCATTAGTTATTGTATGGTAGGCATGCTCTGCATATAGGCATTCAATGGTTCAATAAAAAACTTTGCAGAGCATCCCAGCAAATCAAGACAGAGGTACATCCTTCAATTTAATTGAAGAAGCATATAATTTCTACAATTTGTATTCATAGAAAGTAGGATTTGACATTTGTTAGGGGAAGAGCAGATTAAATACTGAGAGAAAAAAGTGACATGTTTTCATCCAGTGCTCCCTACATATAAAATAAAAATAAAAATATATTTTTTAAATTTCAAAAAATTATGAATATAAACTTAGACATAGTGAATGATGTAACCTACAAGAATGTAAATTTTAATACAAAATTCTTTGTATTGTGGGCTACATAAAATAATAAAATCTTACAAAATTATAGATTTGAAAACATATATACTTAGATCGACGCGTTTTTCATTTTTGTGTAGCCTAGAATACAAAGTATCTGAACATGAATTTTTCGCATATTTGTGGAATAAATAGTTGTCAACATCCAAATATTCTCTTTAACATTATTTTGAAGCAAGTAAATGCAGTTTTCATTTTTTTGAAGCAATGAGATCACTAGTGTCTAGGAACCAAAAATCTCCACTCTGGTTTTTGGACAGACATTTGTGGTACCCGAGCAATGTTTGTGGCATTTTTTTAAAAAAGAGAATTGTACAATTCTTTTTTGAACTAATCCAAAATTTATTTTTCGGAGTACGTATACATGGTCCGAATATCAAGAATTATATTTTATATCTAATAAAATCTTGACATATTTGATGATGTAATTTACAAGCATGCAAATTTTCAATGCAAATTTTATGTAGCTAAAAATACAAAGAATTTAAAATTGATATTTGTATGTTTGTGAGATAAATCATTGGCTACATCTGAAATTGATTTTCTTTAACTATAGTTCTATACTCGTCTAGATACATTTGAATCTAGACAAATTTGTGACACTTATTTTGAAATAGATGGATATTGTTACTTACCAATTTTAGCACGTGGACAAAAACGACAATCTAAAGCAATCACTGACTTCATTAGTTTATTCATAACGTAATCTTGAAGCAATTGACAATGCCGACTGACTAGAAAAAATGAAATTAGAAACGTTGCTTAATGTAAATAAAATGCAGTTAGCAGTGATTTTGCAGAAAGCACCAGGAGCTGGGACTAAATGAGAAGACAGTGCACGAGACAGAGCAGTGCAATGATGGGCGGTTGGCAGCATGATGCCGCTGCACTCGCACAAGACACTGCATTAAATGAACATGTCAAAAGAATACCGCTCACCTAGAGCAATACATGAAGATATACAATATAGAAACTGTTCATGTACCGTCAGAATGCAACCGGCTGGATGGACAGACCGAGGAAATGGACGTTGTACAAAACTCCACATGGACGGGAGCACTGGCGCTCAGGTGTCAAATGCACTTTTCGTATAATAAACCATTACATAATGTCTTCCCAACACACTTCGGGGCAACGTTTCTGATGAATATAGAAGAACTAAAAAGCTCAGCAGAACATCCCTCAAAAAATACTCAGCAGAACAAGCCATAATATTCTCCCCTTGTTGTTGCACCAAAAGAATGACATCATAATGAGCACGTCGTGAGACAAGAGTCGTTCCAAACCTTTTTTTAGAGCAACAACAAATTTTATTAATTAAAAAAGAGCTATATACACCCAAGGTCCCAATAGTTGTCTAGGATGTGCAAATTAGTTCCACTAGTTGCAAAATGGGGTGAGGTAGTCCCAGACTCCCAATAGTTGTCTAGGATGTGTAAAACTAGTCCAAATCATCCTGGTGTGGACATGTGGCGGTGTTCTTTTTTCAGAAACGACCCTGTAAATTTTACTCTAGCACATCTGACATTACCTGTGCCTTACCGATGTTGGTCCCACCTATCAGATGACAGGAAGAAAATAAAAGGATAAATGACGGTGTAGGGATTCGAACTACCGTCCTGCTTGATACAATCTGGGGGGTACTAACCATCAGCTCACGCTTACTTTATTAGTTAGACTAGTAGGCTTATGTATATATTTAGGAGTCCTCTTGGGCCACCATATCGTGCTGGTGAACATCGTGTCCATCTTTGTTAAAATCTGCCCTGTTATTTGTATTGCCACTATGTTACTCTAAGGTGCGTTTCAAAAGTCACACTTTTATTCATTGTAGTTTTTCGGCAATATTGCACACATAGAAAAAATATCAACCAGGCATTACTTGATTGTGAAATTAGCAAGAGGCAATATCTTGCGATTTCTCTTATTTGGCTGTTATAGGTTCTTTTGTTTCCTATGATATTTGCTTGGAGACAATTTTGGTGTGCAAAGGGATACCAAAAACCGAAGGTACTTGGAAGGTGTGTCTCATTTTCACCAGTCCACCGCGGGATGCAAAGATAATCTTTATAATGTTGATCCACACGAAAATTAAAAGGTTACGCCCATTCATCGATTTTCCTCTCACGTTTATTTCTACCGCTTTCATATCTAAAACTTAATGCAGGAGATCAGTATCAATAGGTGGGAGAAACTTTTGCATGTGATTTTGAAGTTGAACGCTGGATGCTATACACTGGACTATTGCTAACAGAATTTTAAGGTACATACTTAGAGTGCAATAACAGATTTCTGAAGTCAAAAATATATGTGCATATCAAAAAGGGAAAGTTATGTGGAACCTTACTATAGTAGAGAGAGATGCAACATCTATCTTTATATATGTATTGTTGCAAATATTCATATTACTTGCTTCCTAGTTTCTTTGGTTCATCATTAATATTTTCTAGATCGGTCTAGCAGTAATACCCTTGGTGTAAACTGAATGTAATTGTGTAAAACTATTAGCCGGCAAAAATGTTGTATGTGTCTGATATGTAGTTAATTAGAGATTGCTTCAAGGAATATGGTGCCATTAGAAAAGAACAAATGAAAATATGTAAGCACTACGCTCGGCTATGCCACAAAGCAAAGTGCATCACACCATGTACCCTTTGCTGTTAGTTTATAGTTGGCATGAGGCCAAAAAGGAAAATAAAACTAAATGCATTACATGCACCTCGCAACTACACATCCATAAACACTAATAATATGCGGTGAAGCGCGCATACTTTGCTTGTAAATATGATCTGGGGCTGGTGCTTAGGATGTTTATTAAGACGTGACGGCCTACAAAATAGCAGAAACAATTGTGTAAGCCGATTGTTAGATAGTTCTGGGCTTCTGGCCTTGTAGGTGCAGATCGAGAGTTCGAATCTCCCCTCGGTTGCCAATTATCATTTTACATCTTTCCTGTCATCTGACATGTGGGACCAACATCGGTAAGGCAAAAGTAAGGTCAGATGTGCTAGAGTAAAATTTACAGGGTCGTTTCTAAAAAAAGAACACCGCCACTTGTCCGCACCAGGATGATTTGAACTAGTTTTACACATCCTATACAACCATTGGGACTACTTCACCCCATTTTACAACTAGTGGGACTAATTTGCACATCTTAGACAAGTATTGGGACCTTGGGTGTATTTAGCTCATTAAAAAACCAGTTACACGAAGCAACATATGTGGAAATTAACAGACAAACCGGGATAAAATGATTATCCTGAAAACTATGCAGATAAAACTGTAAGAGATCGAGAAATACAAATCGATCCCTAGGGTTTCCTGCAACCACCAAAGCCAGCGGCCGATGCCCAACTCCAACGCACGCCAGAAGAAACGTCGAGCCTCCACCATTGCGAGATCCAAGAAAGCACAATCACCAACGAGGCTTTGTAAGTCGATGAACAGACCTGCCGCACGCAGCGAGGCACATGTCGTTGTGGCACGTCGACCGGGGGACGTCCCCGTGCTGTCTTGGACCAAGACCCACCGTCTCCCATCGACAAAGTCGGAGAAGAACGACAGATCCACCACCTCCAAACCAATATCCTTGCTCCAGAGAAACCACCTCGCCCCGGCCGCCAGCGAAGGCCAGCGACACACCGAGAAACAGATCTCGCCAGATCTGAAGAACGGGGAGAAGACCAAGTTGCCGATCTAAAGAACCGAACATCACACGTTGCCATCACCTCCGAGACGCCACCATGAAGGTCGTCGCCGGTATGGGAGTAGAGATGAGGCAGATTTAATCTTTTGGGCACCGCTCCCACCACCTCAATGACGCACCACAACAAACAGACCCTAACCCTAACTACTAGATGGAGGAACAAGGTCCCCTCTCCCTCCTGCCGTCGGAGCGGCAAGCGGAGAGAAAGAGAGAACCAGTGCTCTCGCTGGCTGAGATCTGGGAAGGGAGATGGGTATCGCCGGCGCCTCTAGCAGGAGACGCGAGAGCGAACCATAGTTTGCTTTGACTAATCCACAGTCGTTCAAGACCTTGTCGATGGCGGCCAGAGCGGCAAGGGTAAGTCAATATATTTTAAAAAAAGTTCACTGCACTATTCTCGTGGCACGATATGTGAAATATGTTGACATTACATCGCCCAATCTTTTTAATAGCTACCTAGTCAGAGTCATTTAGCGAATGAGCCATCTATTTTCCACAAACTTATATGGGCTCAGCGGGAAGTCTTTATCTTTAGTTTAATTTTTGCAACACTTTATATATTTGTTGATTATATTATATATATGATCTTGAAACCTCCCGATTCTTAAACGGAGAATTTTGTTGCTGTATGTATCATCCAAGTGGTCAGGCACATCCCCGGACCCCGCGCAAAGCGGGAGCTTCATGCACCGGCCTGCCCTTTTTAATGAATCATCCAATAAAAATTTATTTATGAATTGTATTAACAATAATTATCCACATGGTTAGATTTATGTGGCACAATCCTAAATGGCTATTACTAGTCTCCTAACCATTTAATATGTTCACTCTCAGTTCCACTCTTGTGCAATTTGTGCATATGTCTTATTTACAATTTTGTGCATTTCCACTTATTCGCTATAGAACAGAAATTACAAAAAAATGAACATATTGTATTATTTTGTAAAGTGTGCACAACTTACCTGGGAATCAAGTAGTCAAAGTTATACCATTATGATTGCAAATGCATGATCGATTTGGCCACTTGGATACAAACTACAATTTTCTTGCTTCTGGCAGGTTTGGAATTGGCGATGACCGGTAATTAATATCAAAAATGTATTTTTTTATTTTTTCAAAATGGGGAACTCAGCCCCAGCTTCTGCATCAATCGATGCACATAGCCATTTTTATTAAGAGGTTCCAGCGTATAAAAAAAAAAGCAAAGATACACTCAATGGTCGCACAAAGTGCTAACAAAAATCAACCAACGGAATATAATAGGATATAGTCTATGCTTCATTGAGTCTTTTAGTAAGCCGCCAGCCACCCAGGTTGTAGATATCCCGTGCAACCGTCTCCAACCGGCTGCATCCAGAAACCATAGGCTCCCGCTGCGTCTCCGGTAGTAGATAGGACCAATCTTGGATCCAATGCGTAACCATACGGATAACCTGTAGGAAGTTAACATTGGAGCATTTGTTAAAAACCACATTGACTGAGATAAAAAAGAATTACTCTGCTAGATTTATTTACCAATTTGGTTAACTTCCACTCGGTGATAATTCAAGCAGTGTAGCCGTTGACCACACGTGGGACGCGGGGAACCCGGAAAAGTCTGACGCGCTTGAATCTTTATCTCATTTTTCTACCCCAAATGCTAAAAAGTACTCGAGTGCTCGTTGGCACTCCGAGCACTCGATTCTCGTCCGTCGGATTCACAGATCAGCCCTGGTCGGGCGAGTTGTACATTCCGACCAAACCCCACGTGAACTGCAACTGCCACACTTGACACGTCCCCTCTCCATCCCCTTCCTCTGCTCCACGCCTCCACAGACTGCGGACGGATCCAACCTTCTCCAGAGTCTCCCTATCCCAAAATGGCAAGCCGGCCGCCGGCGATACCGCCATTTCGCCCTCCACCCCACCCGCCCGCTTCCTCCTCTCCATCGCGGCACTTGCTTTCCTCCTCTCCTCCCAGATCCTAGCCGTATTCATCCTCGACGGCGCCGCTGAGCCCTGCGTGGCTCCCCTCGACACCTCCGCTGAGTCCGACGGGTCCAGAGAAGTAGGGCTGCCTGGTGAGCTGCTTCCGCCCTGACCTAGTCCGCGGCGCTGATGGGACCATGTACTGGTGCTGCTGCTCCCAGATCCTAGCCGTCTCCGACGTCTTCGCTGAGCCCTGCGCGTCTCCCCTAGACTCCGCCGTCGAGCACTGTGCGCCTCCCGTCGACGCCTCCGTCGTGTCCGACGGGTCCGGAGAGGTAGCGCTGCCCGGTGAGCTGCTTCCGCTCCGAGCTGGTCTGCGGCGCCGACAGGACCTCGTACTGGTGCTGCTTCTGCGAAGCCGCGTGCGCCGGTGCCAAGGTGGCGCGTTGCAGATTCTGCAAGGTTTGTGGCCGGGTCGTGGAACACCATGGCCCTCGCCCTCCCAGCCGTCGACCTCACACTTGCAGCTCCCCTGGTTTTCTGATTTGCTGCGGTGATGGCCGCTGCTCCAAAATGAATCAGGGATGAATTAATGTTCAAGCAGGAGAGCTTAGGGACCTGCTTACCTGCAGTCTCCTCTGGTCCTCCGTGCTGTCCTTGGAGATGCCCAGTTTCTTTATCATCGGCCATGAATGGGAAGCTAAAGGGCAATGGTGCTGATGTGCATAAGATTGGATTTTTTGAGCTTCTTGTTGCAGGTGAGTTTGAACATGCAAGAGAAATGCAGTACTTGTGTTGCCGTTGATCTAGTTTTCTCACTCTGACTACTACTGAAAGCTATGTGCGTCAGTTTATGCCCGGAGGTCTTTGTGTGTCAGAATGTTACTTCATTCAGAGTTTGTCAGGTGCCAATGCTTGCTGGTTGCTCCTATTTTTTGCTGCTGGAGCCGGCTGTGGATGCATCACGGATAAGAAAGAAAATAGGGTAGGATACAGTGTATGCAGTGATCATAGGATAAGAATTTCTAAGAACAAACGTGTGGTACAATAGAATAGCTCAAGTACACATCTTGCCGCAAGGAAGTGCACACTTTTGATTAGGTGAGTCGAGAAAACATCCTGTTGGAAAAGTGTTAAATTTATTGTTCTTTAGCTCTTAAGTGGTAAACTAATTTTCATTAAATTGGCTTTATATTCAACTTAGTTTAGTTGGTTGCTTAATCAAACTAATTTTTTATTTTTATATTTAAGTTTATTTATATTTTTCGAGCACTACCACCTAGTTGCACTTTGATTTACATTAAGTTGCAGTGTTCAATATAGTTGTAGTTTCTATTAAGTTGTATAATGATTTCCATTAAGTTGTTTGACCAGCAAAGCTAAGTTGGTTAATAAATTCATATTAGTTGATTCTCTATCACTATGCCTTACTTGTGTTTTAACTGATAGCTAAGCTATTTTTTCACCACAATCATTATGATCTTATTTCATTAAGTTGGTTTTCAAATATGGTTAAGTTGATTTCTGAAACCAGCAACAACAACAGGCCACCATCGGCGAGAGGACGGCGAGCTTGGCGACGGAGGGCGGCGGGCTCGTCGGCGGAGGGCGAGCCGCGCGAGAGGGCGGCGGGCTCGTCGGCGAGGGCAAGCCGAGCGAGTGTCCTGCAGGCTCATCGGGGGAGGGCGAGCCGCGCGAGTGTCCGGCGCGAGCTCGTCGGTGGAGGGCGGGCAAGGTTATCTCTGCTAGCTCCCCACTGCCGCTAGCCTCCAACGCGCACACGCGACTAACCCTAGCCGTACGGCTTGGCTGCCGGCGCGGCTTCCACAACTGCGCTACCCCGATGCCCTCTCCTTCGACATCGACCTCGAGCCCCAGTTCGACTCTGCTGCCACGACCTACAGTGGTGTGGTGATGGTACTGTGGTGATGCTGCTGCCTGGGCTGGTTGTGTCCTCCCGCACCCGTGGTATGCTCAGCTTCCTCTGCTTCGGCTACTTCGGTCAGGTATTTCCTCAGCTCTCCCCTGCTCTCTCCCGTGCAATCTAATGAAGTGATATTAGTCATTTGTACATTTATGTGCTTTGTGGTGGATCTGTATTGCATGGTTGATCTGCTGGTATCAGGTGTCCTAGTTCATTCTTTGTTGATTACTTGTTCGGCTCCTGGTTGATCTGTTGGTATATGTGTCCTAGTTCATTCCTTCTCGATTACTTGTTCAGCTCCTGATCTGGTCTGGTAGGACTTGTTGTTTGGGTCCTTGTTATCTCTAGCTACTATTGTGCAGTGGATTATATGCTTTGATTGATGCCGATGAATATATATATAGTACAATTAGGGCACACATACATACTGTTTTTCATCAAGTAAGTGTGGATGTGAGGTGTTGAAGTGATTACATAGGAGAAATATATGTTGTAGACTTATAGTATAAGTAACTTGCAGGAACAATTGTCTTTCTGCAGTTACATGCACTTATTCATGTGGGAATCATGCAATAGAAATAGTACCCTGACCAAGAATATATTCCTGCAATTACGTGCACTTCAACCGACTGTGGACGAGCAGCTTGTTGTGAGGAACAACAGCAGCTTTAGAAACTCGTGACATCGGACTGTAATTATGCTTAAGTATGATTCTGAAAGTAACTGAGTTGTTTCAATAATTATGCCTAACATGGCTTCTGAAAGTAATTAATTTGTTTTGATACCACGCTTAACTTGGCTTCTGAAATTAATTGAGTTGTTTAGCCTAGTATACCTTATTTGGCTTCTGAAAGTAATTGAGTTGTTTTGGTACCATGCCTATGTTGGCTTCTGAAAGTAACTAAGTTGTTTAGATAATTACGCCTAAGTTGGCTTCTGAAAGAAAATTAGTTGTTTTGATACATGCTTAACTTGGCTTCTGAAAGTAATTGAGTTGTTGCGATAATTATCCTATATAGTATGCGAATATCCACTCATAGACACCGTTTGATCATTTTAATCCGACGGTTCATAGTTATTGGCTTAAAGTAGAGAACTACGTGGGCAAATGTATGCCATTCGATAGACCAATCTAACGGTCCACGGAGCAGGGATTCGCGCCCCGTGCTGTCACCCCTCTGAACACCTTTCTACGGCCGCCCTGTACATTCTGCCAGGATCTATGGAATTTTCTAGCTAGCTCCAGAGAGAGTGCGTGCAACATGCGACATGCAACATGCAGCACCGCAGGAAAGCCACCACCCACCAGGCAAGATTTTTTTAACAAGCAAACAAATGATTGGGACAAAAAGGGCATGCAGCCACAGTAAAGCTCACAAGTTATAGATTAGATGAGAAACGATAAAAAGATAATCTTTTGTAATTATATAGAGCAGCTTTTATTTCTCTTATAATTCTTTCTTACTAATATTGGGCCATGAATTTATTTTTATCTTTTACAAATCATTTATATGTGTAAAATCTGATCAATCAAAACGTACCTATTCGCAATTCAAATAATAATTATTTGAGTCATACCAAATTGGTACTCCCTCCGACCACTAATACCTATCTCTATACGTATGTATCTAGACACTAGATACATGATACATACGTATAGAGACAGATATTAGTGGTCGGAGGGAGTATTATTTTTTATCTTGAATATGAGGAGTATTTGGTTGATGTTTCTCACATTCTTTTTTCGAATAAATGGCCACAGTTATCGTTGATTGGTGAAAGGAACCACTCCACTCATCATAGTCGATATTGTATCATTATATTTAATTCCCTTTAAGATAATTGAAGTCATAGGCTTGTCCTACATCAAACTTATCTAAATTTTAGCGTCGAATATATAGCACGAAAATATATGATAAATAAACAAAACTAAATTGGTGCTTTGGACGTTGATATATTTTTCAATAATTTTGGTAGAGCTTAACGTAGTTCGACTTATGATAATTATAAGACTTAAAATAGTTTGGAATGGTATACATCATCTACTTTCACAATAAATTATGTGAGGTTACCATATATATTGTTGAGACATTTGTTAAGAAAAAGCAGTCATCGTAAGTATATGCATCTTGCATAAAAACAAGTAAATAGGTAGCACTAATTATCATTCATTTATGTTCACATGCGAAGCATGTACCCTTAACTAGTATGCCTAAGTTGGTTTCTGCAAGTAATTAAGTTGTTTTGATAATTATGCCTAAGTTGGCTTTTGAAAGTAATTGAGTTAGATTATTCAGATTTAAACAACCCCAGGTCATGCAAGCTACAGATAAATCATAAGTAACTTATGCATTTTTTAGTACAACGACCCACCAAACACACACTGTTGTACTGATATGATTGCATGTTTTTAGGCGAGCAGTTGTGGTGGTGGCAGCATGATAAAGGAAGCAAATTGTTATTCCTACTAGTAGTTATTCCTACAACACATACTTAGAAAGTCAGATACTTAGTGTTTAGAAATTACTAGTGGTTGAAGCTAGCGTCTCTCGAAAACATATTTGGTCGAAGCTAGTGTCCTGGAACTACTAGTAACATGTCTGATTCCGGGGAGCCTCAAGTTTGTGTCACAACTGCTTAATATTTTTTTTCTTTGTTCACATTGATATATGTTGGATACACCCAAGTTTTCTACTATGTCATGATAAGTTGCACCTGGGAGTTATGGTTTTTATCGTTGTACTCGCCTGTCATCCATGAAAAAATTTCAAGTAAGCATGCACATCCATTTTTATGTTTTCATAGGCTTGGTACTAAGTTGTACCTATGTAATCTACTAAGATGATTTCTGGCTATAAAGAAGTGTGTTCCTTTCCTAGTGTCCCAACTTTGTTCCACCTATGACAGTACCATCGCTGCTGGCGGTAGCATTGGTGGACATCGCTTATAGCATCGGCAGACATCACTTGTAGCACCGCTCCACCTATGGCAGCACCATCGCCGCCGATGGTAGCGCCTTTGGACATAGCTTGTAGCCTTAGCAGACATCGCTTGTAGCATCGCTATCCACCTATGGCAGCACTATCGCCGCTGACGCTAGCACCGGTGGACATTGCTTGTAGCACCGCTATCCACCTATGGCAGCACCACCACTTACCAATGGTAGCACCATCATCCCTCGCTGGTAGCAACCTTTTAAGTTGACATCTGAACATGGTTAAGTTCGTTACTGAATATAACTAAGTAGGATTATCAACCTTTAAATTGAGGTTTATTTATGTTTCATCTTCTAGTTAGTTGGTTACGGAATCTAACTAAGTTGGCTTCTGAACACGGTTAAGTTGGTTACTGAATTTAACTAATTTGGTTTTATGAACCTTTAAATTGAGGTTTATTTGTGTTTCATCTTCTAGTTAGTTGGTTACGGAATCTAACTAAGTTGACCTCTCAATGTTGGATAAGTTGTTTCCTGAATCAAAGTAAGTAGGCTTCTCAATTCTTGGTTAAGTTTGTTTTTCTGAATCTACTTAAGTTGGTTTTCCAACATTAATTAAGTTACTGTCTGAATTTAGGTAAGTTGGCTTCTCAATGTTGGATAAGTTGTTGGATACATTACGTTTGTTGTTCCGCAACGCACAGTTAGTTGCTTTTTATCTACCTGTAGTATGAATTTGACTTTTCTTCTTCTTTTGAATTATGAATTTGTCCTTCGTAGGTTCATGATGCTACCTAAGTTGCTTATCATGTTTCATTAAGTTGATTATCCACTTTAGGTTAACTTGTTCTATGCTTTCTCTTAAGTTGTAGCTTGCAGTCCACCAAGTTGCTTTCTTGGACTAGATAAGTTGTTTTACATAACCTAACTAAGTTTCTTTGCTCCATGCATTTAATTTTTGGTTAAACAACCAATGAGGTTCCTTAGCTTAATAATGACTTTTAATTAGAAAATTGCATTTTCTAGCAGGTAAACTTCAAGTCTGGTAACACAAAAATGGCGAAAGAGATGTACAAGTGTTCTTGCCAGCGTTTACCAGATGTTGATGCAGCAGCAGGGCACCGTCCACCTTGTCCGAAAACTTGTCAGCAGGTACGTGTTTAAGGATGAGCGATAATTATGGGGAAACTCTTAAGTGTTGCGATATGCTAAACTGTAGCCATTGAATTCATGAATCAAGAGTGTGGAATAAAGAGTGGCTCAGCTCTGCATGTTACTCACCACTAGCTAATGGTTCGGATTGTAGTAGACAAACTGGGCAGTTTGCAGATACTTACATGGGGTAGTTTTAGTTCTTATGATTTCATTTTGAGCTATATGGATAAGTTGTGTAGCAAATTTAATTAAATTGTTTTATCACTATGCTTAAGTTGTGTACTGAAATGAATTAAGTTGATTTGCTCGAGCATGCTTGAGTTACATATACTGAAATTAATCAAGTTGATTCCTCCAGCATGCTTAAGTTGCAATGTATTGGTAAAATATAACTATGTATTTGTTTTGAGCAATATGATAAGTTGTTCCCTAGTTTAATTAGGTACCTTGTCAACTTGCTTAAGTTGAAGCTGAAAATTAATTAAGTTATTCTTTCTGGTATATATGCTTCAGCTGTGTGGGTATCTATAGTCTATCTTGTGGTTTTTGTTTTCGAGCAACATGCATATGTTGGTCATTGGTCTAATTAAGTTGCCTTATCAACATGCTTATAAGGTGCTTATTTGTGATATTGCTAAGTTGTACTGCAAAGCGGTGGATCCCGGGCGGCGTAGCTAGTACCATCCTGAGTGCGATGGTGGAGCAGGCCATGGCGCGTAGCCCGAGCAGGTGGCGGCGGCCACGATGCTTAGTGCGAGCGCAAGCCTTCTGTGGCCCCTGACAAATGTAAGTTGATTATCAATTTTAATTAACTCACTGCAACATTGTTAAGTTGATTTCTGGTAATGTTTAACTTTTGCTAAACATTGAGGCTAAATTGCTTTTCTAGGTAATATTAAAGTTGCCTTAACTTAATGCTAAGTTGGTTTTCCTGTTGCAGATCATGTGTTGTTTTATGATCTACAGAAGTCATGGTTTTAGTCAACAGATTTCCATGGAAATCTGGAGGAGGAAGAAGAGCTGTCTGGAGGAGGAAGAAGAGCTGGAGTAGTTCGTCTTGCACTGGAGGAGGAAGAAAAGCTGAAGTAGTTCACCAAGTGCATCTCACGCTCTGTTGTATGCTGTTTTTCCCTTATGTGTAAATTTCCTCTTTTTTCTAATCGGGCGCTGAATCAGTCAAACCAAGTGAACCTGGCCCGGTCGCAAGAGGTTATACTGAGACGTAGTCTGACAAACCGTGGACTGCAGGCAGATATGACTGACGAGGAGAAGCTCTGGAAGAAGTTATGGAACATCAAGGCCCCGGGTAAAATGAAGATTACTCTGTGGAGGCTCGCACATGACTGTCTTCCGAGTGGCTTTCAACTTCGTCAGAGGAACATACCAGCAGAGGAGACCTGTAACTTCTGTAACCGAATGGAGCGAGCGGAACACTCGGTTTTGTTTTGCCCATATGCTGCTGAGGTATGGCGTGCCGTTAAAGCGGCTTACCCTGTTCATCTTCGAAGGAAACACTTTGTCAGTCCGAAATATTGGGTACTGGACTTTCTGGGAAGATCGAACGATCGTGAAGCGATGATTTTGGCTGTTTCGGTGTGGCATCTGTGGGAAGCACGGAATGCAGTTCGTAATGATGAAAAAAGAAAACATCCGAACAGTCTTGCTGAGCAGATTAAGGCATACATCGCGTTGATCCTGCTGCATCTCTTCAAGCCTACTACCATCCATAGTCGTGACTCCACTTCTACTTCACCACAGTGGTCTCCGCAACCGGAAGGTACGGCTATTGTTAATGTTGATGCAGCGTTGTTCTCTTCTTCATCCAGAATGGGGGTAGGTGTTGTGATCAGGGACCACAGCGGCAAATTTCTTGTTGCTTGCAGCAAGTTGCTTGATGAGGTCATAGCACCGGAGTTAGCAGAAGCACTCGCTGTCAGAAGTGCAATCACCCTCGCTTTGGAAGAAGGCCTGGACAGGATCATCCTCGTGTCTGACTGCCTCTCGGTGATTCAGCGCATCCAATCTCCTAATCGAGATAGATCGCTTGTTGGAGTAGTGGTGGAAGATATCAAGACTTTCGCCACGTCTTTGTCATCAGTGACTTTCCGTCATATTAGTCGTCGTTGTAATATTTCAGCACATACTATGGCTCGGAGAGCTGAACTTGTTGGTAGTTGCTTATTTCGTGTTTTTGCTCCGGAGTGCATCCGTGACAAACTTTGTTTTGATGTTATTTGATCAATAAAGTGTTGAATTCTCAAAAAAAGTGTCTGCTACTTTTTGTCTTACGTACAACCTCCCTTTTGCCTGGTCGGGTGCTGAATCGGTCAAACCAGCATCCAGATGCTGTGTCAGACAAACCAGCATCCGGATGCTGGGATGGACCAACCAGCACCGGATGCTACGTAGCCGCGTCCTTTTTCTACACTTTTTCCTAGAAGGCGGGCCTTCTATCCCGCTGAAAGTTTTCCCTGGTTTTTCAACAGAGGCGGCTACTCTTTCGGTCTGTCCTATCCTATAAAAGACAATCGCTGCTCATGCATTAGAGCTCAAAACATTGCGCTAGCATCTCCGTCCACCAACGTAAATCGGCAGCAGCAGCTCGAGCTCATCACCACCAGTAGCAGCGCGCATGGAGCCTGCCACGGCGAAGTCCTTTCCTGCGATTCCTGCAGCGCGAGCCCCGCCGCAGACGGCGCAGCTAGGCGAGGGCCCGGAGCAGCGCGGGTGGGGGCTCTGGGGCTGGGCGTTGGTGGCGCTCGTGTCCGTCGCCCTCACCGTCCGATTCGGGTGGGACGTGTACCTGGCGCGCCACAGCCCGCGGGACCTCGCCTACGTCATCGTCACCTTCGACCTCACCGCGGTGCTCTGCTGCTGCCTGGCCAAGCTGAGCCTCCTGCGGCGCGACGACCCGGCGGCGGCGCCCGAGCGGCGGCGGGTCAGGATCGTCGTGTTGCTGGTCTCGGTGGCGCTCGCCATCATCATCGCGGCCCGCCTCGCCTTGGAGACGCCGTACCTGGGGATGAAGATCGCCGTCTTGGTGGTAGCCGGCGTTGGAATCGGACTCGCGTTCTACTTCTTCGCCCGTGCGGACGCCAGACGCCAGGCGGAGGGCACGCCTCTCCACAAGGTGTCACCGGAGCAGAGGGTTTGAACTGTATACTGGCAAGCTATGTCCGAGCGTTGCTAAGAATAAGATGTTACTAGCTGAATGCCCTTGGTAGTTGCTAAGGATGTATAAATGGATCAATTGTCGTCTTATTTCACAAATGCATTTGGCTTTCACGTAATGCCTCTCCCCAGCAAATACACAAACCACAAACATTGCAAGAAGACAATGTGTCACAATCCTCCCTCCACACTGCTTTACAATTTTCTACTTTACATAAGAGTCCAAACAAAGTCATGTGATAAAATTGACTCCACATAATGTCTTCCTCTTCCACGCACCTCTCTTCTCGGCCGGCCTCGTCATCACCACATCTTTTTTTCTCCTACGAAAAAAATCTACCACCCTTTTCTCTCTGTCTCTCTCTGTTCCCATCGTAGCTTACTAGTCCATCGTTCTTCATCCCCCACTCCCACCTCCAGCAGCGTCAATTGTCAGGGTGTCGCCGCACCACAATAATGCGCCCCTCTTAGCTAGGGTGCCTTGTTGCCAACTACAGACTTGCGGGAAACAACAAAATTATACCCATATATCCAAGTTTCCTAATTGATCGTTCATTTGCAACTACGAAAGCATGACTCTAACGGTTTGTTTCTTAGGTGTGCATATTTTACATAACAATACAATATGTAGATAATTTCTTAATTTCTATTCTATAGTGAATGAGTGGCATGCACAAATTTGAAAATAAGACATATGCACATATTGCGCACACACTATAAATATTGCAAGAATGCAATGTGTCAAATTTCTCCTATAGATTGCTTTGCGGTTACATGCCCCCTCGAAATAGAACATCCGAAGAAAATATACATTTAAATGATTAATGCTTCTATATAAAAGAAAAAAAATGCATGTGACTCATTAGACTCCATTTAACGTCTTTCTTCTCCACCCCTCTCTTCTCCGACTTTGTCAGCAGCACATCTTCTTCATGCTATACAACACCCTACCACCTGTGTGTGTGTGTGTGTGTGTGTGTGTGTGTGTGTGTGTGTGTGTGTGTGTGTGTGTGTGTGTGTGTGTGTGTGTGTGTTTGTGTTTTCCTATCACTATATGCTACTCCATCGATCTTCGTCTACCGTCATCACCTCCAGGGGTGCCGCCGTACCATGATAGTGTGTCCGTCAGCCAACTCCAAACCTGCCAGAAGCAAGAAATTTGTAGTTTGTATCCAAGTGGCCAAATCGATCATGCATTTGCAATCATAATGGTATAACTTTGACTACTTGATTCCCAGGTAAGTTGTGCACACTTTACAAAATAATACAATATGTTCATTTTTTTTGTAATTTCTATTCTATAGCGAATAAGTGGAAATGCACAAAATTGTAAATAAGACATATGCACAAATTGCACAAGAGTGGAACTGAGAGTGGACATATTAAATGGTTAGGAGACTAGTAATAGCCATTTAGGACTGTGCCACATAAATCTAACCATATGGATAATTATTGTTAATACAATTCATAAATAAATTTTTATTGGATGATACATAAAAAAGGACAGCCCGATGCATGAAGCTCCCGCTTTGCACGGGGTCCGGGGAAGGACCTGACCACTTGGATGATACATACAGCAACAAAATTCTCCATTTAAGAATCGGAAGGTTTCAAGATCATATATATAATATAATAAACACATATATAAAGTGTTGCAAAAATTAAACTAAAGATAAAGACTTCCTGCCGAGCCCGTATAAGTTTGTGGAAAATAGATGGCTCATTCGCTAAATGACTCTGACTAGGCAGCTATTAAAAAGATTGGGCGATGTAATGTCAATCGTATTTCACAAATCGTGCCACGAGAATAGTGCAAATCGTATTTCAGTTTGATAGAACCGGTATGTAATATTGATGTGGCGCGATAAAATGTGTACAAATCGGATGTCTCCATTGTCCAGGCTTCTCATATCCATTTCATCCATTTCTTGTCATCGTTCTAATGTTTTCGAATCATCTTGCTCAATGGACACACACATAAAATGAAGGTCCAAAGATTCTGAAAGGGGTAATTTAGACAATTTTTCACTTCACCGGTAATTAATGTAAAAAATGTATAACTGAGATAAAAAAGAATTACTCTGTGAGATTTATTTACCAATTTGGTTAACTTCCACTCGGTGATAATTCAAGCAGTGTAGCCGTTGACCACACCTGGGACGCGGGGAACCCGGAAAAGTCTGACGCGCTTGAATCTCTGTCTCATTTTTCTACACTTTTTCCTAGAAGGCGGGCCTTCTATCCCGCTGAAATTTTTCCCAGGTATTTCAACAGAGGCGCGGCTACTCTTTCGGTCTGTCCTATCCTATAAAAGACAATCGCTGCTCATGCATTAGAGCTCAAAACATTGCGCTAACATCTCCGTCCACCAACGTAAATCAGCAGTAGCAGCTCGAGCTCACCACCACAAGTAGCGCGCATGGAGACAGCCACGGCGAAGTCCTTCCCGGCGGCGCGAGCCCCGCCGCAGACGGCGCAGCTAGGCGAGGGCCCGGAGCAGCGCGGGTGGGGGCTCTGGGGCTGGGCGTTCGTGGCGCTCGTGTCCGTGGCCCTCACCGTCCGCTTCGGGTGGGACGTGTACCAGGCGCGCCACAGCCCGCGGGACCTCGCCTACGTCATCGTCATCTACGACCTCACCGCGGTGCTCTGCTGCTGCCTGGCCAAGCTGAGCCTCCTGCGGCGCGACGACGACCCGGCGGCGGCGCCCGAGCGGCGGCGGGTCAGGATCGTCGTGCTGCTGGTCTCGGTGGCGCTCGCCATCGTCATCGCGGCCCGCCTCGCCTTGGAGACGCCGTACCTGGGGATGAAGGTCGCCGTCTTGGTGGTCGCCGGTGTTGGAATCGGACTCGCCTTCTACTTCTTCGCCCGTGCGGACGCCAGACGCCAGGCGGAGGGCACGCCTCTCAGCAAGGTGTCACCGGAGCAGAGGGTTTGAGCTATATACTAGCAAGCTTCATAATGTCCGGAGCATTGCTAAGGATAGTAAACAAGTTCTGTATTAAGATGTTACTAACTGAATGCCCGTGTATCAATGGATGAAATATCGTCTTACTCCCTCCGTTTCAAAATCTAAGATATTTTAGCCTATTATCGCCATGCATGTATATAAATATTTTTTAGTGTGTAGATAAGAAATAAAAGAAGTGATCCTATATACTAAAAAGCATCTAAATACATGTATGATAATAATTGGCTAAAACATCTTATATTTTAGAATGGAGGAAATATTTCACAAATATATTTGTCTTTCACCTAATGCCTCTCCCACCACACACACACACACTAGAAACATTGCGATAAGATATCTCTCTCCCTCTCTCCACATCTGACTCCATCGATCTCCATCCGCCACTGTCACCTTCTGCCGCGTGAAGTCAAGGTGTCGCTTCACCATGATAATGCGTTCCACTTCACCAAGGCACTCGTTGCCAACTGTAAACTTGCAACTTGCAGGAAGCAAGGAATTTGTAGTGTGTATCCAAGTTTCTTAATCGATTGTGCATTTGCAACTATAAAAGCATGACTCTCACGATTTGATTCTCAAGTGTGCATACTTTACAAATTAATACAATATATAAATATATTTAATAATTTTGTTTCTATACCGAATAGGTGACATGCACAAAATTTTAAATAAGACAGATGCACAAATTGTACACACAATAGAAACATTGCAAGAATACAATGTGTCGCATTCCTCCTCTATACCTCTTCGTTGTCTGTCCTCTTTTAACATCCGAACAAAACATACATATAATTGAGTAAAGCTTCAAAATTTCTCTATAAGAGTCCAAACAATACATTTGATGCATTAGAGTCCATTTAATGTCTTCCTTCTCCACCCTTCTCTTCTCCGGTCTTGTCAGCGCCACACTTTCTTCCTCCTATGCAACACCCTACCACCCTTCTCTCTCTCTCCCCTCTCTCTCTCTCTCTCTCTCTCTCTCTCCCTCTCTCTCTCCATTCCCATCACCGCATCCTACTCCATCGATCTTCATTTGCCACTTTTACCTCCAGCGATGTTAGGTCAGGGTGCCGCCGCACCACGATAATGTGTCCCTCACTACTAACTCACGGGAAGCAAGAAATTTGTAGTGTGTATCTAAGTGGATGAACATGTGCAATCATAAAGGCATGACTCCGATGATTTGATTCTAATGTAAGGTAAGTTGTGCATACTTGACAACACAATACAATATTGACATGCATTTCATAATTTATGTTCAATTAATAGCGAATAAGTGGCATGAACAAAATTGTAAATAAGACATATGCGCAAATTGCACAAGTGTGGAACTAAGAGTGGACATATAAAATGGTTAGGAAACTGGTATTAGCCATTTAGGATTGTGCCAAATATATCTATCCGTGTGGATAATTATTTTTAACACAATAGATAAATACATTTGTGATGAATGATAAATACACCAATAAAATTGTCGGTTTAAGAATGTAAGGTTTCAGATCATAGATATAATCAACCCATATATAAGTGTTGAAAAAAATCAAAGTGAAGATAAACACTTCCTCTCGAGCGAGTGTAAGTATTTGGAAAATAGAAGACTCGCTAAATGACTACAACTGGGTAGCTATTAAAAATATGAATCGATGTTATGTCAAGGAATTTTAAAAAAGTGCCATGAGAATAGTGTAGTGGACTGAACATTTTTGTGGGGGAATATATCGACGTCACCCTGGCCACTCTGGCCGCCATCGACAAGGCTTCGATCTACTCATGTGTCATGGCATGCTCACCTTAATGACATTCTTTTGCTGCAATGACAACAACAAAAAAGCGACCAATTAGTCATATGTATTAGTTCCATGGTACTTGCGGGAGGGAAGAAGAGAATGTGGGGCAGAACGTCTTTCCCTTTTCTTTCATGTTTTCCACTTTGCCCTCATCTGGATCTCCTATTGCTACGCACCCATGAAGCCCGATGGCAAGAAACTTTTCACAGATCTCACCTCCTTGTTCATGGAATTAGGAAGTTCGTTGAAGAAACACCGAGCAAGGAAGGAATATTTGTTATAGATAGCTAGTGCAGAAAGACTCACATAATAGGGTTCTTGTTAGTTGTTAAAGAATCGCCAGATCAGTTTAGTTCTTGTTAGTTGTTGACATAAAATATGCCCGGTAGCATATATTGTTTGTAATTTCTTTGATGTGGGACATTAGACGGGTTTCACCTTAATACTAAAGATTTAAGTGGTTTCAATGTCGTGTGAATGTTTATGCCGAGGACAACGAGTATATGCAGAATTACCAATTTTAGAATTATTTTTATCCAATTATAATTTATAAACCAATACAGAACACTTTCCAAGATTGACTATTAGCATACTTGTTATATTAGGATGCAACAGACACACGAGTGAAACCCTAGCACATCTAAAGCGATTGCATTTGTAGTAATCATCTGAGGTACAGGATATAAAACTCCTGGCTACTTGTTTCGCCTCGATCTCACTAAGTCATGTTAATCGTCGGTGCAATGAATCAGCACATATTATGGCTTGTTCTGCTGAGCTTTTCACTTCTATATTTAGAAACTTTGCCCCAAAGTGTGTTGGGAAGACATTTTTTAATGATTTATTATAATTAATAAAGTTTGTAAAAAAACGACTTATAAATCGGTACAAGGGAGTACCACTTAGCAGATTCAGTAGCTTAAAGTGCAACCGTTGTATGCGGACGCGCTTGCCCATTTCGCTCTAACTGCCCCGCCTCTTCTTTGCTCCTGTGGCTCCTCTCTCCTATACAAAGAAGGCAACCGCTGCTCCTGTCGAACTGTCGATCCACATTATCCGGTAATCAGCTCGAGCTCACCACCACATTGCCCAACACCGGCGCGCATGGAGCCCGCGGCTGCGACGTCCTTCCCGGTGGCGCTGGATCCGTCGCCCCGGCCGGCGCCGCAGGCAGCACAGCTAGGCCAGGGCCCGGTGCAACGCGGATTGGACCGCTGGGCGTTCCCGGCGATCGTGTCTGTCGCCTTCATCGGCACCTTCGCGTGTGGCGTGTACCTGGCGCGCGACAGCCCGCGGGACTTCGAGTTCCTGATCGTCACCTACTACTTCTTCGCGCTGCTCTTATGCTGCTTCGAGAAGCTGAGCCTCCTGCGCCGCGACGACCCGGCGGCGGCGGCCGAGCGGTGGCGGGTCAAGCTCGCCGTGTGGGTGCTCTTAGTGATGCTTGCAGACGCGATCGCTAAGCACGTCGCCGACGCCATGCCGAACCTGGGGCTAAGAATCGCCGTCAGGGTGATCACTGGCGTGGTCGTAGGCGTCGGGTTCTACTTCTACTTTCTCCGTGGGGACGCCGGATGCCGGACAGGCAGTGCTGTCCACCAGGTGTCCCCGGAGCAGAGGGTCTGAACTAAGAATATGCGTCGAACTAGGCATTGTTTCATTTTTTATTTAGGAAAAATTTCAATTCGTACCCATCATTGCATACATGACAGATGTTACCCAATTTATTTAGTTATCATTCTATTGGAATAACCTGTCAAAGAAACTTTAAACCTGATATTACCTTAGTTTACCATATTGTCTGTTTTGTTAGATAAGACTGACATGGTAAGTATGTGGCACAACAACAATATGTGTCTGCCTTTTTTCGATATCTTAGAACCTTGATCATCAGCTCTCACCTTGCCATTTTTTCGATAAAGGATGTTTTATTACTTATAAGATAACATCAGAGTATCAATGCATAAGAGCACACACCTTGTCCTATGAATGTACATTGGAGAAAAAAAGAGTTGAAAGTTTCTTGGATATGTGTTTTGGAGGAAATTTTCAGTAGATGGAATGATTGATGCCACAAATACGTAACTATGAGGTAAAAAGAGGATTATCTATTTATCTATCTTGTAAGACACCAGTATAGCGTGGATGTGCATGCTATAGCAATAGATTACCTCAATATCACTCTCCACACTAACGAGTTCAACACTCTTCCCAATCAACAACGTTGGAATGACCAACTCAACCTACGACTTAAACTATTCTCATGGTCTTGTGGGAACAAGTTCTTATTTGCTGGAATCTCACTCCGAATGGTATATGTAATTCCAAAAGTGCTTATTTTTGCTTGTTTGCCGAGGCAGGGAGAACCTCCACCAAGGCATATGTCCCCTACTACTGTTAATTAATGTCCTTAATCAGATATTGACGAACAAGGAAACCATGCCAAGAATCCAAGCTAAAACCGAGCCGGTAAGTAATCCATGCATATTAGTAAATTGTGTTGCAAGCACAGTTTGTCAAAGCAGCTTGGTACAGCTTACCCTGGTTCATCAAAACTGAAATGCTCACTGAAACATAGTCTCCTTCATTCTAATCTTACTGAATCTATTGGATATTAATCACGCACATGCTTCCCTTACCAATGTTTTAACTCTCATGTGGTGCATTTGGAATTCCAGGGACGATTTTCTATTTGAAGTGATAAATGGAGAGACATACTATCGTTGTATTTTCCCAATAATATTTGGTCGGAAGGCGTCGCGTTTGGCAGACCACGATGGTGGAACATATTAGACCGATGTGTACAAGTTTGGGCCCCGAGAAACAACACTAGTGGAAAACGGGCCTTTGGCCTGGACCCTTTAGTACCGGCCGCAATCTGGGCCGGGACTAAAGGCCCGGCCACGTCGCCCCAAAATCGCCTAGCCGCCCGGGAGGCTTTGGTCCCGGCCCGTAACGAGCCTTTAGTTCCGGTTTGAGACACAAACCGGGACTAAAGGGCTATGCGCTGAGCGGCCCGCATGTGCGCCCCCTTTAGTCCCGGTTTGTGTCTCAAACCGGGACTAAAGGCCTCTGCCTATATATATGGCCGCAGCCCCTCTCTGCCCTCTTCCTTGCATTTTTCTTGGATGGAAGAGTGTGGGTGTGTGCTAGCTCTCCATTTTTCTTCGATGCACTAGAGGTGTTTGTTGAAATGTGTGTTAGAGCGATGCCGCTTCAGTTCACCGAACACAACTACGATATGAGATGCCCGAGCCACGCTTAAACCTCTTCCTCTTTATTTCCACTTATTCTAAAAGGTTAGCAACTATATTTCCTCGTTTAGACCGTGCGGTACTAATTTTTAGGATCGTGATTGTGTTTGGTATACTGTCGTATGACGCAGATGAGCCATCCATGGATGTACGGTGATCGACACATAGCCGCTTACAGAGAAGGCGTGCATTCTTTTCGAGATGCGGCCGATGCGCACAAGCATGGTGGTGGCTATATGTTTTGTCCATGTGTTGAATGTCGGAATGAGAAGGATTACACTTCCTCAAGAGTCATTCAGAGCCACCTGCTTCGGTCCGGTTTTATGTCGGGCTATAATGTTTGGACCAAGCACGGAGAAAAAGGGGTTATGATGGAAGACGACGATGAAGAAGAAGAGAACGATGATGACAACTACCGATCTATGTTCCCTGAGTATGCTGATACCGCAATGGAAGACAATGAAGAAGAAGATCAGGGTGAAGAACGGGAACCAGATGAGCCCGCTGATGATCTTGGCCGGGTCATTTCTGATGCACGGCGAGGCTGCGACACAGAAAAGGAGAGGTTGCAGTTCGAGCAGATGTTACAGGACCACAATAAATTGTTGTACCCAACTTGTGAAGATGGCCAGAAGAAGCTGGGTAGCACACTGGAATTGCTGAAGTGGAAGGCAGAGACCGGTGTGACTGACTCGTCATTCGAAAAGTTGCTGGTACTGATGAAGAAGATGCTTCCAAGAAAGAACGAATTGCCCGCCAGCACGTACGAAGCAAAGAAGCTTGTCTGTCCTCTAGGATTAGACGTGCAGAAGATACATGCATTCCCTAATGACTGCATCCTCTACCGCGGTGAGAAGTACAAGAATATGGATAAATGCCCGGTATGCACTGCATTGCGGTATAAGATCAGAAAAGATGACCCTGGTGATATTGAGGGCGAGCCACCCAGGAAGAGGGTTCCTGCCAAGGTGATGTGGTATGCTCCTATAATACCACAGTTGAAACGTCTGTTCAGAAATAAAGATCATGCGAAGTTGTTGCGATGGCACATGGAAGATCGTATGAAAGACGATAAGTTGAGGCACCCCGCTGATGGTCGACAGTGGAGAAAAATAGAGAGAGAGTTCCTGAGATTTGCAGGTGACGCAAGGAACTTATGGTTTGGTCTAAGTACAGATGGCATGAACCCTTTTGGGGAGCAGAGTTGCAGTCACAGCACCTGACCCGTTACTCTATGTATCTACAACCTTCCTCCTTGGTTGTGCATGAAGCAGAAGTTCATTATGATGCCAGTGCTTATCCAAGGTCCAAAGCAACCCGGCAACGACATTGATGTGTACTTAAGGCCATTAGTTGATGAACTTTTACAGCTGTGGGCCGAACCAGGTATACGTGTGTGGGACGAGCACAAACAAGAGGAATTTGACCTTCGAGCGTTGCTTTTTGTAACCATCAATGATTGGCCTGCTCTTAGTAACATTTCAGGACAGTCCAACAAGGGATACAATGCATGCACGCACTGTTTGGATCAGACAGAAAGTATATATCTGGACAAATGTAGGAAGAATGTGTACCCGTACAGTCGTCGTTTTCTTCCGCCCAAGCATCCCTTAAAGAAAAAAAGGCAAGCATTTCAATGGCAAGGCAGAACCCCGGGGGAAGCCTGTCACCCGTACTGGTGCTAAAGTATTTGATATGGTCAAAGATTTAAAAGTAATCTTTGGAAAGGGTCCTGGCAGCCAACCTATTCCTAACGGCCCTCATAAGCGCGCACCCATGTGGAAGAAGAAATCTTTATTTTGGGAGCTACCCTATTGGGAAGTCCATGAGGTCCGCTCCGCAATCGACGTGATGCACCTGACGAAGAATCTCTGCGTGAATATTCTAGGCTTCCTAGGCTTGTATGGGAAGTCAAAAGATACACCGGAAGCACGGGAGGACTAGAAACGTCATAAAGGAAGAGATGGCATGCATCCAGGACAGTTTCAAGGGCGTGCCAGCTACGCTCTTACCAAGGAAGAGAAGGAAATCTTCTTTGAAGTTCTTTTCAGTATCAAGATCCCGACTGGCTTCTCGTCGAATATAAAGGGAATCGTAAATATGAAAGACAAAAAATTCCAAAACCTAAAGTCTCATGACTGCCACGTGCTTATGACGCAATTGCTTCCGGTTGCATTGAGGGGAATTCTACCGGAAAATGTTCGCCTGGCAATTGTGAATTCTACCGGGAAATGTTCGCCGGCTGGAGGGTGCAACCGAGACTAAAGCTGTCGGCAGGATAAGAACGCATGGGTAACCTTTAGTCCCGGCTGGTGGGTGCAACCAAGACTAAAGCTGTCGGTAGGATAAGGATGCATGGGTGGATGCACTGCTCGATGAGATAAAGCATGTAGCGCACGACGCCCCTGTCGGAGGAACAAGACAAAAGTTTTAGCGGCACCGTGCCTATAAAAGGAGCATCGATACGCCATGGCAAGCACAGCTCGAAGGCAGGGAGAGTTTCAACCCCATGGATGGAGGAAAGGGTTGGGAAATCTTCCGTGGTGGAGCTTCTCGAAGATGTCGTTGGTGCTCACGCCCTACGGCATCTTCGGAAGCTCCGCCTCGGAAAAATTTCCCTGTAAGCCCGTGAAAGACTTTTTATATTAGTTATTCAATTTCAAACACTTTTCATATTAATAGTTTTCTCAAATTCTAAAATATACAAAAAGAATATTAATCAATATAGTTTTAATTGTAAATGGCAAAATAGTTAATAGTTTGGATAGTTAAAATAATTAATTTTGAAAATAGAAAATAGTTTTGAATTAGTTATTCAATTTCAAACACTTTTCATTTTCATAGTTTTCTCAAATTCTAAAATATATAAAAAGAATATTAATCAATATAGTTTTAATTGAAAATGGCAAAATAGTTAATAGTTTGGATAGTTAAAATAAATAATTTTGAAAATAGAAAATAGTTTTGAATTAGTTATTCAATTTCAAACACTTTTCATTTTCATAGTTTTCTCAAATTCTAAAATATGCAAACAGATAACTATTTATAAAATAAATAAAACAAAAAACAGAAAATAGGCCTTTAGTCCCGGTCCGAGCCACAGGCCGGGACTAAAGGCCCTGTTGCTGAAACCCCCCGGCCGAGGCCTTTAGTCCCGGGCAGTGGCTCAAACCGGGACTAAAGAGACTAAAGACCTGGGGGTATAAAACGGCTCTCCTTCGTCCCAACCGGCCGGGACTTACGAAAAATCGCGCGCGAGGAGCTTTGGGTCGCCGCCAGGCTGCCGAAATCGAGCTCGCCGCCGACGTCCGCGCGCACGCCCGCCTGCGACGCCGCCGCCGCCGCCCGCACCCACGCCCGACCGCGTCGCCGCCGCCCGATCGACCGCAGCGCCGCCGCCCGAGCCGCAGCGCCGCCGCCACCGCCGCACCAGCGCCCGCCGCCGCCGCCCAAGCCCCGCCGCCGCCGCCTCCCCGCGCCAGCCGCCGCCCCGCCCGAACATCTCGCCGGCGCCCCCTGCAGGTTAATTAATTAGTTAGGTTTTAGTTAGGGTTTAGTTAGTTAGTTAGGGTTTAGTTAGGTACTATTAGGTTAATTGTTAGTATTTTTTGTAGTTAGTTTATTAGTTTATTTTTTGTAGTTAGTTTATTATTAGCTAGCTAGTTAGGTTAATTGTTAGTATTTTTTGTAGTTAGTTTGTTAGTTTATTTTTTGTAGTTAGTTTATTAGTTTATTTGTTAGCTAGCTAGTTAGGTTAATTGTTAGTATTTTTTGTAGTTAGTTTGTTAGTTTATTTTTTGTAGTTAGTTTATTAGTTTATTTGTTAGCTAGCTAGTTAGGTTAATTGTTAGTATATTTTTGCAGTTAGTTTGTTAGTTTATTTTTTTGTAGTTAGTTTGTTAGTTTATTTTTTGTAGTTAGTTTATTAGTTTATTTGTTAGCTAGCTAGTTAGGTTAATTGTTAGTATTTTTTGTAGTTAGTTTGTTAGTTTATTTTTTTGTAGTTAGTTTGTTAGTTTATTTTTTGTAGTTAGTTTATTAGTTTATTTGTTAGCTAGCTAGTTAGGTTAATTGTTAGTATTTTTTGTAGTTAGTTTGTTAGTTTGTTAGTTTATTTTTTTGTAGTTAGTTTATTTGTTAGCTAGCTAGTTAGTTTATTAGTTAATCAAATATCGATATTGTTTCATATAGCGTCAATAATTGAAATACAAATGTTGGTATTTTGCAGAAACTATGGATCCACATAGCAGGAACCTAGAAGAGGAAGAACTTCTCGAAGATATAATCAAAGACGCCCCCGACGTTGAACCTGCTGAATCTCCGTCGTCATATCTGAACCCCTCCGGAGATGGAATGGAGGTCGACCAACACGAAGATGAAGCCGACAGGGCAGGCGATAGCTCCGATGATGGAGAAAGCGATAGCTCCGCTCATGGAGAAGCCAGTGGACAAATAACGAAGTCCGGCGAGGTATACATATGAAGTTCGGCAAGCAGTTGTAATATGTGAAAAATATTGGAGATAGCTCTATATTGTATACATATACATTAATTTGACGAATGTTTCTCCCTCTTAGGCCTCCACATCGAGCAAAGCTACGAAACGAGGCCCGACCAAAAAGTTGGATGCACGGACGCATTACACCTTTGAGGTGATATTGCCTGCGGGCGAACCCAAGCTTCCTAAGAATGCTGCTAACACATTCAAGAAGCAATGCGGAGTTCTCATTAGGGATCACGTCCCGATCAGCGTTCGGGAGTGGAACAAGCGCAAAGGGGCAGCCGATAGTGACTATGTCGTCGAAAGGTACAAAGATAATCTTTGTAATGATCTCATGTCACATTTCAACCTGCCAGAATGTGAGAATGAAGACGCCGCAAAAAAACTGAGGGCCAAAGTCAAGCAGTGGACTCTAAAGAAGATGGCTGAACTGTTCCGTAGCTGGAAGAAGAAACTATGGAAAAACTATTTGAAGACAAAGAAAGTGCCAGTATTCGAGGGTATCTAGCCAAGCAGGCGAATCACTGGAAGGCATTTTAGGAGTACAAGCAGTCAGAAGATGCCAAGGCATTATCAGAAAAGAACAAGAAAAATGCCGACAAGAAGAAATATCACCACACGCTGGGGCCAGGGGGGGCTATGAGACTGCCATCCCAAAGTGGGATAAGAAAGAGCAAGATATGCTAGCTAAAGGGATCATACCTGAACCCATCCGTGATGAGTGGGAATTGAGAGCAAGAAATTGGTTCCTTGCGCATGGTGGTTCATACGACGAAGAAATAGGGGACCTTATCTGCAGTGACGGTCTTAGGATACCCAGGGAGAATTGGAAAAAAATAGTGAAAGAAATTAAAGAAGGAAAAAGACAGTTCACTCCAGATAGAGAGAAAGATTTGCTCACACTGGTCCTCGGCAATGACGAACATGGAGGACGAACGCGAGGCTTCGGTCCTTCTTACCCGTGGTGGCTTGGGTTTGCCAGAGACCAAGACACTTACAGAAGCCGAGCGAGAGCAAAGAAGCGATAGCAGGATGAGGAAAATGATAAGTTCAACCAGTTGCTTGCCAGTCTTAACGAGCAACAGAAGCAAATTGACAAGCTTAGAGGAGTAGTGCGCCAGGAAGATCCTGCACTCGATATTATCGCCGCCCCATCTAAGCGGAAAAGCAGCGTGGCTGAATCTGAGGCCCCGACCGACGATGCACGAAGAATGATAGAGGGCGGTCCCGGCTACCCCGTGGATGGAATCAAGGAGTCAACATCATGTGAACTCCATCAGAGAATCAAGAACATATCCATGAAGGTGGCCGTCGGACAAGCTTTACCTTCTGGCCCTGATGTACGCTGGCATGGCCGTGAGATTCCAGCTGGCTATGCTAAAGTCGGGGTGGATGAAATCGTGTCGGGGTTTCATGATATGGAGCTCGACATAGCTGGACCCAAAGATGAGAGGACACTCGGAGAAGTACAGGGTGGAGTCATCCTATGGGACAAGAACTAGATCAAGCTTCCAGGCTCGGCCCCAAGGACAACACCGCCTCCAAGTCGTCGCAGGTCACCTACACCTCCATCACCTCCAAGCCCTCCACATGACGACGGCCACCACAACACGAGTCCATCTCGATCACCGCCGCCGGACTTGGGTCGGCCGTCTCCGCCGCCGCCCGCTAAGGATACTAAGCGGAAGCGTGCCAGCAAGAACGCTCCGTCGATGAGTTCTAAGCGACGGAGCTCCCCAAAGCGCAAACTGTCGCCCCTCCCAAAGGTACCTCATGCTAATCTTCCCATCAGACCTTATGATCGTACCCCCGAGGAAAACGCCAGGATAGCAAAGGAACATTATGATGCGCAGATGAAAAAGAAGGAACCCGAGCCCCGCCCGAAATACACCGAGAAGCAAATAGCATATGCAAAATACTTACTGACCCTTCCATCACAGTATGACTTGCACCATAAGCCTGACGACTATACACGCGCATTGCAGAAGGAAGGGAAAAAGAGCAGATCACGTGCAAGTGCAAGTGGGAGCAAATCAAGTTCAACAACAAGCAAAAAAAGATCAGACGTTCCTCAGCTTGGACAACAGGCCAAACAGTCGATCCCACCCCTCAGGGTGTTACCCGAGAATGTTTCCTCTCTGGTGCAGGGGCAAGATTTGGAATTAGCAAAGAAGTAGGCGGCTGAATGGGGTATAAGTGTTGAAGACGTTCTGGCTTCCCAAGACGACAGGTTACCCAAGGCTGTAGTAGCCCCTAAGCCGCAGTTTGTCATGGGAGCGCCTTTGGTCAGCAAAGATAAGTTTGATGATCTCCCAACAAATATGCGTTACTTGCATATATGGTACTTAAGTGAAGCAAAGAATGGGAGAACGATGATCGTGGCGCGTGTCCCACGGGAGTACTACGGCCGTCCCGAAGACATCCATATCGACTTTGATGAACTCTTCCAGATGTACAATGGCGACGCCCTCGACAAATCGCTTATGAGTTGCTATTGTCTGTAAGTTTTTCAATTCGTTGTCTACATATAACTTGTTCAGTTATTTCAATTCATTGTCTATATATAACTTGTTCCGTTCTGACTTGTACTCTATTATGCAGAATGAAGATTCTGGAATGTAAAAATAGGAACATCCTAAATATTGGGTTTATTGACCCAGATAAAATACATATAAAGACGCTAACTGATAACCCCAAGGAGACGGAGGAAAACCTTCTAAGGTTTCTAACAGATCAAAATTTCTGTGACCACATACTGTTTCCATACAACTTCAGGTGAGGGTCTTACTCTGTTGTGTCCATTCACTTATAAGTGTAATTGATAAGTTACTGACATATATATATATATATACATGTGCAGCTACCACTGGATTTTGTTGGACATTCAAATTGATAAGGGAAGAGTTGATGCCTTCGACCCATTATCGAGACCCTTGGAAGAGTTCCAAAGCCTGCAGGACATGCTCCAAGGGTAATTTCAATCATTCTTGCACTCTATCGGTCTCTTTCGATGATTTTCTGATATATCAATTAATGAAAAACTTAGCAAATCATTTTCCTTGTCGGGCAAGGTTTGGAAGCGGTTCAAGTGCGTGACTGACGGTATCGAGCATGAGAAGCTGACCTTTAGAGCGGCTCAGGTAAGTAGTAGTATGATATACTTCTATTTTCAATACATTTATGATGCTAGATTATTATTTTGATTATATTCTATTCTCGTAAAGTGCGACCAGCAGCCACGGGGGACGCATCTATGTGGATACTATGTTTGCGAGTCCATTCGCATGTTTACCTCTGAGCATAAGGATTACAGATACGACGTAAGCAATAAACATTCACACCTCTATTTTTACCCGTCATTCTTTGTTATCATGATTGACATTCATATTCACCTCCTCTTCTTATATAGTACACGGCCATGCGGAAGAAGTACCTATCAGAGCAATGCGCGATTGCTGTTGTAGAGGAGCTTGCGGCCTTTCTGAGGACAGAAGCTATAGACGACAAAGGACGATTTAGTGTAGCTAGGGGCCATTACTAATGTTGGTCCATGTAATCGAATAGACGGGCTCTAGTCCCGATAATTCTGATCTCCATATAATTGTATATATATGCTCGCTTGTAAGATAAGTTAATCTTATATATATATGCATAAACATGTATATTTAGAATTATACGAAAACTAATTCCCGAACACCAAACAAGGCACCAAATGAGGCATCACGTTAATCCCCCGAACACCTAAACCCTAAAACCCTAAAACGATAAAACAAAAAACAAGATCTGCAGAAAATCTTTAGTCCCGGTCTGTGTTACGACCCGGGACTAAAGGGCCTGCCCCTGAGGGCGCTCCCAGGCACCCACGTGGAGCTCCTTTGGTCCCGGCTTGGAACAGGGCCGGGACTAAAGGTTAGGCCTTTAGTCCCACCTGTTTGGTCCCGGTTGGGGAACCGGAACTAAAGCCCCTTACGGGCCGGGACTATAGGCCATGTCCCCATTAGTGATGGTAACCTAGCAGAGGTGGGGGTAGGTGAAAGGAGGTGACTCGGCGACTTGTCGTAGATGTGTTAGATCATCTCCAACGGAGGCCCCCTAAACCTCACTCATCTATATGTTTTAGTCAGCACAACGGCCCTAAGGGCCTCTTTGTTTGGGTCAGATGTGCTGCCCTAAGGGCCTTGTATCCGGTCACAATATGCCTCGTAAAAATATCTCCACAATCCTATCAGAAGCCTAGACAAAGCCTTTAAATGGGTCCATCGCACACAGTTCAATGACAATGAGCTCAATCATAGGCTGATATCAGGATTTTTTATCCCCAAAGCTATGCTTCAAAGAACCACCTTCATCAAGGGCACAACATGTATGCGCTGACATTTTCTGATGAAAGATCTTGCATTTCACCAGAGTGCGTGATATCTCCATTTAATATAGTGTTTTTTGAGGTGCTTTTATTTGGATTTTATTTGGTTTCAATGAATTTCAAATTCTAATTAACACTATTTAACCGAAAACAAAGAAACCTTGTATTTTCATGTGAGTTTTGGGAATTAAGCACCTTTGGAAGGGAATCAATGCATTAAGTGGATATTTCAAGAAAATCAAGCAAATTCCTATTTGGAAGAATCGTCGTCAGGATTCCAGAACAACTTAACAACCATCGGTACGGTCGTGGATGCCCATACACGGTGACCATATAGCGTGCTGGGCCTCCGCCTCATCAAAAGGGACATATTTCGTGAAGGCAAGTAGGAGACACACAACAGCCACCATTTGCCTCACGATTGAAGAAAAGAGATCTGGAGAAGAAGAACCCACCCTTTCATCTTTGCTACGATTTTGCTCTTCAAGATCCATTACTCCCCCATCATAGAACTTGCATAAAGAGGTTCATATGTGTAAACCTTATTAACAACAAGACTTGAGATTGAGTTTGTTTGATCCTTGTTCTTATTGTGGCTTGCTACGATAATATCAAGATGAACCATAATCTTATTATCTATATATCTTTGTGTTATTCTCCTCTAACGTGCGAGTAATCTCCTTAGGAGTGGGAAATGCAGGGAATTGGTGAGATGTGATGTGCCATAATTGCATTTCGTAATATTGTGAATTTTATTCTTGTTATTGTTTATGATTTTTACTATCTATGTTTTGTATAATGCTTGTTGGCTAATGAAGGGCCCAAACAACATGATCCGAGGACTTGCATGGATAAGAACTTGTTGTCTAGCGAATCCGCGGACTCCTAGTGAGAGTGGAGATATCAGAGAGAAGCAAAAACAATTTGAGGATAACGAGGATCCAAAAACCTTAATGTGTTAGTATGGTCTCACGACCTTAATCATTCGCGCTGACCATGGGCCTATGGTAACATGCCTCAAGACAATAGTATTGGTTGATCCTTGCATGGAGGAGATTGATTGTTGCAGAGGTTGCTCACCTACTTGTGTCACAATAAGAGGGGTTATATTTACATACTTATTTCATTCATCATTTACTCATTCGGCACACTCACTATTGGATGAACCGAGTTTCTCCATGCCTAATATGTTTTCTGCAGGAAACTCTTAACAAGCTTTGTTACTTTTCATTTATGTTATTTTACTTTTTAGTTCACGCTCGATACTCTTTCTAGCAAATCGTTCTCCACTCACCACTTTCCTTTTCAATACTTGCAGTCAATTCACTCAAGACCAGTGATACCTTGGGTGTGACAAAAACGTCCATAATAAGCAGTTGTTTACGCTCCTTCATTGAGATTTGACATAAAATTGAAACAATACTTCTGCGCATATTTGCTCTGAACGAACCTGTTATCTTGCAGGCTATCAGAGTGCGCGCATACTTGTCTTCGATGTCCAGCCAACTATCTCACTATCGGTTGACGACTTCTCACTAGCGGGATCTCGGAGAAGATTTTGGACCTTGTTTCCTCACCGCTTCCGCTATCTGTATTGCCCCTCCATCAATCCCATCGACTGAACATGCTATAATATGTCAGGGCCGTATGCATCAGTGTCTTCCACCCATGCGCCATCGGCTGAATTAGGTAGGCCCGTATCAGATCGCCGCCTCCATCTTCCGCCATTCCAGCATGTGCGTGTCGCAACACTTGACAGGCGATATGGCAAAACAACAACTAGGTCACCACTCGCCTATGTGAGATCAAATCTGGTGTCGTATTCTGATCCACCTCCAAGAGGGCTAATCGAAAGCCTTCTCGCCGCCACCAGCCGGAACTTGTGAAGCAAAGGAGCATGCCAGACAAAGAGGCCGCACCCGCCGCACCGAGCCGAGGAACCGCTATGAAAGATCCCTGCTGCCACCTTCATGTGCATCCACGCGGCTTCATCGATGAGGCCTCAATAGGCGGCAAGGAGATGAGAAGGGGCAGAATGGCGGCTGGGGTGGTTAGGGTTTGCCCTAGAGACGACTTAGGATGGGTCTTAGCTTTGTTCTTATCTGTAGGGCATGAGTATGTAGTCATTTCCCCCCTACGAACAAGCCACGAGTCCGTGATGAACCGTGCCCTACTATCTTTTGGGTGTTGTTCTCGAAGGTAGGTAGCATTCATAATTACTAGATAAATTTATGGTGTCGATGACACATGCATGCACTCTTGCGCTAGATAGAGTGACCACATCCTCATGAGAGTGGTTCAAGTCTGTAGAGGTTGTAGAGAATGTCTTCAAAATCGATGGTAAATATTTTATTCCTCCACTTCACCAAAAAATTATATATTTCTAGTATCTCCACCGTGAAAAATGGTGTAAAATTTTATATAGACTCTTGAGCTCTTGTGGAACTCTCTTTACCTCGTCTTCCATGATCAACTTGACGCACCCTTTTAATTTACTATTGATACGTCTCAAACGTATCTATAATTTTTGATGCTCCATGCTTGTTTTTACACCATTTGCCTTGTGTTTCGTTACACTTCGTGGCGTTTTTATGCGATTTCCGGAACTAACCTATTGACAAGATGCCACAGTGCCAGTTCCCTGTTTTCTGCTGTTTTTGTGTTTCAGAAAAGCTACACAGGAAATATTCTCGGAATTGGACGAAACAAGTTCCTGAAGTCTTATTTTTCCCAGAAGCTTCCAGAGATCCAAAGAGGCGAAGGAGAGGGGCCACAGGCCGCCCTCACACTATGCTCGCGCGCCTGCCCCTGGCCCGCGCCACCTAGGTGTGAGGAGGCCTGGGCCACTCCTGACGACGCCCCTTCGCCTATAAGAAGCCTCGGGACGGAAAACCCTAAACGATTCGACGATTTTTCCAGAACAGTTCCGCAGCTCCGCCGCCATCGCCGACGAATTTCGGGGGACAGAAGTCTCTGTTCCGGCACCCTGCCGGAACGGGGAAGTGCCCCCGGAGCCATCTCCATCGGTCTCCATCGCCGTCTCCGCCGTCTCCATCGACCTCACCGCCATCTCCATCAACCTTGCTGTCTCCTATGATGAGGAGGGAGTAGTTCATCCCCGGGGCTGAGGGCTCTACCGGTAGCTATGTGGTTCACCTCTCTCTCCCATGATGTGATCTTTATGTGATCGTGAGCTTTGTATCATGTTGAACAAGTAGATGTTATTATTCAGATATTATGTGTACTCTAGTGGTATTATTAAAGTAATCTATTCTTCCTGCCATGGTGTAACGGTGATAGTGCGTGCATCGTGGTGGTACTTGGTCTAGGCTATGATTGTGATCTCTTATGGATTATGAGAATAATTATTGCTATGATAGTATTGATGTGATCTATTCCTCCTTTCATGGTGTAATGTTGATAGTGTGCACCGTGTTAGTACTTGTTCTAAGTTGCAATGATATCTATCTTGAGTTGTGCTTTGATTTGGATATCTCTATGAGTGGTGTTTGTCAAGTACTTGATGAACTTTAAGGGGTGCTTCTGTAGCCACTACACAATGATTAGTGTTATTCAATAGGAGAGTAATTCAGAGTACCATAGTGGAGAGAAGTTGTTTATTTGTTCAATCGTGTTATATTTGTTGGGAGTGTGTCCACTAGTGAAAGTATGATCCCTAGGCCTTGTTTCCAAGCTTTGCACACCGTTTACTTACTGTTTTGTTACTTGTTTGCTTGCTGCCATTTTTATTCCAGATTGCATTTACTACTTATAATCATCTATACCACTTGTATTTCACTATCTCTTCGCCGAACTAGTGCACCTATACATCTGACAAGTGTATTGAGTGTGTTGGGGACACAAGAGACTTTCTGTATCGTAATTGCAGGGTTGTTTGAGAGGGATAGCTTTGACCTCTTCCTCCCTGAGTTCGATAAACCTTGGGTGATCCACTTAAGGGAAACTTGCTGCTGCTCTACAAACCTCTGCACTTGGAGGCCCAACACTGTCTACAAGAACAGAAGCGTGTGTAGACATCAAGCTCTTTTTTGGCGCCGTTGCCGGGGAGGTAAGGTAAAAGGTGCTCGCATCCTCCTGTGTGAGTGCTCGGAGTTATTTCCTTTAGATTCTGCAATTACATCTTTTTGTTTCTTGTTTTTATTTTCACTAGTTAGGCTTAATGGAAAACAAAGAGTTCTTTAGTCTTTTTCCTGATTTTAGATTTGAAGAGAAAATTGAAAATCCTTTGGAGCTTATTTCGCATAGCAATGTTATTAGTACGAATGCTTTGAATACCGTTAATGCTAATGCTATAGAAAAGTCTAAGCTTGGGGAAGCTGGTTTTGTTAAGTATGATATTTTTAGTTCCCCAGCTTTAGTGGAGAAAGTTTGCTCTGATAATATTTTATCTCCCATATGTGATGTTTCTAGTGATGCTTGTGCTCCTCATCCTTTTAAAATACCTACAAAGATTGTTGAACATGTTAGGGATAACTGCTATTTAGGAGATGGAACTGTCCATCCTGGTGATCATTTGCTTTTTATACATGAATTATGCGAGTTGTTCCAGTGTGCAGGTATTTCAATAAACCAAGTTAAGAAGAAGCTATTCTCTTTATCACTGAAAGGCAGAGCTAAGGAATGGTATAAAACACTGGAGGATGGTCGATCTATTGACTGGGAGGAAATTGAACCTCTCTTTTATTCTAAATTCTATCCTTCTAGTCAGGTTTATAAAGATAGGAATTACATTTATAATTTTCATCCGCATGAGGGAGAAAGCATTGCCCAAGCTTGGGGAAGATTGAAGTTACTAATGCATAAATGTCCTATTCATGATCTTCCCCGTAATATTGTTATTAATAATTTTTATGCAAGGCTTTCAGAAAATTACAAGGACTATCTAGATGCATGCTTTGATGGGTCTTTCACAAGCAAGGATGTCGACACCAAGTGGGATCTGCTTGAAATAATTCAAAACAATATTGAAGATTGGGATAGCGATAAAGGTAAATGATCAGGTATGAATTACGAGTTTGATTGCATTAAGTCTTTCGCTGAAACTGCTAATTTTCAAGAGCTTAGTGCTAAATATGGTCTTGATCCTCAAATTATGGTTGACTGCTTTAAAGCCTTTGCTTCCCATATGAATGTTCCTAAATGAAATGGGGACGTGTATCATGAACCTTTTAAGGACACTTGCATAGAAAGTGATATTGTTATTGATGATTGCAATAAACATGCTCAAACTTCTAAAAGTCCTATTTCTTATAAGCATGTTAATTTTTATGGAGTACATAGACCTTGTGAACAGAGTTACAACAAGGAAGATTATTGCATCACCCACGCAAATGAAGAAACCAGTATGTGGCTCAAGGACCTAGATGTGCTTGGTGAAAGGGTTTGTGAGCTTTATCCTTTTCTTTGTGAATTTTGCGGTGAAAAGGGTCACTTTAATTTTCAATGCCCAATTAATCGAACGAGTACCACAAATTTGTATTGTGATGATAAGATTACTCTCAATCAGCATGATGAGCTTACCTTGTTTTTGAATTGTGAAGAGATATCTAGAAAGATTTCTTTGGTTGATATGAGAGATGTTGATATTAATAGCACCCTTCGTGGTTGTCGTCTCTATTGTGCTAAAGATTGCCTCGCAAATACTTATTTACAAGATCTTATAAAACATGATGTTTTGCCAAGCTATGACAGGACTAATAGATGTTTCAATCTTATTAATAGAGAGGAGGAATCCTCCAAAATTTCTTCTGTTGTTCCTGTCAGCAAACCAGATTATGTGGAGAAGATGCCTTTCCCTCCTAGAGAATATGTGAAGAAGATGCCCTTCAAGTCTCTCCCTCCTAAAGGAGAGAGTAAGAAGAGTATGAAGAAGAAGAAGAGGAGTAAGAGGCGAGAGGACACGGTATCTTCCCCTAAGCGTTATGATCCTGCTATAGATTATGATAATTCTGATTGGGATGATGTTCCTATGCCTATTACTTATGTTAGTGATCATGATTGGGAAAAGCACTCTACTTTTGATATTGAAAATCTTTTTGGTACCAATTCTAAGGTTAATAATTGTTGTACCATTAGTGCTATCCATGCTCCTTCTTATGATGATATGTTTGATGAATATGCTTTGCGACATAGTAGTTCTCCATCTCTTGATGATACTAAGCCTCTAGTTTATGATGATGATTATAATGTTTTCAATTCACCTACTTTTGAGGAGAAAAATAGTTATGATTATAATATGCCTCCTGTCTTTGATGATTATGGTGATGAGAATAATTATTCTGTTGAATCTGCTCCTACTACTATTGTTCCTGTGGTGAGTATTAATTCTTTTATGCATGTGGCTCATGATAAGGATGCTTTATGTTATATTGTTAGTTCTATTCATGATGCTACTGAAAGTTATTATGAGAGAGGGAAACATGGTTTGATGGATCTCAACAATATTAAGTTTCCCCTCTTTATGTTGCAAATCTTGAAGTGGCACTTGTTTTATCTATCCATGCTTGCTACTATGTGCCTCGTTGATTTATTTTCTTACAAGATTCCTATGCATAGGAAGTGGTTTAGATTTAAATGTGTTTCATATCTACTTTTTGATGCTCTCTATTGCTTTAAGTTCCTATATGGCGCCTTTGCCTCAAGCTCTTATATGGCGCCCACATGAGCATCTTTGCAAATTACTGCGCCTAGCTCAAAGGCGTTAAAGAAAAGCACTCTTGGGAGATAACCCATTGTTTATTTTCAGTACTTTTTCTTTTATTTGAGTCTTGGAAGTTATTACTACTGTAATGACCGCTCCTTATCCTTTTTATTTCATTGTTGTGCCAAGAGAAGCCTCTAATTTGAGTGAGGTAAAGATTTGGGGATGTTGCTGTCCTGAAACTGTTTTCGGTGCTGCACCGTAAAAATTCGTGAAAATTCTCTGTATATCTTTTGGACCTGAAATTTCTTGAGCATATGCCCCAGGTTATATCCAAACTTTCATTAGTTGAACACTTTTTGATTTGAGCAACAAAAAACCCCTCAAAAATTCGACCTTTGTCAGCTGTTCTGTTTTGACAGATTTCTGCCAATATTTGTGTTTGCCGCTTTATCGCTTTCTTTTTGAGTTCTTTTGATCACGGAACTTTTGGGGAAGTTGCCACAGTAGTATATGCTTAATATGTGGTGGTTTTAGGTTGAAACCTGAAGCAAAAAGGGTTGATTCTATGTTATGCTTACACTAATGTTGCTAATAGAATTGTGTTTAGTTTTGTATGAAGGAAGTTTTCAAGTGTAGGGATTGGAGAATGATGAGATGAGATGAAGAATGGACAAAAGCTCAAGCTTGGGGATGCCCATGCATCACCCCAAGAAATATCCAAGAAGTACAAGCGTCAAAGCTTGGGGATGCCCCCGAGGCACCCCTTCTTCATCGGCAAAAATCAGGTCACCTTTCAAGACACTATATTTTTATTGCTTCATGCACTATGCATTTTTCTTGGAGCATCAGTTGTTTTAGTTTTCTTAGTTAGCTTAGTTTTGTTTGCTGCAATAAATGGTTAGATCACATCATGTTTCTTTTGGAGGAGATGAACTCGCTTTTCATTTGCCAAGAACACTCAGTTTTTCACTCTTATCGTTCACCGAGTGTTCTTCTTTTTCTGCTACTGCTTTTGGTTTTCGTTTTCGCCTTGATTTGCGTTCAGACCTTGTCATATCTTTTCATCAAGGTGTATTTTTGCCTCTGATCTTTATTGGTTTTCATCAAAAGAGGTGTTTATAAAAATTTCAAATGGTGTTGGAAAAGCAAAAAGCTTTGTGCAAAATAGTGGTACAAGAAGGAGCTTGTGTAGACTGCGGCTTAGGCTTTTTCATATCATGCTTGATGTCTTTTTGATAGTATGCTTAGTGGTTTTGTTGTAGCATGACTTGTCTCAAATAACTGAGATTGCTTAATGAGCCTTTGAAAAAATCATGCGTTGTTTTTATTGTATGGAAGCATTATTTTGGTTTTCTCCTTGATGCTTTATTTGGGTTGACTTGGCGCATGCTCACACATGTTAGACTCTTACAAAGTCGCCAATAGCCTTCATGATCATTTAGTTTTTGACTTTTGATGCCATCTTATGCTTCTTTTAATGTCGCTTTGTCGCTTTGCATGATTATGGCCATTATTGCTCTCTTAGTTGGTCGCTCCTAGTATTTTGCTAGCCCTCGCCTTGTACTGAGTATGAGCTCTACTCGTGCATCCAACTCCTAGAAACCAAGTTTGCCATTGTGTCCACTATAAATTCCTATGCATGGTATTTGCAAGCCATTCCAAGTAAATTTTCATGTGCTACCTTTCAAAAAACCTTCAAAATACTTCTCATTTTGTGACACTGTTTTTAGCTCATGGGGACGTAGTGGTCGGATTTGCTATCTTCCATATTGCTTATTCCAAAAAAAAAAAGAAAAAAAAGGGGCACTCCTCCATGGAATGTGAATGTTGGTGGGCACCCGATGGAATCGGTTAGCCATGGTTTGTGAAAGGAAAAAAGGTGGGGAGGAGTGCCAAGCTTCAGAAAAGAGCACAAAAGTGCCAATCTCTCTCTCAAAAACTTGCTTCATTTTTGTATGGAAGATAGTAAGAGCCCCATTGCCAGTCGTTGACAAAAGCAACCACCTCTCAAAACTCAAGTTTTATCTCTCTGTTTTACAAATGAAAAGCTCTAGCACATGTTTAATTACTGCTTCCCTCTGCGAAGGGCCTTTCTTTTACTTTTATGTTGAGTCTCCACCTTCTATCTTTATGCACCGTCTAAGAGAGCATAGTTGTCATTCTGAGTATAATGTGCATTGTCCCAAAGTTTTCATTGATTGATTCATATTGTTGGTTTCACTTGTTCTCAAATTATTTGTATCTAGTCGCCCTCTTAAACTTGAAGGTGTCCTATGCATTTATGTTTTGCTCTCTATGAAGGACAAGCTGAAAACCATTTGTATGTTTTTCCTTATGATTTGAACACACGTTTGACTTTCATTGTTTCATTTTCATAATCTTTTGTTTGTGTTTATTTTCATGTTTACAACATGGTTGCTAAGTTCTTCTATCGAGATTATGTCTTTCATGCCCATGTTTTAAGTTCTTATGATCCCAACTCACAATGCTTACATATATGATCAAGATTGTGTAGGTGCATGTCACCTCAAAAATTATTTATTTTGTTATCACTTACCTACTCGAGGACGAGCAGGAGTTAAGCTTGGGGATGCTAATACGTCTCAAACGTATCTATAATTTTTGATGCTCCATGCTTGTTTTTACACCATTTGCCTTGTGTTTCGTTACACTTCGTGGCGTTTTTATGCGATTTCCGGAACTAACCTATTGACAAGATGCCACAGTGCCAGTTTCCTGTTTTCTGCTATTTTTGTGTTTCAGAAAAGCTACACAGGAAATATTCTTGGAACTGGACGAAACAAGTTCCTGAAGTCTTATTTTTCCCAGAAGCTTCCAGAGATCCGAAGAGGCGAAGGAGAGGGGCCACAGGCCGCCCTCACGCTATGCTCGCGCGGCCTGCCCCTGGCCCGTGCCACCTAGGTGTGAGGAGGCCTGGGCCACTCCTGACGACGCCCCTTCGCCTATAAGAAGCCTCGGGACGGAAAACTCTAAACGATTCGACGATTTTTCCAGAACAGTTCCGCAGCTCCGCCGCCGTCGCCGACGAATTTCGGGGGACAGAAGTCTCTGTTCCGGCACCCTGCCGGGACGGGGAAGTGCCCCCGGAGCCATCTCCATCGGTCTCCATCGCCGTCTCCGCCGTCTCCATCAACCTCACCGCCATCTCCATCAACCTTGCTGTCTCCTATGATGAGGAGGGAGTAGTTCATCCCCGGGGCTGAGGGCTCTACCGGTAGCTATGTGGTTCACCTCTCTCTCCCATGATGTGATCTTTATGTGATCGTGAGCTTTGTATCATGTTGAACAAGTAGATGTTATTATTCAGATATTATGTGTACTCTAGTGGTATTATTAAAGTAATCTATTCCTCCTGCCATGGTGTAACGGTGACAGTGCGTGCATCGTGGTGGTACTTGGTCTAGGCTATGATTGTGATCTCTTATGGATTATGAGAATAATTATTGCTATGATAGTATTGAAGTGATCTATTCCTCCTTTCATGGTGTAATGTTGACAGTGTGTGCACCGTGTTAGTACTTGGTCTAAGTTGCAATGATATCTATCTTGAGTTGTGCTTTGATTTGGATATCTCTATGAGTGGTGTTTGTCAAGTACTTGATGAACTTTAAGGGGTGCTTCTGTAGCCACTACACAATGATTAGTGTTATTCAATAGGAGAGTAATTCATAGTACCATAGTGGAGAGAAGTTGTTTATTTGTTCAATCATGTTATATTTGTTGGGAGTGTGTCCACTAGTGAAAGTATGATCCCTAGGCCTTGTTTCCAAGCTTTGCACACCGTTTACTTACTGTTTTGTTACTTGTTTGCTTGCTGCCATTTTTATTCCAGATTGCATTTACTACTTATAATCATCTATACCACTTGTATTTCACTATCTCTTCGCCGAACTAGTGCACCTATACATCTGACAAGTGTATTGAGTGTGTTGGGGACACAAGAGACTTTCTGTATCGTAATTGCAGGGTTGTTTGAGAGGGATAGCTTTGACCTCTTCCTCCCTAAGTTCGATAAACCTTGGGTGATCCACTAAAGGGAAACTTGCTGCTGCTCTACAAACCTCTGCACTTGGAGGCCCAACACTGTCTACTAGAACAGAAGCGTGTGTAGACATCAACTATCGGTCTCAGACCTCCTACAAATACTTAAAAAAAGACTTTTTGTTTCCCTTTTCTTTATTGGTCTCAGTGCCACCTGATTGGTTCTTCGGTGGCCTGCCTGCGGCATATTTGGATGTCAATTTTGTTGGCGGTGGATTTCTGTGCCCGCTTTTGCCCGTGATCATGGGCACGCCCAAGCCCGGGGAGGAAAACAAGCATTTTCCATATTAGTAGCAAACCAAACGGTGTCCAGAAAAGTAGAGCCGTAAGGTTAACAATTTGATAAGGCTACTATTGGTACCCATCGAAACAGGCACCTATTCTTCTTTTCTGGTTCAGCCATCTTGGGGGCGACCATAACTGCATCTACTATGTAAGCGTTCACGTGAACTTTGGCGGCAAACATCCCTAAAACTGCTAGCCGGTAGGTGATCCGGATCCCTGAATCTTCCCAACTGGTGTTGGACACATTCGTGGTAACTTTTGTGGCAAAACGGTGGCCTGAACTTTGAACAGCTCGTCGTTGCGTGTGTCTCTGTATACGCAGTAGTATTACCTATGCTGATTGTTGAAATCTGTGAGGCTAGTACCACACGTCCACACGTTAACAGTACATCTTGGCCACAAGTCTGTAACCATTGAAATCTTCAGACTAAGCTGATTTTGTTGCGAATATGTTAAGTGCCACTTGTTCAAAAATTCAGTAGTTTAAGTGCAGCAGTTGACTCCACCTGGGGAATCTGGCCTTCATGTGTATATTGCATGTTGGCTCGTCCCCGACTTCATTATCTGCATGGTGTGTTACCCAAGTGCTTGCGAACTCAGGTTTTAGCTGCGTGTGGAAAACCCCACCGAATGATGTTATTGCATCATATGATTGCTACATTTTTTTAGAAGAAAACTACATTGTATACGAACTTACCGGTGCCATCCCGAAGTATCCATTGCTCCCCGTGTCCTGCATGATAGCTTTTTTCACCAACGAATTTGTCCAGACTGAAACACGGGTGCCTTCGTTGCTAATGTCCATGTCTTTCAGATCTAGTGAGTCTAGATATTTGATCTGGAAATTTAAATTCATTACATGGTTAGAGAAAAAGATGAAAAACCTTAGAAACTAAGTACGTTTCACATGAAAACATTTTGCACACAATTACAAATATAGAGCCCAAGGGATTAAAAAAGCATACCATTAGGTACAACTGGCAAGATTTGAGAATCCCTCTATCTGCATTTGACTGTGCCGCTTTGCATAACATCTTGATTACAAACTTGCACACATTAAGATGTTTAGCTTGTTTTATCCTAACAAGAGATGGATACATCCTTGGACTGATCCGTACTGCTGTGGTTGGCGCAAGCACAGAGCACATTGCATAGGTAATGAGTAGCCTCAGGTACTTTCTGTTAGCCTTCTTCATTGACTGCAATTTCTTCTTCAGTGAAGCAACTGTAGGTTGTTGCTTCCCGAGTGCATTCCCTAGTTGCTCTTTCATAAACTTTGTGGCATCTGCATCCACTTCATACCGCACTTGCAATTCTCCCCTAGGAACTCCAATCACTTTTTGTACCGAAGCTTCAGTTACAAGGATTGAACCTCTGTCAGGGAATACCATCTTGCATGACACAGGATCGAAGCTCTCCATGAGGAACTTGCACAAATCAGGTTGCAGCTTCGAGCACTTGATATCAAGCAGTCCACCGTGATGTGCAAATCTTATCAGTAACTTCTGATCATCAGATATATATGGATACAAACTGACTAGCTTCATAGGTGATGCCCGTTGGAAAGCCGCCTTTCTCGATTTGGCATGTGCCTACGAATCAAACATACATTTTAAAACGAGCATACATGAATATACATTTTTGGATCTGTGACATTGTAAAAACCAGAAAATGTATTATCTAACCTGCGACACGATAAGATTTTGTTGGTCTTCTTCATCGTCATCATGACTGGGCCCGCCTGCTTGTGCTTCTTCTTTGTGGATCTCATGGGGCTTGTCGGCTTGATCTTCTTCTTCAATGTTGTTAGAGAATTCTCTCCCTTCATCTCCAATGTTTCTTGGATATTGCATTGGTGAAATTTTACTTCTCAATGTCAGCTTCTTGCGCATCAGGCTTAGCTTAGAGTGTTTCCTTCCCGATTTGTTCATCAGTTTACTATGGCTTAATTTGGTCATTTCCACCCCTGCTTCTTTTTCCTGTATTGGAAAAGAAAAACTGTTGCAGTGCTCACATATAGAACAGAAAAAACCATCTAGCTACTATGGGGCTTATGTAGGATATACACAAAAAAACTTCCATCTAACTACTAACACATATTTTACCTATATAAAAACTGTAAAATAATAATTTAGGCTAAAATCATTGATGCACAGTGGACTGCATGTTTACGTTAGTGTAACGAATAATATACAATCCCTGCATCAAACTGTAACAGATCTGTATACAAAAACATATAAGTACCATCTATGAGCGATGAGTACCCATCGCCATATAGCTACAAATATACTATGTGTGCATGTACAGGATGTACAAATTTAAAAAGTTCCATGTAACTACTATCACATGTTTTATATCTATATAATACCTGTAAGATAATACTTGGGGCTAAAGATCCATTGCTGCATATTACCATCCATATGTTACATTACTGTAAAACAAAAATATGCATTGCCCCACTATCAAAACTACCATGACAATTAAAACATGTTCAGACTCCCTAACCCAACTTATAAGTATCATCTATGAGCGATGAGTCTACATACTATTAAACATGTTCAGTCTGTAAAAAATATGTTCAGTCTGTAGACACATGTTATGTCAATACTGCATACACTTTTGACGAGAACAGCAGGAGCTCTGCTTTTGCATTAAAGAAGGGGAGCATGGTACAAATACTACAACAAAACTGCACAACCAGTGGCAGTAACACCCGTGGTAAAAAAGAAAAAGAAGAAAAAAACTCAAGGGTCTATATCATTGCCATTAGCAAGCGCAAGCAGCTGCAGATCAGCACGAATAAGCCCAGCCAGAGCACTCATGGTTAAGGCTTCAGTTTGGAAGATTCTCCTTCCCCTCTCTTTCCAAATGTGCCAAATGATGTACCCTGAAACAGAGATCAGGGTCTTTTTGCGGTTGCTCGTCTTCCCTTGGCGAACTTTGTTCCACCATCCAGAAATGGTAGACGATGTTTGATACGTCTCCAACGTATCTATAATTTTTGATGCTCCATGCTTAGTTTTACACCATTTGCCTAATGTTTCGTTACACTTCGTGGCACTTTTATGCATTTTCCGGAACTAACCTACTAACAAGTTGCCACAGTGCCAGTTCCCTGTTTCTGCTGTTTTTGTGTTTCAGAAGTGATACACAGGAAATATTCTCGGAATTGGACGAAATAAGTTTCTGAAGTCTTATTTTGTCCGGGAGCTTCCAGAGATCCGAAGGAGAGTAGGAGGGGGACCACAGGGGCCCCACACACCAGGCCAGCGCGGCCAGGGCCTGGGCCGCGCCAGCCAGGTGTGAGGCTACCTGGCCCCACCTCTGACATCGCCCCTTCGCCTATAAAGACCTCCCGACGGGAAAAACCTAAGGACCCGATCACTTTTCCAGAACACATCGCGATCCGCCACCGCCGTCGACCCGAAGATCGGGAGGGTCCAAAAGCTCTTCCCGGTACCCTGCCGGAGAGGGGAATCGCCACCGGAGGTCTTCTTCATCGCCATGCTTGCCTCCGGAGCGATGAGTGAGTAGTCTACCTTGGACTATGGGTCCATAGCAGTAGCTAGATGGTTGTCTTCTCCACCATGTGCTTCATGTTTAGATCTCATGAGCTGCCCTACATGATTGAGATCACCGTTATGTAATTCTACATGTTTGGTTTGTTGGGATCCGATGAATATTGGTGTTATAATTGAGTTGCTGTACTGAATTTTTTTTTTCTTATCTCTATGTTGTTTATGATCTTGCATGCTCTCCGTTGTTAGTAGCTATCTTGGCCGAGTAGTTGCTAGTGACTCCAAGAGGGGGTATTTATGCTCGATAGTGGGTTCATACCTCTATTTAACCTGGGGGAGTGACAGAAACCTCTAAGGTTGTAGATGTGCTGTTGCTACTAGGGAGAAAACAACATTCATATGCTCAATGGCATATGTTTGTTTACATTACACACTTTGCTTAATGCAATTATCTGTTGTTCGCAACTTAATACTTGTGGAGTTCTCGGATTGATTCGCCACAATTGGATTATTAGTCATAGATGCAGTTGGATGGCGGTCTATGTATTTTGTTGTAATGCCCAGAGTAAATCTCATAGTGATCTTCTTGACATATCACGTTTATCTTTATTCTATCAATTGCCCAACTGTAATTTGTTTACCCAGCATGTGTTATTTATCTTATGGAGAGACACCACTAGTGAACTGTGGACCCCGGTCCTATTTCCATCATATTGCTATCACCTGTTTACTTTACTCGCATTGTTTACTTTACTCGCATACTCTACTGTTTTCTACTCGATACACTCATAACCTTTGTTTCAAGCAAACCGGTGAGATTGACAACCTCATCGCAAGATGGGAACAAAGTACTTGGTTGTGTTGTGTGCAGGTTCCGTGTTGCAGCTAGCAAGCAAAGCTTGGACGAGGCGCCATATATAAATTGTCCGAAGCTATCGCAAACTAGCAAGCATCACCTTCAGTCGTTTGTCTCTCCTCTCCAAGAACGATAAACCTTGGTTTCTTAACTGAGGGAAAACCAGCTGCTATACTCATCACACCTTCCTCTTGGGGTTCCCAACGGGCTGGTCATTCACCACGCACAAGGACCATTAGCTATTTTTCTGGCGCCATTGCCGGGGACACAAAGAAGAAGAAGCTCCCACGTCAACTACACACCAGCAACTGTTTTTCTGGCGCCGTTGCCGGGGAGGAAGTAGAAGACTTCTGCGAGGGGAGTTTTTCGCACGCACATCCTTTACTTTGTTATTGTTTTGCTTTACTTTATTTATTTTACCTGCATCGTTTTATATCAAAAACTCAAAAAAAAATAGAATCCTTGGTAGCTGTTTTTATTTGTTTGCTTTTAGTTTTGTTAAAATGAGTAATCCCGAAGTAGAAGTTCATAGTTTTAAGCAACAAGGGGGAGAAAGTTTAAAAGATGCTTGGTATCGTATTAACAATGCTCATCATAGGTGTACCAAAAAGCACTCTACCACGATCCTCCTTAGAAATTTTTATATTGGTATATCTAGTTGGAATAGGTATGTTCTCGATACTCTTACAGGGGGTAATTTTCTGGGTACTCCCGCTGGAGAAGCATGCACTATAATTGAAAGTTTAGTGGGAATACCACCTATTCAAGTTGCTAAAACCGAGACCACCTTGGAGGAGGTGGTAGAAAAGCTCAGCTCTTTAGAGAAAAGTTTGCCAAGTATCCTAGAAAATGCTAGCCGAGTTAGTGAACTAGTAGAAAACAATGGTAAGAGAATTACCGTTTTAGAGGCTAGCACTACTCTTGATAATCAAAACTTAAGGATTGGGAAACTAGAGGAGTCTATGGAAACTCTTAGCTTAATGTTCTCTTCTCTTAAAATTAAGAAAGAGAAAGTGTTTGTTGGAAAAGAGCAAAAATTTATGTATGTTCCCAAGGTTTCTGCGCTTAAATCTCAACATGTTCTTAAAATTGGTAAGACTCTTAGTTCCACTAAGGGTGACTTGCAGGTTGAATCATCTTCGGGAACTTCCAAAGTGCTTAGTGAGGTAAGTGATGCTTCATCTCTTGATATTACTTGATTCGTAATTTTCTGCGCCTAGCTCAAAGGCGTTAAAGAAAAGCACTCTTGGGAGATAACCCAATATTTTATTTCTAGTACTTTTTCTTTTATTTGAGTCTTGGAAGTCATTACTACTGTAATGACCGCTCCTTATCTTGTTTATTTCGTTTTTGTGCCAAGAGAAGCCTCTAATTTGAGTGAGGTAAAGATTTGGGGATGTTGCTGTCCTGAAACTGTTTTCGGTGCTGCACCGTAAAAATTCGTATAAATTCTCTGTATATCTTTTGGACCTGCTATTTCTTGTGCATATGCCCCAGGTTATATCCAAACTTTCGTTAGTTGAACACTTTTTGATTTGAGCAACAGAAAACCCCTCAATAATTCGACCTTTGTCAGCTGTTCTGTTTTGACAGATTTCTGCCAATATTTGTGTTTGCCGCTTTATCGCTTTCTTTTGAGTTCTTTTGATCACGGAACTTTTGGGGAAGTTGCTACAGTAGTATTTGCTATATATGTGGTAGTTTTGGGTTGAAACCTGAAGCAAAAGGAGGTTGATTATATGTTATGCTACACTAATGTTGCTAATAGATTTGTGTTTAGTTTTGTATGAAGGAAGTTTTCAAGTGTAGGGATTGGAGAATGATGAGATGAGTTGAAGAATGGACAAAAGCTCAAGCTTGGAATGCCCATGCATCACCCCAAGAAATATCCAAGAAGTACAAGCGTCAAAGCTTGGGGATGCCCCCGAGGCACCCCTTCTTCATCGGCAAAAATCAGGTCACCTTTCAAAACACTATATTTTTATTGCTTCATGCACTATGTGTTTTTCTTGGAGCGTTAGTTGTTTTAGTTTTCTTAGTTGGTTTAGTTTTGTTTGCTGCAATAAATGGTTGGACCCCAACAAATTTCTTTTGGAGGAGATGTACTCGTTTTCATTTTCCAAGAACACTCCGTTTTTCATTCTTACAATTTCACCGGGTGTTCTTCTTTTTCTGCTACTGCTTTTGGTTTTCGTTTTCGCCTTGATTTGCATTCAGACCTTGTCATATCTTTTCATCAAGGTGTATTTTTGCCTCTGATCTTTATTGGTTTTCATCAAAAGAGGTGTCTTTAAAAATTTCAAATGGTGTTGGAAAAGAGAAAAAGCTTTATGCAAAATAGTGGTACAAGAAGGAGCTTGTGTAGACTGCGGCTTAGGCTTTTTCATGTCATGCTTGATATCTTTTTGATAGTATGCTTAGTGGTTTTGCTGTAGCATGACTTGTCTCAAATAACTGAGATTGCTTAATGAGCCTTTGAAAAAATCATGCGTTGTTTTTATTGTATGGAAGCATTATTTTGGTTTTCTCCTTGATGCTTTATTTGGGTTGACTTGGTGCATGCTCACACATGTTAGACTCTTACAAAGTCGCAAATAGCCTCTATGATTATTTAGTTTTTGACTTTTGATGCCATCTTATGCTTCTTTTAATGTCGCTTTGTCGTTTTGCATGATTTTGGCCATTATTGCTCTCTTAGTTGGTCGCTCCCAGTCTTTTGCTAGCCCTCGCCTTGTACTGAGTATGAGCTCTACTCGTGCATCCAACTCCTTAAAAGCCAAAGTTTTCCAAAGTGTCCACCATACATACCTACTAGCAATTTGCTATTCCAAGTAAATTTGACTTGCTTTTATTTTCTCTTCAAATTAAACTCTTACCAGTGTTATGCGAAATTCGGTCAGTAAAGCTCTCACGAACCGGAAGGCATACTTTACTTTTTCCTGTTCTTAAAAATTTGACATTGTGGTCTCTTATGTTGAGTTGTTATGCTTGCAAGTTGTAAGTTGGAGACTAGCCCAGCCATGCAGTCATGGGCAAGCTTTCAACATTGCACTTCTTAATTGAGTTGATATCGTGATCTTTTATTTATGGATGCCCGCGGTGTGAAATAAATTAGGAATCTTGTGGGGATCATGGAGTTTGTATATGTGTTAGGGAAACGCCGGGCCACTAATCTAAGCCATGCATAATTCATGGTGGAAATTTGCAGCATACCCATGGTGAACATTCGACGACGCATCTCATAATAAAAAGCTAAACAAATGCCAAATAAAAGAGATGTCGAGGTGTTCATTGTCTGCTTGTCCTGTCATTTTGATGTGGGCTTGTTCCATGTCATCGGGCACGGAGGTACCCCATTGGCGGTTCTGAATGATATGCATATATTTACAATGACAAGAGCCTTGCTTGGGACTCTAAGTAAAGTAGCATGAGGTTTGGGTACTCGTATTCACGGGACACGAGGTTTTCAACTTATGATTTGTCAAGCATATGCATCATAATTGTTCTCGCATTAACTTTAACCATTCAAGATGCTTATGATGGGGGCAATGAGAGCTCAAAGCCGGTAAGTACCATAATTTTTGAAGGTTATAAAACTTGCAATCACTGCTTCCCTCTGCGAAGGGCATTTCTTTTACTTTTATGTTGAGTCGCCACCTTCTTTCTTTATGCACCATTAAGAGAGCATAGTTGTCATTCTTAGTATAATGTGTATTGTCCCAAAGTTTTCATTGATTGATTCATATTGTTGGTTTCACTTGTTCTCAAATTATTTGTATCTAGTCGCCCTCTTAAACTTGAAGGTGTCCCGTGCATTTATGTTTTGCTCTCTTTGAAGGACAAGCTGAAAACCATTTGTATATTTTTCCTTATGATTTGAACACACGTTTGACTTTCATTGTTTCATTTTCATGATCTTTTGTTTGTGTTCATTTGCATGTTTACAACATGGTTGCTAAGTTCTTATTGTCAAGATTATATCTTCATGCCCATGTTTTAAGTTATTATGATCCCAGCTCACAAATGCTTACATATATGATCAAGATTGTGTAGGTGCATGTCACCTCAAAAATTATTCTTTTGTTATCACTTACCTACTCGAGGACGAGCATAAGTTAAGCTTGGGGATGCTTGATACGTCTCCAACGTATCTAGAATTTTTGATGCTCCATGCTTGTTTTTACACCATTTGCCTAATGTTTCGTTACACTTCGTGGCACTTTTATGCATTTTCCGGAACTAACCTACTAACAAGTTGCCACAGTGCCAGTTCCCTGTTTTCAGCTGTTTTTGTGTTGCAGAAGTGATACACAGGAAATATTCTCGGAATTGGACGAAACAAGTTCCTGAAGTCTTATTTTGTCCGGGAGCTTCCAGAGATCCGAAGGAGAGTAGGAGGGGGGCCACAGGGGCCCCACACACCAGGCCGGCGCGGCCAGGGCCTGGGCCGCGCCAGCCAGGTGTGAGGCCACCTGGCCCCACCTCTGATATCGCCCCTTCGCCTATAAAGACCCCCCGACGGGAAAAACCTAAGGACCCGATCACTTTTCCAGAACACATCGCGATCCGCCGCCGCCGTCGACCCGAAGATCGGGAGGGTCCAGAAGCTCTTCCCGGCACCCTGCCGGAGAGGGGAATCGCCACCGGAGGTCTTCTTCATCGCCATGCTTGCCTCCGGAGCGATGAGTGAGTAGTCTACCTTGGACTATGGGTCCATAGCAGTAGCTAGATGGTTGTCTTCTCCACCATGTGCTTCATGTTTAGATCTCATGAGCTGTCCTACATGATTGAGATCACCGTTATGTAATTCTACATGTTTGGTTTGTTGGGATCCGATGAATATTGGTGTTATGATTGAGTTGCTGTACTGAAATATATCTTTTGTTATCTCTATGTTGTTTATGATCTTGCATGCTCTCCGTTGTTAGTAGCTATCTTGGCCGAGTAGTTGCTAGTGACTCCAAGAGGGGGTATTTATGCTCGATAGTGGGTTCATGCCTCTATTTAACCTGGGGGGGTGACAGAAACCTCTAAGGTTGTAGATGTGCTGTTGCTACTAGGGAGAAAACAACATTCATATGCTCAAGGGCATATGCTTTGTTTACATTACACTTTGCTTAATGCAATTATCTGTTGTTCGCAACTTAATACTTGTGGAGTTCAAGGATTGATTCGCCACAAGTGGATTATTAGTCATAGATGCAGTTGGATGGCGGTCTATGTATTTTGTTGTAATGCCCAGAGTAAATCTCATAGTGATCTTCTTGACATATCACGTTTATCTTTATTCTATCAATTGCCCAACTGTAATTTGTTTACCCAGCATGTGTTATTTATCTTATGGAGAGACACCACTAGTGAACTGTGGACCCTGGTCCTATTTCCATCATATTACTATCACCTGTTTACTTTACTCGCATTGTTTACTTTACTCGCGTACTCTACTATTTTCCACTCGATACACTCATAACCTTTGTTTCAAGCAAACCGATGAGATTGACAACCTCATCGCAAGTTGGGAACAAAGTACTTGGTTGTGTTGTGTGCAGGTTCCGCGTTGCAGCTAGCAAGCAAAGCTTGGACGAGGCGCCATATATAAATTGTCCGAAGCTGTCACAAACTAGCAAGCATCATCTTCAGTCGTTTGTCTCTCCTCTCCAAGAACGATAAACCTTGGTTTCTTAACTGAGGGAAAACCAGCTGCTATACTCATCACACCTTCCTCTTGGGGTTCCCAACGGGCTGGTCATTCACCACGCACAAGGACCATCAGCTGTTTTTCTGGCGCCGTTGCCGGGGACACAAAGAAGAAGAAGCTCCCACGTCAACTACACACCAGCAATGTTGCAGCAGCCCGAACCGATACGCATCCTGCCAAACGGGAGGAAAGTACCATCTACGAGCTATAAGTCTCCATCGTTAACAACACAATCTCCATCTAGCTAAAATTTACTATGGGGCCTTGTGCAGAATATACACAGAAAAGAGCAGTACACAATCTATAGAACGCAGATCCTTCCCCCAGGTCAATTACTATATAAATTTAGCATGACGGTGTAGCTGTAGACACATGCACGGATGTTACATCAATACTACATACATATCAAGCCAATGGGGAAAAAGTACCATCTACGAGCTGTAAGTCTCCATCGCCAACAACACAATCTCCATCTAGACAAAAAATCTATAGAACGCAGATCCTTCCCCAAGGTCAATTACTACATAAAATTAGCATGGGATTGGGGATGTAGCTGTGGGGCGGCAGATGCACCTGGCCTTGAACGCGTAAGAGAATCGACGGGACTTTGAGATACGCAACGGTGTACCTGAATTTTGTGGATGATTCTCGACGGTGTCTCCTCGATACGCGACGATGTGCCTCGGGGGAACGACGATGTGCCTCGGGGGAGCGACGATGTAGCAAGCGGAGCCGGGGATTTAGCCGAAGGAGAGCCTCCAGTGGCGACGACGCGAGCGGCACACCAAAAGTAAATCCGGGCGCCAGGAGACACGGAAGACGCGCACGACGACGTAGACGACCAATCGGACGACGTAGCAGATCCCCGTGACGGCCCTGGTAGCGGTGGCGCAGATCTGCGAGCGGGGGAAGATCGTCAGAGCTCCGCTCTGCCTCGCTTCTGTGGATGATACGGAAATGGCAGCGGTAGGGGGCGGTTCCTCTCTCCGACCAGGTAGGACGGCACGGTCCCCAAAATTTGAAACGGCAGCCAAAAAAGGTAGGGGTACCCCCGCTAGTCTCTGTAGCTGGGTCCTCAAACGGTGGACATAGCGCACCTTTGGATGACAATCGAGCGGTGGATGCGCACGACCTCGGTATAAGCTAAAACGAGGTCAATCGGAAGTTAGATTTTGCGTTCCCATATTAGTAGCAAACCAAACGGTGTCTAGAAAGGTAGGGCCGTAGTGCTAACCAATAATTTGGTAAGGCTACTATTCTTCTTCTCTCGTTGAGCCATTTTGGGGGCGACCATAGCTGCATCTACTATGTAAGCGTTCGCGTGAACTTTGCCGGCAAACATCCCTAAAACTGCTAACCGGTAGGTGATCCCTGAATCTCCCCAACTAGTGTTGGACGCATTCGTGGTAACTTTTGTGGCAAAACCGGCGGCCTGAACTTTGAACAGCTCGTCGTTGCGTGTGTTCGTGTATACGCGGTAGCACCACACGTTAACGGTACATTTGGGCCACAAATCTGTAATTATTGAAATCTTCAGACCAAGCTGATTTTGTTGCGAATATGTTAAGTGCCACATGTTCACAATTCAGTAGTTTAAGTGCAGTCCGTGTTGACCCCACCTGGGGAAGCTGTCGAAAGTCAGAGACGCGCTCGCCCATTCGCCTCGAACTGCGGCCGCTTCTTCTCTGCATTTTCCTAGCAGGTGAAGCCACTCTGTCCTATACTAAAAGGGAACCGCTGCTCGTGCCGTCCTCAACGCAACGTGCCGACACGCGCAGATCTCCGGCACCAGCAGCGGCAGCTCGAGCTCTCAAACCACCTCGCCCAGCACCACCGCGAATGGAGACCGCCGCGGCGACGTCCTTCCCGGTGGCGCGAGACGCGCCGCCCCGGCCGCCGCCGCAGACGGCGCAGCTGGGCCAGGGCCCGGCGCCGCGAGACTGGGGGCGCTGGGCGCTCCTGGCGCTCGTGTTCCTCTTCCTCGCCGGCAGCTTCGCGTGGGGCGTGTACCAGTCGCGCCACAGGCCGCGGAACCTCGCCTTCGTCATCGTCACCTACTACCTGATCGCGCTGCTCTACTGCTGCCTCGCGAAGCTGGACCTCCTGCGGCGCGACGACCCGGCGGCGGCGCCCGAGCGGTGGCGGGTCAGGATGGCCACGTGGTTCGTCTCGGTGGCGCTCGCCAACGTCGTCGCGGCCCGCGTCGCCGACGCCATGCCCAACGCGGGGCTCAAGATCGCTGTCTGGGTGATTACCAGCGTCGGAATAGGCGTCGGGTTCTACTTCTTCTTTGTCCGTGCGGGCGCCGGGCGCCGGACGGACGGCAGGGCTGTCCATGAGGTGTCCCCGGAGCAGCGGGTCTGAACTATACTAGTACCTGGAAGTGGCAATTGTTTCGTTCTTTATTTTGTACTAGGAAATATGCCCGTACGTTGTAACGGGGGACAAATATCAGTTAAATATAAATTATATTTCAAAAAGCACTCATTAAACACAATGCATGTGTTGTTTCAGTTATATTCTACCTTACCCATGGTGCTTCAGACCAACATGCTTTATTATCCTCATAATCAGATGTCTCTTTTCCCATCTGTAATGATTTTTTTCTACCGTATTTCATTTTTTTTCATACTATACAATTTTTCATATGTGCACTCATCAACTCTGTCAGTGCCCGCTTTGGAACAATTTGTCGCAAATAGCAATGATAATAAATGAGTAATCAGGCCAAATGTAAAATGCATCCAAAGATGTTAATTAATGTTATATCTCTTAATGATCTATCTTAGTATCTATTGTTAGGAAATGTAATGAATTTGAACTACCAGCAGCAACACTAAGTTGGAGTTAACACAATGCATAGTTCAAAAGTTTAAGGCATGGATAAGTAGCTGGCTGATCCTGCAAAAGAATACGACTTTCACCATGCACAGTGCTCTTGTTATGAATGCCTGCAAATCTTTCTCATACCAAAGTGGAGAGGATTTTCATTTAAGTATATCACAGTTAAACTACCACTGACATGTACCATATATTCTTTTAGTAGTACTTTACTAAATTACCACAACTTATTTTGAAAACAGCCAATCGTTGGTTTAGATATGCAATAATTAGTTTCTTACAACTAAATAATGTGATATAAATTTTCTAGACTCCGTACAGAAAAATAAACAATTTTGAGAGAGCTACATTGGATGATTGCATCAATAGGCAAGAACAATTGGATGATCATGTTGTTTGTGAACAAAAGAACTATGTGTATATTCTAACCATGCTTAAAAAGAACCACTTAGTCGTATCACATTCATGCTTGTCCATCCATAATAGTGGCTAAGAATCTAAGTTAGATTACACACAAAAAATTTCTCTTAGCTGCAGTATTAAACCTAGTTACTCCTTAACCCCGCCACACTGCTCCTCACCACATCTCACTATTCTTTTACAAGCATTATCATATCAGAAACCCCGTTATGTCTCCACTGACGTGGGCCCCCTTTGTGTGTGCCCTCACCTGGATTGACGAAGCTCGACTCTGCAATCTCGTTTACTGCTGCACCTCCACTTTTGTCACGAGGAATGCCTTAATCCCTCACCCGCACGTAAGTCTCTGCACCTTAAGCACTCCTGAGTTAATACTTAATAGATTCTCCAACTTGTTTTTTTTCCTACAGAAAATAGTATCCAATGATGAACCTTCCATTTAATATATGAAAGTGAAATTTACATACTTAACCTACCATTTGTGAAAAATGGAAAATACTGTATCCAACATCTCCCCAATTTCATTTGACATGCTTTTCCGTGCAAGTTGTTCTCCAACTTTTTCAGGCACACCTTCCAAATCAAATTAGTACGTGCTAGTTACTATGCCATAGAATAAGCACAACAGTTGATTTCAGACCAAGGAAATGTATAAAGAAAGTTCTCCATAATGATAGTAGTAGCTTAGTATACATTTTAGTTTCTCAATGTCATAATTACTGCTTATGAACTATATCTGATAGAACTCAATGTTAAAGAAGTACACTTATCATACCTGGAAGTATTTACACCACCTAAGTACTAATTAGAATATCAAATTTGAACCATAACAGTAGGTAAGTACATGTGGATACTAGATGTTGTAGGTAGTAAGCAATATGTATATATCAAGACTTTCGTCTATATGAAGTACATCTCGACAGGAGATGTAGGCAGTAAGCTTGAAATCTCTCTTCCCATGATGAAATTCATGCATCAAGCTCGGTCTGTTGCTCGGCATCGGCTGCATAGGCAAGGAGAGTGTGTTGTGAGACTAAATCACCTAGTCAGTTTTGGAAAGTCAGTTCTGAATTGGGATCTGAAAGAGCATTTCCCTAATAAATGTATTTTGGTGTTTGTTAACAACATTTGGTGATTTAACCATGCTATTAAAGTCCTGCAGATTTTCTAGATTATTTCAGGATCTCGCGGAGGTGCACCCAAAAAGGTTGAAAAGATCGGAGCCCGTAGTCCAGTAGTGGAGTTAGGGCTTAGTTGTCTTGTAGGGTGCTTCGCGAAGGTGGAAATGGTGGAGAGGACATCCACGAAGTGCTGCTGTTGCCTCTTCTAGGGCGGAGACTCCGGCCCTGGTGGCCGGAGACTCCGGCCTAGGGGACTCGCCCAGGCAACCCCCAGAGTCGGACGCGCCAGATGCCCGTCCGGAGTTGGGCCGGAGACTTTCTGTCTCTGGCCGGAGACTCCGGGCTGGCATGCTGTGGCCGGAGACTCCGGTCCCCAGGGGCCGGAGACTCCGGTCTGTCTGGCTGGGCTAGGGTTTGCTAAAGGCTCGGACGCTTCAGAGACCAGGCCGGAGTTGGGCCGGAGACTTTTGTCTCTGGCCGGAGACTCTGGCCCTGGAGTCACTTAGGGCGGAGACTCCGGCCCTACTAGCCGGAGACTCCGGCCCTAGTCGTCCAGCAACGGCTACATTTCGTGGAGGACTATATAAAGCCTTCTTCTTCCTCAAGAGCTGGCTGCGGCTTCCACTCTCTCTCCTCCATTGTTCCAAAGCTTCAAAGCACTAGTTCTCTCTCCCTAGCCAATAGAACTCAAAGCCCTTTTGGGATTTGAGGGAGAAGACCTAGATCTACACTTCCACCAAGGTGATTTGATTTCCCCCTCTCTTTGTTGAGGGGCTTGTAACTTGTGTGATTCATCGGATTCCTAGCCGGAAGAAGCCGTCCTCCAAGCTTAACTTTGTGTGTAAGAGCTTGGTGGGCCTATTGGGAGCCTCCAATTGAGTTGTGGAGCTTGCCCCAATACTTTGTGTAAAGGTGTCGTGCCGCCTTCAAGGGCATCGCTTAGTGGAGCGTGAACTCGCCTTTGTGGCTTGTTCACCGGAGAATAGGGTGAGCCTTTGTGGCGTTGGTGGCCTTTGTGGCACCACACCTCTCCAACGTAGATGTACTTCCCGTAACAAGGAAGGAACTACGGGAATACATCCTTGTGTCTTCGTGTCTCCATTGCGGTTACCTCTATCCTTTACTCGTACCTTTACTTATATTGTTATTGCTAGCTTCCTTATCACTCTAGGTAAATTCACTTAGTAGCACATCTAGAGAATTTACCTTCTTGTCTAGCCTTAACTTAAAAAGAAGTAAAAATTTGGGTAGCTCCTATTCACCCCCCCCCTCTAGTCGCTCATACGATCCTTTCAATTGGTATCAGAGCGTGGTCTCTTATTCGGGCTTAACCGCCTAAGAGTTTGAGCAACTATGGAAGGGGATAAGAGTAAAGAAACTCCTCCCGAAGATACTCCTCCATCTATCTCTTCCTCTTCAATCTCACGTGAGGAGCACTTGGCGTCCTGGGACACAATGCAAACCACCATGAGATTGAAGATGAAGGCTATGTTTGAGGAATATTTTGGAAGAAAACCTTCTGGGCCCACCGACCCAAACACCACACCTATTGTGGAACTCTCCTTGGCTAAGGTGAAGCCACTTAACAATGGCTCCACCTCCGCCGAGAATAAAGGTGACCCTCCTAAGGAAAATGATGGTCCGGCAAAGGGTGCTAACATTCCACCCCCTAACACTTACTCCCCTCCGCCGGTCCATTATCCTATGCCACACATTAACAACATGGGATCTCCTCCCAAGCTTGACTCTCGCAATTTTATTAAATGGCAAGGACTAATGAAATCTCATATTTCTAGCTCTTCTACTCATTTATGGAGGGTCATACAAAATGGCTTTGCACCTCATGATCCTCTCAACTTGACCGGAAGGGAAGAAGTTGAAGAGCAACTCAATGCCACCGCCAAGCATCTCCTTCAACAAGCCGTACCGGATACTCATGCGGTACACATCAACAACTTGAGCACCGCCAAGGAAGTATGAGACTATCTCACTATGCTCTTCATTGGGAATGAAAGTATTCGGTCCTCCAAGTTTGATGAGCTCAAGAGTGAAGAAAGGGATTTCATTATGCGTGATAATGAGACTCCCGATGAGATGTACCAAAGGATCTTGGCTCTTGCAACGGCCTTGACCGGGTTTGGGTGCAAAGACAATGGTGATGACTATATCAAGCGTATGTTCATCACCTCCATCAACCCAAGAGAACCCATGCGGTCCGAGATAATCCGTTCAAGACCAGATTTTGGGAGTATGACCTCAAATGAAGTTCTTTGCGAGTTCACCGCCTTGTCTATCTTGAAGAAGAATGCGGAAGAGACTAGAGCCCGTGTTCTTGCCGGACAAGGAGTTCACAATCTTGCTCTCAAGGCCAAGGTGGTGTCCAAGCAAGGAGAAGGAGAAGAAGAAATATATGAAGAAGAGTGTTGGTCTCCGGAAGATCTCAAGTTTGCACTCCATGAACACTTGGCTCTCAATGCAAATGCCTTTTGGGATGCCAACAAGCACAAGACGAAGGGATCCAAGTTCAAATCCTTTCCAAGGAAGGGTGGTGACTCTAAAGTGAGGCATTGCTACAATTGTGGAGGAATCAAGCACTTCATCGCCGAATGTCCTTATGAGAACAAGGAGGACAATGAAGGCCGGCTCATCCCCAAGCGCCGGTCATCAAAGTTCTACCCATCCAAGAAGCATGGGAACAAGGACAACAAGAAGAAAGGAGAAAGGGTATTGGTGGTTCATGAGGAGTATGACTCCGAGTCCGATGATGATGACTCCGTTGATGAAGAGAATGGAGAAGTGGCCGCCATTGCCATTGTCTCCACACCACCTACATCCCTCTTCAACTCACAAAATGAGAACGCCATCATCACCACTCACAAGTGTCTTATGGCTAAGGCCTCGGAGGTAACCTCATCACCTACTCCTTCATCATCACATTCCAATGCTACCTCTATGGATGATGTGAGTAGTCTTAAGATTAAGAAAGAACTAGTTTCTTGTGATGATTTTCTTGCTAACATGAAGGGGCCAACCAAGATATACTTTGAGACACTAATGTGTGAAATTGGTGATGCCCATGACACTATCAAGGAGAAGGAGGAGTTGGAAAGATTAGCCGCCGATGATATTGGCTCTCTATCAATTGAGCTCGAAGAAGAGCAAAACTTGAGAGTCTCTTTAGAGGAGAAATTGTTGGGACTAGAAGAGTCTCATAATCTAATCTTGTCAAAACTCACTAAAGAACGTGACCATGCTCTTGCTATGGTCAAGTTGCTTAAAAAGGAGAAAGTTGAATTTGACGTTGGTCATAATGATCTTCGTGAGAAGTTTGAGAAGCTTGAAGAAGCCCACAAGGCTTTGGAAGGCAAATTCTCGCATCTCACCAAGATTCGTGAACAACTTCAAATTCAACTAACTATTGAACAATCTAAAGTCCCACCAATGCAAGTTATTGAAGTTCCTTGTTCTTCTAACTCTATTTGTGATCATAGTGATATCATTGAGGAGAACAATAGGTTGAAGGCCGATCTTGCTAAGGGCCTTGCTACTTGCATTCAAGGAGAGAAGAATCTCAATGATCTCTTGAACAATCAAAGATTGTTCAAGGGAAAGGAGGGCCTCGGATTTGTTGCCGAGTCCTCAAAGAAAGGGGATCTTTGTTTGGTGGCCGAGTCCTCAAAGAAGAAGAAGAATAAGAAGAACAAGAAGAAGACAAAGCCTGCTGCTGCTCCTACTCCTCATGTCCCATTTGATATTTGTTACACCGAGGAGGAGTGGGAGGAGCTGAATGGAAAGAAGAAAATCGAGGAGACCGGAGTCTCCGGGTCAAAGGTTCCGGAGTCTCCGGTTAGTTCATCTACCCCGGAGTCTCCGCTCCCAAAGGCCGGAGTCTCCGGCCCTTCTCACAATAATTTTGCAGGAAAATATAACCCTCATTATGTTCTTCTTAGGGACTATTATGGTGATGTCTATGCTAAATATGTTGGTCCCTATAATGGTTACATTGAATATGCTATTTGGGTACCTAAGATTCTTGTGACTAACAAAAGAGGACCCATTCAAAAATGGGGACCTAAAACCAAGAATTAATCTCTTGTAGGACATTGCTTCCGGAGGAGGAAAATGGATTATTGATAGTGGTGCCACAAGCCACATGACCGGAAGCAAAAATATTGTGGAAGATCTAAAGCCCAATACTTCAAATGTCACGGTCTCATATGGTGATAATTCATCCTCTAAGGTACTTGGTTTCGGTAAGGTGGTGATCACTCCGGACGTGTCCCTAGTGAATGTCATGCTTGTCGAAACCATTGGTTATAATCTACTTTCCGTTCATCAACTTGCTACTATGGGCTATGCCACATATTTTGATGTTGATATTGTGGTCGTCATGTGGAGTAAGTCTCTCAAGGTTGCCTTTGTTGGGTATGTCGAAAATGGCTTGTATGTGGTGGACTTTTCGGAGAAACCCACTACGGCCGCGATATGCCTAATTGCTAAGGCCGACGTGGGATGGCTTTGGCATCGCCGGTTAGCCCACGTCAATATGAGAGCTTTGCAAAATCTCTACACCGGCGGCCACATACTCGGACTAAAGGATGTTTCTTTTGCCAAAGATCGTGTTTGTAGGGCATGTATTGAAGGTAAGATGCATGAAACAAGTCATCCAAGCAAGACTATTATCTCTTCCAAGAGGTGCTTGGAGCTCCTTCACATGGATCTCTTTGGACCTCCCACTACTTATGCAAGTCTTGGTGGCACCCCACTTATGCAAGTCTTGGTGGCAAGAAATATTGCTTGGTGATTGTCGATGACTATTCAAGATACACTTGGGTTTATTTCTTTGAGTTTAAGAGTGAGACCCAACAAACCATCAAAGACTTTGCCACCGAAGTTGAGCGTCAATTCAATACCACCATATTGACTATAAGAAGTGACAATGGCACCGAGTTCAAGAACTACTCCCTAAATGAGTTTCTTAGTGATGCGGGTATCAAACATCAATATTCCGCTGCATATACCCCGCAACAAAATGGAGTTGCCGAGAGGAAGAACCGGACTCTTATGGATGCGGCAAGAACTATGTTGGCGGAGTTCAAGTCTCCATACAACTTTTGGGCCGAAGCTATTAATACCGCATGCCATGCCACCAACCGGCTTTATCTCCGCAAGAACTTGAACAAGACTCCATATGAAATTCTTACCGGGCAAAAGCCCAACATCATGTACTTCCGGGTATTTGGTTGTAAGTGTTTCTATCTCAAGAAAGGTGTTCGATTGTCAAAATTTGATTCTAAAGCTATAGAGGGTATCTTTGTTGGTTACTCCACGGACTCACATTCCTATAGGATCTATAGCAAGTCCACCGGGCATGTTATAGAGACTTGTAATGTGAGGTTCGATGAGGATAATGGTTCCTTTGTGGGACAAAGTGGTGTTCATGATGTAGGTGACGAAATTCCTCCCCAAGCCATAAGAAGAATGGGTGTCGGATTCTTCCGGCCCATTGAGGGACACCTTTTGGCCGAAGGAGAAGGACAATGCTCTACACATGTGGAGCCTTCACCTGCTGAACATCCACAGGACATTGACCAAAGACAAGCTGCGCACCCTCAACCTCAAGATCATCCCACCGAGCAATCTTGCCCGGAGACTCCAGCCCCTGTGGTCCGGACTCTCCGGCCTATACCGGAGTCTCCGGGTATGGATACCGGAGTCTCCGGGGATGATCAAGGCCTTGATGAAGATCCTTCGGAATTCCGTGGCTATGGGCCACTTGATGATCAAGGCAATCCAATGGTCAAGGCGAGGACCAGAACAGTGATCATGAAGATGATCAAGTAGTCTCTCAAGAATCTCCTCTTGAGGCTCGCACTCGCCGTGAGAAGAAGCTTGAGTCCATTCTTCGACGAAGAAGCATATCCTTGGAAAATGTGGTTGGGAGTGTTCGTAAAGGTGTCTCCACTAGGAGGCAACTTTCTAACTTTAGCTCTCATCATGCTTTTGTCTCTTGTGTAGAACCCAAGAAAGTTTATGAGGCGCTTGAGGATCCGGATTGGCTTGATGCCATGCATGATGAACTCAACAACTTCGAGCGCAACAAAGTTTGGACTCTAGTAGAAAGGCCTAAAGATTGCCGTAATGTCATTGGGACCAAGTGGATCTTCAAGAACAAGCAAGATGCAAATGGCATAGTCATTCGTAACAAGGCAAGATTGGTGGCTCAAGGTTTCTCCCAAGTTGAGGGTATTGACTTTGGTGAAACTTTCGCTCCCGTTGCCCGTCTTGAATCCATTCGCATCTTACTTGCATATGCATCACATCATAACTTTAAACTTCAACAAATGGATGTTAAAAGTGCATTTCTCAATGGTCCCTTAAATAAATTGGTTTTTGTGAAGCAACCCCAGGGCTTCGAAAACCCCAAGTTTCCTAACCACGTTTACAAACTTGATAAGGCGCTCTATGGCCTCAAACAAGCCCCACGTGCGTGGTATGAGCACCTTAAAGAGTTGTTGGTTGATCGTGGTTTTGAAATTGGGGTGATCGATCCCACTCTTTTTACTAAGAAGGTCAATGGGGAGCTTTTCATTTGCCAATTATATGTTGATGATATTATATTTGGTTCTACTAACAAAGCTTTCAATAATGAGTTTGCCAAGCTCATGACCGACAAGTTTGAGATGTCTATGATGGGGGAGTTAGAGTTCTTCCTTGGATTTGAAGTCAAACAATTGAAGGGAGGGACTTTTGTGAACCAAGCCAAATATACCCAAGACATGCTCAAAAGGTTCGAGATGATAGGAGTCAAAGGTGCAAAGACTCCCATGCCAACAAAGGTTAATCTTGATCTCGATCCTAATGGTAAAGAAGTGGATCAAAAACTTTATAGATCTATGATTGGATCCTTGCTTTACCTTTGTGCATCTAGACCGGACATTATGTTAAGTGTGGGAGTTTGTGCACGTTTTCAAGCCGCACCAAAAGAAAGCCACTTAGTGGCGGTCAAAAGAATCTTTCGATATTTAGTGAATACCCCTAACTTTGGTCTTTGGTATCCAAAAGGAGCAAGTTTTGATCTTGTAGGTTACAAGGATTCGGATTGGGCGGGAGACAAAGTGGAACGGAAATCAACCTCCGGGGCTTGCCAATTTCTTGGTAGGTCTTTGGTGTGTTGGTCATCTAAGAAACAAAATTGTGTATCTCTCTCTACCACCGAAGCCGAATATGTAGCCGCGGCTAGTTGTTGTGCACAACTCTTATGGATGAGGCAAACTTTGAAGGATTACGGTGTCATTTTTGACAAAGTGCCTCTTTTATGTGATAATGAAAGTGCAATCAAGATCGCTCACAACCCGGTGCAACACAACAAGACGAAGCATATTGAGATTCGTCATCATTTCATTCGGGATCATGTCAACCGTGGAGATATTGATCTATCTTATGTTGGCACTCATGAGCAACTTGCCGATATATTCACAAAGCCTCTTGATGAAGCAAGATTCCGGGAATTGAGGCATGAACTAAATATCATTGATTCAAGCAATGTGGCTTGAGCTAGGTGCATTTACTCCCATACTCTAACTTGTGTGTGTTCTAGATGTAGGCATGGAAATAGGGGGAGTGCGGTCCTAATTGATTGGACTATCCCTCCCCCCATAATGCCAATAGTAAGTGTATTGTTCTATCTTGTCATTTGTGACATTTTTGAGCTTAATCGATGAGTCTAGGTTTTGGGCCCAAGATATATCTTCGCGGTGCCATACCTATATACTCATACATGGTGGCCTTTTGGTCACCAACCTCCCTAGTGGAGGAGTTTCCCATTTGATTTTATTGTCTTATTTTTTTATGGGAACATGCTCATGTTTGGTCTTATTTGATTTTACTTGCATGCTTGCAAACATGAGCATTTTGTACCACACAGTGACAATGTGTCCATCCCAAGCCTATCTCATCCTCAAACATACTCATCTTTAAATGACATGTCCTTTTCCACTATAAATGTGATCTTGTCAATGGGGGGCCGGAGACTCCGGGGTTTACAGCCCGGAGACTCCGGTGGACCGGAGACTCTGGGGTAAGTACCGGAGACTCCGGCCGGGCAGTTTCGAAACAAATACTTAGGGCACGGGGTGGGGAAGAACGGTTCATTCTTCCCCATCCACCCCCGTGCCCCTGCTCTTCCCCTGCCGCCCCCATTGTCCAAGATCGCCCCCGGAGCCTCTCCAAGCTTTGGAATCCGCCGTGTCACCGGCAAAACAAGTTCTTGAAGGTGTGGGATCAATCCCACCGGTCGATTTTGTGCCATGGACTCCGGTAAACTTGCTCTCAATCTCCTCCATCTAGTTCTCCCTAGATCTATGAGATTTGCATGTTTCCCCTAGTTTGATATGGTGTACTACCTTCTAGTGGCTATCAATCATCTTCCTTGCAACTTTATTGTGGATTTTGCACTCGATTTGTTCAAATGTAGTCTCCTAGGCTCGGGCTCCTGCATCCAACCGGAGACTCCGGCCCATGTGGCCGGAGACTCCGGCCTGGACGCAAAATCTCCGGTTTTGGCCGGAGACTCCGGCCCGAGTCCCCGGAGACTCCGGCTAGATCAGGCCTGAGTGCACTAGGTCACAGCATAGTTGCTTACTTTTTGATTCTAGGACATGTCACCTCAACCTTGCTATCTTCCTCACTCATTCACAGGTGCAGGTGGTTCTCGGAAACCGGCCGCTCATAGCAAGGACAAGTTGGTTGTCAATCCCGCCACAGGGGCTCTTGTTCAAAGGTCAATCATTGCTCAGCAAGCAAGGGATGCTAAGAAGCTCAAGACAAGGATGGCTGAGGAGGAACGGGCTGAGGCAGCTAAGAAGGTCAAGTTCGATAGCCTTGTGACCTTGGAAGGGCTGTCGTCATCTGAATTTGTTGAGATGAGGAAGAGGGACATGTACACTCTCCCGCGGAACTCTCGTGACCGTTGCTTTGTCCGCAAAGAGCAAGAGCTGATCATGAAGGAATTCTATGCTTCTCTCAAGAAGTATCCGATTTGCCCTCAGACGGTCATGGACTTCTCTCATTTTGCCAAGTACAGTGCATATTTTGGAGAGGCTGTGTGGATCACTCGCAAGCTTGGGCTCCATCCACTCATGAAGATTCAAGAACCCTATAACATCACTTTGATCCATCAGTTCTTTGCTACATTGGTACTTGGGGATGGTGAGGAGATTCCCATGACTTGGATGACCGGAGAAGAGGTTTGTCACTCCAACTTCATGGACTTTGCTGCTCTCCTTGGGTATGAGTTTCGTGGTGCTACTACTCCTAGTGGGATGAGGATGCATGTGGATGGTGAGTACTATGAGAAGAAGAAGCTTGCTCCTCTCTACACAGGGGATGACAAGAAGATTGTCATTGGGGGCACCCTTGGGCTATCCAAAAGGTCCAACATCTTGCTCCGCATATTCCGGGCCTCCATTGCCCCTCAAGCCGGTAACTTTGATGCTATTCGTGGGGCCTTGGTGAATCTCTTGGCCTACTCTCATGAAGTCTATTGCAAAGGGGAGACCGCACATGTTGAGCCACTTGATGTGATGGATTTCATTCACAAGGAGATCAATGATTGCATTCTCAACAAGAAGACTCCTCTTTATGCTTCTTTTATCATGAAGCTCATCCTTGCTCAACAACTCAACCTTCCTCTTCTCACGGCAAACCTTGTGAATCACAAGGTTGTGAAGCTTCAACGCAAAGAATCCACCGGTCACTCCAAAGAACCATTTGCTCCGGTGAGAGGTGAAGATGATGATGCCTTTGCCGAGGGAGTGTCAACTAGAAGGGGCCCAAGGATGAAGCATGCTAGCAATGCCGGCTCTTGCTCCAACAATGAGTTTGGGCAAGAATTCAAGAAGCTCAATTGGTTCCAAAGGAATGTGCTTTGCATGAATGTGGACATCCGTCACAAGCAATATGTGAGCTACATTGCCCAAAAGAATTTAAATGACAATCAACAAGTTCTTCACAAGGCTTTTCGGAAGTCTCAACCGGACTATGTGGAATCACCGCCTTCCTCTTCTTCATCTGGCACTCACTCCTATGGCAAGTGGAGCAAGGGTCTGACTAACTGGCAAGCCTTTGAGGAGGTCACCTCTGGCACCTCCAATGTGCATCATGGTAAGAAGCCCATGGCTTCTGATGATATTGAAGAAGGAGATGAGGACTTCAATGCCGGTTCCGAGGACGAGCCCGAGGATGAAGACGATGAGTGATCCCATGGGCGTGTAGCATCGCTCTTTTCCCTTTTTAGTGTCTCGATGCCAAAGGGGGAGAAGTAGCTCTATTAGGATGTCATCGTTGGGATTTGCCATGGGTTGGTTTATTTGAATTTGGATTTGCATTTGCTTTGGTCGAGACACAACTTCATGGCCTTTCATGTTGTGTCTCATCTATCTTAGTGTTGAACTATTAAATGTGTGTGGTACGTTATGTTTGTGAGACTTAAGTTCCTCTGTTGCTTAGTAAGACTATTATTAATGTGTGCTATCTATCTTGTTAGTCTTACTTATATGCTTATGGTTAGTCTTATGTATTACTACTTGCTCTTGGTATAATTGTGAAATATATAGGGGGAGTGATGATCCTTACTTGTGTGGCTCATGTTTAAATGCAAATTGTGTTGTGCACACAAGTAGGGGGAGCTTTGGCTATGTATTTTATTTTATTGTGCTTATATCTTGCAAATCCGTATGTTGTCATCAAACACCAAAAAGGGGGAGATTGAAAGAGCATTTCCCTAATAAATGTATTTCGGTGTTTGTTAACAACATTTGGTGATTTAACCATGCTATTAAAGTCCTGCAGATTTTCTAGGTTATTTCAGGATCTCGCGGAGGTGCACCCAAAAAGGTTGAAAAGATCGGAGCCCGTAGTCCAGTAGTGGAGTTAGGGCTTAGTTGTCTTGTAGGGTGCTTCGCGAAGGTGGAAATGGTGGAGAGGACATCCACGAAGTGCTGCTGTTGCCTCTTCTAGGGCGGAGACTCCGGCCCTGGTGGCCGGAGACTCCGGCCTAGGGGACTCGCCCAGGCAAGCCCCAGAGTCGGACGCACCAGATGCCCGTCCGGAGTTGGGCCGGAGACTTTCTGTCTCTGGCCGGAGACTCCGGGCTGGCATGCTGTGGCCGGAGACTCCGGTCCCCAGGGGCCGGAGACTCCGGTCTGTCTAGCTGGGCTAGGGTTTGCTAAAGGCTCGGACGCTTCAGAGAACAGGCCGGAGTTGGGCCGGAGACTTTTGTCTCTGGCCAGAGACTCCGGCCCTGGAGTCACTTAGGGCGGAGACTCCGGCCCTACTGGCCGGAGACTCCGGCCCTAGTCGTCCAGCAACGGCTACATTTCGTGGAGGACTATATAAAGCCTTCTTCTTCCTCAAGAGCTGGCTGCGGCTTTCACTCTCTCTCCTCCATTGTTCCAAAGCTTCAAAGCACTAGTTCTCTCTCCCTAGCCAATAGAACTCAAAGCCCTTTTGGGATTTGAGGGAGAAGACCTAGATCTACACTTCCACCAAGGCGATTTGATTTCCCCCCTCTCTTTGTTGAGGGGCTTGTAACTTGTGTGATTCATCGGATTCCTAGCCGGAAGAAACCGTCCTCCAAGCTTAACTTTGTGTGTAAGAGCTTGGTGGGCCTATTGGGAGGCTCCAATTGAGTTGTGGAGCTTGCCCCAATACTTTGTGTAAAGGTGTCGTGCCGCCTTCAAGGGCATCGCTTAGTGGAGCGTGAACTCGCCTTTGTGGCTTGTTCACCGGAGAATAGGGTGAGCCTTTGTGGCGTTGGTGACCTTTGTGGCACCACACCTCTCCAACATAGACGTACTTCCCGTAACAAGGAAAGAACAACGGGAATACATCCTTGTGTCTTCGTATCTCCATTGCGGTTACCTCTATCCTTTACTCGTACCTTTACTTATATTGTTATTGCTAGCTTCCTTATCACTCTAGGTAAATTCACTTAGTAGCACATCTAGAGAATTTACCTTCTTGTCTAGCCTTAACTTGAAAAGAAGTAAAAATTTAGGTAGCTCCTATTCACCCCCCCCTCTAGTCGCTCATACGATCCTTTCAGGATCTACAACTGAAAAATATATGGCGCATAGAGAAATAGGTAAATATGGGTCTACAACGGAGTAAAGAAAATATACTACTTTTTAGCTCCAATAATCACCAGCAATAACCTGACGATACATTGTGAATACATATGAACCTGGTGCAACAGAGATGTGTTCCCTATTGTTGTTTTATATCACAGCTGCTGGAGGATCAGAAGGCAGCTCATGTACATGCCTTCGACTCCGCGACTCACACCCATAAAACAACTGACAGAAAATACAGTTTCTCTTAGTCTTCAGAACTCCATCCCAAAATAGTGCCATCTACCTTCTTCCTCCTTGCAAATTCAGAAAATCAGAAGCCGAGCCTAAGTCCGTGATTCTGCATAATACCAAGATTTTTGTACAAAGGATCTGCAGACAACATCAAAAAGCAAACATTTAAGAACGGCATAAGAGAAAACAGATAGAAACTTACCGAGCTATGACTTCTGCAATGATAGACCTGCTCATGGATACTTATCCAGCAAAGAAGAGGTGACCACATATTATGTATGACTGGGAAGATCTAAGAAACAACCCGGTCTGTCAAAACAAAGTAAAATGATTTTCAGAAAATATGAAATCACAGAAAATAAATATATGGCTCTAACATTTTGCATCAAAGAGACCTTTTAAAATTATAACACTGCTCTAAGAAATGTGATGAGCAAAGATAATGATACCATGCGCAGATCAAGCTTAATAAAAGAGAACAGAAAAAATATGTGTACCCTGCAACATAGGTGCCCCATAGCTCATCATTAAAATGAATTAATCATAAACACATTCCAAGATTTGCATAACACAACAATGGAGATTTTTTCCAAGCATCCATGGACAAATCCGGCACGAAAACTTGTGATTGATAATAGAGTGAACAGACACCTCCACGTACTAATAAACTCTGCCAATATTACTTGTAGCCTACAACATGCATCGCCACCCATGAAAACAATTCACATGAGAACTTATATCGTCGATGCAGGATCACGTGACCCATAAAAAATTGTATGACACCATAAGCTAAAAAATTATCCACTCCAAGTTCAGTATATATACCACACTAAAAAAATCATATAAGCATAACTCTTTCAAAACAGCTATTGTTAGGTTTGAGGACATAGACTCAAGAGTGATGAAGCACGCTCAAATCAAGAAACAACATAACCATTCAGACCAGAAAATAAATATAGGATAGTATGCATCCTGCAGGAATTTAAATTGAAGAACATATTTAGAATCGGGCCCTTCCAGCAGATTTTAAAGAACTGTACCATTAACATATTGTCATATTCTAAAACACCATGGAAGAAAATATGTGAAAGAATGGTGATAATGACTATAGGAAATCCAAATAATAAATCAACTATGAAAGGAGTAGACAGAAGGTTCATTTAAATGGATGAATCTAAATGATAATTCAAACAAAAGTTACCATTGGTTGATGAAAAATGATGAAAGAGCAATCCGTATGCCGAGGCTTCACTGTATATCTGAACTACATATTGAAAATTTCTACAGTATCATCAACTCCGCTTCTTCTATTTTGTCAAGCACTGTCCATTATAACATTCAGTATTGTCAAGAGAAACATCAATGCAAAATAACTATTTAGCTATCTAAATGCAAATGCCTAAGATTCCGACATGGTGTCAAATTTTCAAAGGAAAAGAAACATCAATAAACCAAGAGCACAGCCAATTAGTAGTAACCAACCATGGTGGGCGTTCCCTTCAGCCGAAGAGCAGGTCGTTGTGGCTTCTTGCCACTGGTATGCTCAATGGCCATGCATATGATGGTGGTTGCGACAGACTCATGTGTGTGTGTGCTGAATGTGGTAGTCTTACTCGTTGAGCCGCCATGCCGCCTCATGTGCCGCGCCCACCTCCAGATCACGCATCCCTAGCATCCAGCAGAAACAGCGCAGGTGCTCAGGAGGCACCGGCAAGGCCTTGCGGATCCGCCATGTCAGAAATGGTCGCGCCGAACCCCTCGGCCAGAGCCCCCGCATCCACCTATGCTGGTGAAAAAAGAACAGAGTGAGCATACAACAAATGAACCTCCAAGTTTGTTTGCAATTCCTGTCTAATCAGAAATAAATGGAACCTAATCGCTGAGCAGATTTTACCGAATTGCATATGTTCTGTGAAACAAAGGAGCATGACAACTCCTATGAGGCCTAATTCAGTAGTTTCAATCCCTATTATCTCTGCCTAGGCTCGCATCCGGTCACAGGGGCAAGCGATTGAAGCTACCACAACAGCGGGCGGCTCGATCCTACTCCCATGAACGGATTGGACGAATCAAAGGCCAGTGCCACGCGTGTGCTACTGATTATCTCGAGGATTGAATGATTGATTAAGAACGGTAACAAAATTGATGTGGGGAGAGGTGATGAGGGGGAATCGTACCATGGAGCCAGTCAGCGCCGAGGCAATACCATACGCTCAGCCTCCGAGGCGAGGTTAGCGAAGTCCGATGACAGAATCGACGGCGCCGGCCGAGTCTTAGCCCTTGGAAGAAAATTGGGGTTGGGGAGATGACGAGACAGCAGGTTTCCAAGGCCACGTATTGATTCCCGGCCATCTAGGACCAGTTCATGCCCTCAACGGGTGAGGTTGTATGGCGGCGAGCTGGCGGCCGGTGTTGAAGTCGTCAGCGGCGTTGGCGCTAACCCTAGCCGCCTAGAGAGAGAGCAGAGGAGGACGAGGGAATCGCGGTCGAGCTCTGGCGGCGTCCGGTTTTTTTTACGGTTTTTTTCGAGACGCGGGGCGGTGTGATCGACGAAAAAAAGCCGACGGAATGCGATGGTGGTGAAATACGGAACGAGAAAAACCTGTTTTTTACCTTTGGTTGTTTGTTCTGTCATTGTGGCTTAGCACCAGAATCATTGACCAATTATTGTCTTCTGTGTGAATTTAACTCATGACTATATCTACTCCCTCCATCCCAGTTGTAAGGTCATAATTTATAAATCATGCAATCCTAAAATACCTCCACCTCCTAGGTATATAAGCATTTAAGGTGTTTAATTAGCAGCTTTGCATGAGTAATTTTTGTATTTCCAAAGCCAAACAACCAATGCATACACTTTCTTATTTATTAATGGGTTTTTAAATAAGGACAAAGAGCCAAATCTCACCAACAATCATAGACCACCTAGGGCCAAGAGATTTGCAAATTATACCCTTAAAACTAGGATGGAGGAGTATATACTAGGATGGTATTGATGATTTTGCACATTTATTTGTATAAAGTAGTGGGGTAGGTAAACCCCATACCATGTTTTTTATTTAAAATAATAATAACCTAAATCTACGTTTCTGGGACAATCTAAAAGGCTAAGTTGTATACACACTTTCCTAATCAAGTGAGTTGGACTGATCGCAAATTTATATATTCTGACATCATAAACACAATGCACAAAAGTATTGTGCCCAAACCAATACAACTCATATATCAGAACGGGAAAAGTACGTTGAGGTGAGACCATGCGTCTATGATGTTGCAACACCAACACGGGATCCTCCGCCATCCGTTGAAGTCTGCCTAGTGATTCCATGCGTCTATGATGTCGCAACACGGGATCCTCCGCCATCCGCTACCCATGCCTCCCACAGAAATCATGCTCGCACGAGACTGATGCATCTAGTATCGGACAGAAAGAGTCATGGAGCGTATCATTGGCTCACGCTCGAACCGTGAGTCCAAGCTCCAAGAACAACGCCTCCAAGAAGGTAGCGACATCAACAATGTCGTCACGGTCCGATGTGGCTCTAAAAGCAAGATCTAGGTTTTCACGTGGAAGATTAGACTACAAGCGATGGATTGTATCGGGCTCCTCGACAAACGCACCCCAAGAAGGATAAACCACCCTCGTGGGCGCCGCCATCGCCGGCACCGACAAGGTCGGGCAAGGACATAGCCCGGAGCGCCGCGGCCACATGCACAACCTCGCACAGGCACCTCCGCAAAAACCTAGCACCACCAGGAATCGTGCTAGCTCAGGAACTAGTTTATTCCACCATCTTGCCAATAGAGGCCACCACGCACCGCACCTCAAGGACTGCACATGAGTGTCATTGTCCGCCTCCTGCCAGACGTCGACCACCCAGGCAAGACCAACCAAGTTGGCTAGCGCGCCTTAAGCACGCCTCTCCCGAGGACCTGCGACCTCCGGTTGTTCCGGCTGTCGCGACACCCGCATAGCCGACGATGACACCCCTCCATCAACGTTGACCCAAACGGGGAGCAGCCTGCGAATATCAAGGCAGCAAGCTTGGTTCCCCATCTAGGCGCTCCAAGAGCTACCAATGTCATCGACTTCGTCGGAGCCGCCTTGCAGGACCAGTCGGGAGGCGGGTGGGGGAGGGAGGAGGAAGGAGGTGGTGGCTACACACCTCGGCGCAGGGGACCAAACCGGCCAGGGCCCACCCGATCTAGACCAGGCCTAAAGGGCCTAGATCTAGACCTGCAGACTCGTGCCGCCGGCCAGCCATATGCGCCAGCACCGTCGCCAGAGCCGTCGCCGCATCACCCAGGCGCATCACAGGAAGGAAGACACCGCTTTGTCGCCTCACCCACCTGCTACCGTGCGGCATCAACCATTGTCGGCTAGGCATCCGTTGCCGACGCGAGCCGTGTAGCCTTGACCGTTGTGCCGCCCTCCTGCGCCATCGGCACGGCTAGGAGTCGCTGCCGCAACGCCCTGCGCGAGCGCCGTGTCCCTGCCTGGATTCTGCATCCCGCGCCATAGCGACCCAGGGAAGGAGGAAGAGGCCTCGCCGCCATCGATGCCGACCGGGCTTTGCCCGGCAGCGCCCTCCGGCTGCGGTGAGGAGGAGGAAGAGGTGGGGAGAGGGAGGAAGGAACCAAATCGCCGCAGGGACACTAACAGCGGGTGGTAAACTAACAGCTCGAATCACCTTCACTTTCTAAATCCGAAATTACCCACCTTGTATGTCCAAGGATAAAGCAAGAAAAGAAGAGGAAAGGGAGAGACAATTGTCGTTTCTTTCTGAAGAAACGAACTAGCACGAGCACAAAACATGGATAATTTGTCAACTGTCACTTGGTCAGAGTTGTGGAGTCGGAAGCTTTACCACTTCTGAAGAAAGTTCTGTCTAAGACGCGCACGCGCTTGCTGATTTGGCTCCATTGGTGGACAGAGTCGCTGCCCAGCTGCTCCTCGGCTCCTCGCTGCCAATCAAGGAGGCCGACCCAACTCGCAGAGTCGCAGGCTCGCTCCTCCAACGCAATCCGTTCACATACTCCGGCCGGCAGTTGCTGCACCTGAGCACCTCAAGCTCGCGAAGACCTCGCCCGGTAGCCAGCGGCGTGCCGCGTGCATGGAGCCCGCGGAGACACCCTTACTCGTCGCGCGAGACCAGCCACCGCCGGCGAAGACGGCACACGTGGACCAGGGCGGGGGCCCGGCGCAGCAAGGATGGGCCCGCCGGGCGCTCCCGCAGATTCTCTGCGTCCTTCTCGTCTTCGCCATCGCGTGGGGGCTGCGCCGCGCGGGCTACGACCTCGGGTTCACGGGCCTCGACACCTTCACTCTCGCGCTGCTGTGCCTCTGCCTCTGGAAGCTCGAGCTCCTGCGGCGAGACCCTGGCGGCGACCCGGCGGCAGCGGCGAGCGAGCGGCGGCGCATCGGGCTCGTCGCGTGGGAAATCTCGCTGTCGCTGGCCAGCAGGGCTGCGCTGCACCTCGCCAGCGCGGCGTCGAGCCTGGCGCTCAAGGTCGCCCTGTGGGTGCTCGCCGGCCTCGCCATGGTCCTCGCGATCTACTTGGTGTTTGCCGCCCTCTGCGGCGATTCCTCTACGGATCTCCACGAGCTGTCCCCGGAGGAGAGGGTTTGAGCTATACGTGGAAGTAACCATTGTTTTCTATTTTGTAAAATTTGTTTTCAAACTTAATTTTGGTAAACTGTTTTGCTGATGTTGTCACCGAAATCGTTCGATTTCTGTGTAGTTCTTTTTAACGATCATTTATGTTACTACTTCCAATGCTGCCGGCAAGATGAATTTTCTATTTGCCATTTGGGAATTCCGATACATTGTCGGATACTCACTAAACCATGTTGAGGAGAGACTACATAAGAGATTAATTAGTAGTTAGAAAGAAAAATTACTTTTTCTAGATGGAGGACTAGTTCTTATTAATTTAGTACTTACTTATGGTAATGTATATGATTTTTCTTTCTTCCAACTACCAAAAGGTGTCTTGCATATCTAGGATTATTTCCGATCAAGATTTTGTTGGCAAGGAGATACTAAGAAAACAAATATCGAGTAGCCAAATAAAGTGCGGTCTACCGACCCAAAGATCGAGGAGGGCTAGAGATTTATGATCTTGAGATTAAGAACAAAGCTCTTCTAGGTAAATGCCTTTATAAGCTTCTTACCCAAAAAAGGGGTGTGGCAAACCTTTCTAAAAAGAAAATACCTGGTCTCACGTGCAATATCCCAAGCTTATTAGAAACCCGGAGACTCACATTTCTCTAGGATGGCCTCATGACGATGAAGAAACACTTCTTCCCACTTGGTTCATTCTTAATTAAGGATTATTCAGACATTATATTCTGAGAGGATAAATGCTAGCTAATGTCGCTCTCTAGAAAGAATCTCCATCTATGTACAACGTTGTACACCACAAAAGCGAGACCATCACTAAGTTGTTGGAGTCTTTTCCATCAAATGTGACGTCAGAAGAGATTTAGTTGGCCCTAGTCTTGCATCTTTGGCTGCAGTGTTTGTACACGGTCCAATTAACGCAAGGGGCAAACAAATTCTAGTGGAACCTTAATGAGAGTGCTAAATTCTCAATGAACTCAATGTATAGAGAGTGAATCATCCAGATATGCGAGTTGACGAAAATAAAGATTTAGCAAATGAAGATACTACTAAAGGCAACAAATTTGTATGGTATCTTCATAGAGGAAAAATTCTCTGCAAAGATAACCTTGCAAAATGTAGTTGGCAGGAAAATAAAAACGTGTGTATTCTATCATCATGATGAGCCAATTAAATACTTGTTTTTTCCAATACAAAGTTGTAAGATCTACATGGTCAGTCATCCAAATAACTTCTACCTTGTATCACCGAGTAGGGTTGCCACCATTTTTGGCAACTGGTTGGTGCTGATAATATGTTTAGAATTCATATAGGGTGGGAGCGCTTGCCATTGTTTGGTCACTTAATTTGGCTATGCTGGTGTGACAAGGTTTTTCATGATAAAATTATTCTATCGTGCAGGTTATCTACTGGTGCACATCTTTGATCCATTTATTATCCACTCTACAACGTGTGGAACATTGAGACCTATTTATCGAGGTGTCTACATAGTTGGAGGACCAGGCGAGGCGAGGGATATTTTTATCCACATGGATGGCAGCGTGGCCTTTGGATTGTCCCACCATACCCTTAGGTGTTATTGCGCTCTATTTGTGTTTTTCGTATGTTTCTTGGCCGACTATATCCATCTAGTTATGAAGAAGCCGAGTGTAATGCTTAGATCTAGTAATTAATCAAGTGGTTTTTATTGAAAATTTATATAGTTCCCATGACTATTTGTAAGACTTTTACGATCATTGTCAATATTGTTTCTGTTCTATTTTCACAGGCCCACAAACATGGTGACACAATAGGCATACCCATAAATCCAATATGTAAACCAGAATGAGAAAGAAAGCAATGTGCCCTCATGTATTCAGACTTTTCATTGGACTGTGGGTTCTTGTTGGAATCATATCCATCGACCCATAATCCAAAATACTTGTATTGTTTATGACATTTCTGTGTGGAATTTGAAATTTCTTAGATTGGAGTTATTATTGATCTAGGCTGACTACTTATGGTATTTGGATTGGCAAATTTATACATACTCAAGGTGTACTTGGGTAACTACTTAAATAACTAAGAAGTGAGCCTAGCTCATTTGGCGAGGAAAGTGGATGTACAACCCAACCATGTAGGTTAAAATCTCCAGGGATACAAATTTGGGTTCTTATTATGAAAAAAAACACTATAGGGACTTCCCCTATCATATTCCTTTCAAAAAAACTACTTAAATAATCTTTGTATTGGAGTACAATAATAAATAATATACTTGGAAGATCAACGAGGTGCAATACTAATCGGAAGGAACTAGGTTGATATTAAGATTACAATCTTGTTGTAACTTAACCTACATAACCATATTATATATTAAATTATGCCACATGACTCGAGCATGTGTGTTGTGAGACAAAAAAAGAAATAAAAATGTGTCAAATTGCAAATATAATGTAATATGGTCATTAATCTTATCTCGCCATTGTTTGGAACACAAGTTTAATTTTTTTGAACACTTTCTGTAACCAAACATGAACTTTGAAATCTGCGGTACAATTACGATTACCCTCTAGTCTCAAAAAGCATTGTAAGCGGCACCGCTGATAAGTCCGAGAAATAGAGGGTATACCAAACACATATATTAGGTTATATCATCTCAGTTTTAAACAAAGAATATGAAGACTTAAGTAATGCATGTGTTCACTAAAAAGGAAAAAATGTACCATAATCAGGAACAACTGGGAAGAGAGAGTATTGCCTATAATTTGTAGATTCGGAGTAAGGTGTTAAGTGTGATCCCAACAAATTCTCATTTCTAGTTCATTTGATTTAATTTAAACTGGAAATTTCTAAAAGAGCTAGAAGTGGGATTTAGATGGGTTCCCACCTACATCTCTAATCGGGAACTACCCACATTGTATGTCCTCCACTTGACACATTCAAAATGCCATATCAGTGATTTTTCTTACAAACTACATCTTTTTTTGAATAGGTCTTACAAACTACATGGATAAGAAAAGAAAAAAGAGGAAGGTGGGATACGGTTAGAGTTGTTTATGTATGATGAAACGAACTAGCACTGAGTACAAAGACATGATGAGATAATTTGTCAACTACCACTTGGTCAGAGTTGAAGAGTCATAAGCGTGACTATAATACTCCTACTATATCCGAGGAGACGGGAAAGCTCTTTCTTTTTTTCTCACACGCGCTTGCTGATTTGGCTCCAATGGTGGACACAGTCGCTACCCAGCTGCTTCTCTGTGCTGCTCGCACTTCTATAACAAGGGCGAGTACTGCACGCAACCAACAAAAGCCCTCGCAGCACCGACACCTGCAGCGCTATACAGCAGCAGCTGCTGCACCGTAAGCTCACGAAGACCTCGCCCCGTAGGCAGCAGCGCGCATATGGAGCCCGCGGCGCCGGCGACCTCCTTCCTCGTCGGGCGAGACCCGCCACCGCAGACGAAGACGGCGCACCTGGGCGAGGGCCAGGCCCCAGCGCCGTCCGGATGGGCTCAACGAGCGTTCCAGGAGATGCTCATCTTCCTCCTCGCCTGCGCCTTCGCGTGGGGGCTGCACCGCGCGGGCTGCGACCTCGATTTCGCGGTCATCACCACCTACATCCTCGCAGGGCTGTGCTTCTGCCTCTGGAAGCTCGAGCTCCTGCGGCGAGACGGTGGCGGCGACCTGGCAAAGGCGGCGCAAGAGCGGCGGCGGGTTAGGCTCGTCGCCTGGTCACTCTCGCTGGTATGGGGAAGCCTGGTTGCGCTGCGCGTCGCGAGCGCGGCGCCGGGCCTAGCTCTGAGGGTCGCCCTGTGGGTGCTCGTCGGCCTCGCCATGGTCCTAGCATTTTACTTGTTGTTTGAAGCTCGCCGTGGTGATTACCGTACGGATGACGCCGAGAGCTGGCCAGAGAAGGATCTCCACGAGCTGTCACCGGAGCAGAGGGTTTGAAATGTATACGTGGAATGGTGCTATTGGCCTATTGTTCCATTTTCTTATTTTGTAAACTTTGTTTTGAAAATTAATTTGAAATGGTCGTATTTATGAGGTTTCTACGACCTTTGCCAATATTGTTTATGTTCCACTTTTATTTGTGTTTTCACGGGGCTGCAAAGTACCAGACGCAAAACCATGAAAGGCTATCCGCATGCTTTAAACCCCAACGGATAGCCTTATTTATCTAGCAGCACACCTCATACCCGCTTTCAGACCAACAACTCCGGCATCACCAGGCCGTCCTCAACTCACAGCTGGGGCTCATTGTAGGCGTGTTGGGTACACATCGCGAACAATGTGGCGGCTAGCTGGCATGCATGTCATAGAACAAATTGAACCGCCGTCATCTTTTATTAATAGCGGTGATGGTTTGCTAGGTGAATGCACGGGAGATGTCTCATCGCCGCTGCGTCTTCCCCATGCTTCGCTGCCGCGCCTTCCACATGCAACAACGTTGATGCACACCACCACTCATTACCGTCATTACCCCCTCGCTTCATGCATTTGTTTCCCATGTTGTCTCCAGCTATATAAGCTTGGCCACCGCTCTCTCTTGACTCCCACTGTTTCTCGCCTCCCCTTCCCTTGCCCGCAACAATGTCTCGGCGTCTAGCCACCACCTATGCTATGCTAGGGCACCATGTTCCGAAGCCGGAGCCAAACCCAAGCTCCCCACCTTCTGACGATGACAACTCTTTGACTACGGCGAGTTCAAGGACAAGGAGGACGAGGCGGAGGCTCTGCAGGAGGTGGCGGAGGAGGAGGAGAAGTGGGAGGATGATACGGAGTAGGAGGCACTCATGGCCTCCTACAAGATGGCGCGATAGGAGAGGAATGTCGCTCAAGCCATCGAGAAGGCCGACGCGGACCTCCTGCAGCGTGTCGTGGACATCTCCTGCGAGAGGGCGCCAACAGAGCAGTCTGCTCAAATCCTCATGGTCACCGACCGACAGAGGATCATCGACATCAACTCATCAAGTTTGCCACCCGCGAGGCTCAGCGGGTCACCCAGAACGAGGAGTTTTGCTGGGTGCGTGCGGCATATCTGACTCAGCGGCATGGGGAAGTGTTTCCCACGCCAGCGGCGATGTTGCACCGACAGAAGGTCGAAGGCGAGGCATAACTAGCAGCACACCATGGCGGCGTCATACCACGCAGAGAGGAGCGCTTGTGTGTAGGGCAGGCGAACGCAGGAAGGAACACTAAGAACAACCACGAGGCTGGCACATCTCGTGCGGCGACCGACGAGAGTAGTTATTTTAAATTAGTTAAATTTCATTCAACTTTCTAATATATAACAAAATTTAAATAAAGTTTTAACTTTTGTTTAAATTTTAAAATTCCTATTGGGGACACGGCTGGGGTGGGGCTTAACATGCATCGGCTTGTCCCATTCGACTGATCTAAAGCGTTTGTGGGACACCGTTTGGGTGACTCGGCTCGAGATGTTCTAAATGCAAGGTGGAAAATATAATAAAGTAACAATAAACAACTCAATATTTATGCCGTGTATATTGAGGCATTCATCGGAACGTGGGTCCTTGTAGGAATTGTGTCCATCAACTATATCCAAATAATACACCTGTTTAAATTGTGAAACTGTTGACCATGAGAATTGTCACGCCCCCAAACTGGGCCTGGACATAACAGCCGCCACGCGTTTATAAGCCGAAGATTATAAACGTGTAAGGCATAAAATTTTCACTTATCAAGATACTACACAAAGGCCACTTTATTCATTATCCGGCGATACAAAGTTTGTGCTGAAAGTAAACTTCTAGTCATTTTATTTAATCCCTCCCGGCGTGCGCTACGCCTACTGCTCATCGTTGTGCTCAAAGTCCTTACCGTGATACTCTGCAAAAGATAGGAATTAAGCAAGGGTGAGTATGATTCATACTCCGCAAGTAGTACGTGCTATGTCAAAAGAGATAGAATAATATCAAAGGATGGTATTCAAATGGAGATGAGCAAGTGGATAATATGTCAAGGTAGGCAAGGCAACAACGGATAATCTCGGATTATATAAGGATTAAGTATGGTATCATTCAACGGAGCTGCATCCAAATGAACATGAATACAGTAGGAATAAATGGATATAACATGAATAAATGGAGGAATAATTGATATCACATGTGACCAGCAAGCTTCCCTACCCGGGAGTCACAGGGGTAAAATTTTACACTTTTATACTCTGCAGAGGGGTACTCCGACATCGACAGCCTCAACTAAAACCACGAAGGCTCTAGAAGAGCAGAGCTCTTTAGCCCGCCGAGACACAACTACTTGACTTACTAGCACGGGTCGCTCCCACGGATCCATCACCGGTGCCCTGTTCGGACCAAGTGTCGTTCCCATTGGAGAACTCAGACAGTCCCATACCTGAACTGTGACCGGTACAATATGGTTGCAGTCGTGACACCAATATAAACAGAGTTTGGAATGTGGAAAATAAAGGTGTTAGAGATATGAGGCCAACAAATCCAGCCTTGCGTCCCTGCGCAAGCCCAACTAATTCATGATGATTTTCCATATACCATCATCCACACATCTCTCGGATGCCAGCAGCAGATCACCAGTGCAAGTAAGAAATATTCATCAAGAATACTATGCAATAAAGGAAGAGACGGAGTCAAGGAATATCTCTTCTCCATCAACAAAGCTACCAACATGAGCATCGTGCTAGTAGAGTACTAGCAAGATGAAAGAGCAGCAGAGGTACCACTTGCCTGTTCAACACTACAGCAGTACTGGCTACTACTGGGTGGATTCTCACACGAAGCGGCACAGCAGCGCGTTCGCTGCCTTCTCCTACTGATTCTGTCTAGCTTTGAATCCTACGTGATAGAACGGCAGGTCTTGTTCTCTATTTATACTGTTTTAAAGTGATGTGAACGCATTTAGTGAAGACTAGCCGCGCTGTCTCCTGACTGCAACTCCTCGACGTCCGAAGGCGATTTAGACACAATTAACCCAAACTTGAAACTATTTTAAAAAATAAACCATTCGCAAAACTATTTCAAAAAACTAACCCTTTTTTGCGTCGCCAGGAGGGGTGGCGAAGCAGAAGTGTGTGCGTCGCCAGGGTAAGTGGCGAAGCAGATAGTGCGTCGCCACTGGTAGTGGCGAAGCACGAAGGCGTGCGTCGCCACGGTGAGTGGCGAAGCACATTAGGGTTAGTTCATGACCCCGGCCCGTGCCCGACCTCCCCCACCCCTCACTCTCCCTCCCTCACCTCTCCCTCCCTCATCTCTGGCGGCGCCGGCGGCGGGTGGTGTTCTTCCCCCTCACTCTCCCTCCCTCCCTCACCTCTCCCTCCCTCATCCATTGGTGCCCTCTTGATCTTCACTAAGGTATGTTCCTCCAATCCCCCTTCTCTAATCCCCCAATCCCCCTTCTCTAATCCCCCTTCTCTATTTGTATGGTGGTATTTTAGCAAGATTGATAGATGGATTTGTAGGATAATGTCCTCAAGATGAATTTATTTGTATGGTTGATTGAAATGAATGATTCCAATGAATTGATGGATGATTCCAATGGATTGATAGGTAGGGATGGATGAACTAGCAATTTGTGTGATTGTTTTATGTTTTTGTTATTGAAGTAGCAATTATTGATTACTTGTGTGATTGATTTGTGCTTCATCATATGTATGAAATTAGTAGAATTATTGATAGGATGAGTTGTATATTATATGGATTTTGTGCATATATGCTCACATATGATTGATTCCAATGAATTATTGATTTGTGCTTCATCATATGATTGATTTATTATATGGATTTTGTGCATATATGCTTCATCATATGATTCCAATGAATTATTGATTTGTGCTTCATCATATGATTGATTTATTATATGGATTTTGTGCATATATGCTTCATCATATGATTCCAATGAATTATTGATTTGTGCTTCATCATATGATTGATTTATTATATGGATTTTGTGCATATATGCTTCATCATATGATTCATCATATGCTCACATATATGCTCACATTATAGTCGGATTGTTTAGGATGGAGGATTTAAGTAATGAAAGCATTCTCGAGGGTGAAGTTGATGTTAAGCACCGTGCCTATAAGATGTCCGAGAAGAATATGGTAATTATAAAACCAAGTACTCAAATGTAATATTCTTAAGCGTGAATTGGTATGTGACACCATGCATGTATGTTCGTCACCGTGCAGGTTTTTGGACCATTGCGACTGAGGTACAACCAGATGACGTCAACGGCGATGAACTATGATGAGCGGTACACCCCCTACATCCGCAATCTAGGGCTTCTATCGTTCATCCATATGGTCACCCGGACGACACTCAACGTCAATCCTGCCGCGATCACCGCGCTTGTGGACCGGTGGAGGCCGGAGACCCACACCTTTCACCTCCGGACCGGCGAGATGACGATCACGCTGGAGGACATGGCGATGATACTTGCGCTCCCCATCGAGGGGGCTCCTCTTTGCATTGATACATCCTGTGATGATTGGCGCGGGAAGATGCTAGATCTTATTGGGGCGTGCCCCGGGGATACTTTCAACGATAAAGGAGTAAAGTTGAGGGTCCCCGCGGGGGCAACTTTCAAATGGATCTCAGATAACTTCGGTACGTGCCCTGAGGATGCCGATGAGGATCTCGTCAAGATCTACGCCCGCGTGTACGTGTGGTATGTTATCACACGGAGTCTGTTCAATGACACTAGTGGGAAGACCGCGCACTGGCATTGGCTGAAGGCGCTCACCGTCATGGATAAGAAGTGGAGCTGGGGCACTGCTGCATTGGCTTGGTTGTATCGTCAGGTAATGAGTTGTTTTGTCCACTCCGTACATTTGCTCTCCATTTTGGCTACATTCCAGTTATTGATGTTTGCTTTCATACCTTCTGCAGCTTGACGATGCTTGTTGTAGGACAGAGCCACAAGCTTGTATTGCTGGTTCCCTGCTTCTTCTTTCGGTGTGGAGTTGGGAATGGTTCCCTGTTGGACGGCCGAAAGTTGGTCCTCGTAGAGACTGGGACGATGGTGACGACCGCCACCGGTATCCCACGCTTGCTTACTATTGGGACCAGCATTCTGAGTTCACTTCTGACACAGAACAAGCATATCGACAATACACCAACGAGTTTGACAACCTAACCCCTGAGCAGGTAAAATAACTCTATTCCCTCACTCTGAACTTGTCATATATATGATATATGATATTGTGAGCTTGATCTTCTTTGATATGATCTTCTTTGATATATGATATATGATATTGTGAGCTTGATCTTTCTTTGATATGATCTTCTTTGATATATGATATATGATCTTCTTTGATATATGATATATGATATATGATATTGTGAGCTTGATCTTCTTTGATATATGATATATGATCTTCTTTGATATATGATATATGATCTTCTTTGATATATGATCTTGTCTCGGGTATTTAGGATCTTCATTATTGGGCATGTTGTAGGTGATATGGCAACCATATGGCAAAGGATATTCTTACGGGGCGCCTTCTTATGGTGACGCTGCCTGGGAGATTAACCCTGCTTGCATGGCTGAACAAGCTCTGTTTCATATGCGTTGCCCGTTGATATGCATGTGGGCTGTTGAGCTTCACTTGACGCAGCGGGTTATGCGGCAGTTTGATCTTTATCAAGAGTACCCGCCGATGTATGAGGACACGGATCGTCAGCTTCACCGGTATGAATCATAATTCCGCCGTTCCGCCATTGTGTAATGTAATTCTTGTTTGTTGACAGTGTGCTATTTTTATTGTGCAGCTATGACAGGATCAAATGTCGGAAGACAGATTGGCCCAATATTCACAAGATGCATATCTAGACGTTTCAACAACGTGTGACGGAGACTAAGCGGGCAAAAGGAATAAATATAGCGGACCATTCTGATGAGGCTTTCAACAACTATCTCCGTTGGTTTCAACCTCGGACTCGTTTGCAGCTTCTTCCGGATGCCTACACGGATGAGATTTTGGAAGAACCTTTGCCGTTCGACCAGCTTGGCAATCTTGCTTACAATAAGCTTGCCAGAGAGGGGCGCCAAGTCCCTTTTGCTTCAGCGATTAACTTTGTGGTAAGCTTGTTCTTCTTTTTGGAATCTCACTACTATCTCTACTTGCCACTTGTGTCTTTACATATTCATATACATGCTAGCGCTCGGAGGTCCAGAAGCAAGCTGCTGAATTCGAGGTGGCTTTGGAAATTCCGGAGCACAAAGATGGCTATTCAAGATTGCGAGAATTTGTGAAGGTATTAATTTGCCGGAGAACATATTCTACTCATGAATGGTGAAATGCTGGATAATGCAGTAGCCATTGCCTAGCCATTGCTAAATGCCTTGCTTTTGAGTTCTTATAAATTTGTGATAGCCATTGCTAGTTTATTTTGAAACTTTAAGACCATTGCCTAGCCATTGCTAAATGCCAAGTACTACATGTTGCTAGTTTCTTTTCAAACTTTAAGACCATGAGACCATTACAATGCATGTGACTACTTCCGGTGCTTTTCCTTTTAACCCTACTTGCGGTGTTTTATACTTTTGACAATTATTTTCTTCTTATAGCGTCAGGGCCAGAAGTTACGGAGATTAGGAAACCTTCTTGGTTGCCGTGATCCTGAGATTGCATCAACGACGTCGCCGTCCCAGTCTCATGCCATATCGGACTCCGCGGATGATGAATCCACGCCGGAACAAGAGGATGAAGAGGAACAAGAGGATCCCCTACCATCGAAGAGAAAGAACAAAGGTGTACATAGGGACAAGTACACACCACATGATTTTAAGGAGAAGACAAAGAAGAAGGTGGTCACGGAAGAAGTCTCCGATTCCGACGATGACAATTATGTGTTGGAGGCACGGAAGAAGATCGCTCCGCGTAGGGGAGGAGGGAAGCGTGGAAGAAAGTAGAAGTTTAGGTTTTATCCTATCTAGTTTGTGTATGAACTTGTGCTTGTGTATGACGGACACTGGGTTTGGCTATGTAATATTTGAACTATGAGCTTGATGTTTGGATATGATCATGTGCTCGAATTTCATATATGATCTTCTTGGATATATGATATATGATATTGTGAGCTTGATCTTCTTTGATATGATCATATATGATATATGATATTGTGAGCTTGATCTTCTTTGATATGATCATATATGATAAATGATATTGTGAGCTTGATCTTCTTTGATATGATCATATATGATAAATGATATATGATATTGTGAGCTTGATCTTCTTTGATATGATCATATATGATAAATGATATTGTGAGCTTGATCTTCTTTGATATGATCATATATGATAAATGATATATGATATTGTGAGCTTGTTCTTCTTTGATATGATCATATATGATATATGATCTTGTGAGCTTGATCTTCTTTGATATGCTCATATATGAAATATGATATTGTGAGCTTGATCTTCTTTGATATATGATATATGAAATTGTGAGCTTGATCTTCTTTGATATATGATATACGATCTTCTTTGATATATGATCTTGTTTGATATGTGATATATGATATTCAAAAGAAGATTTGAGCTGATTTCATATATCCAGGCTTGCGTCGCCACTGGGCGTGGCGAAGCAGGCGTGCGTCGCCACTGTGAGTGGCGAAGCAGGCGTGCGTCGCCACTGTGAGTGGCGAAGCAGGCGTGCGTCGCCACTGTGAGTGGCGAAGCACAGTAGGCAGCTGCGCCCGGCCGCAGCGCAGCACGCAAAGGCTGCGTCGCCACTGTGAGTGGCGAAGCACCGCTGCGTCGCCACTGGGAGTGGCGAAGCACAGCTGCGTCGCCACTGGGAGTGGCGAAGCAAGCCTGGACTCGAAAAAATGCTCAAAAACTATGAAAAAATGAAGCAACTTTAACTTGTGTCAACTTTATCTTCAAAATCAAGTGATACACAAGGTTCACACATAGTTTGAAATAATAATATGCATACATTCACACAAGGTTCTGACATAATTCAAAATGACAAGGTTCACATGCAATAGTTAAATACATGTCCGAATTCACGAATGCTCTATTCGCTCAAGCATGGTCCCTTTGCCTTCGCCTTCGCCATGGCCTTCCTCTTCTTCTCTTCTTCTTCCTTCTCCTCCCTAATGGCACGCGCCTCGGCAGCCACCCTTTCAAAACGTTCCTTCTTCTCCCTCTTCTTCTCTTCTTCTTCCTTCTCCATCCTTGCTAGGTGCGCCGCCCAAACAGCCTGGCGCTGCTTCAAGTCACGCGCTTCTCGTTCTCTCTTCTCTTTAAGTGCTTTGGCGCGCTGCTTCAACTCACGCGCTTCTCGTTCCCACCGCATTTCCTGCCACCTTTTCCGCTCCGCTTCCTCTTTTTCAGCTTCCTCTTTCAGCTTCCTCTTTCTTTCTTCCACTTTCTTGGCCGCATCTTGTTCCTTCACTCTCCTCAAAGCCTCATTTTGAACATCTTCGTCCTCCTTGTGACCTTGAGTTGAGCTATGTCCCGTCCCACTCACCTTTCTCTCCCTCTCCATCTCTACTTCCATGTTGCTTATCTTATCGTAGGCTCTCTTCATTATCTCGTCGTACTCACGAATGCTCTTTATTACCCCCTCCGCAAGCTCCTTCTGACGTTGCTCTTCTCTTTCTCTCCTCATTCTTTCCTCACGAACCCTCAATTGTTGATCTTCTTCCATCCTCATTTGTGTTGCCTCTTTCTTCTTCCTCTCGGCCGCATCCATCTCCATCACCTTCCTCCATGACTCATTGAAGGTCTGATCCCCCTCCTTGTTGGCTTGACTCCCCGCCATATCTACAATAAGAGTGGAGATAAAAGTTAGTACACACAAAATGTAAAATATTATCTCAAATTTAGAAATTGTAGAGCACAAAATAAAAGTACATACGGAAATGGTCCTTGTAGATATCCTATCATACTAGTTCGATTTACACCACGGACTCCTCTAAGACCTAGTTGTCTTCCTCTTTGTTGCCTAGGATTACGATAGCTTGGACCACCTCCGTGACTTCGACCACCTCGGTGGCTAGGACCATCTTGGTGGCTTGGACCACTTTGTTGGGTACTCCTTTGTTGGCTTGGACCACTTTGTTGGGTACTTTGTTGGCTTGGGCTAGGAACATCTTGGTGGCTTGGACCACTTTGTTGGGTACTCCTTTGTTGGCTTGGAACATCTTGGTGGCTTGAACCACCTTGTTGACTACTCATGGGTTGGCTTGCGTTCGGGTCATTTCTCTTTGCTCTTTTCCTTTGGGTACATGTCCTAGCATTGTGTCCATGACCATTACACTTTCCACAACGAGCTCTATCACATGGCTCTTGAAATTGGTCATTTCCTGATTCTCTCGCACCACCACGACCCCATCCATCCATGTCACCCCTAAAACGCTTTGTCTGACGTCTTCCACGTTTAACAACCTTCCATGACGGATGGGGCCAGAGTTGGATTCCATGATACTCGGGCCACTGTGATTGGTCTAGGTATGGGTTAAATCTAGGAGCCCATGTTTTCTTGGTCGTCGTGATGGAGAACTCTGACTCTCTCACGGTGAGAGGGTGATTGTAGTCCAAATGACGCACCCGAGCCGCCGTTAGCAAATGCGAGCAAGCGAGATGGACCAAAGATGGCCTCGCACATGTGCACTCGCAAGTCCTTAGCGAGACCTTGAAAGCTCGGCCTCCGTGTTGGACACCGTCGGCCGTGGTTCCTCCGGGCTCGTTCACTTGATAAATGAGCTCTTCGTTATCATAAACGGTGGCAACTTCAGAATCCGCCTTACGAGACTGAAATATCCTCCACTCGTCAACTTTGGGTGGGTACTCGTATTTGTGGTTTTGCGTATTGTCTCCCGCAATCTGCCTTTCTGTTTCATCTGAGTACTTCAAAAAATACTCATTCAACTTGTCGAATGTGTATCGCACAATTGCCGTCACGGGCAATGCACGGACACCCTTGAGCACCTTGTTGAAGCACTCTGCCATATTGCTTGTCATTTGACCGTACCTCCGACCATTTTCATCGTAGGCTCTTGCCCACTTTGTTCTATCTTGGATGTGCCTAGTGAGAAATGCTTGACCCTTAGCATCGAGCTTTCTGTTTGAGGTCAATTTGATGTACAAGTTTGCGAAACGCCGGTCAGTGAAAGCGAGACAACAATCTTGAAGATCATCGGTCAACTCCTTGCTACCACATGCCCTATAGAAGTTTGAACAGAAATGCCTCATGCACCATCTATGGTGCAAAGGAGCATGCCCTGGTATTTCAATATTTACCGCTGCGAGAATTCCTTGATGTCGATCTGAGATGACACAAATTTCCCTTTGTGGTGGTAATACCTTGGTCCTCAAATGGTGAAAAAACCACTGCCAGTTATTATTGTTCTCCGCCTCAACGAAAGCAAATGCCAAAGGAACCAAACGGTTGTTGGCATCATTTGCTATTGCAACCAAGAGAGTCCCCCTATATTGCCCGGTCAGAAATGTCCCATCAACGGAGATTACCGGTCTACAATGCTCAAAAGCTTTCATGCATTGCTGGAAAGCCCAAAATGCACGGCCAAATACTCGGACAGTTCTTTCATTGTAAATCCTTGTTTCCTGTCCATAAGGCTCTACCACATGAACCATGCCCGGGTTTGCATCGGCCATTGCTAACAACAACCGAGGAATTCGGTTGTATGCTTCTTCCCAATCACCATACAACATCCTGAATGCAGCTTGCTTCGCTTTCCATGCCTTGCCGTATTTCACATCGTAGTGAAAGAGAGCTTTCACAAGCTCCATGACTGTCTTGATGCTCATTGTTGGAAGTGACGAGATTTGGTTGGAAAGTCTATATGCGATGAACTCGGAGGTGAGTTGTCGGTGATCGTGCTTTACTGCTTTGCCATCCACCCTCTTTCCGCGACACATGTGAGTTGGCACACAACTTGTTATGCGCCAATCGGGTCCTCCCTTCCATGGTCTTGCACGCACAATCCAAGGACATCGATCCTCCTCGCACTTAACAGTGTAACGCTTCTTCACGTCTGAGTGAAGCACCGTATAGGGACGATGATACTTAACCGAGAAGTCTTTGATCCATTGTTTAAATTCCAGCAAGGTTTTGAACATCAAGCCTTTTGATATACCATAACTCTCATGACTGCCATCCCGGTAAGAAGTAGGCCTTGGTCCAAGCACTATACCCTCGCCGCCGTCAACCGTGGCTTCATCCGCGAGACTAAGATCACGGAACAATGGTATCCGATGATCTCGTCCCAATACCTTCTCGTGGACTTCGGCCTCCTTGGTCGTGAACCCTTCCTCATCAACTTCTTCTTCGGGACCATCGTCATCCGAGTCCGATGCATAGCATCGCGAGTACGGGATGTCATGGTCCATGTTTTCTTGCGTGTAGTACATATCCAAATCTCCAACATTGTGGTCATGAAGCTCAATATCATTATCATCATCCCCCCACTCATCATCCTCCTCTTCCAACGATAGTGCCTCCTTTGAAATTGGCCTTCCATCCGTCATTTCTTCTTGGTGGTTCGGTGGAGAATTCCTAGCATCAACCCGGGAGGCACTCCGGTTCAAGTCCACATGCAAAGTACCACCAACCTTTTTGGTGGCAAATAACTCAAGAGCCTTGTCGAGAGATTCGGCCACCACCTCCTTGTATGCACCCCAACGTTGCTCGGAGTTGATACGCATTATCTTCCAACGGAAGTGCATGCCAAATCCGGCGTTGTGCCTACCTTCCAACTCAACAACATCACTAGGGTCCATCCAATTCAACTCTATTCTAACTTGTTCCAAGACCTCGGCGTACGTAGGAGTACGCTCGAACACCAAATCAAGCTCATCCGGGTCGGGCTCTATATTGCCTTTCAAATATGCTTCCTTGTCAACATGATGAACATGAACAATTCTCGCCATACCTATTTTTTATTATCAACAATAAGGTAAAAAAATTAATAAGTACCTATGCCAATATTTACTCATCACATCATACTTCATAACAATAAAACCCTAACCCTAACCCTAACATAACAAGAAAATCCTAACCCTAACCCTAACATAACAACAAACCCTAACCTCACAAACCCTTACCCTAACCTACCAATCTACACTAAAATACTTCATACACATCATACAAGCCAACATTGACCTAATTAACATTGCAATTTGGGTGAATCAATATTTCTAGGATTTCCAAGATTTGGGGATTCAAAACCAAATATGCAAATTCCAATGGGTCAAATCAATGGGAAATGATGGAGAGTACCTTAGGAGACTTGGGGAAGGAGAAATCCACGGAGAAAAGCTTCGATTTGGGTGGGAGGATTGAGAGGGGGAGAGAGAGCCGCCTTTGCTCTGAAAAGATGAGGAAGGAAGTGAGTGAGGAGGCCAGCTCGGGGCTGGGCTCCTAACCCTAAACCTAAAGTGCTTCGCCACTCACGGTGGCGAAGCAGGCCATTGTGCTTCGCCACTAAGAGTGGCGAAGCAGACCATTGTGCTTCGCCACTCAGAGTGGCGAAGCAAGAACACCTGCTTCGCCACCGTGAGTGGCGACGCACATCACTGCTTCGCCACTGCCTGTGGCGACGCAAGAACGCCTGCTTCGCCACCGTGAATGGCGAAGCTAAAAGAGGTTATTTTTTTGAAATAGTTTGGCCGATGGTTTATTATTTGAAATCGTTTCAAGTTTGGGTTATTTTTGTCTAAATCGCCACGTCCGAAGGGTAATAGCAGTGTCCTTTCAAATAAACTAACAGCTAGCTCTTACCATTAACTCTCTCGTGCATGCAGACGTCTCGTTTGCAAGCTGACACGTACTAGTCTAAGACAGTGTAGGCATGACACGATGGAACCTACTCACCAGTCCGGCACCACCGCTGATCCATCCACAACAAAATATCTATCAGCGGTACAAGTCTTCTATCTAGTGTCTAGTATCAGTGCTCTAGCTACCATCGGTTCATGCATGGGTGGATGACAAAAATATCCATACTAGTCCACTAGCTTCTAAGCATATAAAACAAGACTTCTAATCGTTGCATGCATGTGCTGTTTGAACTAGCTAAGCAATCAGATTTTAATCAAGTAAACAAGCATTAGTTCAAAGACATTTAATTAATTAGTTCCTAAATACCAGAAGTGTTACAAGAATGCTTAGTGTGGACTTAATGATCTGGAATGATTATTACGGCATTTGAATATGAGAAATTTACATATACTAACCGTGTATACTTATAAGTAACTACTTAAGCTAGTTTAGTACTGAAATACAGTACTGAGTAGTATACAGAAATATCACCCGGATACAGTACGTAGTAAACTAGTAATTGAAAGGAGCTTGGTTCATTGTCATATTACAGCTCCGGTGGAACTTACCCACATAATTTAGTTATGCCACATGACTCGTACAAGTGTGCTATATTGTGGTCGTTAATTTTATCTAGACTCCATTTCAAACCCGAATTTAAACATCCTTGAGACTTATCTGTAAATAGATACAATCTGAAATAGGAGTATATATACATAGACCCCACACTTTGGTATCAATAGGCATTGTGATCAGTACCACAAATAAGTCTGGGGAATAGAGCGTAAACTAGAACCAAATTTCTTGCAATTATAGTAATTCGTAGTTTTAAACTGAAATATCATCACTGAGGGGGTTATGAACTGGACTTTACTTATAAAATATAACAATAAATCTAGTGGTAGAAATATGCAGATTATTAAATCAAAGCTCACATAGACAATACTTATTGGTAGTATTTTATTCTGCGGCAAACGAGTTTTTCAGAGTCACGTATGACGTATCCCAGCCGAGCTAGCTTGATTAGTTGTTTGACGCCGCAGCTGCAGCGGCAGCCAGCCGCTCCTGCCGCATCTTGGCGAACTCAACCACCTTGTCCACCTCCGGCAATGTCGCCTTCGCAGCGTCAAGCGCGGTGAAGCGCTCCATCCACGCGACAAGGAGTGGGGTCTTGTCACCGCCAAAGAATTTCTCTCCACACATCACCTCCACCGCCTTCAGCCACGGGATCTGGCTCCCGAGCGCCATGTCCACGAGCCCGACGCTGTCTCCGCCGAAGAAGCCCTTCCCGTCGGAGCACTTCGCGAGGGCCCCCTCCAGGGTCTCCAACGCCGCGGACAGCGCCTTCTTCCCCTCAGATTTCTCCTCCTCCGTCTTACCCCTGAACAGGATCGTAGCCCACGACGCCAAGAGCTGCGCACCAGCACATCATAGTAATCAGAAATGACGCCGTGTCAAAAGCTACTGAAATGAAAACTGAAAAGTATACCTTGTCGTCGACATAGGCGGCCCAGAAGCGAGCAATGGCTCGCTCATACGGATCGGCGGAGAGGATGGACGGGCCGGCGAACACCTCGTCGATGTACTCCACGATGATGTTGGACTCGCAGACCGGCACACCGTTGTGGATGAGCACGGGGATCTTCTTGTGCACCGGGTTGGAACTCAGCAGGAGCTCGCTCTTGCTGGCGAGGTCCTCCTCGGCGTACTCGTAGCTCAGGCCCTTGAGGTCGAGGGCGAGCTTCACCCTGATGGCGAACGGGCTTGGCCATGTGCCGAGCAGCTTGAGGTCGCCTCCACCGGCCATGGTCACTATGAAGATGTGTGTGTACGGTGAAGGTTGAGATCAGATTGTCTTCCGTTGGGTGCTGGTGGAAGTGGAAATGATCTCACGCCAGGAGGACTGTATATGTAGTGCTTGATCGTGGTTGGCGCATGGACGGAGAACATCGTGCGTCATCCGTGATGCTGCTTTGAGGCGAGCGTCAGCCGTGATGGAGAAAGAAGGCCACTGAAGATTGAACTATAGTTGTGTAGTATGACTTGGACTCCTCTATATCATAGTCTCTGTCAAACTGACGAGCTCCTTCATACCTATGTCGCATAATGGATGTTGGCCTCCTGAAAAGAAGCATGTAAAGTACCAATTAACCAACTTTCTGGTTTTAATTTTATGTGGCAGCTCCATGGGAAAATTCGAGCCACTTGGACCAGCTAACTGACCTCGGCCTGCAATATGTGTTGGTTGAAATCATGGCAAATAAATACTCACTTCGTTCCATAATTTTTGTTGTTGTAGTTTCAGTTTAAATTTGAACTACAATCACGATAAAACTTAAGGAATGGAGGGAGTATGTAAAATATTGAGTCAACAATTATTTGTCCTAGTGTAGCTGAGTATGTGTAGCACGCCAAATTACCGGAAATCCAATTTGGCACATAGGTGATGCGCCTAGAGTTCAAAAAACATATTTCAAAATATCTAAAAATTCAAAAAAGAAAAGCGGGGAGTACATCCAGATATTCTATGCTCGAGCACACAAAGTCTCGCTAAGATATTACATTTTTGTGGCACGGGGACGGGGCGGAGTAGGGCGGGGGAGGAGGCTGGCGGCGAGATGGGGAAGGAGGTCCACAAATACACCTATGTCGCATAATGGATGTAAATTATTAAGGCCCGGTTCTTTTCAGCTTCGGCTTGTGCATAAGCTATCTTAGCTTGAGCTGTCTAGATTTTCAGCTTCGGCTTGTGCATAAGCTATCTTAGCTTGAGCTGTCTAGAGAAATAGCAGTGGGAATAAGCTTGTAGGAATAAGCATGTAAAGTACTAATTAACCCACTTTCTATTTTTAATTTTATGTGGTGGCTCCATGGAAAATTTCCAGCCATTTGGACCAGTTAACTGACCTCGGCTTGCAATATGTGTTGATTGAAATCATAGCATATACTCACTTCGTTCCATAATTTCTTGTGGTGGTTTTAGTTCAAATTTGAACTACAAATTAAGGCACTGAGGGACTATGTAAGATATTGAGTGAACAATTATTTGTCCTAGTGCAGCTGAGCTGTAGCACATCAAATTACCAGAAAGCCACTTTGGCTCATAGGTATAGATGCGTCCACTGCAAAAATAATATTTCAAAATGTTTGCAAATTTTGAAAAAATATTCGGGTGTACATGCAGATATTCCATGGTCACACACAAAGTTTCGCTAAAATAGGACATTTTTTGTGGCTTGTGTAAAAAAGAAAATTTTGGGTGCTCCAAAATAGCTTTTCACAAAACATTTTTGTGTGTATTTACCGATGCCACAAAAAATATCTTTTCCCCGCAAAACTATGTGTACAAACATAGAATGTCCGCATGTACACCTGAAATTTCATTTTGGGATTTTTTTTACAGTCTGAAATGCATTGAAAAGACCTATGAACCAAAACACCATGTCCATCAAATTACTTACTCAATGTTTACCCACTGCCCCCTTAACCAGACCACTACAACAGTTCACCACCACAGCTTAAGACTTTTTCACCTCAAAACTACAACAGCTAAAACAGGACAAGCAAAAACACACGCAAGGAACTTTCTTTATTTTCACGCCACCAGCACAGTTCTCCACCACCAGCTTAAAATTACAAAACGGAAAACTTCAGAAGAATACAATTTTTCTCATTGACATCTCCCAGATTCACTGTCCTTTTTCATCCTACTATAACCTTCTGGACATAGGCCCCCAACCCGCTCTCCTACTGAAGAACTCCAAGGCCACCATTGCCAACAGTTGCGCCACACTGCGATGCTCTCGCACATTTGGTTTATAAAGATCAGACCATATGTTAATCCACCGCGGAATCTGATACATAATACTAGTTGAATAATGTGGGTAAACATGATCAAAATGTCATGTTCCTAATCTTCCAAATGGACTAAACCACAGCAGTTACCCCCACAAAAACTATGTTCTTAACTTTACCAGATTTTTTCTATCCAACCACTTATATCCTGGAACCTAGTTGGCAAAACCATTAGACCAGTTGTGCATCTAATCACACCCCATACCTACTAGCCAATTTGCTAAGTGCAGACAGTGAACCAATGGACCAAGACTCAGCCAAGATCTAGTAGTAATCATAGATTGCACACCTGGCATTAATTAGCTTAAATGTCTATCCTACAGAGACAACATGGCAAACTTCACAGATGTCTCTCTACCAAAGTTAACACACCGGGCTACTTAGATGTTCTCCTGATTGTTTATTGCTTTGCGGATGTAATCAGTAGGAGGGTACTGGCGATAGAACAAAGCTGCGATGTTGCTTTTCAACCCCCTGTACATCATGAAATGTATGTTTGTCCTCAATAGCTCATCATCCATTACATACTTTTTGGCGCATAATCCTTCCAGAATTGATATGTCTTCTTTGGTCAGCGGCAGCCCATCTTCAATGTCAAGAGCATCACCTAATTGCACTCCAAGCCACTTGATGTCAGGAACGGTAAGACCCGCATTGTCAAACGGCCCCTCCGACGATCCATACTTGTATGTACAAAAGATGGAAAGCCCCTCAGGATCCGGATTGACGAGCACATACATAGGGACAGACAGAGAATCCTTGAGTTTGCGTAAGAAAGCCCGTGTGGTGATATCTGGTTGCCCATCACCGCCTGTGACGATCACACAGCTAAACTCACGGAGGAATGGCTCGCGTCCTCCCACGCCAACAAAAGCGTCAAAAACCAAATCCCCCTGGACTACTAGGATGAACTTAACCTCTGCACCTGGTGTGACAGTAATCTTAGAGAAGCCCTCCTGTATCCAGGCTCCTTCCGGACCCAACGAGCTACAAGGGATCACTACACCATCTTCCCTTGTGAAAATCACTGGCCCAGTGACCATTCCCGCGGTGATTTCATACAAATTGAGAGATTTCCTGGTGCACTCGAGCAGGCAGCATATGTCAAGCAGGGCATCATCCACGGTCTTCTTCTCCTTCCTGAAGAGCTTATCACGGCGGCACAGAGAGTCGCTGCTCGTGCGAGTGCCACTGAGGAGCTTTTTCTGGAGAAAGGAGAGCACAGCCGTGATGACCTTGGCCCAGCGCGATTTCTTGGGGTCGCCGATCGCGCAAGAATCGACCTTGCCGCGGCGCAGGCACACCTGCCGGAGTAGGGGGTTGTACTCCTGCTGCTCCAGGTCACGGGACGGGAGCTGGTAGGACAGCCCTTCGTAGGCGACGATGCTGTCCTCGTTGTGCCCCAGCCCCAGCACGCCCGGATCTTGGAGAGCACCGTGGCGGCGTCGAGGTCCCTGGCGATGATGTACTTCTCGTCCAGCTCCTTGAGGGCCTGGTCTCCCGCCGCACTGGGGTCGACGGAAACACCGCGCTTGGCGAGGAAGGAGCGCAGGTCGCTCCCCTCCGCGGCGGCCATTGCTGCTGGCAAGAAATCGAATTCGAACCCCAAGTACCCAACCCCAACTGTTCAGTGCTCCATCCAACGCGGGAACTCCGAATCAAGAAAAGTGAAGGCGATCTCAGATTTCCGTACCAAGAAGAGCGGAGGAAGTCCACGAGACGGCGCAGTCGGATCCTCGCCGCCGACCGCTCGTCGGCCTCGAAGGGAGAGTTCTCGGGGGGAGCTCCGCGCCCGTTAGCGCGCGCTAATAGGGCGCGCCTGCGTCTTCCAGTATGGGCCTGGCCCAATAAGGATGCTTTCCAAAATTTTTCGTTTTCTTCTGTTGTTTCTCTATTTTTCATGTCTGAAATTTTAATAATTTCAACTTTCTTTTACCGAATTTGAATAATTTCGAATTTGAATAAGAAATAAATTTTGAACAAATTTTGAATTTGAACAAAGTTTAATTTGAACAAATTTTAATTTGAACAAATTTTATTTTGAACAAATTTTAATTTGAACAAAAATTAGTTTGAACAAATTTTAATTTGAACAAATTTCAAATTTGAACAAAATCGAATTTGAACTAGAAAACGAACTTGAACAATAAATCGAATTTGAACAAAAACTGAACTTGAACAAATTTGAACAATTTTCGAATCTGAACAAAAATTCGAAAATTATTAAAAAATATATTTTGAAATTGAACATATTTTTTTTGAAATAAATTCGAACAAACGTCTAAACCAGTAAAACGCGAAAAACCAGTGAAAACCGTGATAAAAAAGAACCAGTAAAAACCGAGAAAACTGAAAAGAATAGATAAAAACAAAAACCGGCACCTAAATGGGCCGCGGCCCAACATATCGCCCCGTTAGCGCGCATTAATAGCGCGCGCTAATGGGCGCTAGATAGGATTCCGCGCATCCATACCGGAGGCTCCTATTCAGCGCCTCTTGCGTCGGGAACGAACCGACGCCTGAAGCAAAATCCGGCTGGGCCGGCCCAATTTCTTCAGTTTGTTCGCTTTGTTATATTTTTCTTGTCAGATGATTACAAATATTTAAATTTGAAAATGTTTAAATTAAAAATTGTACATATTAAAATTCTTAAATATAAAAATGTTCGAATTTAAAATTGTTCCAATTTGAAAATGTTCGAATTTAAAATTGTTCCAATTTGAAAATGTTCGAATTTAAAATTGTTCCAATTTGAAAATGTTCGAATTTAAAATTGTTCCACTTTGAAAATGTTCGAATTTGAAATTGTTCCAATTTGAAAATGCTGAAATTTAAAATTTGTTCCAATTTGAAAATGATCAAATTTAAAAACGAATATGAAAAAAATAAAATCTGGAAAAAAAACCCAAACCAAACAGACTTAAAAAAACCGGAACAGGAAACAAATCACCGAAAAAAAATCAAAAAAGAATCCTGAAACGAGCGAAAATTAAAATAAACTTGGGCCAACCCAGTTTAGATCGTAACATTACAAGGGTGCACGTCAAGCCTGTAACGAACACAACAGACGTCAAATAGAAAACGCCATCCATCCCTCCCGCTAACGAGCGCCCGAGTTCTTGGGGTTGCTCGGCCTCTGCAGTCGACAGCGGCCTTGACCTGCTTGAGCTTCACGAACTGGGCCTTGTGGGCCTAACCGTGTCGGCCCATTAAGAAAAAGCTTAACGGGCCGTGCCTGGGCAGTTCCGCTGCCCGCTATATAAAGCCTCCGCCTCGCACCGCTAGGTTTCGGTCCCTTCTTCATCTCCACTATCTCGGCGGCGGCGGCGGCGCAGCGGCGACAAGACAAGGCGAAATGGTGAGCGAATCGCGGCGCCACTCGTCGGAGTTCCGTCGTTCTCCTCGTCTAGATCCGTGAATACTGACCCCTGTTTGTTCTGTGTTCCTGGCGCGCAGACGAAGGGTACGGGCAGCTTCGGCAAGCGCCGGAACAAGACGCACACGCTCTGCATCCGCTGCGGCCGCCGCAGCTTCCACCTGCAGAAGAGCACCTGCTCCTCCTGCGGCTACCCCGCCGCCCGCATCCGCAAGTGTAAGATCCCAGATTACCTTGGTTCCTCCTCCTTCATGTGTCCTAGCTGTTCGAGCTAGTTGTGCTGTTTGATTCTGCATGTGCGAGGCCGTGTTTGCTTAGATTTTGCATTTGCGGTGAGACATGGGGGTAGCGAATCACATAGCTATTGTCTTCGCATACTAGTTCTGTTACTCTGTCTCAACATTCATCGTGATTAGCTGTGTCTCAACATGCATGTTAAACTTTTAGAGTTGCAGGCAACTCTGCCATAACAAGGCGGATGACTTGGTTGAGCTATAGTACCTGCCCCTGTCAGTGTATTGTTCAGTTTATGTTTAGGACTGTTCTTCATTTGTAGCTGGCCTTTCTTGTTTAAGTTTGACATAGTACAATCGGCAGTTATATTGATTTTCATAATGCGTTTGATGTCTTTATATGATTTTGAGCAATGCTATCACATTTTGTTGTTTGGTGGTGGTTCGACCTGATGTGTTAGCGTTGATCTGTTTGGTCTCAGTTCCAGATTTTTCTGCAAGCCATGTCCTTAGTAGTTTGCTGTAGGAATAGCTTGATCTCCCAAGAGGAATGATGAAAATACCACATTGATCTGTGGTTTTCAAATTTATACCGCTGTCCTGCGGTTCGTCAGTTTTGTCCCCACAATTGCGAAAGTGCTATGATGAATCATGAAATCTACAACGCATGTCAGACTTCAGAGATGCTATTGTATTGATGAGATGATATTTCATATTCTGAGCAATATTTTTTGGTTTCAATTCTCAGCTGCTCCATGCCTGTGTCCGTTCATAACAATCGGTTATATTCTTTCCTTTATAGGGGCAGAACTGTGTAGGCGTGTATAGTTATCTACATTTCATCAAAATCATGATTTGATTACTTAGCTGAAAAGCAGATGTCCTTTTGACGTGAGAACTTCCTCCTTTTGATTCACCAGAACATTAGCTGAGCTTAATCATACACAAACCTTTTTAATCTTATCCTGTATTTTTTATATTTGCATATCTCGATGGAATGCATCTTCTGTTATTCATGCATGACTAAATCTGTGAGGGTCAAGTGATGAGGAATAAACTGCAACAATATGATGGAGCTATGCTTCTCTGATTCTTAGTATTTAAGTCTCTGATACCTCAACACACTTTGTGGTCGTGCATTTCATGTTCATGTACCAAAGTCCTCGTATTTTCACCAGATGTGATTTTGATGTTCTACTTTCCGTGAATAGTATATTACCCAGTGGCTTGGTATTCTATCTTTATGTTCGTTTTTGTATTGTTTGAGGGTGTATTGGGTGGGACACAAAGTTGAGATTTATAGTTTGCACAACATGATAGAAGATTTCCTCTAATTATTACTATTTAAGTTGTGGTCTATATATGTCTTTTGGATTGCCTGATTCTATTTGTATTTCATGTGATGATGGACACACTGCAACAATATGACTGGAGTTCCTGGATTCGTAGATTTGAAGTATAATTTCCTCCGTTCTTTATGTTCCAGTTACTTGTTAAAACACAGTTTTGTTTCACTTGTTTACATCTCTAAATTTTCACTCTTTTAAACATCCCAATATGTCTTTTCCTGATTCCATTTGTTTCAAGTGATGATGGATAAACTGCAACAATATGACAGAAGTTACACTTCTGTGATTCATAGTTTTAAATCTGATGATTTCTACATCGTTTATCTTTTTCTGCGTGGTCCTAACTTCCTACTATCACTTCGTGATCATGATCCTGACTGTTCTATCTTGCCATTAACTCTCCCAGGATGAAAAAGAAGTTGATTTCATACTGTTTTTTGTGTGTTCAATTATATATTGTAAAAGCGAGAGTGCTTTGTTTGGATTGTACCTTGCTCTGCTGTGTGTGTTATTACTGGTCCATGTTTCAACTTAACATTGATTTGTGCTTTTGCTATTTTGTTTGATTTTGGATAAGCTCAGTGCTAATATAGTGATGCATTATTTTAGACAACTGGAGTGTGAAGGCCATCAGGCGCAAGACCACAGGAACCGGAAGGATGAGGTACATGCGCCATGTGGCTCGCAGGTTCAAGAGCAACTTCAGAGAAGGTACCTGACATTCACATTAAAGGTTACTCATTTTTATCTGTTCAATCTAGTCAAGTTCTGATGGAAGCTTTGTTCTGTTGAATCTATTTAGGGACCGAGGCTGCCCCCAGGAAGAGGGCTGCTGCCAACTAGGTCTGGATTTTTGCCATCAGGAATCCCGTGAAGCTAGAATTTAAAGATTTTACTTGGATTGCACCGTTTAAACTATTGTTGCTATAGCGGTGAGTATGCATCTGATATGCTTTGTTGCATCGGTTTGAAATTTGACCTTGAATTTCGGAGTAAAGACCAAATTTATCTGAATTTCCTCATCAGTGTTCAGTTGTGTGGTGCCTCTTGTGCGCTAGATTGCACTATGTACCTGTACGTATTTCAGATGCTAAACTGAATATGGGATGTCCCTTCAAATGTGTTACTATCAACATACTGTGTTGCACCTTGCTGCAACGGACGTAGGGTATCTTAATATCAATCCGAAGGTAAGCCATACAGGGAGACTGCTGACAGCCACAGCCACAATATTAACGCTGCTCAACAGAACCGGTATCAAATATCCATATGTTACTTTGGGCACTTGTAAGCTATTAATATACCTTTGTCTTTCATGGTAAGCTTCTTGTCCTTAAGGTACTTGGAACAGTTGCCCTTGACTTGTCCTCAAGGTACTTGGAATAGTTGCGCTTCCAGTAATCTTCATCCTTGCAGTACAATTATGAGACGTCGGGCTTTGTCTTAGGCGTCGGGCTTTGTCTTAGGCGGCTTGGGAGGACCGGCAATATACTTACCGCTCTTCTAAGGCGTCTTGCCCTTTGAACCTTTTTGTCTTCCTATCGTGTTTCTTGAACTTAGTGGACTTGTTGATCATCAACACAGTATGCTCTTTCTTAATCTTAACTTCAGCGATTTTGAGCATAGTAAACAACTCAGAAAAGGACTTATTCATTTCTTGTATGTTGTAATTTAGTATAAATCCTTTATAGCTGGGGGCAGCGATTGCAGCGCCCTAGCAATCGCAAGTTCGTCGAGAATCTAGCGTTCTAGAGCGTTTAGGCGTTGAATATAGCCAGACATCTTGACTACGTGCTCACTCACGTTACTGTGCTTGTCCATTTTGGAGGAGAATAAAGGTTTAGAAGCTTCGTACCTCTCCGCTCCGGCCTTAGGTGTAAAAACGGTCTTGCATTGGTGATTATCTCAAATGCACTCATCTTCTCAAAGCGCTTTGACAGATCAGACTCCATGACAAACAACATGCCACTCTGGATAAAGGATGAGTCATCCACCTTGGTTTGGTAGACGTTCTTATCATCCTTGGAAGCACCAATGGCAGGGGCGTCACCAATTGCGTTATAAAAAACATATCCCATCCGATAGGGTGCGAGCATGATCCTCAAAGTGCGGAACTAGGTGGTGAAGTTCGAACCATTAATCTTAAGTTTTTTCTTTCTCAAGGAATGTGCCTAGGTTGAAAGTAGGGCGAGACATCTATAAATGGATTTGCAAAGACACTTAGACGCTTGTTCATAATATGAGTTCAATTGTTTATTAATCAAATTAATTTGTAACTAAATGAACTCCCACTGAAACTAACATCCCTCAAAGTTTGTCTAGTGATTACATGATCCTAATTCACTACACCACCCCAGATTGTCACGGTCGATGATATAGTTTCGAAGGTAGACTGTTTTCCTTTCAATCACAATCAACATGTGACTCGTGTTTAACCTTTTGGTCACTTATGTTCCGAGGCCATGTCTATACATGCTAAGCTCGTCATAACCTTAGTATTTTGCTTGGCACATAAATGGTTTGTTCCCACACCGTATATGAACGTAGATATGTCTAGTCCCTGATTGTCATGGTCGGCTTCATATCAAAGATATCACACTAAGGGGGAACATGTTTGTTGGAGTTAATTAGAATGATCATCTTAAAAATGCTACTGTCATGTATATTATTAATATAAGCAATTTTAAGATTACTTGGTCCTTTTACAAAATTAAGTTAGACCCTTCTATTTTATCTTTTGCAAGTTTTACACGACTGCTAGGGCTTTGCTAGGAAGAAACAATTCTTTACCTACGTGCATACAACCACGATGGTGATTCACTAATTGTTTCTTTAACCCCCACTAGGATCTCCATTATAAAATCATATCCACTAAAGAGGAGAAACTGGCACCCACCAAGCCACTTATACGATGCAAGTCGTATGTCAGTTGTGGAACCAATCTCGCGTAATTGTATGCGTAAGGTCAGTCCACTACTAGGAAAACAGCTATACATACAAGTGTTACCAGTAGCGCATTTAAAAAATAATGCGCCGCAGGCAATAGCCGTAACGCACGCTGCACCATGCGCTGCGGGTAACACAAATACCAGTAGCGCACACCAATATGGTAATGTGGACATCAGTAGACTGGTCTGACTCATATTACCTATAGCGCACCATATATACATGCGCTGTGGGTATATAGACTAGGCGTAACGCACCAGATAGGTGGTGCGCTACGAATAAGTTGGCGGAATTTTTTTTACGCATCGAAGGAGCAGGGACCCGCGCCTGTCACATCGTGCAAAAAGCTGCACAGACGAGTCAATATATACGGACCACCGCTGGATGTCCCTGCGCATATCCTACGGTTTATATCCACTCAAACAAACACACATCCATGTGCGTGTGTTTCCTTGGTTGTAATTGGTTGATAGGTCCACTCAAACAAACACACATCCGTGTGCGTGTGTTTTCATCGTTGTGATTGGTTGATAGTCCCGTTGAAAACAAAGATTGGTTGATAGGTTGGTCAGTACTGAATGCAAGATGTCAACGATGCATGCAAAGTTCAGGATAACCTCGCTTCGCAGCGTCACACCTCGTCTCGCTTGCGAGCGGCCGTCGTCGCCGTCGACGCCGCCTGCCTCTTCTACGGCGACGTCGCTTGCCTCTCCTACTGCCATGCTGCCTGCCTCTCCTACTGCGATGCTGCCTACCTCTCCTACTACGACACCGCTGTTGCCGTCGCCTACCTCTCTGATAGCGGTGCTAGCCGCCCAGTTGGGAACCCCAATAGAAAGGTATGATGAGCACAACGGCAAGTTTCCCTCGATTGTGAAACCAAGGTTTAATCGACTAGTAGGAGAAAGAAACCACTTCTGAAGGTTGATGCTAGCTGACTTTTGACAGGGCGCACTACCAGCGTCATCATCAGCGTGGAACCTGCACACAACACAACCAAAGTACTTTGTCCCAACTTGCAGTGAGGTTGTCAATCTAACCGGTTTGCTGTAAACAAAGGATTAAACGTATCGTGTGGTAATAGATGTTTGTTTGCAAGAAAGTAAATAATGTTTGTAGAAAGTAAACGGTAATATGAATGTAAAAGAATGGTCTGGGGTCTACAGTTCACTAGAGGTGTCTCTCCATAAAGATAAATAACATGCTGGGTAAACAAATTACAGTTTGGCAATTGACAAAATAAAGAATGCATAGCAATGCATATACATGTTATGAAGATCACAATGAGATTCACATGGGCATTACAATATAATACATAGACCGTAATCCAACTGCATCTATGACTAATAATCCACCCGCCGGATGTCATCCGAGCAACCATTGGGTATTAAGTTGCAAGCAACAGATTATCTCCTTAAGCAAAGTGTGTAATGTAAACAATACAAATGTCCTAGAACACAAGATTGTTGTTTTTTCCTAGTAGCAACAACACATTTACAACCTTGATAATTATTGTCACTCTCCCAAATTACTAGAGGCATGAACCCACTATCGAGCATAAATACTCCCTCTTGGAGTCACTAGTATCTACTCGGCCAAGATATCTACTAGCAATGGAGAGCATGCAAGATCATAAATAACATAGAGATGATAATTTATAAATCAACTTGACATAGTACTCAATATTCATCGGATCCCAACAAACACAACATGTAGAATTACATAACGATGATCTAGATCACGATAGGCAGCTCACAAGATCTAAACATGAAGCACATAGAGGAGAAGACATCCATCTAGCTACTGCTATGGATCCATAGTCCAAGTTAGACTACTCACACATCACTCCGGAGGCAGGCATGGTGATGAAGAACGCCTCCGATGGTGATTCCCCTCTCCGGCAGGGTGCCGAAAAGAGCTTCTGGACCCTCCCGACCTCGCGTCGACGACGGCGGCGGCTTGCAGTATGTTTTCTGGAAAAGTGTTCGGGCCTTTAGGGTTTTCTCGACGAAGGGAATAAATAGCCGGAAGGGCGATGTAAGTAGGTGGACTAGGCGGTCTCACCACCTGGTGGCGCGGCCAGGGGGTGGCCCGCGCCACCCTATGGTGTGGCTGCTCCTTGGTCTGTCTCCGGCTCTCCTCTGGACTCCGTCTTCGTGTCAGGTAATTAGGAACTCCGCCTTTTGTTTCATCCAATTCTGAGAATGTTTTCTGTGTAACTTTTCTAGAAACACAAAAACAGCAAAAAACAGGAAATGGCACTATGGTATCTCGTTAATAGGTTAGTTCCGGAAAATGCATAAAATGCCACGAAGTGTAAACAAAAAATAAAGCAAATGGTGTATAAACAAGCATGGAGCATCAAAAATTATAGATACGTTTGAGACGTATCACTCTCCCACACCTCCGCCGTGGTCGACAACATGGCCAGGTCGAGCCATCAAGGACAGGGGCCCGCATCTGCAAGGAGTTTCGGTGGCAGAGCTCTGTCCGCCTCCAGAGGGTCTCCGCCCGATGCGCATTTGAACGCCTCCACTCAGCAAGGGCGGCGAGCACCGACGACAAGGAGCTCCAGCCAGGCGGTGTAGGAAGACATAGTTTTTTAGGGTGTTCCCTGTAAATTATCTACCAATTAGGGTGTTCTCTGTAAATTTGTTAGTGGTGTGTACATAATAAAGTAATCACGTGGGCGGTGAGCTGTGTGCAGGGTGCTCGATTGCAGGAGGATTTCAAAATAAATTGTTTTTTTATTTTCAAAATTCACCCGTGGCGCATGTGTTTGTTTACCCGTAGCATATTATGTGGTGCGCTACGGGTATCTATATTACCCGTAGCACACTACCCCATGCGCTACAGGTAATATATTACCAGTAGCGTGGTACCCGCAGCGCACGGGGCATGTGCTACGGGTAACCAAAACCCGTGCGCTGCGGGTAGCCTTTTTTTCTAGTAGTGGTCGTGGGCCGCTTGCAATCCAACAATGCCGCAGATATGAACAAAATGCAAATAAAAGGGTAATAATAAGAAAATCAACACCCACATCCTTGATGTGTTCTAACCGTACCAAAAATAACTATGCATACACCTGACTCTGATACCACTATTGGGGTTCATAGCAGAAAACAAAAAAAAATCCTACCATGCATAACCCATGATCTATTCTATGTAGTTGTAAGGCAACGGAGCAGCGATGATGTTCATACCTTTGAAGACCAAAAGCGGGAAACATTCCCACATGAATGTTGTCGATGGAGACAACCGAAGCCGACCTCAAGGTCGTGTAGTCGAACATGCCGATGAAGGCAAGTGCCACAATTGGCGGCACCTCCGTAGGTCACACACGTCTGGTGTATAGACATTGTTCGGGCTCCGGTCCAGCGAAGTAGCAAAAGAAGAAGGACTCGGACCAGAAATCCAGCAGTGCGACGACGTCCGAATGATGGAGTTACCTCTAACTCGCGGGCACAACTCCAAATAAGGGAGCCAAGCCAGAGAGAAGAGGAAGAGAGAATGGGATGAATGAGCCAAAGGGGCCAAGGGGTGGATTTATATAGGAAGAGGGGATAGGTGGCACCTCCCCGGGGTAAGCCTCCATGAGGGAGGCGCCCATCCCCTACCCGCCGGCCCCTAGGGGTAAACCCTAGGGCGCCTAGGCTCTCTTGGTCGGCCGGCCCCCTATGGGCTACCACAATGGTGGCCCATTAGGGGCTGGCCCTTTTATTTATTAATTAATTAATATGTATTTTCTTTTTAATATTTAATTACATTAATTAAATACTAACCACATTTAAAAAGGTCACTTGGCATTTATCTTCCACTGGAACATTTTTTATAACACTCGGAACCTTTCCGGTATCTCCCGGAACCCTTCTGGTATCACTTGGAACATTTCCGATCAACTACTTATCATTTCCAATAATTCTGAATCGATCTCTAAGCGTCGTTTACCCTTAAGTGTGCCACCCTACGGGCCAGAAAATACTCCAGACATGATCAAGACACTTCTCTGTTCAATGATCAACAATGGACTCTAGAAAGCCGTGCTGACTCCTGTGCATTCCACGATTAAATCATCGTTGATCCGTAAACATTATATCCCACTCCCTTCGTCTCCTGATACTAGATCTCTTTCGGGATTCGATCAGCGATATCTCTATATCGTGTTTCAATCTTGTTACTGACAAATCTATTTACTCATTCTCATGACATTGCATCCTCCGTGACCTAGTCACACGCTTACAAGCTTTGTAGATGCAACTGTCACCGAGTGGGCCCAGAGTATCAGTCTGTCACGTGAATGGACAAATCCTGCTCTTGGTGCACATGCCTCAACCTACCCCATTGGCATACCCGAAGACACCTTTTCAGTCACCCTTTCACGACAATGACGGTTGATGCAATCAAAGCAGTCGTACGATATAGTGATAAGATGTGACCTCACAGTCTAAGGATTAGGTTACTTTGTTTCTTAGTTAATTGCAATCTTTGAACTATGTGATTGATCTCATCACAATAATAATGTTGTGTGCGTGTTCATCATGTCCATGCATGATCTCATTGTCAATTGACATAAATGCCCATGATCAGGAAACCTTGATCATCAGTTGACCAATGAGCTAGTTGAAAAGAGGCTACAAGGGACCAGTTTGTTATATGCCACACGTGTACTAAAATTTCTGCTTAATATAGTTATAGCATGTCATATAATATCTTATGAACAAATGAGATATGATAATAAAAACACATTTTATTATTTGCCTATAGGGCATATCTCCTTCACTCCGATGATTCCTCCTTTTCCTTTTCACTATACTCGTCATCCCCGTGTTGTGGAGTCTACCGATGTCCCATCTACTTCTAGTGTGCCATCTTTCACATCTCAGCCAACTTATGGCCTTCGTCCGTGCCCTCTCCCTCCATCCAACCGCTATTCTGTTGAACGCTCTGGTCTTTCTGTAGTTCTTGAGCCCTGAATGGCATCTTGCGATGGCAAAGGAGATTGCTGCGCTTGAGCGCACTTGGGATCTTGTTCCTGTTCTTCCTCATGTTTGCCCCATCACTTGTAAGTGGGCCTGTAAGATTAAGACACGCTCTAATGGTTCTCTTGAGCATTACAAAGCTCATCTTGTGGCTCTTGGTTTTCAGCAGGATCATGGTCTTGATTACGATAAGACTTTTTTTCCCATTGCTCATATGACCAGTGTTCAGACACTTATTGCGGTGGCTTCTGTTCGCCATTGGTCCATGTCTCAGCTCGATGTTAAGAATGCCTTTCTTAATGGTGAGTTGCTTGAGGAGGTTTATATGCAGCCACTACTTGGGTATTCTATTCCTGATGGCATGGTTTGTCATCTTCGTCGCTCTCTCTATGGCCTTAAGCATGCCATCACACCTAGTTTGAGCGCTTCGCTTCTGTAGTTACTTCTCCCAGTGCTCATAATCCTGCCTTTTTTGTTCACTTTTCTCCTCATGGTTGCACCCTTCTTTTTCTCTATGTTGATGACATGATCATCACTGGTGATGACCCTAAGTATATTGCCTTTGTTAAGGCACATCTGAGTGAGCACTTTCTTATGTTGGATCTTGGCCCACTTCGTTATTTTCTTGGGATAGAGGTTTCGTCTACCTCTGATGGTTTCCTTTATCTCCCAAGAACGGTATATTCAGGATCTTCCTACTTGTGCCGCTCTTACTGATGAAATTACTGTTGAGACTCCTATGGACCTCAATATTTCGCTTCGTGCTTTTGATGGAGATCCTCTATCTGATCCGACTCGTTATCGACATCTTGTCGGGAGTACTCTTCTAGATATTTCTTATTATGCCCATATTCTTAGTTTGTTTATTTCTGCTCCCACTTCAGTCCACTATAGTCACCTCCTTCGTACTTTACGCTATCTTCGTGGAACCATCACTCTTTGTCTCTACTTTCCTTCTTCCAGCTTGTTATAGCTCCAGACCTACTCCGATGCTACATAGGCTAGCGATCATTTGGATCACCGTTCACTTTCTTCTTACTATGTCTTTCTTGGTGGTTCCCTCATTGCTTGGAAGACGAAAAGGCAGACCGTAGTTTCCCGTTCGAGTGTAGAGGCTAAGTTGCGAGCCATGAATCTTTTGACTATTGAGGTGACTTGGTTATGGTGGTTACTTGCAGATTTGGCCCCCCTGGATATTCCTAACAGATGAAATGTAACAATACTCTCATGGTGTCATTCTTACTACTGTTACTGCTTGGAAACTGAATATTCTCCATGTTCCTATTTTTTTTCTTTTTTGAGCTGTTACTATTGAAGTGTTGATCATAAATATTAGAAATTTTAGATTCAGCATTGTGTGGCAAATCCAGCAGTCTCTTATGCTGGTTAAAGAAGAAGCAAAAAGATTCAAAGAGCCACATTGATGCAAGTTGTCACTGTGTGAGTAGAGAATTTTTTGAAGATTAGGTTAGTTGTTCACCACATCAGTGCATAGAAATAATCTGAAGGCGAGATTTGCTAGCAGTGCTAGAAAGAAACTGAAATGTCTCCCTTGACATCAAGTAGTAATTTTTTTTGAGGGAAAGCTTAAACTTTATTAAGGCATCTCGCCTGACACAAGCCCAGCAATGGATGCTGGAACTTCATACTCCCAGAGCAAGGGTATGTTTACATCACATGACCACCCAATCCTCGCAAGTTCATGGGCTGGTTTATTTAGCTCGCGTTTACAAGCAATGACATCACAAAGGGAATAATTGGTTCTAATTTGAAACTTTAGATCATCAATGATCATAGCTTGCGGAGAAGCATTAGGTCCTCTTCTATTCAGCGCTAGCATCAACAATTGTGAGTCCGTCTCCAGAACAACACGGATAGCTCCCAAATGTTCTGCCAGGCGAAGCGCTTCGACGGCTGCCATTAGCTCAGCTTGGAAAGCATCAATCACATTATCGCTTCGTTCGACAGTGACAGCTACCACATCTCCCTTATGATCTCTAGCAATCACACCCCACCCAGCATGGTGAAGACCTGGGGTAAACGCTCCATCAATGTTTAACTTTATCACACCTTGTGCAGGTGGTCTCCAGGCTAATTGATTTCCTTCTGAAGCTGATGATTTCTTCCCCAAAATCTCCATATACTCCATTGAGTAACAACGAACTTGATGTGCAATATTATTTGCATCAAGTACCTTGTCTCCTTCCCTTAGTTTGTTGCGGTTGTCCCACGAAATCCACCAGAAGGTTAAAATTTGGACTCGTTTCTCCACAGAGCTCCTCCATATAATATCTAGCGCATGAATAATTGATGTTGATCCTTCAAGCTCCTGCCTCATCCACTCCATATCAAGGCAACGCCAGACTTCCTTCACTTTAGTACAATTTACAAAAAGGCGATCACCCTCTTCCATGCAATTATGAGAGAACAAATAGTTCACATTGTCCAAAATAACACCACGCCTTGCTAAGTTCGGCCTCAGGGCCAGAGTATTATGTGCCAATCGCCAGGTAAACATTTGGATTTTTGGAGGGCATGGAGTCTTCCAAATACGACGCCAATGATCATCACCTCCGCTGTCAAGGTTACCCACATCCATAGAACTCCCAGCTCTACTACCATTCCGTTCAACTTCACCAAGTTGAACCTGCAGTTTGTAAGCCTGCTTCACGGAATGTAATCATTTACTATCAAAATGCCAAGCAATAAAATCCTCTGCATCATCATGAACTGGCATGCTCAAAATTAAGGCCACATCATTTGCAGCGAAGGTGTCTTTGACAAGTTGTTCGTCCCACGTGCCAGTTATTGGACTTATAAGATCAGCTACCCTTTCAAGCAAATTGCCATTCCGAGGCGTCGAAATTTTCTGATCCCATGCCTTAGGAATCCAGGGATCAGTCCAAATTCTTTCTGATTCTCCATTACCAATGCGCCATATGTACCCTTTCTTGATCAGCTGAACACCATGCAGAATACTCCTCCAAGCATACGAAATGCCCTCCATCGGTACATCAGCAAGACGGTCACCATTAGGGTAGAATCTAGCATGTAAAATTTGTGCACACAAACTGTCAGGTTGCTGTAAAAGCCTCCAAGCTTGGCGCGACAACATCACAATATTGAAATCATGGATGTCCCTGAAGCCTAATCCTCCCATCGATTTCGGCTTAGTCAACATCTGCCAACCTATCCAATGGATCTTATTGTTCTTATCTTGCTGACTCCACCAAAATTTTCCAATCATATTGCTAATTTCATCACAAAAGCTCTTTGTCAAGTAGAAGCAGGACATAGCAAACGTCAGGATTGCCTGGGCAACCGCTTTGATCAAAACCTCCTTTCCCGCCTTGGATAATAATTTTTCTATCCACCCTTGTATACGAGCCCAAATTTTATCCTTGAGGTAGGCAAATGCCTTTTTCTTGGAACGCCCAACATATACAGGCAGACCGAGATATTTCTCATTCCACGCATCGCCATGTATTTTGAGAGAACTCTTCATCAAATCCTTTTTAACCTGACTTGAATTCTTACTGAACATAATGGCCGATTTCTCGACGTTGATACATTGTCCAGAACAATTCTCGTACAGATCAAGAACTTCACGAAGAGCCAAAGCCTCCTCCTCATCAGCTTTGATAAGAAGTACCGAATCATCTGCAAAAAATAGATGTGTCACCGCAGGTGCCGTCAGGCAGATCTTGACACCACTAATACGACCATTAATTTCTGCATCATGCAACAATGCCGATAGCCCTTCAGCACAAATCACAAACAAATAGGGTGAAAGGGGATCCCCCTGCCTTAAACTTCTCGTGGGTGTGAACTGTTGAGTGAATTCCCCATTAACTTTGATCTGATATTTAACAGTGGTTACACACTTCATAATCAACTCCACCCACAATTGTACAGAAGCCCATCTTTTTCATCATTGCTTCCAAAAAACTCCACTCCACCCTATCATATGCTTTACTCATATCAGCCTTTACCGCTGCAAAACCCTCTTTTCCACTCCTTTTGTTCATGAGATAGTGTGACAGTTCATATGCAATCAGTACATTGTCTGTGATTAACCTCCCCGGCACGAAAGCACTTTGATTCCCAGATATAACATCAGGAAGAATTAATTTCAACCGGTTGGCAAGCACCTTTGAGACAAGTTTATATAGCACATTACATAAGCTAATTGGCCGAAGATCCTTAATCCAATTCGGTTTCTTAACCTTAGGAATCATAACCACAAAAGTGTCATTCCACCCCTCCGGGATTGGACCACCATTAAGGACATGTAGCACCTCTTGCACGATCTGGTCACCCATTAAGTGCCAATATTTTTTATAGACAAGAGATTGCATACCATCAGGACCCGACGCCTTCAAACTACCAATACAATCCAGAGCCGCCTTGACCTCATTATGTGTAAACTCTGCCATCAAATGATTGTTTGTTTCATTAGATACACGGGGCACAACCTTATCAATTAATTCCTCAAGTCGATCACCAACACTTGAGGTAAAAAGGTCCTGAAAATAAGATAAGACATAATCAGTTAGATCATTCCCCGCCTCCACCACCGTCCCATCCTCCCTCCTCAACTCCTTCACCAAGTTATTTTTCTTCCGTGTTGTTGCAGCTACATGAAAATATCGGGTGTTACGATCGCCATCTCGCAACCACCACGCATGGGCACGCTGTTTCCATTTCATGTTATTCATCTCCTCCAATAGCTCTAGACGACACCGTAATCTCGCCTCCTCCGTCACCTTCTTCTGTGATATCGGCTTCATCATACATTTATTCAACTCTTTCTTTGTTGTTTTTAATCTCCTTCCTAGATCGCCGACCACATTTTCATCCCAAGACTACAAATGGTTTGCCACTGATCTTAGAGCATCCGACACATTCTGGCCACCTCTATCCCAACCATCCTTCCACGCCTTTTCTATTACTTCATCGCACCCCTCTTCTTGCAGCCAGCGTGCCTCAAATCTAAAGGGACCCTTCGCAATACGTGTGGATGAAATAGCTTCTTCATCTAAGTGCACAATTATATAGGTCTATGATCCGAGTGGTAGGTATCCCCATGCACCACTCAAAAATTTGGGTACAAAGCACACCATGCACTAGAAGCCGTTGCTCGGTCCAATCTCTCCGAAATATAAGTCTCAATATTTTTACTATGATTCCTCCACGTGTATAGATCACCCTCAAAACCCAGATCAGCCAACTCACAAAATTGAAGTGTATTGCGAAAACTGTCCATACAAGATTGTGGGCGTGGAACCCCTCCCGCCCTCTCTGAGTTTGATAAAATTTCATTAAAATCGCCAAGACAAAGCCATGGCCTCCCATCCTGATGTTGCTGTTTTAGTGTTCTCATTGTACGCCAAGTTTTTGGCTTCAGATCACCTTGTGATGCCCCATAAATCCCTGTCATACGCCACATTCTTCCATCACCATTAGTGATGTCAACATCAATATGTCTCCTTCCAACAGATCTCAAGGACACATTAACACTTCTCTTCCAAAACAATACAATTCCTCTACTTCTCCCCTCGGGATTCTTCACAATCATGTGAGGAAGCTCGAGCATCCACCTAAACTTCTCCATCTCCTTCTCATTAAGTTTTGTTTCAGCGAGAAAAAGCACATCCGGGTCCACCTCCCTCTTGAAAGACAAGAGGCCACGAACTGCCGGGCCATTCCCGAGTCCCCGGCAGTTCAAGCTTGCGACGATCATTGGTTTCGGCGGGGCTGCTCCTGCAGCCCAGCCGATGTATTAGCTAGAGTTTCCTTCGTCACCACCACCATACAATCCTCATCCTTCCTAATTTTCTTTCCCATCCGCTCTTCATCAACAACAACTGATAATTTGTGTTTCTTTCCCTCTGCTGCAACTGGATTCAGCTCATTTTTGCCCTTCTGCAGATTATCTCGAATCACCATTTTATATTTCTTTCCCTCGTTCTTCTTAGCCTCCTCTATACCCTTCATGGCTGGTCCCGTATGACCCTTCACACCCCTTTGTTAGCAGCAGATAAGTTCACATCCATATCCGTACTCTTGCCATCATGGATTACTTCTTCATTGTCAACAACTGTGAGCACGTCTTCATTTTTGTCCTTCACAGAAGGTCCATCAAGAAGTGCCACATTGTCACCTCCAAATATATTATTGGTCACTTCTCTTCTGTCCATATTTCTTCCCTTCCCATCATCTGAACCTGTGCTATCCTTCCGCCATGAAGCGCTATCACTCCTCGACCATCCACCCCACTTATTCACACCATAGTGACGAGTTGCAGTAGTACGCCCACGTCCTCTACTTCTTCTATCTTGATCAACCTCCCCTACTCTTCTTCTTCCCATATCTGCCTTTAACCAATTGCCGTACTGCGGCTTCTCCCCACTGCTAGCTTGGTTGAGCATATTTTCATTCCATGTCCTAGCACTCCACACACAAAACAAAAATCCGGCAAATGTTCATATTCCAGGGGACACCACAGTTTTGCCATGCTCATCAACCTCCATGGTCACTCCATGTAGCAAAGGCTTTTCTACCAAGATGCGGACTTTAACGCGCATATATTTACCAATAGCAGTGTCATCATCTTCTGTCTCAGTCTCCACAAAGGTGCCAAGCTTTGTCCCAACCAGCTCTCCAGTAAAACGATCTATCATACCAAGTGGCAAGCCAAAGACACGAACCCAGATTGGAATGGATTTGAACTCATATTCCTCTAACCTTTTTGTTGGATCAAACTCCTCTAGAATAAACAGTTCTTTCTCAAACATCCAGGGCCCTTCATATAGAGCCTTATTCTTCCATGATTCTTGCTTAAAAGTAATCATAAACATGTTCTCACCCATGTCCTTGCAGTCGATCCCGCGTAGCGGGCACCAGATGTAACCGAGGGTCTGGTTAATCGCTTCTGGATGAGCAGGCCTCTCCGACAGCAACTTCCCGACTGCTTGCGGACCTCCTACCTCCTTCTCTGCCCTTGCTGTCCAATTGATCTTCACCCCTTGCCGCTCCTCCTCCGACAGCTTCAGGTTCTGCAGAAGCCCAGCAACCTTGTCCATCCTCCCGTACAAACGACAACCAAAACGAGTGCAAATCTAGGATTCTGGTGTATTACGACTGCGCCCCTAGACACGCAGAAGGCTTATGTGGATGGGAACGATGATGTTGGAAAACGCAGATGCAGGACACGCGAGTTGTTAGCATAAAACCACGGCATTAAAGACTAAATTTCAAAAAACTACGACTTTACGTTTGAATCGCAAAAAACCACGAGTTTCTAGAAAATTGCTAGCAATGTGCACTGATTGTCAAATTTCAGCTGATTAACAGCGATTCCGACATGCGGGACCCACCTGTAAGAATGACATGGCAGCGGGCGGCTCGCTTCCGTCGACTGACGTTAACCGATGGGTGCGGAGTTAGCATAAAACCACGACATTTAGGCGGAATTTCGAAAAACCACGACTTTACGTTTTAATCATAAAAAACCACGATTTTTCGGGTAATTTTTTCAATTCGCACTGATCGCGAGTTGGACGCGAATTGACACCGAATCTGATAGGTGGGACCCACCTGTAAGTGCTAAGCTGGTTCTATATGTGCTGACATGGACAGGGACCCACTTGTCAGTCCAATTAAAAATTAAAAATGGAAAAAGGAAAAAAAAAAGCAAATCATCCCTAACCTCGCGATCAGTGTAAATTGAAAAAAATTATCCGAAAAGTCGTGGTTTTTTGTGATTAAAATGTAAAGTCGTGGTTTTTCGAAATTTTGCCTTCAATGTCGTGGTTTTATGCTATCTCCCCACCCGTCGGTTAACATCGTCGACGGAAGCGAGCCGCCCGCTGCCACGTCATTCTTACATGTAGGTCCCGCTTGTTGGAATCACTGTTAATCGGCTGTAATTTGATAATAAGTGCACATTGCTAGCAATTTGCTAGAAACTCGTGGTTTTTTGCGATTCAAACGTAAAGTTGTGGTATTTGAAATTTAGCCTGCAATGTCGCGGTTTTATGCTAACTAGTTCAGTACACGCTGAAGAATTGGACGTGAACTGTGTGATCGGCAGCGGCATCGATGGCTCAGAACCCTAGACCCGATGACCAGGAAAACGAAACGAAATTATCGCCTCCGTAATCGCCGGAGGAAACTAAACCGTCACACACGGACAGACGTATAAAACGCCACCAGTCTACTGACATCAAGTACTCCCTCCGTCCCGGTGTATAGGTCTTGCGTGTATTCCTAGATCGTCATTTTGATAAATATAATCTAAATTTTACAATATAAAAATTATAGCATTAGAAAGTACAAAGTTTGAAGTTTCTAGTGATATATAATTTGTAGTATATAACTTGTATTACGTTAGTCAAAATGGCAACCTAGGAACACGTGCATGACCTATACACCGGGATGGAGGGAGTAGTAATTATGTACAAGTTACATGCCTTCTAATCTTACTTGACGTCAAAGTTTTTCCATAAGTCTCCCCCTAATGTTTGTGGGCTTTTCATGAAAAAATATTATGTATTTGTAACACTCAGAATTTTTCAGAGTTTTCAAATATTTATATTAATGTTTTATCAGAAATAAACGGGCGTAGGAACGCGTGCTTTCATGCTCTAGTATTAATATGAAGAGCAATGCAATATAAATAGTTTGGCACACAACGAACACACACATCATCTTCAAGCAACTTGAACACACACTAGTAGGCCTTGGCGCGGCGACACGCCGCGCCCGTGGCTGTGAGTTTTTTAATAGCTGCTAAAATTATTTTCAATTACTCAATTGTGCATGCGTGTTTTGGTTTCTAATGCATAATGGGGTCTTCTTTAATATTTCTTTTGTTACCAAAAAAATAGGTGTACTAATATGGTAAAAGTTTTGTGCAAGAAGTTAGGGACACAATGTGGGTTTATTTGTTTAGCAGCAATTTGTTATCTTGTAATCGGTTGCTATGGCATCTTTGTTGACTACCATCCGTGTATCAGGGCAACATTATTTGTTTAGCAGCAATTTATGATAAATGTTGTCACATGGTTCTACTGTTACAACGGGCAGAGCTACATCATCCTTTATTTTCCTCCGGCAATAAAATTCGTGTACAACCAGGCCAATCATGTGTATAAATGTATGTATTGTACATGTTGGGAGATACACATTGTTGTTGGAGGTTGCGTAGAACAGACGATGTTGCGAGAGATATAGCAGCATGGCAATTGGCGTTTAGTTCAAGTCTCGATATGCAGAATTGGAGTTAGATTTCTAGGTGATGCTGTTGTGGTTTTGCTTTGCTTGATTTAGTGTCTGACCAAGTTACTGGTGATATCTAAGTTAATTATTGGTTAAAGTTTGAGATATGGCCTACACTCTGTAATGAATGTTCCACACATGATTGAATACATGTCGGACTTGTATAATCTTCAAGTTTCGATGAACAGGTTTACAAACTATGTCATGGTGTCCAGAATGTGGAAGTATCTCGCAAAATATATCATGCGCACTATATGCTTCTTAGCAACAAGTTTTGGTTTAACCAAAACACAGTTTGTCATGTCCACATACACACATGTTGCATACACACAAGATGATCCATTATGTCTAAAAAAAGGACGATAAACATACAGATCTGGAGGGCTACCGACAGGGATTTGTCGGCGTCGAGGTTGGTAGGAGGTTGGGCTAGGCTATAGTAGAGCAAAGGGAGGAGGGCTGCATCGCTCAGGGCAGTTAAATTTGATAGATTGCGGTTTTGTCTAACTCTACAATGTGAAATCTCGCCGTCTTATGACCTAAATGAGTGCATTCAAGTTCTCTCAGTGAGTGTGGCTGAACCTTAATCCGGGATAGATGACAATGCCACAAAACATTGGTCAAAGTTCAGAGGATATTACATACATTGACAGTCCAACAGATCATGTGTTTCCAATCTTTTCTTTGCAAAGAATGCAGTAAAAGTTAAAATATGAACAGCACACAAAACGAAACAATGGGAAGGGTGTAATATAAGATGCAATAACTACTATACATTATGGTCCCAAAGGGAATGCTAACCAGACAGCCTAGCGCCATGGTCTATCCTTTAGTGAATCATAGGAAAAATGAATTTTCCATGTCCTCAATGAATATCTCATATTTATACAATAATAATCTTGAGAGTACCTACTCTGCCTACACCATTTGACAGGAAAATAGCAGACAACATAAGGATAACACTATCAATGATTATTCATCCATCATTAATTTTATGATGGAAAAAGGCTATTATTAGCCTGGTAGAGTTTGTCTGTACCGCTCTCCATGCTCAGCACTATAACCCCCTTCGCGCTCATTGATAAAAATGTAAGGAATCTCATGGCAAGAACATTTTGTAGTTCACCAGCTTCCTTAACTTGACAAAATAAAAGATGCTAGCTGTGAGTTCTATGACGGTGTAACAAATAACAGGCAGTTAAGTTGTTCTACTAAGCACTCTAAATATGTAACAAATAACTTAGAAGATCAAACCATTGGGGTCGGCTCCATCATTTAGATGTAGTTCTTCACTAAATTATCAGTGAGAAAGACTAAATTTGTGAAGAATTTGGCAATTCCAATTAATGAGTTCACCTGAACCCAACAGTTGTACACCAGCTCCGTCCCTTGGCTCATACAGATATAGCTGGTTGAAGTCTCTACCAAACACTCCTATGCTTTGGCAGGGCATATAAGCACACGTAGAAGACATTATAGGATGATCTATCATAATTTCGAGGTAAAATAGGCTACATTCGCAAATAAACAGCTAGTTGACTGGTTTTCAAGCAGCCACTTAAGTAGCTTTTGCCAGGTTTCTGTAGAATTAAAAATATTATATCATACTTCGAGTATGATTTCGAGTATGATTTCTGTCACACATTCTAGAGTTTCGTGAATTAGTCACATATATGACTAATTCACAAAACTCTAGAATTTTTTTTTTGAAACACGGGGAGGGGTCTAGAAGACCCCGGATTTCCTTTCATTAAAGTGGCAGGTACAAGATTTTTACAGAAAGCCCCTTACACAACACTCGCTCTAAGAACCTAGTATTTGAATAAAGGGGCTTGCACTTTACAGAAAACACCCTGCATCTAATTTGAACTAAGCAATCAAGGACCTGGGTGCCTCCGCCACAGGACGCCGGCGTCCTCCAGGCGTCGCCGCCGAGGATCGAGAGCGAGCAGCTCGTTGGCTCCCTTCCGGCGTGATCCTTCTGCCAACGGCCGTCACCAAGCCACCGGGGACGAGACCACTTGGTGGCAAGGTGCCGTCGAGCTTCCGCGGCAGAATGGCTGATGGCCTCCTCATCGGAGGTTGAATCTTCGCCGCCATGCCGGCGTGAAATAGCCGAGGCAAGATTGCCTCTAGCTTGGATGAGCTCATGATCCAGAGGATCTCCCCAAACTCCTCCAATCCCGCAGGGAGTCGCAACTTTCCAGACCCAATCCGAACCACCATGGCCGGAGAAGGAGAGGAGGAGAAGCAGCACAAACCTGCCGCATCGGAGAAGAGATAGCCACCGCTTATTGAAGAAGGCTTCTTCAGCTTCATCACCATCGCTCCACCACCATGGTGGCTTGACAGTAAACTTCGCCGTCGAGATCCCAGCGCTGCGGAGAAGCACTGGAGAGCATGGCCTCCAAAGAAAGAGAAGAGGGCCATTATTTAGGGAGGAGCAGCTCTTCCACATCCACTCCGGCGACGGCTCCTGCCACCATAGCCAGACGGAGAGGAAAAGAATCGCTGCGCTTCTCCAGATCTGGCCATGACCTGAAGAACTTCTCCTGGCATCTCACTGCACGGCATCAAGAAGAAATCCTAAAACTACAGAGAGCCAGACCCCCCTCCCACCCGCCACCGGCCACCATGGCCGCCGGCGACGAGAGGGAGAGAGGCCGGCGGTGAGATCTGGAAGAAGGTTCAAGGAGGGGACCACTATCAACAAATAACAGGTTTGGGAAGTTAATACAATTAAGAAAACAAGCATGTAGAATAAATCAATGGTGTGCATAGCAATGGTTTAGCACCTGAAACTCGTTGAAGAAATTTATGTTTCTTCAACTGTAGCATGAGATTCTTCATCAGCATGTATCAACTTAATCATGTCTTCCTTCTCTTTCATCAACCTATCCTTGTCTGCATGTCATTCAACAATTTTTCCTTTTCTTATCCTTTCCAATATAATTACATATTTCCTATCCTTCACCAAGTTTGTCAGATATTCCCCAATTAATTTATTTTTTCTTCAATATTGTCTTCATCGACAATAGAACATATTACTTTAAACAGAATAAAAAACCTGTAATCATTCACTTTCTTATTCGCTACGCAGAAAGAACTAAGAAATCTCTATTCTCCCTGGCATATAGAAATTCTAACTCTTCAAGTTTTTTCTCTTCTCAATGCAAAGACAAACAAAGCTTTCATGTCTTAATTTCTCAATAAACCATTCGAATTCCAAGGATAAAAAAGCAATGTAAACCTGACATTACATAAAACTTTGTTTAGTGCTGCTTAAAGAGCAAAAATTTTATCCACTTTTGATGTCTTTGTCGAGATCGGACATATTAAGGCTCGAAAAAACTTAAAATTAGCTATGTTAAAACGTCACTTATGGATGTACCAGTACTCATTCTCGAAAACATCGAAAACCAGCATTAGTAAACTCATATAATCAACCAGTAATAGCACAAATTCATTTGACACTCACATGCCCCAATTTTCAGATATTTTGTATATAATGTGAAAACAGTGTGCTCAAATATTGATCTGGCTAAGGAAATTTTGAGAAGGAAACAAATAGAGGTGATATCTACGGTACCATATGGGAAGATAAAAAAAATGAATTATCCATAGAAAGAGTGTCACTTGCTGGCTTTCCTGGTGTAAGCTAGGTCAAATGATTGTGGTTTCTAAGCTTGAAATAAATCACAAATGCATCTCCAGCATATAAAATAATTGGGAAAAACATGATAAAACACATATCACAATTATGCCCTTACTTTTTTTATTTCTCTGTGGTTTCCGACAGCAACAGAAAGTGCGCATAACCTTGGATCATTCACATTGCTTAGGCCGTTGTTCAGACATGGAGGAGCTATTGGCGGTCACAAAGAAAGACATGCATAAAGAATGACAACTGAAACAAAGTGAATGAACATTTTCGAGGGAAAATGAGTGACAATGGACTATAGGCCTGAACAATAAACAAAGTGATTTAAGGATCAAACCAAACATCAAAAATCATCAAATAGGAAGGAATAAAACTCAAGGAAACCGGTATGTTGAATAACACAAATATAGGTACGAACTATCACCTGGATAAAGAACATATAGCACGTCATAGTTTGCAAAATGTGTAGGGTTTATGATGAACTGTTTATGCCAAGACCTTCAACATACTGAAAGTGTTGCTGTGCTGTCAAATCTTGCTCCAGTGTAAAATGATCAATAAGGTAAGTGTTTTTTCAGGGCCTTGAATTACTGCATTAACTCGCATAACACGAACTTGACTTTGTTTAATGAAACTACTGATGCAATATTTCTTAGACCAACTGAAAGAATGTGTAGAGTGCTGTACCTGAACGAAGATCAACTTTTGTTAGCAATACACAGAGACATATTGTTCCTAGAGACTCTTGAGAATACAGTACAGTATAGCAAAATGAGAAAAAAGGATAAATGAACAACTACTGAGCGGTAAGTACTCAGAAGCTATCAGCTTTGTAATAGTCAATTTACAGAACGCTTGAATTGATAAATTCAGATGGCATAAAATGTAGCTGTACCATACACGGATTCAGAGTAGAGGTGGCAAGGAACGACTTGATGCTGGTGCCAAAGACATGGGTGGTAGAGCAGGATCTGCATAGACATAAATATACCCAATAAAGGTTATAATGTTATTGTAGAATTACTTCAAGTATAAATATTTTACCATTCATTGATTGGAAAACATAACATCCACTTTAAAGACATTTTACCGTTTATTAGGCGGAGAACAGCACAACCACTTTCAAGTTCTGGAAATCAGATGAACAAGAGAAAGATATACACCATGGGTACAGATTGCAACAATATATAACAATCAGATCTGTGTTGAGAAGTCCAACCAGGAAATTTCTAGTATACTGTTGTATTTCACCCACAAGATAATGGTATATAATTTTCTGAATTGAAAATTAAGAATAAACATTTACAGGGGATTGAACCATTCGTTAGTAGAGCATGTGTCTATATTAGTAAATGAAATACCAATAGAAAATACAACCGCAGGTCGTAACAACTAACAACACATCAGAAACAGCCAAAATCCCAAAACATTGCAAAGAATATAGGTAGCCTGCACAATACCGTGCCGTCTGAAACCAGACTCACATAGACTGGATGCCATAGAATCAATTCGTCAAACACCTAACCTGCACAAACAAGGCAAAATGCATATAGCCTGAATTCCTCATCTATCGATTCCTACAATTGAAGCACCTGAAATAGATGACCGAAGTTTACACGGAAAATTAAATAAAGCTCTGATTGTCCACCACCTTATCCTCCCTATCCTGCCCTTGGCCACCACTCGGCAGCACCACGGCAAGGAGTTTGATAGGTGTAGCGGAGACGGAGGAGGGAGGAGCTCGACGACGCTGCCGCGTCGCGTTCACAGCCGCCGACGATGATTGACCTTCCCGCGGAGAATAGGGACTTCAGCCATCGATGTGCCCAGCACCGAGAAGAAATGAAAATAATTAAGCATAATAATCGGCACGAATAAGTACGGATATAACACACCTTCTGTGGCCACCTGCGGTAGTTTGCTGAGACGAACACTCCGACGGTGCAGAGACGACTCTGGCAGGCACTGCAAGATTAGCAGAGGCTTCATCACGCGGCGATATAGACAAGCCAGAACACGGCCGATCAGCCAACGGCGCAGCACAAGCAATCGGGGCCGGCGGGAAACACATAGCCGGTGACAACTGCAAGGCGGACGCGAAAGCAGAACTCCATGAACGGGGGAAGAACCACCAAATAAAGGACAAGTTGGCGTCGAATCGAAGCATGCTAGATACAAAGGTGGACGGGACGACCGCGAGCATAGCGAAGAGCCAGCGGCGGCGGGCGCCGCTGACGGGGAGCCAGCGACGGCAGGCGGCGAGCGACAGAGGAAGCCGGTCGGCTCGGCATGGAGAGAGCAAAAGACGTCTACGAAAGAAGAAGAGAGCACGACACGGAAAGAAAAGGGAAGCAAGCCAAGAAGAAGTAGGATAGCAGACGCGGCAAACTAAGAACCATGCATGTAACCAGCGGCGGACAGCGATATGCGAGCAGTCGGCAAGATAAGCACGCAGGCATCAAGCTAGCAGAAGGAAGCAGACAACATCTGCGCATGACAAGAGCACAAATAAGCTACCTGCAACCGGCTGCAAGAGGGAGCAGCAGGTACAGAAAATGAAGAAGAGTAACTCAAGTTACTCAACCACTGGTCAGAAACCGGTCAGCGTAGCAAGCAGAGAAGAATAAAAACAAAGCACGCAAGACAACGACAGAACCACAGCCAGTTCCCAGACAAGACAAAGCGAAGGACGATCTCTTGGGAAGTAGTCCCAACCAATAGGAAATGTGAACACTTGAAAACGTGGCCAACAACGATAGGCTAAAAAGGAACAAGACGCTGCGATAGCAGGAATCACACGCTCTTTATGATAGTAGGGTATCAAGCCCATACGTTCCGACAAATAGTTTGGCACACAACGAACCCACACATCATCTTCAAGCAACTTGAACACACATCAAGCCCATACGTTCTGACAAACTATAAACTCGAGTCCATTAAACAAGGAAATCAATGCATTGGTGATCCAGAATGCTGATTTCCGTGCCTTGCAAAGAGCACCTTGACCATAGAGTATACTCCAACTACGAGTATTCCTGAAAGAGAGTCGATTGCTCTGCCCATGAGCGAAGCACGCACCTCAAAGTTGCCTGCAGTGCATATTATTCAATTAGAGACAATTCCATTGCAATATAGCCAACTGGATAAATTTAACGCATTAGTAAGGAGCCACATTGGTGTTGCCACTATAACGTTTCCCAACCCAGCCACCTAATTCCGAAACAAAATGTGTACAGTACTACGTTAAACTACATTTTTTTTCCGAAAGGACTGCGTTAAACTACATAGTCATCATAGATTAATTCACTCCCTCAAAACCACCGAAACTTGCACTGAAACAACTTTTACATTTCTAGCTCGTGCAACAATAAACTTATGCAGAAGGAAGATTGTTCTGAATTTTTCAATCACTTGTGTTTTTTTTTTCTTGTGAGGATGTTCTTTTAAGGGCTGGTTTCAGAGATATTATATGTCCTTAGACCTTTTACACAAAAAAACAATGAACTTCGCATTTCTTGCTCATGTGGTGGGTAGTTGGGTACAAACCATGGTTTTAAAGGCGTCGCCTAGTCATCGCCTAAGCGGCGCTTAGTCGTCAGAGCGCTCCCAGACGTCAAGGCGTCCTGCTCGCTTTAGACTCTTGTCTAAAGCGTCTGATTTTGACCTCTGAGGCGTGCAGAGCGTCTCTTAGGCGGGTAAAGCAGTGCTCTGAGCTATTTTGGACGCCATAGACATGCAGGGTGCAGGTTGAGCAGGAAAGAGAGCAGCAAATGCCAGGTCATCTACATTGTCTCATTGCTCTGTTTCTTTCCATGGCTGCTGCTGTAGTACTATGGTCCTATTATAGTAGTAGTAGTAACAGCTGCTAGCATTGCCTGCTGCTGTAGTATTGTGGCCCTATTATAGTACTAGTAGCAGCTGCTAGTATGGGCTGTTAGCTGATAAAGTAGAGAAGTAGTACTGGCTAGCTGCTAGCTTGATGAACTGACTAGAATAGCTGCTACTGGTCCCTGGCTGCATTTTGGAGGTTAGCTGCATGCTGGCTAGTTTATTAGGATAGTATATAATGATGTTCATATTGGCTGATGGTTTGCAACTTTTTAAGGTTTTAAGGCGTCGCCTCGCTTTGCACTTTGAGCGCCTAAGCGTTGAGGCGCCCCCCAGTGCCTTAAACTGCCCGGATGCCTTAAAAACCATGGTACAAACACCAGTAAACGTTTTTTTCAGATGACAACAATAAAGTTCTGGACGAAGGGACTTGCTGAACAAAAGAAAATAAACTTGTAGAGGACGGACTTGCTTAATAGTCAACATCCTCCGTTGCACTAAATCTAGGATCCTGGCAAGAAAGGGTGAATAGGAGGTTTCAAAACCTCTACAATCTGTTCAAAACAGAGATGCAGAGCTGAAAGCTTTGAAGGTTTTGACAAGATCAAGAGCAATATCTAAATTCCTAAGCTTTGCTAAGCATGCCCACGCCAATCAAGGTATGCAATCCCAATATGACAAGCAATCAATCGAAGAAATTCCACTGCAATATTACATAAGATTAACGATCAAAGATAGAATCCATTCTAATCAATACTTCACAATAGATCTAGAAAGTAAGTGACAATTATAGGACAGCAAGACAACAAGATGGATAATAAAGGAACTTTTTTCCCTAGAAAGACAAACAATTTAAGAAATTTACTGTGAAAAACCATAGCCTTGTGACAAAGGTGGAATGGACTTACTGTGTTGCTCTTTGCCCACCATTTTGACAATGAAATAGAGTCAAGTGATAAAGTTTGGACACAGTACGTATCCCTTCTGGTGATATATGATCGAGGTATAGATAGCGAAGGTGTTTTAGCTCACTAAACTTGTCAGCAATATTGAATGTGTTCCTCAATCCTGAATGAAACAGACGCAATGATCTTGAGCTTTCAGCAACATTTTCAAGTGCACACACTATATCCTTGGCAACCTCATCATAACTATCAATGATAATAGAGCGTAGGTTCTTAAAATAAGAGATTCTCTTGATGTCCTCAACAGAGAAATTCTGAATGTGGGAAACATAAATGTGTCGGATTGTATTCTTCTTATCATCAAACCTTGTAGGATCATTTATTCTCGCGCATTCACCAAATGAAACATTTATTGCCAATTCATGTAATATGTCGTGCATTACATAATATTCTCTTCCCACCACATCATTCAGCTCTTTGGTTTTTACATCAAAGAATGATTTCCTGGTCAGCTGAGCCAAGAACTGTTCACCGGTGTCCATTACCTTCGTGGGTTGTGAGTAACTTGTAGCCTGTGAGATCAATCCTGAACCCACCCACATCTTCACCAAATCTTCCTTAAAAAACTCATGGTCCTCAGGAAACAAGCTACAAAATCGAAAGCACATCTGCAACTCTACTGGTAGGTGATAGTAGCTTAATCTGAGAATCTTCATTATATCCTCTTCAGTTCCTTTAAAATGTTCTAACCCTTTGTTCAGGAAGTTGTTCCAGTAATCAAACTCCATAATATCATGCAAATGGCCACTTGCAACCTTTGTTACCAGAGGACAGCCTCCGAGCTTCCTTGCAATTTGTTCTCCAATTAATTTCAAGTGCCCATACTCTTGTGGATCTAAACCAGAAAACACATGATGATTGAAGAGTTCCAGATTTTCATCTTCTTTCAGACCTCCTAATGTCAAGCACTGTTCTTCTTTTACTTGCATCGCCTCTGCCGCCATAAATGCTACGGATCGCATTCGGGTTGTCAACAAAATTTTGCTTCCGGTGCTCAACTTCTTGAAAGGAGCAAATAGCTTTTCCCATTCATTTCTTTTCTTATCTTCCCAGACATCATCTAAAACAAGCAAGAAAGTGAAAGAGTTCAGTATCCTTTCGAGTTGTTTTTGCAGTGGTTCCAAATGATCAGCGCTTGGTTTTGTTTCTGTCACACATTCCAGAATTCTACTTGTTACTGATGTCGCGTCGAAGGCAGTGGACACAGTGACCCATACGACCTTAAAACGCTTCCGCACATCAGATGTTTCGCACACGCTCTGAGCCAGAGTAGTTTTGCCCATGCCACCATGACCGACCAATGAGACAATCGGCAGTCTACTCTTGCTTGCCGCCGTTTCAGCTGATGAGTTTGTCAGCCAGTGGATTATCTGTTGTTTCTCCTTCTCTCGCCCAACAAATATGGTTGCACTTAATGTTGAACCTGTCTCGCGATCATTGTCGACCAACTGCGCTTGCTGCTGACTGCTGGAAGCCGTTCCCCCTGTGAGGAGGAGGAAATTGCCAACACCTGTAGCAGCCTTGTCTAATCCATCCACAGCTTTCACCAGCCTCTTGAGGGTCTTGTTCAAAGGACTCGCATTCTTAACAGATCTGACAAATTTATTCTTCATCTTACTAAAGCAAGACCCCCCTTCACTAACCTTTTTCTCCTTGGCCTTAGCCTCGAGTTCCTGGTACTCGAGCTCATCGATGGAATCCTCAGCCTCCTCCACGGCGTCCCTGAGCTGCCACAGCCACTCATCCAATGCGCTGCTCTGCTCCCGTACGCGTTGTGGTTGGACGACATCAAACACCGACTGGATCTGTGGCATGGCCTGCCGGAGCCGGATCAGCACCTCCTCCATGCCTTCGGATTTGCCGTACTTGACGAGGTAGTCCAAAGCCTTCTTGACCAAGAAGGAAATGGCAGCGGTGGCCACCGACTTGCCGGCGAACACAAATACGGTAGCCATCAGCCAGCACCGGAGGGGGGAGATATCGGAAATCTTGAAGAGCGCGTCGCATCAATCGAGTCACGGAGCTCCGGTGACTGGAAAAGCAGCCGAACTGCTTGATTTTAGATTAACCAGAACTGATTGCTTCTGCTTGGTGACTTTGAAGACTACGGGGAAAGGGGCCATAGTGCGGAAGCTCAAAATGGAGCTCGGGCTCCAGTGAGCCCGTTTTGAGGTTTCCTTCTTTGACGCTTTAAAATTCAAGTTTAGATGTTTGATAAAAAATTGAAAAAATACTTATCACTGTGTAATTTTATAGAATAAAATACTTTGTATTTTGTACTTAGTAAAAAAGACAAAATCTTACAAAAAAGACAAAATCAAGTTTTTAGTACAGTGTTCATGGACTCTAAAATTTCAATTTATTATTTTACTGAGTCCAAAATATAACAGATTTAAATCAGAAAATTTGCACAATTATAAAATACAACATTACCCACGTCATAATATTTTTTCCACCTATACTATTCCGCTTATGGTGTGTGGCAGTTCGTCGCCCTCCAGTCTTATCGTCGCGCCCATGTGGGGTCAAACCTCGCTAAGCTAACCCTTTCCCGGTTGACCTCGAGCCCCGCCGCCAGCTTTGTCACCTACCCCGCAGGACGTTCGCCGCCAGCTTTGCCATCCACCCCGCGGGCCGTTCGCCTTCAGCCGCTCCACCTCCATCCCGCTATCTCCGTTGCCTCTATCGCCTCCACCATCGAATAGATCTTGTCCTTCGGCATGTGGCGGCGGCGCGCGCGCACGGTCTGCTCCACCCACGTCGACGACGGAGCGACCGCCACAACTCGGTCCTCCTCCACCACGGCGAAGGAGACCAGCCCTCCCATCCCGGCGCCACCCCTTTCTCACATAAGCCGTGGCGGCTGCGGAGCACGGGAGCCGGGTTGGGGGAATGACATGGCCATCCTCGCCAGTACTCTAGAACAGGGAGTCACCACCGACCCTAACCCCGACGGACACTGCCTGCACAAGGAGATCGCTGAGGTCCCATGGCCCATCCCCACCTCCTGCCATGGCGCCCCCTCCCCCTGGTCAATTTATTCGGGTGTAGCAAATGGCCCATCCCCACCTTCTGCCATGGCGCCCCCTCCCCCTGGTCAATTTTATTCGGGTGTAGCAAATGGCCCATCCCCACCTTCTGCCATGGCGCCCCCTTCCCCTGGTCAATTTTATTCGGGTGTAGCAAATCTGGAGCAATCGGATCATTTGCCATGTGTTCTGAACTTCTAGGTGAGAATGAAGTGTAAACCGAGGTGACGTCCTTCTCTTCTAGGTGATTATAAATCTGTGACTTCTAATAACAATGTTTATTTTTAGAAGTTTTCCTGATCTTTCTGTGCATGTATTTTTTATAAAAAAATCAGTTGAGATCTATAACATATGTTTGTTGGTCTGTGTGAAGACAGAAGACATGCATGCCTCTTTTTTTCTGTCAATCAAGAAAAGCACATAGGTTCACAGTTGGTTTTTATTGTCTGTGTTCATTCTATAAATTACTTTTGTAGGAAAAAGAAGTTCATAGGTTCGAGCTCGGTGAGGAGACTCATGGTTACTGGCCTTTCTGCCACAGAGCTAGGTATTTGCACTAACACATTGCATATTTTTTCCTCTAAGAAAGCAGCAAGTCTATTAGCATGATCACAAGCGCAATCTTGCAAAGAAGTGTCTCTTACTTTTAATCCATTCATTAGACAGCTGTTCTTGCAATTAGTCATGCATAAATAATCAGTTTTGATTTTGTATTGATAGAAGTAAAGTGAAATGAGATAGTTATCAGGTTCTTGACCGTGGCGCCCATCTCCATCAGGAAAGTGAAGAGGTTGCCACTGTTCTTCATTAGGCTGCAATCAAAGATAATACAACAACCTGTCAAAGGAGAAATTTTTGTGTAGCGAAGCATGTAGAATTAGCAAATTTTTCTTTCTAACCGGATCATTGGCAAGATTGACAAGTATTACACATTAAGAATTGGCAACATATTAAATCTTTTTTTCGAGAAAACGCAAAAAATTTGCGTTTCATTGCATTGAAAAGAAGAGGGGTTCAGTTACAATCCTCGAAGGAGGTCTTGAAAGGTGAAAACAAAAACACTTCAGTGGACATCCCAGGTTACAACATATTAAATCTCATGAACATACTTCCACATAAATGTGCTGAAGAAAAAATAAGTGCAGATAAGGTATCCATGGCAAGATTGAACGTTGGGTGCTCAATAGGTTGTTAGTCAAGAAATTTCCACACGCAAGATGTTTGCTTCCTGAAGCATAGCATTCTCTCTTGTTCTTAGTTGTAGACAGTACTATGCACAATAATCATGTGCTAATATATGTTTACAAAGACTTGCAATGGTGCGAAATATATGCATAGTGAATAGGGTAAAGTGAAATGAGATAGTTGTCAGGTTCTTGACCTTGGCGCCGATCTCCATCAGGAAAGTGAAGAGGCTACCACAGTTCGTCATCAGGCTGCAATCAGAGGTAATACAACAAGTTGTCGAAGGAGCGATTTTTGTGTAGTAAAGCATGTAAAATTAACAAGTTTTCCTTTTAACTGGAGCATTGGCAAGATTATCAAGTATTACACATGGAGCATTGGCAACATATTAAATCTCAAGAGCATACTTCCACATAAATATAAAGAAGAAGAAATAAGTATAGATAAGGTATCCACAAGATGGAAAGTTGGGTGCTGAATAGGCTGTTAAGTCAAGAAATTTTACATGCACATTCATGATAAAAACTGTCTGCGGGAAAATCTACACTTAAGTGTGTTTGCTTTCTAAAGCATAGCATTCTCTCTTGTTCTTAGTTGTAGGCAGTACTAGGTACAACAATCTTGTGCTAAATTTTGTTTTCGAAGACGTGCAGTGGTGCGAAAAATATGCATAGTTTTATCACATTCTTTGAATACAAATTATGTCCCAAAATGTTCTGTTTTCTGCTTCAGTAGATATAACTATGAGATTATGGATAGACAGTTCATTGTTCTAGACAAGCAGCATTTTTCATTGCAAGTTTTGACATGAGACTTATGTGTACTCAGAAAATCAAGAACCTAAACTACAAGGGTAAATGGAAGACATCTTTGAGGCTCTGAGTAGAATTTTAGAAGAAACTAAGTATACCTGTCATGCTAAGGTCATCATCTTCTTCTTCTTTAGGTGGAGATAGAGAGAGACAACAAAGTAAAATGTCAGTGTTGTTAGAGTAGAGTGACTACGAAGAACCCTTGTGGCGTTAACATCCCTGCCAGTCCTTTGAAGGGAAAGCAATGATCAAGAGCATGATTTTTAGTTTGACTACGAAGCACCATCACAATGTTAACATCCTTGTTCTTCCTGTCCAACCTCCCGCTCACCATCACCGAGATGCATGTTTGCCGCTTGTCGGCCGTTGCATCTGTAAGTTTGAACTTATTTCTTGACCATGCGGAAGAGACTGCAGAGCATTTTAGCACAGCAGCACCCAAGCTGTTCGAACAGTGTCCTATTGAAGATTTTGTTCCCATATCATAGTGCCATGTCAAACCACTGCTTCAATTGAAGATTTTTTTTCTCGCTTACTATAGCAAGTACTCATTAAGGAGTGCTGTTGTTTGTGAAATACTGTCACATGAACAAATTTCCTTAGGTTGTGTTGTGCAACATAGTAATAAAGAGGTTCAGAGCATAACATTTTGGAATGCACAGAGATCCAATTCTTCAACCTCAAGGCAATGCATAGATAAGCTCGACAAGAAGTTCACGACATCATCGCTTGCAACTAGCAACCAATAATTGAGTGAGAAATATATCCAGGGTGAGCATATTAGCCTTAAAAATGCCAAGAATTAAAATGTCAAGAACACTTAGACCTAATTACTTATTTTAGTTTTTAACTTTTTTCCGTCAAGCACCAGCAAGGGAGGTAGGGATGTGGGTTTTGCTCGAGCTCGATTGGAAGGGATGGGTGTGTGTGGGTGGGGGGGGGGGGGGGGGGGACGACGACGACTAGCACATGAGAGAAAGTAACCGGGGTGGATGAAGGAGGTAGCCGGAGTGTGTTTTTCCCCTTAGAACTAGCAAGGTGGCCCTCGCATCTGCGAGGGCAACAACGATACTGTGTCAAAAGAGATTCTAACATAAATTCGTAGTTTCACATATATTCACACGATGTTATATATTCATAGTGCACGAAAATAAATAGAAATATCCCCTATTGTATCTAAGCTTATAAAGTGCCTTGTTGTTTGAAACATTTTTTTTTGAGTTTTAAGGCAGTCGCTTCTGCCGTCCGATTAGATAGAATAGAAGTTTTTGTACAAGGTTTTTAGCCAAATAATTACATGCCCATCTTGGCCAAAGAATAGGCCACACTACACACGCTACACTGCGTCTCCCAGATCCTGGGTGTGAGCATGAGCCCGTTGCTCAATCTCCTCCCAAACCAAATGAGCGACCGCCTCTGGGTGAAGCGCCACATTACGGAACACCCGCCTATTTCGCTCCTTCCAAATTCCCCACATGGTGTAGATGAATGCGCCACTTGCCTCTCTTCTTTTCTCTTTGACAATACCCGCAAGAGTACCGTCCCACCAAGAATCAATGGTCCGTCCCAAGGGAGGTGGGGCTGCGCCAATGGATCCATTCCAAGCAAAAATTCTCTCTCGCACCGCTGTCGAGAAGCTACAATCAAGCAAGAGGTGTTGCACAGTTTCCGGATGTATCCTACAAAGCTTGCAAATAGGATCATGTGGCCATCCTCTTATGGCCAGGTTATCAGCGGTAAGGATCTTCCCATAGAGCACCACCCATGCAAAGGATTTGCATTTCTGCTCCGTGTGTGCCTTCCACACCTTAGCTGATCTGAAAGGTGCAACCGCCCCAACAAACTGGCAATGGTAAGCGGAGGCCGTCGTGTATACTCCAGAGGTTGTCCACCTCCACGAAATCGCATCCGGGCGATCCTGTAGCACCACACCTTGTAGAATCGACCACAACATGGTGAACTCAGCAGTCGCGATGCAGAAAAGCGAGCGCATCCAAAGTCCACCATTCAGCTCCTGCTGCACAGATCTAGACTTTCTTGTTGCAATGGCGTAGATGGCCGGATACTGGAGCTTTAAAGCACCGCCAGGCAGCCATCTGTCATGCCAAAAGAGGCACCTAGCGCCATCCCCAATGGAGACATCTGTGGAGGCCCTGAAGAGCTCCATGTCTGCCGCGTCACACGGCAGCGGCGATCCAAGCCATGGCCTCGAAGAGTCTGTCCAGGCGAACCAAGGCCACCGTAGCCGCATTGCCCTGCCAAACTTCTCAATGTCAAACACTCCCAGGCCACCAAGCTTCTTTGGTCTACAAACTGAACTCCAGTTGACAAGGGATTGCGGCCTCGCTCCTGGAGTAGCTCCCGGCTTCATCCAAATAAATCCTCTTTTAATTCTTTCAATCCTTTTAATTATCCATTTTGGCAATTTGAACACCGCAAGGTGGTAGAGCACCATGGAGGACAGGACCGATCTACACAGCAGAACCCTGCCCGCCCTCGAGAAGTGCATCGCCCACCATCCCGCAAGGCGCGCTCCAAGACGATCCAGAAGATGCTGGAAATCCTCCGCTTTTAGTCTTGAATGGTGCAATGGCAGTCCCAAGTAGGTGCAAGGAAAAACCCCCCTCTTCGCCGGAAAGATGTCAAGAGCCGCCAAAACCTGCTCCTCCGTGCATCTAATCGGAAAGGCCTCCGATTTTTGAAGGTTTGTGCGCAGCCCCGTTGCGTCCCCAAAAACTTTCAAAATCTGGCATACCACCCTCATGTCCTGCGCCTCCGGACCAACCTCATGGCCTGTGCGCTTTGCCGTCTCTCTTGAAACATTTTTGTAAACTTATAACAATGTACAATCTTGTTTCAATAATCAACCTGTCCTAGCTATTTTAAATTGCTTACAAAACACTTCTTCGTGTCTTTCTTTGTGTATGTTATCATTGGAATATAAGACATCATTATAAAATTTGCAGCTAGACCAATCCAGTACAACCCGTTAAATCATTGACATAGGTTACGGTAGTTCGAACTAAATGATAATTTATCACATCACACTTGAATATCCCTAAAGTTATTGGATGTTATGTAAAGTTAACAAAATTCTGAAGAAAAGACTCATCTACAAAAACAATCTTGCAAGAAAATAATGCCTTTTCAGGCCTACATGAACAACATATCTTACTATAGAGTGAACATTTTAATCGAGTATACTTACACAAAGGAAATAAGCATAAACAATTTAGTTGAGTCTATCATTTCAAGTTTCCAACATCATTGCACTCAAAATTCATAAGTCTAATTCATGCCTAAATGTAATCCTATCAACGAAAGAGTTAAAAACCGTGAGGTCCATGACTATGTTGTGACTCAATATAACAGGACTTCTTTATACCATTGGATGGGAAGGATTTTAGGGCCTCCCGTTATCATATTCCTATGTGTTATACCTCACGTTGCTTATATGTTGCCATTCCTTCAGTGTTCAAAGGAGACATCTTTACCATTTGTTAGGTTGTTCGAATTATGTCCTTGAAGTACATGCTCATTTCTCAGGAAGAAGTTAACCATTCACCTTGCAGCATGGATATGGAAGATTTCTTGCGTACGTTCCGTTGGTTGATTAGTGCCAGGTCGACTTCAAGCTATTATTTGTTTCTTAGATGGGTTTTGGATAGACATTTTTTTAGATTGGTGTAGGCCTAGATTAGATATATACACTTTAAATTTCAAGGCAGGGCAAAGGTGCGTAACTTTTACAACTTATGAAGGCTAAAATACTATTTCTCAAATTCAATGGTGGCTGTTTAATTTTCATGGGATGGATGGTCGGTTGGATTTTTCATTTTTTGCGTGTACGTGCGTAGCTACTTGACTAATTGTGGCGTGACCTATTTTTTTAACCTGTGGCGTGACCTTTTTTGGTAGCTAATCAATAGCTCATATATTTTTAGGATATGTGGATTAATATAGTGTCTCTATTTTATGGGAAAATTTGCTACAGGACACCATTATTTTCTGATGTTTGCCAAAACACACTGTCTAATTGTGCCTTTGCCAAGTACCATTACAATTTTATGTCACATTTGCCAGAACACAGCGCACTGCCCAAAAAAAAAGGAAAGTTTCACATTTTTCTTGGAGGACTATTCTATGACCGGTTTTGAACAACTTTTCCATTTTGAATCATAAGGTGTGTTCTGGCAAAGGCATAATTGAGCAGTGTATTTTGGCAAACGCCAAGAAATAATGGTGTCCTGTAGCAAATTTTCCCCTCGTATTGGCAAATAACTTTTGGTGACTATTTTAAGTACTCGTATTGTGCTTCATGTCCCTACAAATGCGAGCGCAACAATTTAAAAATATCAAGGAAATATATGTTGTATTATATATATATACATTTATATAGTCACCAAAAGTTTTATGGTGTATTAAAAGTGCGTAAACTTTCTTTATCATCTTTAATTTGTGGGCTAGTGATTACTTGAAAATTTAAACGAAATTCACATGGCAAGTTGTTTTTATCAGATAATTCATCAAGACAGGATAAAGTTTGAATTGTGCGTCGTGGATATTGGACGTACTTAAAGATAAAAAAACATATTCTAAAGTATGAAAAATAATTAGGATGTCACTTGATGACATTTAGGTATTATTACCGATATCTCTTTGCCATGATCCACAATAATTAAGAAGGCACAAATTAGATGAGTGTATATATGATTATGGCGATATATTAGAAATTCGTGTTCATGATAAGGATCAAGAGATCAATATATCTATAAAGAAAGATATTTTCCATTATCTTTCCCAATCAACTTTCAAAAAAAAAATTTCATTCATGATGAAGTACTTGACGTTTGAATTATAATATAGGACCTTTTAGACACATATATCCTCTATTAAGATGTAATATTGACCATTTTTATTAATATGTTCTAATAAGTAAACAATGAAAGTTGAGTATATAATTTGTACATAAATCCAATATACTTATTTTGTTTGGTCACTACTATTTATCTTGATGTTTGTCTGCAATGAAATAGAGATATCCATTTTTCCTATTTCGCTAAATATCTCATTGGAATCTTCCATTGCTACATCAAATCATTTTACATTCACGATCACCTAAGTTATCTTATCGTGTAACATGACTACGTACTGGTCACCGATTTGCTGCTTGTCTTAGGGACATGAATATTTTTCAAACTTGCTATCGTAGTACCATTGTATGCCCTAATCATCCATGAACATACTTCAAAACAAATAGGTGCAGTGTCAAATTTTAAGGGATTATCAATTATAAACTTAAACAAAAGAACGAAAGAAAAAAATGCTGCGTGAGACGCCTTGCTTTGGATACGTGATGGACTCCTTCTAGGTGACGTGAGTCCATCTAAATATTTCTCGCTTTGCTTTTTTTCATGTTCTAGGACGGGTAACGTGACATATTTTGTATGTCCGTTTTCTATTGAACTGCATCCTATTTTCTAGCGTTAGCCCTGGTTTTTTTCTTTATGTTCCTAGCCAGGTAACGTGACATATTATGTATGTCCAAATTAATGCATGCTTGTAATTGTTACGCAATTTTTTTATATCTCCAGTTAAATCTAGCCGTAAGTTTTAGATCTAACTATCAAAATTAATTTAGATGATGTGGATTAACGTGATGTCTCAAAACGATAACCCCGTATTGTGCTTTTAGTATATACTAGAACTAGAACTAGAACTAGAACTAGAACTAGAATACTAGAACTAGAACTAGAACTAGAACTAGAATAATTACCCGTGCGTTGCTACGGGTAGAATTTTCATTGAATATAGCTATTGGGGAACCCCTATTTGAATGCCCAACAATCATGTAGCATGACCATACCGAAACATATCCATCTGAACAAAATCCTTTGTTTTCTCCTTCTTGCCATCCACCGAGAATTTTCGCAGCGCAGCATCCCTTACTCCTGTGCGAAGCCTCCCCGTGAGAGACCGTATACTCCAACGGATACTAAATGCCATGAGCAACACATGCTTTTCTTAAGCTTGGAATCTTCCATTAAAATGACGATCCAACCAACTCGCTAGAAACAAAATCATAGACGAAATTAGGAGCACTGCACGACCATATGACTTGGGGGGCTCCTGCACCATCTTCGAGCCGTAGTTCGTAAGATAGTCTGAGATCTTATTACATACTTGAATATGGGATAGTTTATTAGTAGTGAAAAAAATTATAATTAGGAAAATATGCTTTATTGCAATTTTTCTCTCCAAACTCTAAATTTTCTAAATCGACACTTCAAATTTTCTGTTCTCAGCTCACATTTTATCTGAATATCAAGTTTGTATGTTGGGCATACAATCGCAAGATGGCAAAAGGACAATCATTTCCTTTTGTTCTGTTGAAAAAAGTGTTGACCTTCATCAGATGATTTATCCTTCCAAATTTATTCTTAGCAAATTTTCTCAGTACATTGACATGATCACGTTGTCAAAATTTGATGAATCCTTAACACATCAGCAGTGACATTTACCATGAAAACTATACCTAAAATGTTGACCATATTTAAGTGAGCTGAATCCTAAAATTGCAATAGACATCTTAGGAGTTAGGAATTTTAAACGGAGGTAAACCAATTTTCTTCTGTATACTAATTCGAGACAAATATAAAATTTATATAAGAAGTAATTAAATTTAAGGAGTCACAAACAGATAGCTTAGCAAAGGAGCAGAGGGAATTTAGCCGATCATTCAGCTATACATACCTTCTGCGGTTCTGCAGCTTTTATGTGTATCCAATCTGAACTAAAATCACGTTTGTATCAACACCCAAAGAAAAAGGTAAGCTCTCACAGAGTCAGGTGATTAGAAGTTGGAAACATTACTTGCAAAGTCCGTTGACAAGGGTATAGATAATAGAGCCCGTTAGTTAAGTACCCCTGAGGCCCGTTAAGCTAGGCCCAATTGTAATAACTAGTCGAAATACGAGTTCTTACCGTATGTCGATATTGTAATCTGTATCGGACCCTACCCGATCCTCGAGACCTGGCCACCTATATATAGGGGTCAGGAGGGGACGGTGTAGGCCAGATTGAAAGCAAGCCAGGTTCTTCACCCACGTTTACTTTCATAGCCACCTTGTTTGACTGATTTTACCTTTGAGTTCATCCGATGCCCTATCTCCCCGATCCTAAGTCCTTCATCTAGGACATTTGTCGAGTTAACCCCTCGTCAATTGGCGCCGACCGTGAGGACTCTAGGCGTTGGCATCATGAACTCGACGGCTTTTCCGCTTTCAGCCAACAACCGCTCGCAAGTTGACGAAATTCAAATACCCTTCGGAACCATCGATTTTCAACCTCACCAGTCAAGTTTCACACAAGTATTCGAGAGTATGGATCAAGATATGGATTTGACGTTCGGAAGTCTAAACTTTCGCGTTGGATCATTAGGTTCGATTCGCCTTTCAGATCCGATGAAAACGGATCCGTCGGCAAGTGAACCCGAGACAGTAGCAATGTCAGAATCATCGGAAGGCTCCTCTAGCGAGGTAAACTCGCCGGTCAGCTTAGTAGAAGCAAAAGAAGGAAAAATCGCAGGAGGCGACGAAACAATGAAGAGTTTTGACTTAGAAGTACAACTCGAAGATCTCACAATCTACCATGATGAAAACTCAGATCAATCAATAGACTCCTGGAAAACGGGACTAGAACTTTCTGAAGACGATAATTCGATCTTCTCAAGTCACAACAGCAAGCTCGACAATCGGTGTCAGATACTCGCCATCGCAGAAGATAATTCAGAAGAACTCGACGACAACAACAACCCAGTACTTAATCCAGCAAATATAAACAAAGGAGCGAATCATCTAGCAGAAGGAGAAACCGCTAACTCCCTCGCAACAAGGGTAAAAGTTCGACTATCAGAAGAAGAGTGGAGAATAATCAATGCAGCCGTGGAGCACGGCACGCCAATACCAACAAACTCTAGCCAAAATATGCTCTTGGGGTACCATTACACCCTAAGGCAACATGCGAAGCAATTAGCAAAAGAGAGGATTGAAATACAGAAAAGGAAGGACTCATCCATTGCAGCAAGCGACGCTGCTCGCAGAGCACGTAGTGATGCATCATATACAAATAGAAGGCATCGTCGACATGGATCAAGGTATGAGAATCTGGAGTATTCAGAAAGGCAAAGCATCTCAAAAAACCTCGATTCGTCTTTCCTATCGGTCGACGAACAAGGAAATATTATCCCAAAATCTCCGGAAGCAGCATTAGTGGCAGCTCAAGCGTACCTGCATACAACATGACCAAATCCAGGAGACCCGAGGGAGCATATGCACCGAGCAGCGCTAAATAGACTGAAGATGGTAGGCAACAAATTATCAGCAAAAGAGGAAGAGGCATATCGCAACAAAGGAACTCACAAACCTAGATCACCACGCCATCACAGCAGTCCTCGGCACAGAAGTGGGAGTCGCCGATCTAGAACACCATCACTTGGGCGATACAATAGTCCAAAGAACAAAGAAACCCGATGATCCAAAACTCCCAACAGAACAGATGACTACGAAGACGATGAAAATGAGATGGGGGCATCATGCTTTACCCGTAGGGTTTGCATCACGCCAGTACCCAAAGGTTTCAAACTACCCCATGATCAGCAAAAGTACGATGGATCTCAGGAGCCACAATCGTGGCTCTCAGATTATCTGCAAGCAGTAAAATTACTAGGAGGAACCAAGGAAACAGTAATGCAAAGCTTGCAACCGCACCTCACCGGAGCAGCAAGGTCATGGCTAAGCAAGTTAGGAAAAGAAACAATTGGAAGCTGGGAAGAGCTAACAAAGCAATTTACAAGCAACTTCAAGTCAACATATAAGCGGCCAGCATCCATAGAAGAAGTCAAAGCCTGCATACAGCAACGCGGGGAGACATTAAGGATATATATCCAAAGGTGGAGTCTTATCAAAAATTCAGCAGTCGAAGTTTCGGATGAAAGAGCAATAGATGCATTCATAATCGGGTTACGACGGGGAGACCTAGTCGAAGAGATGGGCAGGATAAAGCCGAAAATAGTATCAGATCTAATGGATATAGCAAATAGATTCGCAGATGGAGAAGATGCGTGCAACAATAAACGCACGCGATCACCAGAAGATGACAGAGGAACCAGATACGGAGGTCAAAGAAGAAGGTCCCGTAATTACGACAATTATGGCTCTCACAGCCAAGTAGCCGCAGGGTATAAAGATAACATCTACCAAAACAACGATCGGAAAAGTTCGGGGTACCGCAACTATGGGAGAGAAGAGTACAAAAAATTTCCGCCAAAGGAATCCAGATAGTACAACCCATCACTAGAAGACATGCTCAACGGGCCATGTCATATCCACTCTGCGTTCGTCGATGGGAAACGAGTATCCAGACATGCAATGAAAGATTGCACAACGTTCTTGAAACTACAAGAAGCAGCACTCAACAAGCAAGCCAAGGCAAAACACCAGGGATATGAGGGAAACACAAGTAACACGCCAACAACCCAACAAGGAAATAGTGGAGCTCCCAAGGGTCAAGATCAGTCAAACCAGGGACGCGACGATGAGGAAGGATATGTTCCATCTAAAGGGCACATCACAGCAATGATACAACCAGTGCCCAAGTCGAACAAAGAGGAGAAAAGCATAACTCGACAAGTCAACCTCGCAATAACGTCACCTCCAGCGATAACAGAATACCTACATTGGTCAGAGCAACCCATAGAATTCAGCAGAGATGATCACCCGATAACAGTACCTCGGCCAGGAAACGCGCCCCTGGTACTCAAAGCTCAAATAGGAACATACGACGTCGATAGGATTTTCATGGACGCAGGAAGTGGAATAAACCTGATTTACACAAAAACCCTACGGGCAATGCACATTTCATTGGAGTTCCTAAAGCCAATTGACTGCTCTTTTCACGGAATAGTCCCAGGAAGTGCAAACTATCCACTTGGTCAAATAGCACTAAATATTTGCTTCAGAAATTGACAAAACTACAGAAGGGAGAAACTCGACTTCGAAGTCATGGATTGGCCATCACAATATCACGCGATCCTCGGGAGACCCGCGTTTTCGCGATTCATGGCAGTACCTCACTATACTTACCTGGTACTAAAAATGCCAGGACCAAGGGGAATTATCACAGTAAAGGGAAGCTTCGAGTTATCAGATTTATGTGACAAAGAGTTCCATAAGATGGCCCAAAACTTCGGCATGATGGCAAGGTACGGAGAACCCAACTGCAAAGCAAAAAACATGACTACAGGAGTCACGCAGCAACTCGAAGGAAACCCCAAGAAACCAGAAGTAAAGAAACCTCGAGTACAGCCACCAAAGCAAGAGAAGTCTACAAGAGAAGAGAAGAAGACACAAGCGACATAGGCGAATAAATAGAATAGGAAAATAAGGCTGTAAAAGCCACGAGTTATTCCAGGGCAATGCCCTCTAGATCCAGAACACAGGTCATTGGCCGGATCTCTTGGGTCATCCCATGTATCTTACATTATATGCAAAATAAAAGACAAAAGTTCCTCTTATTTGAGTTTACGAGTCTTCAAAAGTCGCAGCAAGTGCACTAACATAAAACGCAAAAGTGCAATGCTCTGAGGATAAAAAAATTTGGCACCAAAAGTTGGCAAACAACAAACTCTCGCATTATGCGCACACAAGTATTACATCAATGGCTGATTAGAATCATCCACGCCCAAAGGATCTAGATAGTGATGCTCGCGAAAAAACGTGACATCCTCTCGAAGCAACCTAGCTATAAGCCTCCTAGCTGGTTGAAGGGTAGCATCCATATGAACTCGTAGCTGAGCTCCTCGCGCAGGCAAGCTTAGTGACATGGAAATAAAATTGAGCCTCGGGTGCCACTTACGTGTCCAACCAAGTGCGAAATTGGCACCAGCCACTAAGTTAAGCTCTATCAGACGATGAACACGCTGAGTAGACCTAAAAACAGCAAGCAGCTATGGAAAAGTCCCAGGAAGAGGATTACGAGGAAGCATCACAGAATGCATAGTAGTCGAAGCTTTTCGACAACCATCAACCGCTTCCCCAATATGTTGAGCGTGATCTTGGAGAAGCACAATAGCATTGCGACGCCAGGGCTCGGACCAAAAAGTTTCGACTCCACCGGACGAACTCTCGAGAGCCGCAACCCGTTCTGAAACACGACGAGCTTCATTGGCGAAGTCCTGGCAAGTACCTACAGTAGTAAAAGTCATGGGCCAGCAGCGTTGATACGTCTCAAACGTATCTATAATTTTTGATGCTCCATGCTTTGTTTTACACCATTTGCCTATTGTTTCGTTACACTTAGTGGCATTTTTATACATTTTCCGGAACTAACCTATTAACGAAGTGCCACAGTGCCAGTTTCCTGTTTTCTGCTGTTTTTGTGTTTCAGAAGTGATACACAGGAAATATTCTCGGAATTGGACGAAACAAGTTCCTGAAGTCATATTTCACCGGGGAGCTCCCAAACATCCGAAGACCTGACGGAGGGGGGCCACGTGGCCTCCACACACAGGGGCGGCGCGGCCTGGCCCCTGGCCGCGCCACCCCCTTGTGAGGCCGCGTGGCTCCACCTCTGACAGCCCCCCTTCGCCTACATATACCCCCTGACGAGAAAAACCTAAGGGCCCGATCAGTTTTCCAGAATACATCGCGATCCGCCGCCGCCGTCGACCCAAAGATCGGGAGGGTCCAGAAGCTCTTCCCGGCACCCTGCCGGAGAGGGGAATCGCCACCGAAGGTCTTCTTCATCTCCATGCTTGCCTCCGGAGCGATGAGTGAGTAGTCTACCTTGGACTATGGGTCCATAGCAGTAGCTAGATGGTTGTCTTCTCCACCATGTGCTTCATGTTTAGATCTCATGAGCTGCCCCACATGATTGAGATCACCGTTATGTAATACTATGATGTTGGTTTGTTGGGATCCGATGAATATCGGTGTTTATGATTAAGTTGCTGTACTGAATTATATCTTTTGTTATCTCTATGTTGTTTATGATCTTGCATGCTCTCCGTTGTTAGTAGCTATCTTGGCCGAGTAGTTGCTAGTGACTCCAAGAGGGGGTATTTATGCTCGATAGTGGGTTCATGCCTCTATTTCACCTGGGGGAGTGACAGAAACCTCTAAGGTGGTAGATGTGCTGTTGCTACTAGGGAGAAAACAACATTCATATGCTCAAGGGCATATGCTTTGTTTACATTACACACTTTGCTTAATGCAATTATCTGTTGTTCGCAACTTAATACTTCTAGGGTGTTCGGATGATATCCCCGGGGGTGGATTATTAGTCATAGATGCAGTTGGATGGCGGTCTATGTATTTTGTTGTAATGCCCAGAGTGAATCTCATAGTGATCTTCTTGACATATCACGTTATCTTTATTCTATCAATTGCCCAACTGTAATTTGTTTACCCAGCATGTTATTTATCTATGGAGAGACACCACTAGTGAACTGTGGACCCCGGTCCTATTTTAATCATATTGCAATCACCTGTTTACTTTTCCCGCACTGTTTACTTTACTAGCATATTACTACTGTTTTCCACTCGATACACTCATAACCTTTGTTTCAAGCAAACCGGTGAGATTGACAACCTCATCGCAAGTTGGGGACAAAGTATTTGTCTGTGTGTGTTTAGGTTCCACAAACACCTTCAGTCGTCATCGTCTCTCTTCTCCTGTTCGATATACCTTGGTTTCTTAACTGAGGGAAAACTAGCCGCTACACTCATCATACCTTCCTCTTGGGGTTCCCAACGGGCTGGTCATCACCACGCACAAGGACTTACTGCTCCCACGTCAACTAAACGCCACAGCTCTTTTCTGGCGCCATCACACGAGTAGCAGCTTCTTTTTTGGCGCCGTTGCCGGGGAAGAGAGAAGACTTCTGCGAGGGGAGTTCTTCGCACACACATTCTTTACTTTGTTATTTGTTTTGCTTTACTTTATTTTATTTTACCTGCATTGCTTTTTATATCAAAAACTCAAAAAAAAAAATTAGAATCCTTGGTAGTTGTTTTTACTTATCTGCTTTTAGTTTTGTTACAATGAGTAATCCTGAAGTAGAAGTTCGTAGTTTCAAGCAACAAGGGGGAGAAAGTTTAAAAGATGCTTGGTACCGTATTAACAATGCTCATCATAGGTGTACCAAAAAGCACTCCACCACGATCCTCCTTAGAAATTTTTATGTTGGTATATCTAGCTGGAATAGGTATGTTCTTGATACTCTTACAGGAGGTAATTTTCTGGGTACTCCCGCGGGAGAAGCATGCACTATAATTGAAAGTTTAGTAGGAGTACCGCCTATTCATGTTGCTAAGACTGAGACCACCTTGGAAGAGGTGGTAGAAAAGCTCAGCTCCTTAGAAAAAAGTTTGCCAAGTATCCTAGAAAATGCTAGCCGCGATAGTGAATTAATAGAAAATATTGGTAAGAGAATTACCATTTTAGAGGCTAGCACTACTCATGATAATCAAAACTTAAGGATTGGTAAACTAGAAGAGTCTATGGAAACTCTTAGTTTAATCTTCTCTTCTCTTAAATTTAAGAAGGAGAAAGTGTTTGTTGGAAAAGAGCAAAAATTTATGTATGTTCCCAAGGTTTCTGCGCTTAAATCTCAACATGTTCTTAAGATTGGTAAGACTCTTAGTTCTACTAAGGGTGACTTGCAGGTTGAATCATCTTCGGGAACCTTCAAAGAGCCTACTGAGGTAACTAGCACTTCATCTATTGATATTACTTGATTCGCAATTTTCTGCGCCTAGCTCAAAGGCGTTAAAGAAAAGCACTCTTGGGAGATAACCCATTGTTTACTTTTCAGTACTTTTTCTTTTATTTGAGTCTTGGAAGTCATTACTACTGTAATGACCGCTCCTTATCTTATTTATTTCGTTTTTGTGCCAAGAGAAGCCTCTAATTTGAGTGAGGTAAAGATTTGGGGTTATTGCTGTCCTGAAACTGTTTTCGTTGCTGCACCGTAAAAATTCGTAAAAATTCTCTGTTTATCTTTTGGACCTGCGATTTCTTGTGCATATGCCCCAGATTATATCCAAACTTTTCTTAGTTGAACACTTTTTGATTTGAGCAACAGAAAATCCCTCAAAAATTCGTCCATTATCAGCTGTCCAGTTTTGACAGATTTCTGCCAATATTTGTTTTTGCCACTTTATCGCTTTCTTTCGAGTTCTTTTTGATCATGGAACTCTTGTGGAAGTTGCTACAGTAGTATATACTTTATATGTGGTGGTTTTGGGTTGAAACCTGAAGCTAAAAGAGGTTGAATATATTTTATGCTTGCACTAATGTTGCTAATAGAATTGTGTTTAGTTTTGTATGAAGGAAGTTTTCAAGTGTAGGGATTGGAGAATGATGAGATGAGTTGAAGAATGGACAAAAGCTCAAGCTTGGGGATGCCCATGCATCACCCCAAGAAATATCCAAGATGTACAAGCGTCAAAGCTTGGGGATGCCCCCGAGGCACCCCTTCTTCATCGGCAAAAATCAGGTCACCTTTCAAAACACTATATTTTTATTGCTTCATGCACTATGTGTTTTTCTTGGAGCGTCAGTTGTTTTAATTGTCGTAGTTGGTTAGGTTTGTTTGTTTGCTGCAATAAATGGTTGGACCCCAACAAATTTCCTTTGGAGGAGATGTACTCGTTTTCATTTGCAAAGAATGCTCTAGTTTTCACTCTTATTAATCGAGCATTCTACTTTTTCTGCTACTGCTTTTGGTTTTCATTTTCGCCTTGATATGCGTTCAGATCTTGTCATATCTTTTCATCAAGGTGTATTTTTGCCTCTGAACTTTATTGGTTTTCATCAAAAGAGGTGTTTATAAAAATTTCAAATGGTGTTGGAAAAGAGAAAAAGCTTTGTGCAAAATAGTGGTACAAGAAGGAGCTTGTGTAGACTGCGGCTTAGGCTTTTTCATGTCATGCTTGATGTCTTTTTGATAGTATGCTTAGTGGTTTTGCTGTAGCATGACTTGTCTCAAATAACTGAGATTGCTTAATGAGCCTTTGAAAAAATCATGCGTTGTTTTTATTGTATGGAAGCATTATTTTGGTTTTCTCCTTGATGCTTTATTTGGGTTGACTTGGCGCATGCTCACACATGTTAGACTCTTCCAAAGTCGCCATTAGCCTTCATGATCATTTAGTTTTTGACTTTTGATGCCATCATATGCTTCTTTTAATGTCGCTTTGTCGCTTTGCATGATTATGGCCATTATTGCTCTCTTAGTTGGTCGCTCCCAGTCTTTTGCTAGCCCTCGCCTTGTACTGAGTATGAGCTCTACTCGTGCATCCAACTCCTAAAAGCCAAGTTTTCCATTGTGTCCACCATACATACCTACTAGCAATTTGCTATTCCAAGTAAATTTGACTTGCTTTTATATTCTCTTCAAATTAAACTCTTACCAGTGTTATGCGAAATTCGGTCAGTAAAGCTCTCACGAACCGGAAGGCACACTTTACTTTTTCCTGTTCTAAAAATTTGACATTGTGGTCTTTTATGTTGAGTTGTTATGCTTGCAAGTTATAAGTTGGATTCTAGCCCAGCCATGCCGTCATGGGGCAAGCTTTCAACATTGCACTTCCTATTTGAGTTGATATCGTGATCTTTTGTTTATGGATGCCCGCTGTGTGAAATGAATTGGGAATCTTGTGAGGATCATGGAGTTTTTATATGTGTTAGGGAAACGCCGGGCCGCCAATCTAAGCCATGCATAATTCATGGTGGAAATTTGCAGCATACCCATGGTGAACATTCGACGACGCATCTCACAATAAAAAGCTAAACAATATAGCAAATAAAAGAGATGTTGAGGTGTTCATTGTCTGCTTGTCCTGTCATTTTGGTGTGGGCTTGTTCCATGTCATCGGGCACGGAGGTACCCCATTGGCGGTTCTCAATGATATGCATATACTTACAATGACAAGAGCCTTGCTTGGGACTCTAAGTAAACTAGCATGGTTTGGGTACTTGTATTCACGGGACACGAGGTTTTCAACTTATGATTTGTCAAGCATATGCGTCATAATTGTTCTCGCATTAACTTTAACCATTCAAGATGCTTATGATGGGGGCAATGAGAGCTCAAAGCCGGTAAGTACCATAATTTTTGAAGGTTATAAAACTTGCAATCACTGCTTCCCTCTGCGAAGGGCCTTTCTTTTACTTTTATGTTGAGTCACCACCTTCTTTCTTTATGCACCATTAAGAGAGCATAGTTGTCATTCTTAGTGTAATATGCATTGTCCCAAGGTTCATTGATTGACTCATATTGTTGGTTTCACTTGTTCTTAAATTATTTGTATCTAGTCGCCCTCTTAAACTTTGAGGTGTCCTATGCATTTATGTTTTGCTCTCTTTGAAGGACAAGCTAAAAACCATTTATATGTTTTTCCTTATGATTAGAACACACGTTTGACTTTCATTGTTTCATTATCATGATCTTTTGTTTGTGTTCATTTGCATGTTTACAACATGGTTGCTAAGTTCTTATTGTCATGATTATATCTTTCATGCCCATGTTTTAAGTTCTATTGATCCCAGCTCACCAATGCTTACATATATGATCAAGATTGTGTAGGTGCATGTCACCTCAAAAATTATTCTTTGTTATCACTTACCTACTCGAGGACGAGCAGGAGTTAAGCTTGGGGATGCTTGATACGTCTCAAACGTATCTATAATTTTTGATGCTCCATGCTTTGTTTTACACCATTTGCCCATTGTTTCGTTACACTTAGTGGCATTTTTATACATTTTCCGGAACTAACCTATTAACGAAGTGCCACAGTGCCAGTTTCCTGTTTTCTGCTGTTTTTGTGTTTCAGAAGTGATACACAGGAAATATTCTCGGAATTGGACGAAACAAGTTCCTGAAGTCATATTTCACCAGGGAGCTCCCAAACATCCGAAGACCTGACGGAGGGGGGCCACGTGGCCCCCACACACAGGGGCGGCGCGGCCTGGCCCCTGGCCGTGCCACCCCCTTGTGAGGCCGCGTGGCTCCACCTCTGACAGCCCCCCTTCGCCTACATATACCCCCTGACGAGAAAAACCTAAGGGCCCGATCAGTTTTCCAGAATACATCGCGATTCGCCGCCGCCGTCGACCCGAAGATCGGGAGGGTCCAGAAGCTCTTCCCGGCACCCTGCCGGAGAGGGGAATCGCCACCGGAGGTCTTCTTCATCGCCATGCTTGCCTCCGGAGCGATGAGTGAGTAGTCTACCTTGGACTATGGGTCCATAGCAGTAGCTAGATGGTTGTCTTCTCCACCATGTGCTTCATGTTTAGATCTCATGAGCTGCCCTACATGATTGAGATCACCGTTATGTAATACTATGATGTTGGTTTGTTGGGATCCGATGAATATTGGTGTTTATGATTAAGTTGCTGTACTGAATTATATCTTTTGTTATCTCTATGTTGTTTATGATCTTGCATGCTCTCCGTTGTTAGTAGCTATCTTGGCCGAGTAGTTGCTAGTGACTCCAAGAGGGGGTATTTATGCTCGATAGTGGGTTCATGCCTCTATTTCACCTGGGGGAGTGACAGAAACCTCTAAGGTGGTAGATGTGCTGTTGCTACTAGGGAGAAAACAACATTCATATGCTCAAGGGCATATGCTTTGTTTACATTACACACTTTGCTTAATGCAATTATCTGTTGTTCGCAACTTAATACTTCTAGGGTGTTCGGATGATATCCCCGGGGGTGGATTATTAGTCATAGATGCAGTTGGATGGCGGTCTATGTATTTTGTTGTAATGCCCAGAGTGAATCTCATAGTGATCTTCTTGACATATCACGTTATCTTTATTCTATCAATTGCCCAACTGTAATTTGTTTACCCAGCATGTTATTTATCTATGGAGAGACACCACTAGTGAACTGTGGACCCCGGTCCTATTTTAATCATATTGCAATCACCTGTTTACTTTTCCCGCACTGTTTACTTTACTAGCATATTACTACTGTTTTCCACTCGATACACTCATAACCTTTGTTTCAAGCAAACCGGTGAGATTGACAACCTCATCGCAAGTTGGGGACAAAGTATTTGTCTGTGTGTGTGCAGGTTCCACAAACACCTTCAGTCGTCATCGTCTCTCTTCTCCTGTTCGATATACCTTGGTTTCTTAACTGAGGGAAAACTAGCCGCTACACTCATCATACCTTCCTCTTGGGGTTCCCAACGGGCTGGTCATCACCACGCACAAGGACTTACTGCTCCCACGTCAACTAAACGCCACAGCTCTTTTCTGGCGCCATCACACGAGTAGCAAGCGTCGCAGCAGAAAAGGGAAAAAAGGAGGAAAATTGCAGGAAAACTTACATCGCAGCAACTCGCAAGTAGACTCGATAATACCAACTAGAAAGGAGTCGCACTCCTCCAAATGTACAATTTTTGCAGTCAGACTCGACACCTTATCCTTGAGTATGGATATCTGCTTCATAAAACCGCACGATTTGCTGGCTTTATCAATAGCCATTTGCGCTTGGCGTTTAGACAAAGTCAAATGACTTTCAAGATCTGCAATCCTTGAGGAGTACTCATCGCATCGACAAACAACTCGAGGAGGCGACGAAACTCTAGAGTCGAGAGCATCGGCAGAAGATGGAGCTCAACTGCGACCAGATAATTTACCAGCACGCACAGGCTGGAAGGCAAAAGAAAAACAAAGAAGAAGAAAGGAACAACTCAGAAGCTAAACCAAACACGGTATTTCACAAAAGAGGATATATTTACAAAAGCACAAGCCCTCTGACTAAAGGTTCTTGGGTTACATGCGACTAGAAAGTTTGCCATATCAAGATAAAACTAAATTACAAGGGAGGCCAAGTCTACGCCACCTTGGCCTCATGATCCGTAGCGGAAGAAGGCGTAGCAGAAGCAGCACCAACATCAGGAGGAGGAACAGAACCACTTGTGGCCAGAGTCGAAATCGGCACCGCACCAGTCGTGGAAGCCGCCGAAGGGGAAATCATCGACACAATGCCCGGTGCATATCTTTTCGCCTTCTCGAAAAAAGGTTTCAGTTCCGAACGAGGACGGCCGGGGGAAGAACTAACCTTCTCCCAGTTCACCTCCTCACCATGTGAATAGGCAAAGGCAATGGCCCCCTCGGCACCTCGCTTCAGGGAGAGACCCTTCATAGTAAGTATGGGGTCTTCCTTGGTGTCGAAGGCTTTGGCAAGATCCTTCAAGTCTGGTACATTGGCCTTTTTCTTGGGCCACAACACGACAAAAATCTGCGTAAGCACGCGGCTAACCAACTCGAAGGTTTCCTGGACAAAAATCCAGTTCGCCTCAAGCAGGCCGACCGCGGCCAAGAGAGGATCCTCATCAAGCTACAAAGTCGACGCAGACACTTCACTATATTCTGCCAAACCAAAGAAACAACAAAACAGTAGAAAAGGAATATATCAGCAAAAGTAAGAGAGCAAGGAAGTCGTCAAAATAAAAGAAAGTCTAGTATGTACCTCCAGCAGCAGCTGACATCTGGTTTAGCCGCTCAACCACGGCCTGTTCCCGCTGGAGGTGCTCCTTTTTAGTGATACTCAGGTCCTTCTCTACTTTCTTTGCCTTAGCCAATGCTGATTTAGAAGACTTCTCAGCATTGACTTTGGCAGCAGTGGCGGCATCAAAAGCTGTTCTAGAAGCTTCGAGTTCAGCTTCTAGCGACGAAATGCGAGCATGGGCTGCCTTCAGAGCACCTAGGTTAAGCAAAGAGGAAAGAAACAGTCAAGCAAGGAAGTAAAGACAGCCATGCAAAGATAAGGAACTACAAAAGTAAAAGAACAAGACTTACCTTCAGAGGCCTTGGCAACTTTTAGGTACTCGACGCATTCACTGCCCAAGTCGACGAATCTCTTCATCAGGCTCTGTCCGAAAAATAAGATGTGAGCATCAACACGTAAAGTGAAGTAAATATAACAGCATGATTACACACGTCGTCGGAGGAGCTTGTGGACTGATGGGCCTCGAGGGTAGCACCAGCGTCGGAAGCTTTCTGCAAGCGCCTTGAGCTACGAACAGTAACTGCCTTCTTGGCAGGCTTCTTCACTGCTTTTTGAGGTTTCACTACCACATCAACCTCTTGTGATGGCGGCTCATTGACAACAAGAGTATCAGTGGCGGGGGCCTCAGCAGCAAATCTCTTCGGGTCCTCCTCGTCCCTGAGAAAAAGGGAAACAGATAAAGTCAGTTATCAAGGTCGACAACAAAATGATATACAAACAGGCAAGCACTCACGAGTCCATGTAGTCGAAGAGTTCTCCACCATCCTCTGGTTCGAAGGATTCCCCCGCCACAGTCTTAGGGGCGGAGGCACTGGAAGAAGCAATTTCTTCGACATGTTTCCTCTTCCTGTCCACAACAATGTCTTCAGAAAGAACAGGAGGGGGCGATGTCGTCGAACTGGACCTCTCCAGCGAATCCTCGCCTTCATCTCCATCCTGGCTGTCCTCAGTCTCAGGGGCTTCGGAGGCCGCAGAAACAGGAACATGCTGAATGTCCCCTCCTTCTGGGACAGGAGGGCGAGAAACAAGAATTCGATGATCCTGCAAAGACAAAACAATCCGAAAGACATAAGGCGAAGAATAAAAGGAAAAAAGAAGACAAAGTACAAGCAGCAAAAATTACCGCAGGTAAGGGATGCTCGGAATCGAAATGGCTTGCGGCTAAATCCGTAATTTCATCATCTTTGGTGAGAGTGGTAAGAGCTCTCACACGCCTGTCGAGATCCTTCTTCTCCATGAGATTCTCAGATACTCGAGAAGGATCCTCCAAGCCAGTAAAAGTCCAAAACTTGGAAAGACGATGCTGCAGTGGTTGAACCCGACGTTGCAAGAAAAAAGCCATGAGTTGTGTACCCGAAAGGGCACCTCCCTTGCCACTTTTCAGCTCTTGGATGCGGGCTAGGAATGGTTTGATCTCCTCCATCTCAGCTTCCGTGGGAGGCGAATCCCACGAGGCCAATTTCTTCAATTCTTGGGAGGCGTCAAATGGGGCAAGGCCGTACTTATCGGAGGGGGAATTCTTCCGGTCCTTGATGTAAAACCACTTGGTCCTCCAACCTTGTACCGAGGTAGCCATTGAAAACTCCAAATACTGTGATTCAGAACGAAGAGAGATGCAAGCTCCACCTAATTTGGGTTTCTTGGCCAACGCGACATTGGGGCGGAGCCGAAAGACGGAAAGAGGGCTCTCCAAAGAAGAAAATGGGGATCAATCCCCAGGAAAGACTCGCACAAGGTTATGAAGCAAGCAATGTGTAAGATAGAGTTTGGTGTGATCTGATAAAGCTGCACACCGTAAACAAAAAGAAGCCCACGAAGAAATTTGTGGGCAGGAAGAGAAAGACCGCGCAAAAGATAGGCAAAAAACATCACCCGAAAACCATCCCTGGGCTTAGGAATCCGCTCAGTGCTGGGGAAGATAACCTTGTCGTCATTGGAGATGAGGCCATCCGCTTGGGCCTTCTCCCGCTCCTTCTGCGTAAAGACAGAAGGTACCCAGCTCGTTGCGACATTCTTCCCCTTGGTCATCTTGTGCTTTTGCGCCTGATGCTTCACGCGCATCTACGATCTGTGCAAGGGGGCTCAGCAAGAGATCAAAGGAAAGCAGAGATTGCAGCAATGGTGGCGGCGACGGAAGCAATGAACTGGTAAACAGTAAAAATCCCCCACTCTCCCCTTATATAGCGTCCAGGTAATGGAACGTGGGTTGAGACGTGGCGCAAAGAATGGAAACGGCAGCCTACTAACGGGCAGAAGAATTGCGAAATTACTGTGTTGCCCATGGGTAATGGTCAAATTCTAGAGATAAATGCAAACAGATGAATGACGTCACAAACGTACGAGTAACGAGAATTGAAGACTATGATATTCCAATGATGGTTCGAGTTGGTGAGCTTAGGACAAGAGAGATCAAAGAAGCCGACCAAAAATTGAACTTGGTAGAAGAGGAGTAATCTTTTGAGACCATACTCAAAAAAAGATTTTTCGACTATAGCCTCGGGGGCTAATATCATCGGGAGCGCTGAGCGCGCACCCGACGATGTTATTGAGTCACATTATGATCTCAAGATATGAAAGAATGCATGCTATCTTTGAGACTATACTCGAAAAAAGATTTTTTGATTATAGCCTCGGGGGCTACTTACATCGGGAGCGCTGGGCGCGCACCCGACGATGTTCTGTAATGAACAAATGAAGGCGAATAAGCTTCTGGAAGAATAACTACTACCATCGGGAGGAAGATTTTTATTAATCATGATTCGGTAAACCCGAATATTTTATAGGCTGAAACAGTCAAACAAGGCTGCGACATATGATTCTCGAGTTGCGTCATCGCGACAAAACTTGAATGCCATGGTTGAAATATATCACGAAGGTAAGACCCCAGGATCCATCCCGTGTGGCCCGGTATACGCACATGGATGCGCTCTGCTGGTATGTATCCGTGTCTACGACGTGAAGAAAAATCTTGGTGGACGCACTGGGTACCCTGAGAACCACTTGGATTCATTCTCTGTAAGTCCTAAATGTGGCAAAAGAATAGGTTTGATCGGTTTCCCGAGTTCAAATCCAAGGGGATTGAATTTGAAGTAGGTGGCAAGTGTCTGTTCCGGCAGTTAACTGACCTCTTGATCCGTCAGAGTTGTCAGGCTTGTTCATCAAAACCCCTTGCAAAGTATTATTATGAATAAGTCGATAAGACCAAGTCAAAAGATTTAAAGGCATGAAGAAGTCAAAGAATTGATCGAGTCAAAGATTTAAAAATTAGAGATTTAACCCGAATCTGCAATTCTGGTAGAATCTCAGGGGCTACTGACAAGGGTATAGATAATCGAGCCCGTTAGTTAAGTACCCCTGAGGCCTGTTAAGCTAGGCCCAATTATAATAACTAGTCGAAATACGAGTTCTTAGCGTATGTCGATATTGTAATCTGCATCGGACCCTACCCGATCCTCTAGACCTGGCCACCTATATATAGGGGTCAGGAGGGGACGGTGTAGGCCAGATTGAAAGCAAGCCAGGTTCTTCACCCACGTTTACTTTCATAGCCACCTTGTTTGACTGATTTTACCTTCGAGTTCATCCGACGCCCTATCTCCCCGATCCTAAGTCCTTCATCTAGGACATTTGTCGAGTTAACCCCTTGTCATCCGTCATCATTCTCATTCCTGCCGCAAGGCCATATTTCTGATTTGATTTAGTATGAAACTATCCGCGATAACCTCACATGCATCTGACCAAATTAATCCCGTCAAGGCCATCCCCGGCGGTAACCGAGCTCGTGGCCTGGCAGCGGGACGGGATTCCAACGTTTACGGGCAAGCAGGGGGCTCGGGGAAGCAGGGCGGAGGAGGCCATACCCGACGGCAGGCGTGGACGCTGTCAAGGAGGTCGGTGGCGGTCGTGATGCTGGTCAGAGGAGCACCCGCCTATAGCGGGCGGGGATCTGCTCGTGTTGCTCCCAATCAGCATCGCCATCAGGAACAAGCACCGGAAAAGATGGGGACAAATCTCATCCTCGTCGAAGAGCCTGACCGGCTAGCGCAGCAGCTGCGGGCGGCGGACGTCCGGACGACCTCCTCCATGGGGAGCGGGTGCCTTCGGATCGTCCGCGCGCTCGAGCTTTTTCTCGTCAACCACGCCCACGCGGATGCAGGCGAGCGGTGTGTTCAGATATCGGGACACGAACCGTTATTTGACTTAAGCGGTGGCTTTAGTTGTAATTTTTGGAAGCGGTTGAAAGCGTATTTTAGTTGGTTGAAAGCGTATTTTATGGACATGAACTAGTCCTATTGCAATCTTATAGTTTAGAATAGATGAGCATGCGTGCTTTGTTGTCTGTACTTCCCTGCTACTGAATGCCATTTATCTCACTTGCTAGCAGTTGGTATTGCTCGTTGCTTTAAGTTATTTTTATGAACTATCGTGTAGTATCAAAAATTTGTATTCTAGAGAGATGTTTGATAGTAATCTTTACTATTAAATGAGAGTTTGTGATGGTACGTCGCCTTAAAAATCTTTGATATCAAACATTGAAGAGCTCTCGACTGTTTGATCGTTCGAACCATCACCCCCTTAACATTTAACCATGCTCCACCGTCGGATTTAGAGCTACCAAGGTGCAAAGCAAAAAAAAAACACTTCTTCCAAGAAGAAAAGGATTCATCATGTGTGCTTAATTCATTATTTGTTCCAACTTCTATAGGATGACATTGAGATGGAGTTGGGGTTTCATGATGAACTCTCTATGCTCATTTGCCTTTTTTTATCTATAATATAGCTGTAGCCACGTGTGCAAACATGGGTGTAGTCAAAGTAAAAAGAGATTACAAACTCCCCAACATTTTTGTGGAAATAAGTTGAAAGGAGACGATACTTGCAAGACGGATTGTATTGTCGATGGTGCTTTAAACCGGCATAGACATATAAAATAGATTACCATAATTTATCTGTAAGTTATTTGATGCCCCATAGCAATGCACCGGCATTTAGCTAGTCCTCTGAATTGTGGAGAGTTTTATTATTGTGATCTCCTATTTATAATTAGGATTGTAATTTTTATATAAATTGTAATTCTTGTATAAATACATATGCAAGGGAAAGACCCAAGTGTAGTCAATTCTCTCACATAGTATCAGCTTAAATAATCCTACATAGCTTCCGCCCCTCCCGCTCTCCACCATATTCACCGTCGGCCTCTCTCTAGCCCCAGCCGGCCGTCGACACCCAACCCCCTCCCTCTTCGCTCTCCTCCCCACCATGGCTACTCTTCCTATGCAGTCGTCCTTCTTCCTCGACCACACCGCCCCCTACATCGTGTCTTTGTGTGGCACTCCGCCTGGCGTCATTCTCTACATGACTCTTCCTCATGCCGGCCACGCCTCCCCAATGACGCGTCTTCGTATGGCGCTCCTCCTGGCGCCGCCCCCTACACGACTCTTCCCCACGCAGGCTACGCCGCCCCCAATGCGGCTCCTACCCACGCCGGCCACGCCGGCACTTATGGCGCGTCTTCGTACGGAGCTCCTCCTGGTGTTACCCCCTACGTGGCTCTTCCCCACGCCGGCTATGCTGCCCTGAACGCGGCTCCTACCCACGCTGATCATGCCACCCCCTATGGCACGTCTTCGTACAACGCTCCTCCTAGCGCTGCCCCCTACGCGGCTCTTCCCCACGCCGGCTACGCCGCCCCCACGCGGCTCCTACCCATACTGGCCACGCCGTCCCCTATGGTGCGATCATGTATAGCGCCCCGCAAGGTGTTGCCGCGTACAGTACCGCCTTTTATGCTGCGCAGCTGGCATCGGCAAAAGCATGGGATCCCTCAACCCCACAGAGTGGGTCTTCGATAGCGGCGCTACCGCCCATCTCTCCAAGGATGCCGGTATCCTTCACTCTCTTTCTCCACACCTTGTTTACAGTCATGTCATCGTTGGAGACGGCTCCTCTGTTCCTGTCTCCTCCTCCGGTCATGCCTCTCTTCCTTCTTTTTTATCTAACCGTCCTCTTCATCTTCACGATGTTCTCATTACACCTCGCATTATTAAAAATCTTGTCTTAGTCTATCAGTTCACTACTAATAATAATTGTTACGTCGATTTTAACCCCTGTGAACGACCTTCTTTCCCGGTGTGAGCTTCTTTGATGCAATAGTATGGGGGAGCTTTATTCTTTCCAGCACCCGGCGCCCCGTGCTCTTACCACGACCACCACCCCTCATGATATTTGGTATCATCGCCTCGATCACCCTGGTCACGACACCCATCGTCCTATTTCGCATCATATTTCTTTGCCTTCTAATAAACAAGTCTCTCATAGTACTCTTTGTCATGCATGTCAACTTGGACGCTATGTATGTTTTCCTTTTTCTTCTTCCATGACTAGAACCACTCGTCCTTTTGAGTTAATTCACTGCGATCTTTGGACAATATCTGGTCTTGAGTACTTCTGGCTTTAAATATTTCTTAGTCATTCTTGATGATTTTACTCATTTTTTGCGGACCATTCATCTTCTCATAAAATCTGATGCCTATGCCGCGCTCGCCGCTTTTCACACATTCGCTCATACACAGTTTAATTTGCCTCTTGCGCCCATACAGTGTAACAACGGTCGTGAGTTTGACAATGGCAAACTCTACTCCCTCGCTGCCACACACGGCATACACATTCGCTTCTCATGCCCATACACCTCCCAATAAAACAGTAAAGCTCAGCATGTTATACATACAGTTAATGACATCGTGCATCTTCTATTATTTTAGGCTAGTTTTGTAACATTCCAGAATCTTCTAAATTTTGGAATGTAAAAAAATTAAATTAATGGAATTGTTTGTCTCTGTTGAAATTTCCCTAAGATTTGAAACTTATTGAATACTATTCAAAAGTATTTCCAAAATGGAAATTTCAGAAATACCCGGTTTCAAAATATTTCCAAACTAATCTATTACAGTTTTGAGGTTTTGAAATTTGTAAAGTAATTATTTTGAGAAAAACATAAAGCCAAAAATCCTATTTTGGAGATCGAATGCCTAAGTAGCCATATAGGCCAAAGATATAAAAAATTGTTGATAATTAGTTTTATCATGAAAACTTGTTCCTTGTTGTTTTGTATTGTTATTTTGAATTTTATAAAACTTTAGAAATTGGTTTGAACTTATTTGCAGCTCAAAGAAAAAAAAATGAAAGAAATCAGAAATAGAAAAGAATAAAAGAAAGAAGAAGAAAAGAAGAAGAAACAGACTGAGCCAGCCCAGTCCAGCCCAGCCAATTTGGCCCACCCGGACTCTCCCCCGAACCGTTACTTTCTTCTCTCCCTCGCTGACAGACGGGCCCCACATGTTGGGCCACATCATCATCTTTGGATCACCGTAGGCGCTGATTTCTCTTGGTGTTAATTTCCGATTATTCCGACCATAAAAACTTGCCCCGTTTGCTCCTATATAATCCCCTAGACCCCCTCTCCATTTCAACTCCTATATCACAACTAGAGATGCCCCCAGTCTGCCGGAATAACTCGCCGGAGTTTGCTACTGCTGCCGCCCCTTTTCGTCGATTCCAACGACTCTAGAAGAACCCTTTGCCCGTTTTTGGTACACATCTTATCCTATTACTAGTGTGCATTTCCCTGACCCCTCTGCTTGTCTCCAGGAGCTCCAGGACGATGAATTCGTCCACGGCCGGAGCCACCGCCGCCCAAAGCTCCTACGTCTGCTCGTTCTAGCCGTTACAGGATGCAAATCAAGCTTGTAGACCCCTCCATAGTCTTCCCCTTGTCGCGCCACCCCTCTTCGACCACCTTGCCATCACCAGAGATCACCAGAGCCCCGCCGCCATTGACCACTAGAGCGTAGGGCCACCGCATCTCCATCTCCGGTGACCAAACCCTAACCCTAGGTGAGGAACTAGCCAGGGCCATTGGATCCTGATCGGGTGGCTCGCATCAAATCACTTAATCGAACCGGTACCAGCCAATCAGAACACACCAAGCCTATGTTAAATGGTTAAATAAATAGAAATTTGTATAAACTTTGAAAATTCATATCTCTTGATCTGTAAATCCAAAAAAACACAAATAATATCTCCCTGGATTCACAAAAGTGAGTAGAATCTAATGGAACCAAAATATTTGTCATTTGAGCTAGTTGAAAATATTCAAATTCAAATATGTGAGTTAGAGCATTTTTTATACAGTTCAAATTCTATAAATCCAATTCAATTGATTCTTTTTGAAAATTAATCATATTGAAGGCCTCTGTCCACTTGAACCATTGCCAAATATATTTGAACTATTTTAAAACCATTCAAATTCAAACTTGGGAATTTGAGTATATTTAACCTAGTTCAAATTCCATAAACCCAAATCCAATGATTATTTTTGCAAATGGAAGATAATTAACTTATCTATCTATTATCACAAATATGAGAATTTGAGTATTTTCATTTTAGAATTAATTCTATAATTCTTTTCAATATGATTTCTTCTAGCAAGGTGTATCTTATGATCATACCTATCCACGAAAACATTTTTACACCACCTTGACCCAATATCATGCCTACCTTAATCTTGTTGACCTAGTTCAAAATATTCAAATTACACATGAGTTATTTGAGTAAATTGTGATATATCTCAATTAGATTTTCCTTTGATATTTGTGTTGATACACTCTACCCCATATCACACATCTCTGAAACCATTCAAATCCATTATCATCTTTGAACCACAAACTCACCCAAAACTATTTTGAATTCTTCAAAAGAAGGATTTAAACATTGACCTGGCCATATCTTGAAAATCCAACCCTAATTCAAGTTAATCCTTTTGTATAGGAAAATCTTGTGGCCATGCACACACACCATTATTTTAAATATCATTCATACCTATCCAACCTCATGCCATTTCAATTATCTTATATTGAACTATTCAAATTAACAAATGAGTTGTTTGAGTAATTCAATATATCACCACTTCATACCCAAGCCTATGTGTAATTTGTACTATTTTGAGTAAGTGTTGTCACACTCTATTCAATAGTATTGTAGTTTCACTATTTGAGACTCATGTGATGTCACATGGACCACGTCAATATATCCATGGTTTTGTAAAGCATATTAATTCTTTCCAGTATATCTTAGATGATCCATTTCTTTCTAATCATTTGACTTTTCATCCAATATCTCGAAAACATATCTTGCAAGCCACAAGCTTCATGCCATATCTTTCTTAGCATAGAGTCACAAGAAATCTAAAATGAATAACCAACCTTTCCAATATTGTTTGTGTTGCTTGATTCTGTTGTTATTGGTTGGTGTGTTTATGTTGTGTTATTTTATCTTATATCTTGAACAGAGAGCAACGTGTATTGTTGAGAGAAGTATAAGATCTTCGACTACTCAAAAAGGCAAGTGACACTTCACCAAATACCTAATGTTTTCCTATTGCACTAGTGATTTTTGTAAAAATTCATGTGTAGAATTGTTATTATTACTTATGCTATGATATGCCACCCAAGTAGTATATCCATAGGTCTCTACCAGGATACCATTGTCGCCATTAAACTTAGTTGATGCTTAGCTATGCTATGAAAATGATTCTGTATTAGATTATGGAAAAACAACTAAGTTTAATGAACTACCTGGGTGTTGGTGAAATTTTGGAGAGGGTGACTACTCAGGAGGCCATGTCTATGGTTACTCTTGGTGGGAGTTCACAATTGCAGAAAGCCACCCAAGACTAAAGAGATTTGAGACAATCCTTGTTTAGTAGCTTCTTGTACAACCACATGTCATGTGAGCTCTATCTTGATTAAGTAAGTTGTCTGAACCCGACCCGAGGTGGCTAGCAAATGTAGGGGGGGGTATACATTGGTATAGTCCCTCTGGTGGTGCGGGCAATTACTTCTAAAAGGTCTCGTCTTATTATTCACCCTACCATTTGAGCAAAATGAGCATCATGGAAAAAGGGGTTGACTGAGTCTTGTGGGTGAAGTGTACAACCTCTCGAGAGTGTTTAAGTAAGTATTTAGCCGTGTCCCTGCTTATGGACAATTCTGAGCGACTCTACTTGGAACTTGTTCAAGGATCTCATCATTCGAATTTCTTAAAATTAAAAATTGATGGGTGAACTAGGAATATGGAAATTGGTGCGAGTGTCTATCGGCTAGCAGGTCCCGTGCCATATCTATGGATTATGTCTGCAAGGGTAGGTCACCCAAACCAAGTTGTCCATATGTAGTAATTGAGGTCTTGACAATTGATGTAAGTGTTTATCGACCAGCTAGTCCCATATCATAACTACGGCCCGTGTCTATAGGGGTAGGTTACCCAAATCAAGTTGTCCATTTGTAGCTTTTGCTTTGAGTAAATGATAGGATAAAACTTTGAAAGGATCGTATGAGCGACTAGTGGGGGGGGGTGAATAGGAGCTACCCAATTTTTAGTTCTTTTTCAAATTAAGGCTAGACAAGAAAGGTAAATTCTCTAAATGTGCTACTAGATTAATTTACCTAAAGTGACAAACAAGCTAGCAATAACAAAGTAAGTAAAGATACAAGTAAAGGATAGAAATAACCACAATAGAGACACGAAGACACGAGGATGTATTCCCATAGTTCCTTCCTTGTTATAGGAAGTACGTCTGCGTTGGAGGGGTGTGGTACCAACAAGGCCACCAACGCCACAAAGGCTCACCCTATTTTCCGGTGAACAAGCCACAAAGACGAGTTCACGCTCCATGATATGTTGCAAACGTATCTATAATTTTTGATGCTCCATGCTTGTTTTACACCAACTGATTTATGTTTTGTTTACACTTCATGGCATTTTGATGCATTTTCTGGAACTAACATATTAACAAGATGCCACAGTGGCAGTTCTTGTTTTCTGCTATTTTCTATTCCAGGTTTTTACCAAAGGAAAAGCCGAAGTTCCTATTTTGCTGACACGAAGACGGAGTCCAAAGGAGAGACAGAAATGAGCAATGAGCCGACCAAACCTGGTGGTGGCGCGGCCCACCCCTGGCCGCGCCGCCCCATGGTGTGGGCCCCTCGATCGTCCACCGACCTTGCCCTTACGCCTATAAATTCACATCTTCGGAAATACCCTAAAGGCACGAGCCTCCATCAACAAAAAGTTCTATAGTTGCCGCTGTCGTCGACCCTAAGTCGGGAGGATTCTGAAGCTCTTCCTGGCACCCTGCCGGAGAGGGGAATCATCATCGGAGGCCTTCTTCATTGCCATGCCTGCCTCCGGAGTGATGCGTGAGTAGTTCATCTTTGGACTATGGGTCCATAGCAGTAGCTAGATAGTTGTCTTCTCCTATTTGTGCCACCATGTTGCCTAACATGATCAAGATCATCTTATTGTAATACTACATGTTGTGTTTTTTGGGATCCGGTGAATATTGAGTACTATGTCAAGTTGATTATTGATCTATCATGTCTATGTTATTTGTGATCTTTCATGCTCTCCATTGCTAGTAGATGCTTTGGCCAAGTAGATGCTTGTAACTCCAAGAGGGAGTATTTATGCTCAATAGTGGGTTCATGCCTCTAGTAATCTAGGAGAGTGACAATAATTTCTAAGGTTGTAGATGTGCTGTTGCTACTAGGGAGAAAACAACAATCTTTTGTTCAAGGATAATTGTATTATTTACATTACACACTTTACTTAATACAATAATCTGTTGCTTGCAACTTAATACTCAAAGTTTGTTCGGATGATATCATGAAGGTGGATTATTAGTCATAGATGCAGTTGGATTATGGTCTATGTATTATGTTGTAATGCCCAAATGAATCTCATAGTGATCTTCATGTCATGTACATGCATTGTTATGCATTCTCTATTTTTCAATTGCCCAACTATAATTTGTTCACCCAACATGTTATTTATCTTTATGGAGAGACACCTCTAGTGAACTGTGGACCCTGGTCTATTCTTTTACATTGATAATACCATCTATTGCAAACACTGTTTCCTTTGTGCAAGTATTATTTTATTTCACTGCAAACAAACTGTAACGCCCCAACCTTGAAATCAAGGTGGAACATCTGTGTTAAGTGCTATTCCCTGGATCAATGATAGCACCACAGAACAAAATGAAATATTCATTGCATAGTATCAAGATTACATCGCGGATCCAGATACAAGGTACTTAAATCTTACAATTTACACAGCGAAATTTAACAAAGTGGCAAGGAGCCTCCATCTTCATCACATGCCACAGGCAGCCATGTTGGAATGTAAGCTCGAGATCCTAATCCTGGTTCCTTACTCGAAGTAAAACCTGCACGTTGAATATGCAGCCCCAAAAGGGGTCAGTACAATGATGTACTGGCAAATGACATATATTTGGTGGCTGTTGTGTGGAGCCTATCTACATGAGTAATTGGCTAGTGGATCTCACAGGCTGATTTGCATAAAGCCAGTTTTTATCCTATACTTCTTTCTCAAGGTATAACTTTCAAAGTTTTAAGATTTTTAAGGGTCGAGATAGCCCCCAATAACCACATACTAGCTAGGCATGTAGCACTGGACGAAATTCGACAGAGCCGGAACCTCAGGCACCACCACCCCTCGGAGTGTATGGTCCTTAGTTCCTACCTAGGAGTTTCTAGACAGATTTTAATCATTCAGAAGAGATGATGAGATTATTCCGTACATTCCATGTCTAGAGACTCAATTGTCCATAACCGAGGACACGGCTAATCGATTAGATTTAAACACCTTGCAAGGGTTGTGCACTTTCACCTTACGATTCATTTTATGCCCATACATAAAATGAAACGAGACCTTTTAGAAGGAGAGGACAACTAACTTGGCAAGCACCGTTCCCAACCTATAATTTGACTACCACCACTTCTTGCCGACAAGCTGTACTCCCACATTCTAATCAGTCAAGACAGAGCCCATAATGTCATAAGGCTGCACTGGAAGTACACTAAGCATGGAAGACATAGCCATCTCTTTGTTCCTGGGTGGCCATCCCGAGCGGCATTCTGTTCCCACATCCTCTTATGAGGCTTGCGTCCCAGAACCCACCTACCTCGCCTCATCTTATCAAACCATTCCACCCAGGTGTTTCATTTTAGTTGAAGTTCTTAACTTTTCACAAAACACTTTTCAAGTGATCTTAGCGTGGCAACAGTATTAGCAAAGTATTTAGCATCCTAACAGGTGGGGTTTGAGGGATAGCTACACACTACTAGGATCTAAGCATTTGATAAAACAGTTGAGTAAAACACCTATCATGCATACTACAAGAGGTGAACAAACTAATGCATAAGTGAAATGGGTAAGGGATATGTATGTCACTTGCCTTTTTGAGGGATACGATCCTCCAACTTCTCTCAACTAAGCACGTAGCTCTTCGCACAAACTATAGCACAAGAAATATCATAACATAAACAACTCATACAAGCATAATCAAACAAGTCAAACAATTAAGAAGGGGTTGGTTCAACAATTTAGTTTTATTGAGATGTTATGATAAGGAAGATATGGTAAAGGATCATGATCTGTGAGATATGAATTTGAGAGCTAGTTGGGGGAGATCAATATGATTTGAGAGAGGTTTAGATTAGGTATAAATATAATCGATGAAGTCTTTATACTTTATCAAGGTATGAAAGAGTTTCAGGGTAGCTCATGTGAAATGGATCACATAGGTGTGGAACAGTGCAACAAAAATACTATTTGAATAAGTGTAACCACATTTATTCTTTAAATAGCATATATCACACTTAGGCACTAGGCTAGGTTTCAAGAATGCTCGAAGTACTCAATTTGTACATTTGCAATTTGAGTAGTTCAATACATGTGATCAGAAACTAGGTAGGCATTGATTCTGGGTATGGATGGTTTATATTTGAGGACATGGCTCAATTGGTTCATTGATTAACATGGTGCATAATACATACTTTGGTATGGGCTATAACAACACCATATTAACAAAATCTAGGTTGAGATGAATTCATATTCTACTCAAGTAGCACAATTGCAATTTGAATATACATATGAATTAGACAAAATATAATGAGTGAGATCCTTATGCTTTATCAAAGCATATTGAATCTTGGGATATCTCATGTGGGTGAATCACATCAGAGACAAAATAGTGCAATAGTAATACTACTGAATAAGTGTGGCAACAATTATTCTTAAGTAGTATCTATTACACTTTAGCTTAGGCTAGGATTCATGAATCATTGAGTTACTCAATTAACTCATTTGTTAAACGAATAGCTCTGCACATTAGGATCAAGTGGGCAGAGGATTGAGTATGGGTAGATAACATTTGAGGGTAATGGTTTAAGGTTACTATTGGGTTCATGGGGTATTGGATAAGTGTTATAATGTTGATTAGATCAACACTACAAGGATAGCAAGAATAGAATCTAAGATTGAGATGTATCACACTTTACTCAAACAGCTCAATCGTGGTTTGAATATGTGTGAGCTAGACAAGATAGGTCTAGGTGAATATGATCTTGCTCAAGAGGTTGTTTAGATAACATTGGTGACCAGGTATGATTATAGGATTTACTAGTGGTGGAAGGAATCATTGATAGAAATAGAATTAATCTATATAGGAACTACTCAAATTCCCATATTAGAATTTGAGTAATTGTGAAGTAATTCAATCAGATATGGGAGTGATACTACTGGATAGCTTGCAGTAAGGTAAAGCTACTGCAATTGGATTCATTTTAAAATAGGTTATAGAATTCAAACTATGATCAAATTAGTGATTTGGATATATTTGAATGCACAAAGTGTGTGCACGTATCAAATTTGAAAGTTTCTGGTTCTAGAGTGTTCTACAAGTTCTGAGGAATCCATAGACTACAAATTTGTAATTTTTGGATTAATAGAACTAAAGATATGAATTAATCATGCTAATAGAAGGGTTGATTCTAATTTGAAAATGGTTTCTGATTGAACCCATAAAATATGAAATTTTATTGTACTACTGGATAGTACAATTCCTAAGGATTCCAACGAGATATTATTTGCTATTTTTCGAGTTACAGATCAAAAGTTATGAATTTTTGAAGATGCAGATCAAATCTGATTTCAAAATCTAAATCGAGTTTCGGTTTTAAGCTCAGGCTGCCACGTGCTCTGTTCTGATTGGTCGATACCCTTTCGGGTGGATCGTGTTTTACAGCCATTGGATCTTATGTGATATGGATGGACCAGATCTAAAGATAACTGTTCGGTAAGTGATCTATCCTGGTCCTTTGGATCTTGATCCGACGGTGCCTGAGCGAGGAAGAGGATTCTCACCGGGCTAGCTAGGTTTCCGACAAGCTCCGGCGAGGGATTTTGCCAGCCTGGCGGCGCAATCAGCAGCAGAGAGAAGGGGAAAAGGAGAGGAGATTGTGGCCTTTATATAGGCGCAGACACGGGGAGGAAACGGCAGGTGAATTAATCGAATTGAAGAGAGGAGTGAATCACTGCGCGGTAACGTCTCCGGCGAGAAATCCGGTCCGAGGAGGAAGACGACTGGCAGGTGGGTCCCACCTGTCGGCGAGGGGAGAGGGGAGCAGGGTACCGTTTCGGGGGCGGGGCGTTGCTGGGCCGGGGCCTCTTCTGGAGCTGGGCCGAAAGTCGTCCCCGGGGCCCATTTCTATTTTTATTTCTTCTTTTCTCTTTTCTTTTCTGCTTTCTTTATTTCTTCCATAATTTTTGCAAAGATACTTCAATTTAAATCAAACTTCTTCCAGAGATTTTCAAAAGGGAAGCACAATATTCTAAGTCAGTAATAAAACAAGTTTTCAAGTAAAAGGGGTATTTTCAATAAAACATTATGAACAAAGCAAGAGGAACTTGCTTGCATAAAACAATTTAGAAATAGGGTGGGTAATTATTCTCTTCAGAATTTGTGAAAATACTTAAAATATATAGTGTCTGAAATTATCTTTCAAACTTAAATTTTGCGAAAGAAATCTTTAGCAGATATAAACCTTTTAATAAATACTCCCTATGCTATAGCTTGCATAGGTTTTGATATAAATAGAAGGGAAAATAATTATTTTGATACTTGATCTTTCCAAAATAAGTTCTTCAAGCAGATAATAGAAAGTTTAATAAAATTTTCTAATAAAGCTTTTCAAATAGACTCAAAAGTTTTAAATCCCTGTGAAATTTCAATCATCTCAAGCAACACAAAGGCAAAAAATTTCCCCCCAAAATTTGACAAAATCCTGGGTCGTTACACAAACATCTCTTTCCACACTATACGTCTAATCCTTTATTTTCAGCAAAATGATACGTCCATTCTGCATCACTATTTTGTATCATAATTTACTGTTATTCATTAATATATTTCACATTTAGAGATGATATTTATGTTGTTTCCTTTGTTTTTACATGTTTGATGATCATTGGAGGATTTGCTGCGGGAGTCAGGATTCTGCTGGAAAAAGGACCATCAAGACACCATATTTCGGAAGATCAGGAAATTCCAGAAAAATACCAGGAAATTATATTTTGCCCGAAGACTGAAGAAGCCAGAAGGAGGAGGCGAGAAGGGCCATAGGGCAGCCTCACCACTAGGGGCGCGGCCCTGCCCCTAGCCACGCCGTCCTATGGTGAGGGCACCCTGGCCCACTACTGCCATCACCCTTTCACGTATTTTATCATCCTGAAAACCTAAGTCAGGGGGGGGTGCTCAGAGATAGACACCGCTGCCTCTACGGGGCGGAAAACACCAGAGAGAGAAAAGCTCTCTGGCAGGCAGAAATCTGCCGGGGAAATTTCTTCCCGGAGAGGGAAGATCGTCGCCATTGTCATCATCATCGTGCTGGACTTCATTGGGATCATCATCACCATCATCCTCATCACCAGCACCTTCATCCCCACCATCACCATGCCGTCCCGCTGTAACATCTTGAGTTGAATCTTGTCAAATTCTTAGGGGAAACTTTTCCAGTGTTGATTACTCTTGTGGTGGATGCTATTGAGTGGAACTGTTGAATTAAGGTTTATGTTCAGATTGTTATTTACCATTACTTCACCTCTGATCATGATCCATATGATGTCTTGTGAGTAGTTCGTTTAGTTCTTGAGGACATGGGAGAAGTCAAGTTGTTAGTAGTAGAATTATGTTAAGTAATATTTAATGGTTTGATATTTATTTATTGTGGTGATATTTCACTAGTGGTGTCATGTGAACGTCGACTACATGATACTTCACCATTTATGGGCCTAGTGAGATACATTGTGTATTTGGCTACCAATTGTGGGGTTGCTGGAGTGACAGAAACCTAAACCTCCGTTGGGAAACCATTGCACCAAAGTGCATAGGATCTTAGAGTTTAAGGCTGTGGTTAGATTTATCTTAATTACTTTCTTGTAGTTGTGGATGCTTGCAAGGGGTATAATCACAAGTGTGTATTTATCCTAGTAAGGGTAGTGCGCTAGCACAGGTTCACCCCCATAACACTTATCAAACCAATAAAGATTATTTAGCGGCATGAAGCGAAAGCACTTGACAGAAACTCCCGTGTGTCCTCAAGAACGTTTGGTTATCATAAGTTACACAACCGGCTTGTCCTTTGCTCTAGAAAGGATTGGGCCACTTGCAGCAATTATTATTTTCTTTTATTTACTCATACTTTATTTACTTGCATTACCAAATACCCCTGAAAACCCGTTTGCTAGTATTTACAGTGAATCCTTGATCAAAACCACTTGTCAACACCTTCTGCTCCTCGTTGGGCTTGACACTCTTATTTATCGAAAGTACTACGATACATCCCCTATACTTGTGGGTCATCAAGACTATTTTCTGGCGCCGTTGCCGGGGAGTGAAGCGCTATTGAAGAGTGTAATTGGTAAAGGTAAACATCGCTGTGAGTATTGTTTTTATTGTTGTCTTTTATTTTATTTTGCTATGGAGAGTTCTCCATTTGGGTTCCTATTCGTGAACGCTACTACCACTGCTGCACATGTGGATGAACCACCACCACCACCTGCTCAATTAGATCCTTTTAAAATACCTATGAAGATTGTTGAATGTGTTATGGATAACTGCTATTCAGGAGATGGAACTGTCCATCCGGGTGATCACTTACTCTTTACACATGAATTATGCGAGTTGTTCAAGTGTGCAGGTATTTCATCAAGCAAAGTTAAGAGGAAACTATTCTCTTTATCACTGAAAGGCAGAGCTGAGGAGTGGTATCGGCTGCTTAAAGATGGTCCATGTATTGCATGGGAGGAAATTGTACCTCTCTTTTATTCCAAGTTTTATCCTCCAAGTGAAATTCATAAAGATCGTAATTGAATATATAACTTTTGGCCTCATGATGGAGAGAGTATTGCCCAAGCGTGGGGGAGATTGAAGTTACTAATGCTCAAATGTCCTATTCATGAGCTCCCCTGTAATATTGTTATTAATAACTTTTATGCGAGGCTTCCTCTTCATGACAAAGATTATTTGGATGCTTCATGTTTTGGATGATTTACTCATATGAAAGGAGAAGCTAAATGGGATCTTCTTGACCGTATTCAAGAAAATGCTGCAGGATGGGAGAGCGACAAAGGTAGGAGGTCAGGTATAAATTATGATTATGAATGCATTAAAACTTTTATGGGAACCGATGACTTTCACAATGTTAGCACTGCTTATGGTCTTGATTCTCAGATACTTGCTAACTATTTTAAGGCTTTTGCCTCTTATCTTGAACTTCCAAAGAAAGATTGGAACAAATATCATGCGCCTTATAAAGATTCTATTAGTCATATTCCTTCTACAGCTACTGAAGTTTGTACTATTGATAGCATTTTGACAGAACCTTACTTCGAGAAGACGCCTTTCCCTGCTAAGGTAAAGGAGCATTCTACTTTGGTAAATGTGTCTAATAAAAGTACTAAGAAAGCTGTAGAACCTGATGAGCAAATTACTATTAAGTCTCCTGTGGCTATAGTGAAGGACCTTGTTACTAAAGATGTAGGGGATGAACATATTATCTTTTGTGAAGATGCTACTAACATTATTTCACATTCTAGTAGGCGTAGGAAAACAAGTGTTCCTGTTATCTCTATCAGGATTGGCGATCATTGCTATTATGGTTTATGTGACATTGGTGCAAGTTCAAGTGCTATTCCTCTAGAGCTTTACAGAGAAATCATGCATGAGATTGGCCCTTGTGAACTTGAGGATATTGATGTGGTTATTCAGCTTGCTAACAGAGAGACTGTCTAGCCACTTGGTATTGTTCGAGATGTGGAAGTTTTATGTGGTAAGACCAAGTATCCTACTGATTTTCTAGTACTTGGTACAGAAGCTAGTAAAACTTGTCCTATTATTTTCGGTAGACCCTTTTTGAATACTTGTGGTGCTGTGATAGACTGTAAGAAGGAGAATTTTTTTACTAAGTTTAATGGAGAATCTTATGAGTTTAATTTTTCTAAGTTTGCTAAGACTTCTTATGAAAATGAAATGCCTAATGAAAATTTTCGAGTTGAGCAGCTTGCCTCTATTGCTCTTGCTCCTAATAATGCTTTGCAGCAATTCATGGAGGACCATGAAAGTGAAGTCTTCAGGAAGGAAAGAGAAGAGATTGACAATATTTTTCTTCGTGAACCACCATTGATTAAGCACAATTTACCTGTGGAGGATCTTAGTGCCACTTTGCCACCTAAGGAAGATCCTGTTTTTGAATTAAAGCCTTTACCTGATGATCTTAAGTATTCTTACATAGATGATAAGAAAATATATCCTGTTATTATTAGTTCTAAACTTTCAGGAAAGGAAGAAGAAAGGTTATTGGAAGTATTGAGGAAACACCGAGGAGCTATGGGCTATACTCTTGATGATATAAAAGGGATTTCTTCTACTATATGTCAGCACACTATTAACATGGAAGAAGATGCAAAGCCAGTAGTTGAACATCAACGCTGCTTAATTCCCAAGATGAAGGAAGTGGTAAGAAATGAGGTATTGAAGCTCCTTTTAGAAAGGTAAACAAAGTTACCAAGAAAGATCATTATCCTTTACCGTTTATAGATAAAATGCTAGAGAGGTTATCTAAGAAGACTCATTTTTGTTTTCTTGATGGTTATTCCGGTTTCTCTCAGATTGCTGTTAAAAAGCAAGATCAAGAGAAAACCACTTTTACTTGTCCTTATGGAACTTATGCTTATAGACGCATGCCGTTTGGTTTATGCAATGCTCCTGCTACTTTTCAAAGATGCATGTCTGCTATTTTTCATGGGTTTTGTGAAGAAATTGTGGAGGTTTTCATGGACGATTTTTCCGTCTATGGAACTTCTTTTGATAATTGTTTGCACAATCTTGATAAAGTTTTGCAGAGGTGTGAAGAAACTAATCTTGTTCTAAATTGGGAGAAATGCCACTTTATGGTGAATGAAGGAATTGTTCTTGGACATAAATCTCCGAAAGAGGTATCAAAGTTGACAGAGCAAAGGTTGAAGCAATTGAGAAAATGCCCTGTCCCAGAGATGTGAAAGGTATTTGTAGTATTCTTGGTCATGCTGGTTTCTATAGGAGTTTTATTAAAGATTTCTCTAAGATTTCAAAGCCTCTTACTAATCTTCTTCAAAAAGATGTACCATTTGTTTTTGATGATGATTGTAAGGAAGCTTTTGAAACTCTTAAGAAGGCTTTAACTACTGCTCCTATTGTTCAACCACCTGATTGGAATTTACCCTTTGAAATTATGTGCAATGCTAGTGATTTTGCTGTTGGTGCTATTCTTGGACAACGTGTAGATAATAAATTGAATGTTATTCATTATGCTAGTAAGACTCTTGATATTGCTCAGAAGAATTATGCTACTACTGAGAAAGAGTTTCTTGCTGTTGTTTTTGCATGTGATAAGTTTAGACCTTACATTGTTGATTCTAAAGTTAATATTCATACTGATCACGCTGCTATTAGATATCTTATGTCTAAGAAGGATGCTAAGCCTAGGCTTATTAGATGGGTGTTGCTTTTACAAGAATTTGATTTGCATATTGTAGATAGGAAAGGTGCTGAAAATCCTGTTGCTGACAATTTGTTTAGATTGGAAAATATTTCTTTTGATCCTATTCCTGTTAATGATAGTTTTCCAAATGAACAGTTGGCTTTGATAAATGTAACTTCACGAGACCTTCCTTGGTATGCTGATTATGCTAACTTTATTGTTTCCAAGTATTTGCCTCCAACCTTTACAGCTCAAAAAAGAAGAAAATTCTTTTATGATTTGAGGCATTACTTTTGGGATGACCCACACTTATATAAAGAAGGAGTTGATGGTATCATGCGAAGATGTGTACCAGAATATGAGCAACAAGAAATATTGAGAAAATGCCATGGAAGTGCTTATGGAGGACATCATGCTGGAGATAGAACTACACAAAAGGTTCTACAATCAGAAGGTATGTTTTATCTTGCGATGAATGTCAAATAGTTGGTAATATTTCTAGACATAATGAAATGCCTATGAATTATACTCTTGTTATTGAACCATTTGATTGTTGGGGATTTGACTTTATGGGTCCTTTTCCTCCTTCAAAAGGTTATACTCATATACTTATTTCTGTTGATTATGTTACCAAGTGGGTAGAAGCCATACCTACAAAGAGTGCCGATGGTGAGACCTCGTTAAAAATGCTTAAGGATGTTATTTTTCCTAGGTTTGGTGTGCCTAGATATCTTATGACTGATGGAGGTTCTCATTTTATTCATGGCGGTTTTAGAAAAAATCTTGCTAGATATGACATTAATCATAGAATTGCTTCTGCTTATCATCCCCAAACTAGTGGGCAGGTAGAACTTCCAAATAGAGAGATCAAGTCTATCTTGCAGAAGACTATTAATTGATCTAGAAAAAACTGGGCTAGCAAGTTAAATGGTGCTTTATGGGCTTATAGAACTGCTTATAAGAACCCTGTGGGCATGTCTCCTTACAAGATGGTTTATGGAAAAACGTGTCACTTGCCCTTAGAATTAGAACACAAAGCTTTCTGGGCAGTGAAAGAGCTTAATAGGGATTTTAAACTTGCCGGTAAGAAAAGGTTGTTAGATTTGGGTTCTTTAGATGAGTGGAGAAACAAAGCTTACGAGAATGCCAGACTTTTCAAAGAGAAAGTCAAGCAGTGGCATGATAAGAGGATTCTTAAAAGAGAGTTTCATGTTGGTGAAAAAGTTCTATTGTATAGGTCTCGTCTCAGATTTTTTGTAGGAAAATTACTCTCTAAATGGGAAGGACCATATGTTATTGAAGAGGTGTACCGCTCTGGTGCGATAAAGATTGCTTCGTTAAAAGATGACACTACACAAGTGGTGAATGGGCAAAGACTCAAGATTATATTGCTGGAGATTCATATAATGAAGATGTTGATGTTATTCAAATGGTTTCTCTGGAAGAATTCATCCAGGACAATATGCAGGAACCTGCAGAGTTCGTTTTTGAATAGGTAACAGTTCTAGTCAGAAAAGGTTCGCGTTAAGCTTTTTCATTAATATTTTTATTGTTTTTATTAAATATGAAAAATCACGAAACGAAAACGGGCAGGAGACAGAGTCCGGTGGCTTGTCACCACCAGGGGGCGCGGGCCCACTCCAGGTCGCGCTGCCCTATGGTGAGACCACCTCGGAGCTAGTTTCCGTCCCGGTTTCCTCCTGTGACTTGGTTTTGATGTTTAATTTTCGCCTATATAACCCCCAGGATTGTCCGAGGTCCGTATATCATTTTCTCGTCGTGTTTTTGTTTCGAGCTATTTCTGTCAGGAGTTGATCTCAGTTTTGGGAGCACCATGGCTCCTTCGAGTGATGACAGGAAGAAGACACCTTCGGAAGATGACTACCAAGACCTTCAGTTAAAAGAAGAAGTTGAAAGTGAGGCCGAGGAAGAAGAGATGGAAGAAGACAAAAGCTCACGCCCGAGCACCATGATGGCAAGCATTGGAAAGGTGATAAGTCATGACAAGTTCAAGAATAGTGCTCATATAAGAACCGGAGGGGGTGTTGCGCGCCACATCTTAGCCCCTCAGACCTCTCCGTTAGGCAACAACCATTTCCATACTCTAATACATGAACATCAGATTCAAAAGGTGTCTAGATCACGACTGCCCTCTGGTTGGGATATAGATCGTTCTAACAATGCAGGGAAGAAAAGCTCCAAGAGTGAAGACGGATGGGAAAATAACTCCAAGAGCTGGGATTCTCAGGCTGACAGGTTCATGAGCCGTATTGAGCACAATTCAGAGATGATTCGTAACCTCAGCTACAAGATTGATGACTTGAGAGATTTGATTGAGAAGCTTATCAAGGACTCGCCATCACCACCGAAGGAGTAATTCATCATTGGTATTGGCATCCCCTTGGCTTATTCCAAGCTTGGGGGAGTGCCGCGGTATCACATCATTATCTTTTACTCATTTACTTTTCAAGTAGAGTCATATCATGAATAGAGAAGTTATCTTATAGAATAGTTTGCAGTGTGGAAGTATCCTCCTTAGTTGGTTATCTATGTATCCCTTGGTGTGAGTTGCGGTAATGAAATATTAATGAGAAGTTTTATCGTTTACTTTCCGCACACTTTATTTTAGTTTGCAATGTTTCTTATATGATTAGTCTTGTTGATTAGTATTGGTATCACTTTGGGAGCATGAGTAAATTTAGTTGGTTTTGGCAAACTTAGCTTGGTCAGTAGCAACATTACCTTGAGATTTGAGTAGAAAAGAAGAAAGAAGTGCTTGTAGTTACATCACTTCAGTTTTCATTCATGATTGGCTTATAAGCAATGTTATTCTCAAAGTTAAAATCGTTGTACTTTCAAGGAAGTTTGCATGATTGTTCTTATTATATGTATGTTTGTTTGTTTCATGTAACTCTTATGCTTGCTACCCAGCCTTGCTAGCCAAAAACTTGTACTGAGAGGGAATACTTCTTGTGCATCCAACTCCCAAAAAACAAGTTACTTCCAAAGAGTCCACTATAAATTCCTATGCATGGTATTTCAAGCCATCCAAGTAAATTTTCATGTGCTACCTTTCAAAAAACCTTCAAATACTTCTCATTTTGTGCCACTATTTTTAGCTCATGAGGACGTAGTGGATGGGTTTGTTATCTTCCATACTAAATTAAGTACCCCTCGACTAGGCAGCTTCATCAGCTCGTCATTAATTTTGCAAGGGAGCTAGTCAGACCATTGTAATCTCAAAAAGAAAGGAAAGAAAAAGGCACTCCTCCATGGTTTGTGAAAGTTGGTGGGCACCCGATGGAATCGGTTAGCCATGGTTTGAGAAAGGAAAAGGTGGGGAGGAGTGCCAAGCTATAAAAGAGCACAATTGTGCCAATTAATCAACATCTCGGAACCACTCTCACTTGTTTAGTATGGAAGATATCAAGAACTCCGTTGCTAGTCGTTGATAAAAGCAACCACCTCTCAAAATAACTTTTACCTCTGTTTTACAAATGAAAAGCTCTAGCACATGTTTAATCCCTGCTTCCCTCTGTGAAGGGCCGGTCTTTTACTTTTATGTTGAGTCAACCTATTCCCTTCTATCTCAAGCAAGCATTTGAGTTGTTATAATTCACTCATCCATATGTTGATCTGTTCAATCATGTATACTAACTTCTTTTGTTTAGTACAATGCTTTTATCTGAAGGAATATATCTTTGACAGCCTTCTATGATTGCAAAAAGTTTGTTTTGTTGAGCATATGGTTTTTGCTATATTAGCTCTGTTTTTAAAGGCTCCGTTCAAAAGCAAGTATAGCTTGTTCATTGTTCTCTGACCAAGAACTAAGGTTTGCCATCACCAATTATAGTTTACCTTGTGCATCTTTATTTGTGATTCCCTACTACTTATTGCAAGTCTACATCATATAAAGGGAAGTTGCTATCTATTATAATTTGTGCCTTGGTAAATGTGATGCTTCTTATCCATATTTTGTTTATCGACACTTCACTCCATAAACCTGTGATCATGTTTACCTAGTTTAGTTTTCGCTTGGGGACAAGCAAGGTCTAAGCTTGGGGGGGGGGGTTGATACGTCCATTCTGCATCACTATTTTGTATCATAATTTACTGTTATTCATTGATATATTTCACATTTAGAGATGATATTTATGTTGTCTCCTCAGTTTTTACATGTTTGATGATCATTGGAGGATTTGCTGCGGGAGTCAGGATTCTGCTGGAAAAAGGACCGTCAAGACACCATATTTCGGAAGATCAGGAAATTCCTGAAAAATACCAGGAAATTATATTTTGCCAGAAGACTGAAGAAGCCAGAAGGAGGAGGCGAGAGGGGCCACAGGGCAGCCTCACCACCAGGTGGCGCGGCCCAGCCCCTGGCCGTGCCGCCCTATGGTGAGGGCACCCTGGCCCACTACTGCCATCGCCCCTTCGCGTATTTCATCATCCCCGAAAACCTAAGTCAAGGGGGGGGGGGAGGGTGCTCAGAGATAGACACCGCCGTCTCTGCGGGGCGGAAAACACCAGAGAGAGAAAAGCTCTCCGGCAGGCAGAAATCTGCCGGGGAAATTCCTTCTCGGAGAGGGGAGATCATCGCCATTGTCATCATCATCGCGCTGGACTTCATCGGGATCATCATCACCATCATCCTCATCACCAGCACCTTCATCCCCACCATCACCACGCCGTCCCGCTGTAACATCTTGAGTTGAATCTTGTCAAATTCTTAGGGGAAACTTTCCCGATGTTGATTACTCTTGTGGTTGATGCTATTGAGTGGAACCGCTGAATTAAGGTTTATGTTTAGATTGTTATTTACCATTACTTCACCTCTGATCATGATCCATATGATGTCTTGTGAGTAGTTCGTTTAGTTCTTGAGGACATGGGAGAAGTCAAGTTGTTAGTAGTGGAATTATGTTAAGTACTATTTAATGGTTTGATATTTATTTGTTGTGGTGCTATTTCACTAGTGGTGTCATGTGAACGTCGACTACATGATACTTCACCATTTATGGGCCTAGTGAGATGCATTGTGTATTTGGCTACCAATTGTGGGGTTGCTGGAGTGACAGAAACCTAAACCTCCGTTAGGAAACCATTGCACCAGGGAGCGTAGGATCTTAGAGTTTAAGGCTGTGGTTAGATTTATCTTAATTACTTTCTTGTAGTTGCGGATGCTTGCAAGGGGTATAATCACAAGTGTGTATTCATCCTAGTAAGGGTAGTGTGCTAGCACAGGTTCTTCCCCATAACACTTATCAAACCAATAAAGATTATTTAGCGGCATGAAGCGAAAGCACTTGACAGAAACTCCCGTGTGTCCTCAAGAACATTTGGTTATCATAAGTTACACAACCGGCTTGTCCTTTGCTCTAGAAAGGATTGTGCCACTTGCAGCAATTATTATTACTGTCTTTTATTTACTCGTACTTTATTAACTTGCATTACCAAATACCCCTGAAAACCCATTTGCTAGTATTTACAGTGAATCCTTGATCAAAACCACTTGTCAACACCTTCTGCTCCTCGTTGGGTTCGACACTCTTATTTATCGAAATTACTACGATACACCCCCTATACTTGTGGGTCATCAAGACTATTTTCTAGCGCCGTTGCCGGGGAGCGAAGCGCCATTGAAGAGTGGAATTGGTAAAGGTAACCGTCGCTATGAGTATTGTTTTTATTTTTGTCTTTTATTTTTATTTTATTTTGCTATGGAGAGTTCTCCATTTGGGTTCCTATTCAGGAACACTACTACCACTGCTGCACATGTGGATGAACCACCACCACCACCACCTGCTCAATTAGATCCTTTGAAAATACCTATGAAAATTGTTGAACGTGTTATGGATAACTGCTATTCAGGAGATGGAACTGTCCATCCGGGTGATCACTTACTCTTTATACATGAATTATGCGAGTTGTTCAAGTGTGCAGGTATTTCATCAAGCAAAGTTAAGAGGAAGCTATTCTCTTTATCACTGAAAGGCAGAGCTGAGGAGTGGTATCGGCTTCTTAAAGATGGTCCATCTATTGCATGGGAGGAAATTGTACCTCTCTTTTATTCCAAGTTTTATCCTCCAAGTGAAATTCATAAAGATTGTAATCGAATATATAACTTTTGGACTCATGATGGAGAGAGTATTGCCCAAGCGTGGGAGAGATTGAAGTTACTAATGCTCAAATGTCCCATTCATGAGCTCCCCGGTAATATTATTATTGATAACTTTTATGCGAGGCTTGCTCTTCATGACAAAGATTATTTGGACGCTTCCTGTTTTGGATCATTTACTCATATGAAAGGAGAAGCTAAATGGGATCTTCTTGACCATATTCAAGAAAATGCTGAAGGATGGGAGAATGACCAAGGTAGGAGGTCAGGTATAAATTATGATTATGAATGCATTAAAACTTTTATGGGAACCGATGACTTTCCCAATGTTAGCACTTCTTATGGTCTTGATTCTCAGATACTTGCTAACTGTTTTAAGGCTTTTGCCTCTTATCTTGATGTTCCAAAGAAAGATTGGAACAAATATCATGTGCCTTATAAAGATTCTATTAGTCATATTCTTGCTACAGCTACTGAAGTTTGTACTATTGATAGCATTTTGCCTGAACCTTACTTCGAGAAGACGCCTTTCCCTGCTAAGGTAAAGGAGCATTCTACTTTGGTAAGTGTGTCTAATAAAAGTACTAAGAAAGCTGTAGAACCTGATGAGCAAATTACTATTAAGTCTCCTGTGGCTATAGTGAAGGACCTTGTTACTAAAGATGTAGGGGATGAACATATTATCTTTTGTGAAGATGCTACTAACATTATTTCACATCCTAGTAGGCGTAGGAAAACAAGTGTTCCTGTTATCTCTGTCAGGATTGGCGATTATTGCTATTATGGTTTATGTGACATTGGTGCAAGTTCAAGTGCTATTCCTCTAGAGCTTTACAGAGAAATCATGCATGAGATTGGCCCCTGTGAACTTGAGGATATTGATGTGGTTATTCAGCTTGCTAACAGAGAGACTGTCTGGCCACTTGGTATTGTTCGAGATGTGGAAGTTTTATGCGGTAAGACCAAATATCCTACTGATTTTCTAGTACTTGGTACAGAAGCTAGTAAAACTTGTCCTATTATTTTCGGTAGACCCTTTTTGAATACTTGTGGTGCTGTGATAGACTGTAAAAAGGAGAATTTTTTTACTAAGTTTAATGGAGAATCTTATGAGTTTAATTTTTCTAAGTTTGCTAAGACTTCTTATGAAAATGAAATGCCTAATGAAAATTTTCGAGTTGAGCAGCTTGCCTCTATTGCTCTTGCTCGTAATAATGCTTTGCAACAATTCATGGAGGACCATGAAAGTGAAGTCTTCGGGAAGGAAAGAGAAGAGATTGATGATATTTTTCTTCGTCAACCACCATTGATTAAGCACAATTTACCTGTGGAGGATCTTGGTACCACTTTGCCACCTAAGGAAGATCCTATTTTTGAATTAAAGCCTTTACCTGATAATCTTAAGTATGCTTACATAGATGATAAGCAAATATATCCTGTTATTATCCGTTCTAAACTTTCAGGAAAGGAAGAAGAAAGGTTATTGGAAGTATTGATGAAACACCGAGGAGCTATGGGCTATACTCTTGATGATTTAAAAGGGATTTCTCCTACTATATGTCAGCACGCTATTAACATGGAAGAAGATGCAAAGCCAGTAGTTGAACATCAACGCCGCTTAATTCCCAAGATGAAGGAAGTGGTAAGAAATGAGGTATTGAAGCTCCTTGATACTGGTATTATTTATCCTATTGCTGATAGTAGATGGGTTAGTCCTGTTCATTGTGTTCCTAAGAAAGGAGGTATGACTGTTGTGCCTAATGAGAAGAATGAGCTTATTCCTCAAAGGGTAGTAGTTGGTTATAGAATGTGCATTGATTTTAGAAAGGTAAACAAAGTTACCAAGAAAGATCATTATCCTTTATCGTTTATAGATAAAATGCTAGAGAGGTTATCTAAGAAGACTCATTTTTGTTTTCTTGATGGTTATTCCGGTTTCTCTCAGATTGCTGTTAAAAAGCAAGATCAAGAGAAAACCACTTTTACTTGTCCTTATGGAACTTATGCTTATAGACGTATGCCGTTTGGTTTATGCAATGCTCCTGCTACTTTTCAAAGATGCATGTCTGCTATTTTTCATGGGTTCTGTGAAGAAATTGTGGAGGTTTTCATGGACGATTTTTCCATCTATGGAACTTCTTTTGATAATTGTTTGCACAATCTTGATAAAGTTTTGCAGAGGTGTGAAGAAACTAATCTTGATCTAAATTGGGAGAAATGCCACTTTATGGTGAATGAAGGAATTGTTCTTGGACATAAAATCTTCGAAAGAGGTATTGAAGTTGACAGAGCAAAGGTTGAAGCAATTGAGAAAATGCCCTGTCCCAGAGATGTTAAAGGTATTCGTAGTATTCTTGGTCATGCTGGTTTCTATAGGAGGTTTATTAAAGATTTCTCTAAGATTTCAAAGCCTCTTACTAATCTTCTACAAAAAGATGTACCATTTGTTTTTGATGATGATTGTAAGGAAGCTTTTGAAACTCTTAAAAAGGCTTTAACTACTGCTCCTATTGTTCAATCACCTGATTGGAATTTACCCTTTGAAATTATGTGTGATGCTAGTGATTTTGCTGTTGGTGCTATTCTTGGACAGCGCGTAGATAATAAGTTGAATGTTATTCATTATGCTAGTAAGACTCTTGATGCTGCTCAGAAGAATTATGCTACTACTGAGAAAGAGTTTCTTGCTGTTGTTTTTGCATGTCATAAGTTTAGACCTTACATTGTTGATTCTAAAGTTACTATTCATACTGATCACGCTGCTATTAGATATCTTATGTCTAAGAAGGATGCTAAGCCTAGGCTTATTAGATGGGTGTTGCTTTTACAAGAATTTGATTTGCATATTGTAGATAGGAAAGGTGCTGAAAATCCTGTTGCTGACAATTTGTCTAGATTGGAAAATATTTCTTTTGATCCTATTCCTGTTAATGATTGTTTTCCAAATGAACAGTTGGCTTCGATAAATGTAACTTTGCGAGACCTTCCTTGGTATGCTGATTATGCGAACTTTATTGTTTCCAAGTATTTGCCTCCAACCTTTACAACTCAGAAAAGAAGAAAATTCTTTTATGATTTAAGGCATTACTTTTGGGATGACCCACACTTATATAAAGAAGGAGTTGATGGTATCATGCGAAGATGTGTACCAGAATATGAGCAACAAGAAATATTGAGAAAATGCCATGGAAGTGCTTATGGAGGACATCATGCTGGAGATAGAACTGCACAATAGGTTCTACAATCAGGTTTTTATTGGCCAACCCTTTTTAAAGATGCTAGAAGGTATGTTTTATCTTGCGATGAATGTCAAAGAGTTGGTAATATTTTTAGACGCAATGCAATGCCTATGAATTATACTCTTGTTATTGAACCATTTGATTGTTGGGGATTTGACTTTATGGGTCCTTTTCCTCCTTCAAAAGGTTATACTTATATACTTGTTGCTATTGATTATGTTACCAAGTGGGTAGAAGCCATACCTACAAAGAGTGCCGATAGTGAGACCTCGTTAAAAATGCTTAAGGATGTTATTTTTCCTAGGTTTGGTGTGGCTAGATATCTTATGACTGATGGAGGTTCTCATTTTATTCATGGCAGTTTTAGAAAAACTCTTGCTAGATATGACGTTAATCATATAATTGCTTCTGCTTATCATCCCCAAACTAGTGGGCAGGTAGAACTTTCAAATAGAGAGATCAAGTCTATCTTGCAAAAGACTATTAATTGATCTAGAAAAAACTAGGCTAGCAAGTTAAATGATGCTTTATGGGCTTATAGAACTGCTTATAAGAACCCCATGGGCATGTCTCCTTACAAGATGGTTTACAGAAAAGCGTGTCACTTGCCCTGAGAATTAGAACACAAAGCTTTCTGGGTAGTGAAAGAGCTTAATAGGGATTTTAAACTTGCCGGTAAGAAAAGGTTGTTAGATTTGAGTTCTTTAGATGAGTGGAGAAACAAAGCTTACGAGAATGCCAAACTTTTCAAAGAGAAAGTCAAGCAGTGGCATGATAAGAGGATTCTTAAAAGAGAGTTTCATGTTGGTGAAAAAGTTCTATTGTATAGGTCTCGTCTTAGATTTTTTACAGGAAAATTACTCTCTAAATGGGAAGGACCATATGTTATTGAAGAGGTGTACCGCTCTGGTGCGATAAAGATTGCTTCGTTAAAAGATGACACTACACAAGTGGTGAATGGGCAAAGACTCAAACATTATATTGCTAGAGATTCATATAATGAACATGTTGATGTTATTGATACGTCTCAAACGTATCTATAATTTTTGATGCTCGATGCTTGTTTTTTACACCATTTGCTTAGTGTTTTGTTACACTTCGTGGCATTTTTATGCATTTTCTGGAACTAACCTACTAACAAGATGCCCAAGCGCCAGTTCCCTGTTTTCTGCTGTTTTTGTGTTTCGGAAAAGCTACATAGGAATAATTCTCGGAATTGGATGAAACAAGTTCCAGAAGTCTTATTTTTCCCGGAAGAGTATCGAAGACCAAACGGGAGCTGGAGAGGGGCCAGAGGCTACCCTCACCACCAGGGGACGCGGCCCAGGCCCTGGCCGTGCTACGCCCACCTATGGTGAGCCCCCCCTAGTCGCCTCCTGACGACGCTCCTTCGCCTATAAGTAGCCTCCCAACAGAAAACCCTAAATCAATCGGTGAAATTTCCAGAAGAGTTCCGCAGCTCCGCTGCCGTCGAAGACAAATTTCGGGGGATAGAACTCTCTGTTCCGGCACCCTGCCGGGACGGGGAAGTGCCCCCGGAGCCATCTCCATCGGTCTCCATCGCCGTCTCCATCGACCTCACCGCCATCTCCATCAACCTTGCTATCTCCTATGATGAGGAGGGAGTAGTTCTCCCCCGGGGCTGAGGGCTCTACCGGTAGCTATGTGGTTCACCTCTCTCTCCCATGATGTGATCTTTATGTGATCGTGAGCTTTGTATCTAGCTGAATTGGTAGATGCTATTATTCAGATATTATGCTACTCCCGTGCTTTATATTTGTAATCTCCGGAGATACCTTGTATCATGGTGTGAAGGTGACTAGTGTGCGCATCATGTGTATCTTTTTGGTTAATGTCTCTATGAATTGTTGGTGTTTGTTGGAACCATCTAGTGCGTTCATGGTGATAGTGTGGGACAATCTAGTTTGGGTACATACGGACTTTGAGGAGTGCTTCGTAGCCCTACGCATGATTAGTGTTTGTTTTCCATTGGAGAATTGTTTTGAGTTGCATATTGATGATAGTATCTATTGGTTCAATTATGTTATATTTGTTGAGAGTGTGTCCACTAGTGAAAGTATGATCCCTAGGCCTTGTTTCCAAGCTTTGCACACCGTTTACATTTAGTTTTGTTACATGTTTGCTTGCAGCGATATTTATTTCAGATTACGTTTACTACTTATAATCATCACTACTACTTGTATTTCACTATCTCTTCACCGAACTAGTGCACCTATACATCTGACAAGTGTATTGGGTGTGTTGGGGACACAAGAGACTTTCTGTATCGTAATTGCAGGGTTGTTTGAGAGGGATAGCTTTGACCTCTTCCTCCCTAAGTTCGATAAACCTTGGGTGATCCACTTAAGGGAAACTTGCTGCTGTTCTATAAACCTCTGCACTTGGAGGCCCAACACTGTCTACAAGAACAGACGCGTGCGTAGACATCAGTTATTCAAACGGTTTCTCCGGAAGAATTCATCCAGGACAATATGCAAGAACCTGCAGAGTTCATTTTCGAATAGGTAACAGTTCTAGTCAGAAAAGGTTCGCGTTAAACTTTTTCATTAATATTTTTATTGTTTTTATTAAATATGAAAAATCATGAGACGAAAATGGGCAGGAGACGGAGTCCGGTGGCTTCTCACCACCAGGGGGCACGGGCCCACTCCAGGCCATGCCACCCTGTGGTGAGACCACCTCGGAGCTCGTTTCCGTCCCAGTTTCCTCCTGTGACTTGGTTTCGATGTTTAATTTTCGCCTATATAACCCCCGGATTGTCCGAGGTCTGTATATCGTTTTCTCATCGTGTTTTCGTTTTGAGCTGTTTCTGTCAGGAGTTGATCTCAGTTTTGGGAGCACCATGGCTCCTTCGAGCGATGACAAGAAGAAGACACCTCCGAAAGATGACTACCAAGACCTTCAGTTAAAAGAAGAAGTTGAAAGTGAGGTGTCACATCCCAAAATTTGGAATGTGAAAAATAAATAAAACAGGAACCATGTTTGTTATATTGATTGAAATTTCACAAGGAATTAAAACTTTTTGCTTTATTCAAAAGCTTTATTAGAAAACCATTTTAAACTTTCTATTATTACTTGAAGAACTCAATTGAGAAAATAAGATTTCAAAATACTATTGTGTTTTTAATTCAAATACTATGCAAGCACCTTGCAAAGGAAAACATTTTACAAAATGATTTATATCAAATATAGTTGCAGTGCCAGAAGCATGTTTGAATTAAATTTCAAATACTATTTTTAATAAAGTTTATGCATTTTAAAAGGATTATTTTTCAAACCATTTTCTATTATGCAAATAAAGCCTTTTGGCCAATTTATAAAGTCTCCTTGAAATTTGGTTTTAATATGAAAAGTGTGTTTCTTACAGTCTTACAGTGTTGAATTGAATTTTAGAAAAATTTGCAAATTGGTTTGAATCAATTTGGAACAAATTTGAAAAGGATAAGAAAGAAATAAGGAACAGAAATGAGAAAAACAGAAAAGAAGGAAAAAACATAGAAACGGGCCCGGGCAATGAATCAGCCCAGACCCAGTTTTAGGCCCACGGCCCATCAGAGGAATCCCAAACCGGTACCCCCTTTTCCTCTTACCCCGACTGACAGGTGGGCCCCACTGGTTAGGCCAGGTCATCATCTTCTACCTCCGGCGAAAATTTCGTGCGTGACCTCCGGCTGCAGTAACTCCGGCCACGCCATTAATCCGGCCAATTTCCTCCCTTTTTTGCCGCCCCTCCGCGCCTATAAGAAGGCCTCCACCTCCTTCCCCTTCCCCTCTTCTCCCCGAGCAAGAGAAGCCGTCAGGCCGATGGAATCCTTCGTCGGAATCCACCGCATCCGCGGGCATCCCCGCACGAATTCAGTGCTGTAGGTGAGGCCGAGTCCCTCTTTCTCCTCCTAACCTCCTTTCCTCTCTCTTGCGCACATGCTGATGCCTCCCGTTCCTTCTAACTCCCAGTGTATCAATCAAACCGTCGACAACTGAAGCTCACCATCGCAGAGCTCCTCTGGCCGCTTCCCTGCCGCTCTCCTGGAAGCAATCGACCACGTCGATCATGCCATAAAATTCGCCTCGCTCCCCTGCATCTCGTCCTGGTCTCCATCGTCACTGGGGACCATCAGAGCGTCGCCGATGTCAAACCCCGAACCGCTACCTCACCGGAGATTCGCCGGAACCCTAGCCCGAGGTGAGCCACCCCTCCCCTCTCTCTCGTCCGTTGGATCCAGATCTGATGAGCAAGATTAGATCAGTTAAAAATGAATGGGTATCAGATCGGGGCCGCTCAGATTCTTTTAATCCAATGGCCACAGTTGCCAATCCTACCGAAGCGGTACCGGCCAGTCACGATGTGCCACGTGGCCAGTGATGCCTCTGATGGCGACCAGGCTGTCCTTGTGTGTGGTGAATAACCAGCCCGTTGGGAACCCCAAGAGGAAGGTATGATGAGTGCAGCAGCAAGTTTTCCCTCAGTTTAAGAAACCAAGGTTTATCGAACAGGAGAAGAGAGACAATGACGACTGAAGGTGTTGTGGAACCTGCACACACACAAACAAATACTTTGTTCCCAACTTGCGATGAGGTTGTCAATCTCACCGGTTTGCTTGAAACAAAGGTTATGAGTGTATCGAGTGGAAAACAATATAGTATGCAAGTAAAGTAAACAGTACGAGTAAAGTAAACAGGTGATAGCAATATGATGGAAATAGGACCGGGGTCCACAGTTCACTAGTGGTGTCTCTCCATAGATAAAATAGCACATGCTGGGTAAACAAATTACAGTTGGGCAATTGATAGAATAGAGATAACGTGATATGTCAAGAAGATCACTATGAAATTTACTCTGGGCATTACAACAAAATACATAGACCGCAATCCAACTGCATCTATGACTAATAATCCACTTGTGGTGAATCAGTCCGAGAACTCCACAAGTATTAAGTTGCGAACAACAGATAATTGCATTAAGCAAAGTGTGTAATGTAAACAAAGCATATGCCCTTGAGCATATGAATGTTGTTTTCTCCCTAGTAGCAACAGCACATCTACCACCTTAGAGGTTTCTGTCACTCCCCCAGGTGAAATAGAGGCATGAACCCACTATCGAGCATAAATACCCCCTCTTGGAGTCACTAGCAACTACTCGGCCAAGATAGCTACTAACAACGGAGAGCATGCAAGATCATAAACAACATAGAGATAACAAAAGATATAATTCAGTACAGCAACTTAATCATAAACACCAATATTCATCGGATCCCAATAAACCAAACATGTAGAATTACATAACGGTGATCTCAATCATGTATGGCAGCTCATGAGATCTAAACATGAAGCACATAGTGGAGAAGACAACCATCTAGCTACTGCTATGGACCCATAGTCCAAGGTAGACTACTCACTCATCGCTCCGGAGGCAAGCATGGCGATGAAGAAGACCTCCGGTGGCGATTCCCCTCTCCGGCAGGGTGCCGGGAAGAGCTTCTAGACCCTCCCGATCTTCGGGTCGACGGCGGCGGCGGATCGCGATGTATTCTGGAAAACTGATCGGGCCCTTAGGTTTTTCTCGTCGGGGGGTCTTTATAGGCGAAGGGACGTTGTCAGAGGTGGAGCCAGGCTGCCTCACACATGGGTGGCGCGGCCAGGGGCCTGGCCGCGCCAGCCCTATGTGTGGGGCCCTGGTGGCCCCTCTCCGTCTCTCCTTCGGATCTCTGGAAGCATCCGGGTAAAATAAGACTTCAGGAACTTGTTTCGTCCAATTCCGAGAATATTTCCTGTGTATCACTTCTGAAACACAAAAACAGCAAAAAACAGGAAACTGGCACTGTGGCACTTCGTTAATAGGTTAGTTCCAGAAAATGCATAAAAATGCCACTAAGTGTAACGAAACAATAGGCAAATGGTGTAAAACAAGCATGGAGCATCAAAAATTATAGATACGTTTGAGACGTATCAAGCATCCCCAAGCTTAACTCCTGCTCATCCTCGAGTAGGTAAGTGATAACAAAAGAATAATTTTTGAGGTGACATGCACCTACACAATCTTGATCATATATGTAAGCATTGGTGACCTGGAATCAATAGAACTTAAAACATGGGCATGAAGATATAATCATGACAATAAGAACTTAGCAACCATGTTGTAAACATGCAAATGAACACAAACAAAAGATCATGATAATGAAACAATGAAAGTCAAGCGTGTGTTCAAATCATAAGGAAAAAACATACAAAAGGTTTTCAGCTTGTCCTTCAAAGAGAGCAAAACATAAATGCATAGGACACCTTCAAGTTTAAGAGGGCGACTAGATACAAATAATTTAAGAACAAGTGAAACCAACAATATGAGACAATCAATGAACTTTGGGACAATGCATATCACACTAAGAATGACAACTATGCTCTCTTAATGGTGCATAAAGAAAGAAGGTGGTGTCTCAACATAAAAGTAAGAGAAAGGCCCTTCGCAGAGGGAAGCAATGATTGCAAGTTTTATAACCTTCAAAAATTATGGTACTTACCGGCTTTGAGCTCTCATTGCCCCCATCATAAGAATCTTGAATGGTTAAAGTTAATGCGAGAACAATTATGATGCATATGCTTGACAAATCATAAGTTGAAAACCTCGTGCCCCGTGAATACGAGTACCCAAACCTCATGCTACTTTACTTAGAGTCCCAAGCAAGGCTCTTGTCATTGTAAGTATATGCATATCATTGAGAACCACCAATGGGGTACCTCCGTGCCCGATGACATGGAACAAGCCCACACCAAAATGACAGGACAAGCAGACAATGAACACCTCGACATCTCTTTTATTTGCTATATTGTTTAGCCTTTTATTGTGAGATGCGTCGTCGAATGTTCACCATGGGTATGCTGCAAATTTCCACCATGAATTATGCATGGCTTAGATTGGCGGCCCGGCGTTTCCCTAACACATATACAAACTCCATGATCTCCACAAGATTCCCAATTCATTTCACACCGCGGGCATCCATAAACAAAAGATCACGATATCAACTCAAATAAGAAGTGCAATGTTGAAAGCTTGCCCCATGACAGCATGGCTGGGCTAGAATCCAACTTACAACTTGCAAGCATAACAACTCAACATAAGAGACCACAATGTCAAATTTTTAAGAACAGAAAAAGTAAAGTGTGCCTTCCGGTTTGTGAGAGCTTTACTGACCGAATTTCGCATAACACTGGTAAGAGTTTAATTTGAAGAGAAAATAAAAGCAAGTCAAATTTACTTGGAATAGCAAATTGCTAGTAGGTATGTATGGTGGACACAATGGAAAACTTTGGCTTTTAGGAGTTGGATGCACGAGTAGAGCTCAAACTCAGTACAAGGTGAGGGCTAGCAAAAGACTGGGAGCGACCAACTAAGAGAGCAATAATGGCCATAATCATGCAAAGCGACAAAGCGACATTAAAGGAAGCATAAGATGGCATCAAAAGTCAAAAACTAAATGATCATGAAGGCTATTGGCGACTTTGTAAGAGTCTAACATGTGTGAGCATGCGCCAAGTCAACCCAAATAAAGCATCAAGGAGAAAACCAAAATAATGCTTCCATACAATAAAAACAACGCATGATTTTTTCAAAGGCTCATTAAGCAATCTCAGTTATTTGAGACAAGTCATGCTACATCAAAACCACTAAGAATACTATCAAAAAGACATCAAGCATGACATGAAAAAGCCTAAGCCGCAGTCTACACAAGCTCCTTCTTGTACCACTATTTTGCACAAAGCTTTTTCTCTTTTCCAACACCATTTGAAATTTTTATAAACACCTCTTTTGATGAAAACCAATGAAGATCAGAGGCAAAAATACACCTTGATGAAAAGATATGGCAAGATCTGAACGCAAATCAAGGCGAAAATGAAAACCAAAAGCAGTAGCAGAAAAAGAAGAATGCTTGAACAACTCCGTTTTTCACTCTTATCAAATCAACGAGCGTTCTTCGCAAATGAAAAGCAAGGCAACTTCTCCAAAAGAAATTTGTTGGGGTCCAACCATTTATTGCAGCAAACAAACAAACTAAACAAACTAAGAAAACTAAAACAACTGACGCTCCAAGAAAAACACATAGTGCATGAAGCAATAAAAATATAGTGTTTTGAAAGGTGACCTGATTTTTGCCGATGAAGAAGGGGTGCCTCGGGGGCATCCCCAAGCTTTGACGCTTGTACTTCTTGGATATTTCTTGGGGTGATGCATGGGCATCCCCAAGCTTGAGCTTTTGTCCATTCTTCAACTCATCTCATCATTCTCCAATCCCTACACTTGAAAACTTCCTTCATACAAAACTAAACACAATTCTATTAGCAACATTAGTGCAAGCATAACATATAATCAATCCTCTATTTGCTTCAGGTTTCAACTCAAAACCACCATATATATAGCATATACTACTGTAGCAACCTCCCCAAAAGTTCCATGATCAAAAGAACTCAAAAGAAAGCGATAAAGTGGCAAACACAAATATTGGCAGAAATCTGTCAAAGCTGAACAGCTGACAAAGGTCGAATTTTTTAGTGATTTTCTGTTGCTCAAATCAAAAAGTGTTCAACTAAGAAAAGTTTGGATATAACTTGGGGCATATGCACAAGAAATCGCAGGTCCAAAAGATAAACAGAGAATTTTCACGAATTTTTACGGTGCAGCACCGAAAACAGTTTCAGGACAGCAACATCCCCAAACCTTTACCTCACTCAAATTAGAGGCTTCTCTTGGCACAAAAACGAAATAAACAAGATAAGGAGAGGTCATTACAGTAGTAATGACTTCCAAGACTCAAATAAAAGAAAAAGTACTGAAAAATAAACAATGGGTTATCTCCCAAGAGTGCTTTTCTTTAACGCCTTTGAGCTAGGCGCAGAAAATTGCGAATCAAGTAATATCAAGAGATGAAGCATCAAGCTCATAATTTGCTCTAAGAATAGAGTCAAAAAGTAATTTCTTTCTTTTCCTAGGGAAGTGTTCCATACCTTTCTTAAGTGGGAATTGATATTTGATAGTGCCTTCCCTCATATCAATAATAGCACCTACAGTTCGAAGAAAAGGTCTTCCCAAAATAATAGGACATGAAGCATGGCATTCAACATCCATAACAAGAAAATCAACGGGAACAAGGTTATTGTTAACCACAATAAGAACATCATTAATCCTTCCCAAAGGTTTCTTCTTAGCAACATCAGCAATAGGAACATCAAAATAACATTTTTCAAGCGGTGGTAAATCAAGCATGTCATAAATCTTTCTAGGCATGATAGAAATACTTGCACCTAGATCACATAAAGCATGGCAATCATAACCATTAACATGCATATCAATCACGGGTTCCCAACCATCTTCTAACTTCTTGGGAACAGAAGCTTTTTGCTTCAACTTTTCATCCCTAATCTTTATAAGAGCATTGGTAATATGCTTAGTAAAAGCAATATTTAAAGAACTAGCATTGGGAGTCAAAGCAAGCTTTTGCAAGAACAAAATTACTTCAGATATATTGCAGCCATCAACATCAAAATCATTAAAATAAATAGAGCTATCATCTCCCACGCTCCGAAAAATTTCAGCACTCTTTTGAGAAAAAGTTTTGGCAGTTTTAGACTTTTTAACACAAGGAGTGGGAGTTTTCTCTACACCAATCAAAGTAAGAGGATTGTTATCAGTAGGAGCAACATCATTAGAGGTAGTAATAGTGCATACCTTCATCTCTCTAGCCATCTCATCTTCTCTTTCCCACCTGGCATGCAATTCCGCTAACAATCTAATATTTTCATCAATTCCAACTTGGATAGCATTACCGGCAGCAACAACATTGCTCACTTTCACATCATTAGGAAACACTTTTAGTTTCAAAAGTTCAACATCATGAGCAAGGCTATCAACTTTAGAAGCAAGAATATCAATTTTGCCTAACTTTTCCTCAACAGACTTGTTGAAAGCAGTTTGCTTACCGATGAAGTCCTTGAGCATTACCTCAAGCTCGGAGGGCGCGGCCCTAGTGTTGTTGTAGGAATTACCATAAGAGTTACCATAACCATTACCATTGGTAGAAGGATACGGCCTATAATTGTTACTAGCAAAATTGTTCCTATAAGCATTGTTGTTAAAATTATTGTTTCTAATGAAATTCACATCAACATGCTTTTCTTGAGCAACCAGAGAGGCTAAAGGAACATTATTAGGATCAACATGAGTCCTATCATTAGCAAGCATAGCCATAATGGTATCAATCTTATCATTCAAGGAAGAGGTTTCCTCAATAGAATTTACCTTCTTACCTTGTGGAGCTCTCTGCCATTCAGAATAATTTACCATCATGTTGCTGAGTAGCTTTGACGCGGCGCCCAAGGTAAGGGACATAAAAGTGCCTCCAGCAGCTGAATCAAGTAGGTTTCTTGAAGAAAAATTCAGTCCTGCATAAAAAGTTTGGATAATCATCCAAGTAGTCAGTCCATGAGTGGGGCAATTCTTTATCATAGATTTCATTCTTTCCCAAGCTTGAGCAACATGTTCATTATCAAACTGAGTAAACTTCATAATATTGCTACGCAAAGCTATAATCTTAGCAGGAGGATAGTATCTACCAATAAAAGCATCCTTACACTTAGTCCATGAATCAATACTATTCTTAGTCAAAGACAGCAACCAATCTTTAGCTTTTCCTCTCAAAGAAAAAGGAAACAACTTGAGCTTAATAATATCACTATCAACATCCTTATATTTCTGCATCTCACATAGCTCACCAAAATTGTTGAGATGAGCTGCAGCATGTTCAGTACTAGCACCAGAAAATTGCTCTTTCATAACAAGGTTCAATAAAGCAGGCTTAATCTCATAAAAGTTTGCAGCAGGAGCAGGTGGTGCAATAGGAGTGCAGATAAAATCACTATTGTTTGTGCTAGTGAAGTCACACAACTTGGTGTTTTCAGGATTGGCCATTTCAGCAAAACGAAAGTAAACAAGTAAAAACAGCTACCAAGGATTCTAATTTTTTTGGGTTTTTGATATAAAAAGCAATGCAGGTAAAATAAAATAAAGTAAAGCAAAACAAATAACAAAGTAAAGAATGTGTGTGCGAAGAACTCCCCTCGCAGAAGTCTTCTCTCTTCCTCCCCGGCAACGGCGCCAGAAAAATAGCTGATGCCTCTGATGGCGACCAGGCTATCCTTGTGCGTGGTGAATAACCAGCCCGTTGGGAACCCCAAGAGGAAGGTATGATGAGTGCAGCAGCAAGTTTTCCCTCAGTTTAAGAAACCAAGGTTTATCGAACAGGAGAAGAGAGACAATGACGACTGAAGGTGTTGTGGAACCTGCACACACACAAACAAATACTTTGTTCCCAACTTGCGATGAGGTTGTCAATCTCACCGGTTTGCTTGAAACAAAGGTTATGAGTGTATCGCGTGGAAAACAATATAGTATGCAAGTAAAGTAAACAGTACGAGTAAAGTAAACAGGTGATAGCAATATGATGGAAATAGGACCGGGGTCCACAGTTCACTAGTGGTGTCTCTCCATAGATAAAATAGCACATGCTGGGTAAACAAATTACAGTTGGGCAATTGATAGAATAGAGATAACGTGATATGTCAAGAAGATCACTATGAGATTTACTCTGGGCATTACAACAAAATACATAGACTGCCATCCAACTGCATCTATGACTAATAATCCACTTGTGGTGAATCAATCCGAGAACTCCACAAGTATTAAGTTGCGAACAACAGATAATTGTATTAAGCAAAGTGTGTAATGTAAACAAAGCATATGCCCTTGAGCATATGAATGTTGTTTTCTCCCTAGTAGCAACAGCACATCTACCACCTTAGAGGTTTCTGTCACTCCCCCAGGTGAAATAGAGGCATGAACCCACTATCGAGCATAAATACCCCCTCTTGGAGTCACTAGCAACTACTCGGCCAAGATAGCTACTAACAACGGAGAGCATGCAAGATCATAAACAACATAGAGATAATAAAAGATATAATTCAGTACAGCAACTTAATCATAAACACCAATATTCATCGGATCCCAACAAACCAAACATGTAGAATTACATAACGGTGATCTCAATCATGTATGGCAGCTCATGAGATCTAAACATGAAGCACATAGTGGAGAAGACAACCATCTAGCTACTGCTATGGACCCATAGTCCAAGGTAGACTACTCACTCATCACTCCGGAGGCAAGCATGGCGATGAAGAAGACCTCCGGTGGCGATTCCCCTCTCCGGCAGGGTGCCGGGAAGAGCTTCTGGACCCTCCCGATCTTTGGGTCGACGGCGGCGGCGGATCGCGATGTATTCTGGAAAACTGATCGGGCCCTTAGGTTTTTCTCGTCGGGGGGTCTTTATAGGCGAAGGGACGTTGTCAGAGGTGGAGCCAGGCTCCCTCACACATGGGTGGCGCGGCCAGGGGCCTGGCCGCGCCAGCCTATGTCTGGGGCCCTGGTGGCCCCTCTCCGTCTCTCCTTCAGATCTCTAGAAGATTCCGGGTAAAATAAGACTTCAGGAACTTGTTTCGTCCAATTCCGAGAATATTTCCTGTGTATCACTTCTGAAACACAAAAACAGCAGAAAACAGGAAACTGGCACTGTGGCACTTCGTTAATAGGTTAGTTCCAGAAAATGCATAAAAATGCCACTAAGTGTAACGAAACAATAGGCAAATGGTGTAAAACAAGCATAGAGCATCAAAAATTATAGATACGTTTGAGACGTATCAGCCAGCCCCTCGTTTAAATAGAAATCAATTTAGAAAATAAAATAAAAGTTCCTGAAACTTTGAAAATCAATATCTTTTGTTCTGTTTGTCTAAAAATTGCAAATAATATACCCCTGAACTCCTAAAAATGTTTAGAACACGATTCTGAAATAAAATTTCACTTTCCAACTATTTCAAAATATTCAAATTTGAATATGAGAGTTTGAGTATTTTTTTGATATAGTTCAAATTCTATAAATTATTTTTAGATGATTCTTTTTGCAAATGGATCATATTGTTATCCTCTATCTATTAGAACCACTGCACAAATTAATTGGACCATTTCTCTAAAGTATTCAAATTTAAATGAGGATTTGAGTATTTTCTCCCTAGATTTAACTCTACAAATATTTTAGGCACAATTCCTTTTGCAAAATTGAATATATTGATAATATGAAACCACCAGAACACTTCACACACATATCTTAGGTATTCAAAGTTATAGATGTGTTATTTGAAGCACCTTGCAAATATCAAATCTCTAATTCCTATCATGCACTTTGTGCTATTTGTTTTTTTTTCACTAAAACAAAAAAATGTGAAAAATCCTAAGGCCTAATGACCACATCAAATCTACCATGACTTAGTAAAAGTCTACCCTCTATCCTTGCCCAAGTGCAAACTATCAATCCCATCACATCCAAAATTCTTCTAAGTGTTTTTGACTACCCTATCCAACACTATGGCATAGAAGTTTTCAATATCAAGACCATGGAGAAGAAGTTGAAGAGAAGACAAGAAGATGAAGGAAGACAAGGAGTTGAAGTCAAAACAAGAAGAACAAGATCAAGAGCCAAGTCAAGGAGATGAAAGTGTTAGACCTCATGACTTAGAATTTATCCATCCAACTTCTCAACCTAAGCCTAAGTTTTTCTGGAACTAATTTTTCTAAGTGTTTGACACTTCTTAACAATTTAGAAAACCCCCCATCAATCTTTAAGTCCTGGACTTAGTCATTCTCTCCATCCATATCAAGCCAACTTCATGCCACAATCTTTTGTCCATATATAACTAAGACAAATCAAGACTAGGCTAAAAACAAATAAACACTTTTGTTGTCTTGTTTGATTATGTTGCCTTGAATGGTGTGTTTATGTTGTGTTACTTTCTATCTTATAGTTGTACGGAGAGCCACGTGTGTTGATTAACAGAAGTACAATCTTCAGAAATTTCTAAGGCAAGTGTCACTCTTGTTCATATAATTCCCAATGTTTTACTATGCATGTAGTGTTTCTTTTATTTTAAAGTATGCATGTGTAGATAGTTGTGCTTGCTATCTCCTATTTAGGATACCCCTAATTACCCTGTTAGAAGAAACACCGTAAGTGTAGATTGCTTAGTTGTGCTATAGAATTCGTGGTTGGGATTCCACATTGTGACGCCCCAAAATCAGCACCTTGCAGATTATAGCGATCAAGCCACAATCTACATGATGTCGCTTTGGAAACGCACCACCAAGCATAATGTGCACGTCGCAACACACACATTATGCGGGTGGAATCAAGGTATCAACAGTTTCACAAGTTCATGATGGAACCCACAAAGAATATATAATAACCACGAAGACTCCGAGAGTCAAGAATCCAAATATACATACAAAGATCCAAATCATACATAAAGCAAATAGTATCCGAGTACGGACAAGAGTACAAATGGGCCTAAGAGGCCTGAAGTTAACGATCGCGTCCAAACCCTGCCCAGGCCAAGCTGGAAGGGTAACCTTGCTAACGTCGTCGCTCCCATACCTGTGAACAGCGTCGGGCCAAAGGTTGCCGAACAAGGAGGGAGAAAGAAAAAAAGGGGAAAAAAACGAGGGTAAGTACCGAGGCACGTACTCGCGAGACTGGAATTCAGCTGTGCTCGCCTACAGGCTATATGGTGGACTTAGCGGCATCAAAAGACTCATACTACAGAGACACACTACAACTTCCGTCTAACTGAAATAAGATAAGAGAGCGCATAAAAGTAAACATCTAGATACTAACACCAATCATAACCCATCCAATACATTGCCCCTTCGCACCCAATTGAAGAAGCAATTGCAAAGGCACTCACACGGTTGACAAATTTTTTTAGCAGGTTATTGTTGTAGTTGTGCTAACTTACTTCACAAGTTTATTAGTATTGAAATAGCAGGTGCAAGTTGTTCTATGATCGAGTAGTACAGCTCCAAGTCGTCCATAACCGCGGACACGGCTTTTCGAAAAGATTTAACCCTGCAGGGGTGCCCAAATGTACCCACACGTACGATCAATCCTTCCGGCAAATCTCGCGCCCTTAATAAAAACGGGTGCGCCATCAGGATAGTCACGACTCGCACTCTCCTTCACTACAAACAAGTTCAGGAAGCCACCTAACTAAGTTTAACCCGTATCAAGAGTCCGGCCGATTCTCCGAACGGACTTAGCTGTTTGCGCCGGCGCTGCATAATGGGCTGGAACCTCGCTCTGGGGAGGGTGCCCACCTGCAGTCGTCCCGCACCTACACGAGCGTGCAGAAACAAAGGGGTTACAAGGCACTCTGGGGCTTCCCCCAAATAAAATAGGACCATAAGATACAAGCTGCACGCTCGACAAGAAACAAATGGAAACACCTCGAACTAGTTGTGGCCACTGGACAAGTATGTAGATTCCGGCAGTGATCAAGGGGAGGCCCAGAAGCGTACCCACGTGTGGTTAGAGCGCTCAGGCTCAGAACAGTTCATGCGATCTCGGGGTCCTAGGGGACACAAGTGAGCCGTCGTAAAACTGGCAAAATGACTCACCGATGCCTCTGCTTATTCAATTTTAAGTATTAACATTAAAGTAAGCCATGATTATCTCCAACAACATGTATCCATAAAGTAGAGCATGTGATAACTTCCCAACCCAATAAGATAAAACAACTCCAACAACCTGAAAATGCCTACGACTCGCAAGGCCAACTCAAACAACAAGCACACGGTTAATGGGATGTATGGAAGGTTCTATGGCTTTGCTTTGGATAAACAGGTGGATAGGACACGTGACTCGAACAAAGCATCGCGACATAAGGCAAGAATATAGAGCTAGCAAGAGCAAAAGTATTAAATGGGTAGAGAGAAAAGGGCTCGCCTGAAAAGATGGTCGAAGAACTTCCGAAGAACTCGTCGTTGCTCACATCACCACGAATCATCCTATCCGAGAAGAAGCAAATCGCTACAACAAGCAACGGATGCACAACTTACTACTACGGCAAAGAATCGGCATGATCATGTGAAGCATGTATGCATGACATGGCAAATATGATGCAATGCAACTTAACAAAATTAAGCGGGATCAGAATCCCGACGCACACATATAGGGTTCAAGTTGTTTTACTACACGACAATTTAAATGTTGATTAGCATGGCAAAGACAACGCATGGGTGAGCTACACAAAATTAAATGAAGCGGGGAAACATTATAAGCATTTCCCATATACTCCATATGTTACTTATTAGGTGTGATGCAAAACTACCACGTCACTATATGATGCGAGATTCAAACAAGCATTTGGATGACATATTTAGATTCTACACATTTTTCTGATAAATTTTCATATAAAATACTTTGTATTTCGAGTTATAGATTAAAAGATACGAATTTTACAAGATATGCACACTTGCAGCAATTTTCAGAAAACAAAAATGTTTGCTGCGCCTTTTCTCACCGAAACAGAGCCCAGCCCGGGTCACTGACCGGCGGGGCCAGGGGAAGATTGGGCGCTGACAGGAAGAAGGTTACTACACTTGGTCTGAAGAAGACTGACGGGCGGAGCCCGCGTGTCAGCTGCACAGAAAACAGAACAAAAGAAAAAGGTGAGGCTTTGCCTCCGATGGGACTCGAACTTACGATGCGCTGCAGCTTTGGAAGGAACAGACCAGTTGGGTTAGAGATCTGATGTTGTTCATACCATATACGTATCAGATTTGTACCAGACTGGCTATGAGGAAGGATTTGATGCAGACGAAGACGAGCATAATTGCAGGAAGCCATTGCAGAACCGAGCCGGGACGCGACAGTAGTCGGGGACGACGCGCCTTGAACATGTAGGAACGGAAGCCGAGTGAGCTCAACTAGGAGGTCGGAGCGGCGGAGTGCCTAGGCGGCCGCCGATGGGAGACGAGAACGTGCCGGCAAATAGCTTGGCGAGGCTATGTGCGGACGGAGGCTGCTTGGCGGGGTGAAGAACTTGGCGGCAGGGCGCTCCGCGTCGTGCAGGTCGACAAGATGAGGCAGGCGCTGCTGTGGCTTGCAGCAGCCAGGCTCAGGGTACTTCTGTTTGCGTGGAACTTTGCAGGGCATGAACGAGGACACCGTTGAAGCAGAGAACAGCGGCCGGAGGCGCACGTGCTGGCGACGGCGACTTGACGAGGTCGCGAGATACTGGGAGCAAACTGGCGAGGGAGGAGCTCGCGATGGCGACGAAGACGAGCAGCGCACGGAGAGCTCGACCGGCAGTACATCCACGGCCGACAACGAACTGAAGAAAACGATCGAAGGGCAAGGACAGTCACGCAGACACGCCAGAGATGAAGAACTCGGAGTCGTTCTTGTCGGTGCTTGGCCGGGACGAGGAAGCAGACGGGGCAGCGAAGGTCCTCAGTGGTGCAAGAAGGAAACAGAGAGGAGGGAGAGGGAAAACGGCGGCGGACAGCGAGCGAGCGCTGCTCGCATGCGATAAGAAGCAGGAAGCGGTCAGCTGGGTGGTTGCTTGCGGTCGGAGAGCAGAAGAGGAAGACGTCCTGGCGGCGCTGGGGAATGGATAGGGGCTAGGGTTACAGGCTAAGATAGGAGGGGACTTTATAGCAAGGGGAAAGATGCTGCTCGTCCGTCCCATCCCTCAGGTGGCGACGTGGAGCTCTCGATGAAGCGCCGTACTAAGAAGAAAGTGACATGAACGATGGATGCTTTGCTGGGGAGTAAGCTGGGCTTCTGGCAGGCTGAATTGGAGTAAGAAGAACGTGGGCCACCGGGGTAGAAGGAAAATTATAGCTGATAAAGAATTTTCAGAAATTGGTAGAAAATTAGTAGATAGAAAAGTACAAAGAAAGAGAAGGGAAGCTTTGCAAAACAATTTTCATAAACTTGATTTATGGTCTCAAAATAGATCCAAAGGTTTGTAAATATTTTGGGTTTGTAAGTTTTTATTCAAATAAGAGAAGAAGAAGAGAGCTTAATATAAAACCATACGAGCAAAATAAAAATAGATTTTATTCTAAACAATTTGAGATTTGACAAAAACATGCAAGGTGATAGATGCATGATGTCAAGATGATGCAAAAAAGAAAATAACACGCAATTATCTAATTGGGCAATTTTCCGGGTCGTTACAATCGACACCACTAACAAGGGATCTCGCCCCGAGATCCACGCACGTGTAGGGGAGGAGAGTTGGTTAAACTATCTGATCTTCACGCACCATGTTGAACTCCTCGACACCACTAACAAGGGATTCTTGCTTATGTTGACGACGTTGCCCTTCCAAAGAACGGACCTAGTAGGATAAAAGGCAAGAGAACGTCCACCCACGTAGGATCCTAAAACTCAGAGAAGTAGGCAAGAGAGAAGACTGAAAACTCGCAAAGGTAAGAGGAGAGAAGCAGAGAGATAAGGAGAAAAATGCAGACTACTTAGATCTATCCAACTCATTTTTAGTAAAATAGTTTTGACCCTAGACACAACGACGTCCGTTGGCAAGGTTATCCTACAGGTACACTGGACCCGTGGATATCGACAAAACCTGGGCTCTGATACCACTTGTGGCGCCCCAAAATCGGCACCTTGCAGATTATAGCGATCAAGCCACAATCTACATGATGTCGCTTTGGAAACGCACCACCAAGCATAATGTGCACGTCGCAACACACACATTATGCGGGTGGAATCAAGGTATCAACAGTTTCACAAGTTCATGATGGAACCCACAAAGAATATATAATAACCACGAAGACTCCGAGAGTCAAGAATCCAAATATACATACAAAGATCCAAATCATACATAAAGCAAATAGTATCCGAGTACGGACAAGAGTACAAATGGGCCTAAGAGGCCTGAAGTTAACGATGGCGTCCAAACCCTGCCCAGGCCAAGCCGAAAGGGTAACCTTGCTAACGTCGTCGCTCCCATACCTGTGAACAGCGTCGGGCCAAAGGTTGCCGAACAAGGAGGGAGAAAGAAAAAAAGGGGAAAAAAAACGAGGGTAAGTACCGAGGCACGTACTCGCGAGACTGGAATTCAGCTGTGCTCGCCTACAGGCTATATGGTGGACTTAGCGGCATCAAAAGACTCATACTACAGAGACACACTACAACTTCCGTCTAACTGGAATAAGATAAGAGAGCGCATAAAAGTAAACATCTAGATACTAACACCAATCATAACCCAGCCAATACATTGCCCCTTCGCACCCAATTGAAGAAGCAATTGCAAAGGCACTCACACGGTTGACAAATTTTTTTTTAGGAGGTTATTGTTGTAGTTGTGCTAACTTACTTCACAAGTTTATTACTATTGAAATAGCAGGTGCAAGTTGTTCTATGATCGAGTAGTACAGCTCCAAGTCGTCCATAACCGCGGACACGGCTTTTCGAAAAGATTTAACCCTGCAGGGGTGCCCAAATGTACCCACACGTACGATCAATCCTTCCGGCAAATCTCGCGCCCTTAATAAAAATGGGTGCGCCATCAGGATAGTCACGACTCACACTCTCCTTCACTACAAACAAGTCCAGGAAGCCACCTAACTAAGTTTAACCCGTATCAAGAGTCCGGCCGATTCTCCGAACGGACTTAGCTGTTTGCGCTGGCGCTGCATAATGGGCTGGAACCTCGCTCTGGGGAGGGTGCCCACCTGCAGTCGTCCCGCACCTACACGAGCGTGCAGAAACAAAGGGGTTACAAGGCACTCTGGGGCTTCCCCCAAATAAAATAGGACCATAAGATACAAGCTGCACGCTCGACAAGAAACAAATGGAAACACCTCGAACTAGTTGTGGCCACTGGACAAGTATGTAGATTCCGGCAGTGATCAAGGGGAGGCCCAGAAGCGTACCCACGTGTGGTTAGAGCGCTCAGGCTCAGAACAGTTCATGCGATCTCGGGGTCCTAGGGGACACAAGTGAGCCGTCGTAAAACTGGCAAAATGACTCACCGATGCCTCTGCTTATTCAATTTTAAGTATTAACATTAAAGTAAGCCATGATTATCTCCAACAACATGTATCCATAAAGTAGAGCATGTGATAACTTCCCAACCCAATAAGATAAAACAACTCCAACAACCTGAAAATGCCTACGACTCGCAAGGCCAACTCAAACAACAAGCACATGGTTAATGGGATGTATGGAAGGTTCTATGGCTTTGCTTTGGATAAACAGGTGGATAGGACACGTGACTCGAACAAAGCATCGCGACATAAGGCAAGAATATAGAGCTAGCGAGAGCAAAAGTATTAAATGGGTAGAGAGAAAAGGGCTCGCCTGAAAAGATGGTCGAAGAACTTCCGAAGAACTCGTCGTTGCTCACATCACCACGAATCGTCCTATCCGAGAAGAAGCAAATCGCTACAACAAGCAACGGATGCACAACTTACTACTACGGCAAAGAATCGGCATGATCATGTGAAGCATGTATGCATGACATGGCAAATATGATGCAATGCAACTTAACAAAATTAAGCGGGATCAGAATCCCGACGCACACATATAGGGTTCAAGTTGTTTTACTACACGACAATTTAAATGTTGATTAGCATGGCAAAGACAACGCATGGGTGAGCTACACAAAATTAAATGAAGCGGGGAAACATTATAAGCATTTCCCATATACTCCATATGTTACTTATTAGGTGTGATGCAAAACTACCACGTCACTATATGATGCGAGATTCAAACAAGCATTTGGATGACATATTTAGATTCTACACATTTTTCTGATAAATTTTCATATAAAATACTTTGTATTTCGAGTTATAGATTAAAAGATACGAATTTTACAAGATATGCACACTTGCAGCAATTTTCAGAAAACAAAAATGTTTGCTGCGCCTTTTCTCACCGAAACGGAGCCCAGCCCGGGTCACTGACCGGCGGGGCCAGGGGAAGATTGGGCGCTGATAGGAAGAAGGTTACTGCACTTGGTCTGAAGAAGACTGACGGGCGGAGCCCGCGTGTCAGCTGCACAGAAAACAGAACAAAAGAAAAAGGTGAGGCTTTGCCTCCGATGGGACTCGAACTTACGATGCGCTGCAGCTTTGGAAGGAACAGACCAGTTGGGTTAGAGATCTGATGTTGTTCATACCATATACGTATCAGATTTGTACCAGACTGGCTACGAGGAAGGATTTGATGCAGACGAAGACGAGCATAATTGCAGGAAGCCATTGCAGAACCGAGCCGGGACGCGACAGTAGTCGGGGACGACGCGCCTTGAACATGTAGGAACGGAAGCCGAGTGAGCTCAACTAGGAGGTCGGAGCGGCGGAGTGCCTAGGCGGCCACCGATGGGAGACGAGAACGTGCCGGCAAATAGCTTGGCGAGGCTACGTGCAGACGGAGGCTGCTTGGCGGGGTGAAGAACTTGGCGGCAGGGCGCTCCGCGTCGTGCAGGTCGACAAGACGAGGCAGGCGCTGCTGTGGCTTGCAGCAGCCAGGCTCAGGGTACTTCTGTTTGCGTGGAACTTTGCAGGGCATGAACGAGGACACCGTTGAAGCAGAGAACAGCGGCCGGAGGCGCACGTGCTGGCGACGGCGACTTGACGAGGTCGCGAGATACTGGGAGCAAACTGGCGAGGGAGGAGCTTGCGATGGCGACGAAGACGAGCAGCGCACGGAGAGCTCGACCGGCAGTACATCCACGGCTGACAACGAACTGAAGAAAACGAGCGAAGGGCAAGGACAGTCACGCAGACACGCCAGAGATGAAGAACTCGGAGTCGTTCTTGTCGGTGCTTGGCCGGGACGAGGAAGCAGACGGGGCAGCGAAGGTCCTCGGTGGTGCAAGAAGGAAACAGAGAGGAGGGAGAGGGAAAACGGCGGCGGACAGCGAGCGAGCGCTGCTCGCATGCGATAAGAAGCAGGAAGCGGTCAGCTGGGTGGTTGCTTGCGGTCGGAGAGCAGAAGAGGAAGACGTCCTGGCGGCGCTGGGGAATGGATAGGGGCTAGGGTTACAGGCTAAGATAGGAGGGGACTTTATAGCAAGGGGAAAGATGCTGCTCGTCCGTCCCATCCCTCAGGTGGCGACGTGGAGCTCTCGATGAAGCGCCGTACTAAGAAGAAAGTGACATGAACGATGGATGCTTTGCTGGGGAGTAAGCTGGGCTTCTGGCAGGCTGAATTGGAGTAAGAAGAACGTGGGCCACCGGGGTAGAAGGAAAATTATAGCTGATAAAGAATTTTCAGAAATTGGTAGAAAATTAGTAGATAGAAAAGTACAAAGAAAGAGAAGGGAAGCTTTGCAAAACAATTTTCATAAACTTGATTTATGGTCTCAAAATAGATCCAAAGGTTTGTAAATATTTTGGGTTTGTAAGTTTTTATTCAAATAAGAGAAGAAGAAGAGGGCTTAATATAAAACCATACGAGCAAAATAAAAATAGATTTTATTCTAAACAATTTGAGATTTGACAAAAACATGCAAGGTGATAGATGCATGATGTCAAGATGATGCGAAAAAGAAAATAACACGCAATTATCTAATTGGGCAATTTTCCGGGTCGTTACACACATGTTCTTTATCAAGTTTGAAAACTATGTTTGCAAAAAAAAAACTAAGAAAACAACTAAGTTAATGAAACACCTGGGTGGAAATTGGTAAGATGGATTTATGTTCAGTGGTTACACCGGAGCCATCTCTATGGCGGTCGTGTGTATCTCACTTGTGGACGGCCACCCAGGAACAAACAGATTGGAGACGTTCAAGTCATGAAGCTTCTAGTGCAACCACGAGTCATATGGGCTCTGTCTTGACTAACTAAGTTGCGAGAACTCAGCCAGACGGACAGAGGGTGGTAGTGATTTGTAGGATGGAACGCTTTCGGATTGGTCTGAGGGATTGCTTCTGGAAGGTCTCGTCTTAGTCTTCACTTGACCATTTGAGCAAAATGAGCATCATGGCAAAAGAGGTTGACTGAGTCTTGTGGGAAAAGTGCACCACCTCTGCAGAGGGTTAAAACTAAGTACTTAGCCGTGTCCCCGGTTACGGACAATTTTGAGCGACATGAATTTGAAGCTGTTCAAGGATCTCCTCATCCCAATTTCTTAAAACTAAAACTTGAAGGGACAACAAGGGATTTGTTGTGTGATCATAATTATGTGCACCTGGTGGATTCCTGTGTGTGCATAATTAACTAGGAGCACCTGGTGGATTCCAGTGTGTCCAATAGTGTTTTAAAAGAGAAATGAGATCTTTTGAAAAGTAGGATAAACAATTGTTTTCTGTAAGCTTAGCCCGAAGCTCCACTTAGCCAAATATTCATGTAAGTGTTAGGCTCCATTTGTGTCCACCAAAAGTGACATCTTGCCAATACAATTCAAGTGTATTGACCCTTTTGTGGCTGATACGTTTCATGTTGTAGGTTTTGACGATAAGAAAGGTACGATAGGGTTACGAGTCTATCCGCAGCATGTTCGCCTGTGGCACATGAAGAAGAAGGACTCCATGCTATTTATGTTTTCGTTGTAAACTCTGAAAGCTCTATGCTATGAGCATTGTAAAGTTTCTTTATGTAATTGCTGGATCATGTGATGTAATAAAATGACCTTTGTTTCTTGATATTACATCTTAAACTGTGTGTGCTAGCATTTGATCTAGGGACTAGCACTAAAAAGCATAGGGATCGTCATCTTTAAAAGGTGAGGTCACTACAGATGGTATCAGAGCAAAGTGTTGCCTTTAGGTTCGTGACCCTAGGATTGGACAATGACCCCTTAGAAATATAGGAGTTGCTTTTATTCCTAAGTTAAAAATTTACATACTCATTACCTCGTAAACTCTTAACATAGTCATTTTTATCTCTACTTCTCTTTATTTCAACTCAAAGACGAAGAGCTTCAACTTCAACACCTCAAAGGACTTCAAGATCCATCCACCCCTATCATCAAAGGAAGCAAATTGAAGGAGTCTAGAAGAAAAGTTCTAAGCACCAATAGTGCTAGGACTTAGAAATTCTTATGAAGGATCTTGATAGCAATAGGACCAACAAATTATTTAGCGAAGATGAACTACTTGCCCCACTCGGAGAGAAGGACCTCAAAGAAGAAAAAGAGGATACTACTGCAGTAAAGGAAACCAAGAAATTTTAGGTGGACCTCCATTTAAAACCTATGAAAGAATGACATCGTAATACGTTATGATCATATCAATTTGTGGTATGACCATACTATTTTATTTGTGGTTGAACCATGTTGCTTGATATGATGAATGCTTGTTGAATGTTTATTGATTGTACGGTGTTTGACTTGAAATCGTTGCTAACTGGTAGGAACATTCTTTAGAGTTTTTCCACTCTATTCTTCTCCATGTTAAAAACCTAAACCCTACCCAAAAACTTCAATAGATGCATCATCAAAACTAGAGCGGCCTCAACAACCCTCAGATGGACTTAGTGATGCAGAGGATGATAGAGACGCATACCCAGTTGACACAAGTGGTAACCCAAAATATGATCAGCAGCAAGAGCAATGAGTTACCTATAGGAGTGCAGCAACTGTTAGATGCACATACTCACATTGTGCAAATGGCGTCTCGAATCATGACTAACAACAACAACATATCACCAAGTGACCCCAGCAATGACAAGCCCGAAGAACATGTTGCGACAAGAAACCAAGCTTGCAAACTCTGTGGAGATATAGGACATACATCTAAGGATTGCAAGGAGCAATGCCATAATTGTGGAGGAGATCATTGTAATAAAGAATGCCGCCTATCGAAGGTTATGTGTCTTTTGTGTGAAGGAACAAATCACGTCCTCGCAGAATGTCATCTCAATGCTATGGTAGATAAAGTGAATCAACAAGTCAAGTAGAATATACATCACTCACTCGGGAAATCAGGTGCTGAATTCGAGCCTAAGAAGGAGAAACATTTTGTCACCGCCAAGAGAAACAACCCGAGAGGAAGACTACAAGCAACCAAAAATAACCGCAAGAAGGGAGAAAGGTTTCCCACAATCATAATGGAGTATGAGAAGCAAGAATTGGAAGATCTTCTAGCACTGGAGAAGCCAAAGAAGAAGAAAGGTATCAACCAAGTAAGAAAGGATCTCAGCCTTGTCACCTGTTACAAATGTGGCAACAAAGGACATTATGCTAATGAGTGTCCTGAGAAGTACTTCAGAGCGCCAACTGAAGGATGACACACTATAGTGGGATATGGTGACACATTGATGAGCAACCAACGTAGAAGATGTCGTAATGCAACTGCTGTCTTGGAATAAATTTCATGTAAGGAGTGAAATAAAAGACTATGTGGTGTGGGTAGTACTCTCATGATGTAATAGGTGGAATGAAAATCTTCATGTATCTTTTAAATCAATCTTTTATGCAAATCTCACTCTAGTAATGTTGTTATTGCCCATAAGATGAAGTTGTATGGAAAGCAAATTTCGCCAAGGAAAAGATCAATGAAGGGTTCTACTACTTGTGAGATAATATCATATAGGAATCCTATGCAAACCACTAGCTAAGGACCGATAGATTTGTTTTTTTAAAAAAAATTCTCAAAAGAAATTGAACATGGATTCAATATCCATAGAATCTTTGTCTAACTTGTGAGTTGACCAAGAGTTAGTGTACGAGATGTACTAAACTGATATACAAGGTAACGATTGGGTGCATTATGGATTGGCCCCCATGATGACTACTCAAATTGTTCGCTCTTGATATGAAGAATGGTAAATCTTGAGAGACATACCTACAAGAGAGACGACGTTGTTAAACCTGAACCCTAGGAGGATAAGGTAGTATACCCTCATAATAGGCAAGTGTTGCCAAACATAGGATTTCGGTGAGGATGAACCACAAGCTTATCGTTGAAGATAACTTGCAAGCCTATGAAGATCAAATAAGGATATGAAATAAAGCTATGAGACCACCCCAACTTGGTCTTTTGATTGACCCAAAGAGTGACTCTTCAGTGTCCAAAGTAGTTCAACAACTACCTTGATGAATAGAAGCTCTACAACGGAGGAAGCTATACTCAAAGCCATCCTGAGGAAGATTTGATGCTATAGTGTGAGAATAGACACCCACCTATTGGAAATGAAGGTAGAAGCTACATATGGTACAAAGGATGACCTAGTGCCAAGTCATATCCAAGATGTGCCTATCATGAACCCAAAACCTAGACTACCTACAAAGTTTTCTTTTAAGGGTGGTAGCCCACCTAGCATCCCAAACCCATCTTTCTTTCTAGCCCCTCCAAATCTCGGGACAAGATTTCTTTTAAGGGTGGTAGTCTATCACATCCCAAAATTTGGAATGTGAAAAATAAATAAAATAGGAACCATTTTTGTTATATTGATTGAAATTTCACAAGGAATTAAAACTTTTTGCTTTATTCAAAAGCTTTATTAGAAAACCATTTTAAACTTTCTATTATTACTTGAAGAACTCAATTGAGAAAATAAGATTTCAAAATACTATTGTGTTTTTAATTCAAATTCTATGCAAGCACCTTGCAAAGGAAAACATTTTACAAAATGATTTATATCAAATATAGTTGCAGTGCCAGAAGCATGTTTGAATTAAATTTCAAATACTATTTTTAATAAAGTTTATGCATTTTAAAAGGATTATTTTTCAAATCATTTTCTATTATGCAAATAAAGCCTTTTGGCCAATTTATAAAGTTTCCTTGAAATTTGGTTTTCATATGAAAAGTGTGTTTCTTACTGTCTTATAGTGTTGAATTGAATTTTAGAAAAATTTGCAAATTGGTTTGAATCAAATTGGACCAAATTTGAAAAGGATAAGAAAGAAATAAGGAACATAAATCAGAAAAACAGAAAAGAAGGAAAAAACATAGAAACGGGCCCGGGGAATGAATCAGCCCAGACCCAGTTTTAGGCCCATGGCCCATCAGAGGAATCCTGAACCGGTACCCCCTTTTACTCTTACCCCGGCTGATAGGTGGGCCCCACTGGTCAGGCCAGGTCATCATCTTCTACCTCCGGTGAAAATTTTGCGCGTGACCTCTGGCTGCAGTAACTCCGGCCACGCAATTAATCCGGCTGATTTCCTTCCTTTTTTGCTGCCCCTCTGCGCCTATAAGAAGGCCTCCACCTCCTTCCCCCCTTCCCCTCTTCTCCCCGATCAAGAGAAGCCACCAGGCCGACGGAATCCTTCGTCGGAATCCGCCGCATCTGCGGGCATCCCCGCACGAATTCAGCATCGTAGGTGAGGCCGAGTCCCTCTTTCTCCTCCTAACCTCCTTTCCTCTCTCTTGCGCACATGCTGATGCCTCCCATTCCTTCTAACTCCTAGTGTATCAATCAAACCGTCGACAACTGAAGCTTACCAACGCAGAGCTCCTCTGGCCGCTTCCCTGCCGCTCTCCTGGAAGCAATCGACCACGTCGATCATGCCATAAAGTTCGCCTCGCTCCCCTGCATCTCGTCCCGGTCTCCATTGCCACTGGGGACCATCGGAGCATCGCCGACGTCAAACCCCGAGCCGCTACCTCATCGGAGATTCGCCAGAACCCTAGCCCGAGGTGAGCCACCCCCTCCCCTCTCTCTTGTCCGTTGGATCCAGATCTGATGAGCAAGATTAGATCAGTTAAAAACGAATCGGTATCAGATCTGGGCCACTCATATTCTTTTAATCCAACAGCCACAGTTGCTGATCCAACCGAAGCGGTACCGGCCAGTCACGATGCGCCATGTGGCCAGCCCCTCGTTTAAATAGAAATCAATTTAGAAAATAAAACAGAAAGTTCCTGAAACTTTGAAAATCAATATCTTTTGTTCTGTTTGTCTAAAAATTGCAAATAATATACCCCTGAACTCCTAAAAATGTTTAGAACACGATTCTGAAATAAAATTTCACTTTCCAACTATTTCAAAATATTCAAATTTGAATATGAGAGTTTGAGTATTTTTGATATAGTTCAAATTCTATAAATTATTTTCAGATGATTCTTTTTGCAAATGGATCATATTGTTATCCTCTATCTATTAGAACCACTGCACAAATTAATTGGACCATTTATCTCAAGTATTCAAATTCAAATGAGGATTTGAGTATTTTCTCCCTAGATTTAATTCTACAAATATTTTAGGCACAATTCCTTTTGCAAAATTGAATATATTGATAATATGAAACCACCAGAACACTTGACACACATATCTTAGGTATTCAAAGTTCAACTCCATTAGTTCATCCTTTCTACAAGTTATAGATGTGTTATTTGAAGCACCTTCCAAATATCAAATCTCTAATTCCTATCATGCACTTTGTGCTATTTGTTTTTTTTCACTAAAACAAAAAAATGTGAAAAATCCTAAGACCTAATGACCACATCAAATCTACCATGACTTAGTAAAAATCTACCCTCTATCCTTGCCCAAGTGCAAACTATCAATCCCATCACATCCAAAATTCTTCTAAGTGTTTTTGACTACCCCATCCAACACTATGGCATAAAAGTTTTCCATATCAAGACCATGGAGAAGAAGTTGAAGAGAAGACAAGAAGATGAAGGAAGACAAGGAGTTGAAGTCAAAACAAGAAGAACAAGATCAAGAGCCAAGTCAAGGAGATGAAAGTGTTAGACCTCATGACTTAGAATTTATCCATCCAACTTCTCAACCTAAGCCTAAGTTTTTCTGGAACTAATTTTTCTAAGTGTTTGACACTTCTTAACAATTTAGAAAACCCCCCATCAATCTTTAAGTCCTGGACTTAGTCATTCTCTCCATCCATATCAAGCCAACTTCATGCCACAATCTTTTGTCCATATATCACTAAGACAAATCAAGACTAGGCTAAAAACAAATAAACACTTTTGTTATCTTGTTTGATTATGTTGCCTTGAATGGTGTGTTTATGTTGTGTTACTTTCTATCTTATAGTTGTACGGAGAGCCACGTGTGTTGATTAAGAGAAGTACAATCTTCAGAAATTTCTAAGGCAAGTGTCACTCTTGTTCATATAATTCCCAATGTTTTACTATGCATGTAGTGTTTCTTTTATTTTAAAGTATGCATGTGTAGATAGTTGTGCTTGCTATCTCCTATTTAGGATACCCCTGATTACCCTGTTAGAAGAAACACCGTAAGTGTAGATTGCTTAGTTGTGCTATAGAATTCGTGGTTGGGATTCCACATGTTCTTTATCAAGTTTGAAAACTATGTTTGCGAAAAAAAATAAGAAAACAACTAAGTTAATGAAACACCTGGGTGGAAATTGGTAAGATGGATTTATGTTCAGTGGTTACACCGGAGCCATCTCTATGGCGGTCGTGTGTATCTCACTTGTGGACGGCCACCCAGGAACAAAGAGATTGAAGACGTTCAAGTCATGAAGCTTCTAGTGCAACCACGAGTCATATGGGCTCTGTCTTGACTAACTAAGTTGCGAGAACTCAGCCAGACGGACAGAGGGTGGTAGTGATTTGTAGGATGGAACGCTTTCGGATTGGTCTGAGGGATTGCTTCTGGAAGGTCTCGTCTTAGTCTTCACTTGACCATTTGAGCAAAATGAGCATCATGGCAAAAGAGGTTGACTGAGTCTTGTGGGAAAAGTGCACCACCTCTGCAGAGGGTTAAAACTAAGTACTTAGCCGTGTCCCCGGTTACGGACAATTTTGAACGACATGAATTTGAAGCTGTTCAAGGATCTCCTCATCCCAATTTCTTAAAACTAAAACTTGAAGGGACAACAAGGGATTTGTTGTGTGATCATAATTATGTGCACCTGGTGGATTCCTGTGTGTGCATAATTAACTAGGAGCACCTGGTGGATTCCAGTGTGTCCAATAGTGTTTTAAAAGAGAAATGAGATCTTTTGAAAAGTAGGATAAACAATTGTTTTTTGCAAGCTTAGCCTGAAGCTCCACTTAGCCAAATATTCATGTAAGTGTTAGGCTCCATTTGTGTCCACCAAAAGTGACATCTTGCCAATACAATTCAAGTGTATTGACCCTTTTGTGGCTACAACATTTCATGTTGCAGGTTTTGACGATAAGAAAGGTACGACAGGGTTACGAGTCTATCCGTAGCATGTTTGCATGTGGCACATGAAGAAGAAGGACTCCATGCTATTTATGTTTTCATTGTAAACTCTAAAAGCTCTATGCTATGAGCATTGTAAAGTTTCTTTATGTAATTGCTGGATCATGTGATGTAATAAAATGACCTTTGTTTCTTGCCTTTACATCTTAAACTGTGTGTGCTAGTGTTTGATCCAGGGACTAGCACTAAAAAACACAAGGATCGTCATCTTTAAAAGGTGAGGTCACTACATGAGGTCGAGGAAGAAGAGATGGAAGAAGACAAAAGCTCACGCCCGAGCACCATGATGGCAAGCATTGGGGTGGTAACAAGTCATGACAAGTTCAAGAAGAGTGCTCGTATAAGAATCGGAGGGGGTGTTCCGCGCCACATCTTAGCCCCTCAGACCTCTCCATCAGGCAACAACCCTTTCCATACTCTAATACATGAACATCAGATTCAAAAGGTGCCTAGATCACGACTACCCTCTGGTTGGGATATAGATCGTTCTAACAATGAAGGTAAGAAAAGCTCCAAGAGTGAAGAAGGATGGGGAAATAACTCCAAAAGCTGGGATTCTCAGGCTGACGGGTTCATGAGCCGTATTGTGCACAATTCAGAGATGATTCGTAACCTCAGCTACAAGATTGATGACTTGAGAGATTTGATTGAGAAACTTATCAAGGACTCGCCATCACCACCGAAGGAGTAATTCATCATTGGTATTGGCATCCCCTTGGCTTATTCCAAGCTTGGGGGAGTGCCACGGTATCACATCATTATCTTTTACTCATTTACTTTTCAAGTAGAGTCATATCATGAATAGAGAAGTTATCTTATAGAATAGTTTGCAATGTGGAAGTATCCTCCTTAGTTGGTTATCTATGTATCCCTTGGTGTGAGTTGCGGTCATAAAATATTAATGAGAAGTTTTATCGTTTACTTTCCGCACACTTTATTTTAGTTTGCAATGTTTTTTATATGATTAGTCTTGTTGATTAGTATTGGTATCACTTTGGGAGCATGAGTAAATTTAATTGGTTTTGGCAAACTTAGCTTGGTCAGTAGCAACATTATCTTGAGATTTGAGTAGAAAAGAAGAAAGAAGTGCTTGTAGTTACATCACTTCAATTTTCCTTCATGATTGGCTTATAAGCAATGTTATTCTCAAAGTTAAAATCATTGTACTTTCAAGGAAGTTTGCATGATTGTTCTTATTATATGTTTGTTTGTTTGTTTCATGTAACTCTTATGCTTGCTACCCAGCCTTGCTAGCCAAAAACCTGTACTGAGAAGGAATACTTCTCGTGCATCCAACTCCCAAAAACCAAGTTACTTCCAAAGAGTCCACTATAACTTCCTATGCATGGTATTTCAAGCCATTCCAAGTAAATTTTCATGTGCTACCTTCAAAAAACCTTCAAATACTTCTCATTTTGTGCCACTGTTTTTAGCTCATGAGGACATAATGGATGGGTTTGTTATCTTCCATACTAAATTAAGTACCCCTCGACTAGGCAGCTTCATCTGCTCATCATTAATTTTGCAAGGGAGCTGGTCAGACCATTGTAATCTCAAAAAGAAAGGAAAGAAAAAGGCACTCCTCCATGGTTTGTGAAAGTTGGTGGGCACCCGATGGAATCGGTTAGCCATGGTTTGAGAAAGGAAAAGGTGGGGAGGAGTGCCAATATATAAAAGAGCACAATTGTGCCAATTAATCAACATCTTGGAACTGCTCTCACTTGTTTAGTATGGAAGATATCAAGAACTCTGTTGCTAGTCGTTGACAAAAGCAACCAACTCTCAAAAAAACTTTTACCTCTGTTTTACAAATGAAAAGCTCTAGCACATGTTTAATCCTTGCTTCCCTCTGCGAAGGGCCTGTCTTTTACTTTTATGTTGAGTCAACCTATTCCCTTCTATCTCAAATAAGCATTTGAGTTGTTATGATTCACTCATCCATAAGTTGATCTGTTTAATCATGTTTACTAACTTCTTTTGTTTAGTACAATGCTTTTATCTGAAGGAATATATCTTTGATAGCCTTCTATGATTGCAAAAAGTTTTTTTGTTGAGCATATGGTTTTTGCTATATTAGCTCTATTTTTAAAGGCTCCGTTCAAAAGCAAGTATAGTTTGTTCATTGTTCTCTGACCAAGAACTAAGGTTTGCCATCACCAATTATAGTTTACCTTCTGCATCTTTATTTGTGATTCCCTACTACTTATTGCAAGTCTACATCATATAACGGGAAGTTGCTGTCTATTATAATTTATGCCTTGGTAAATGTGATGCTTCTTGTCCGTATTTTGTTTATCGACACTTCACTCCATAAACCAGTGGTCATGTTTACCGAGTTTAGTTTTTGCTTGGGGACAAGCGAGGTCTAAGCTTGGGGGGGGGCTTGATACGTCCATTCTGCATCACTATTTTGTATCATAATTTACTATTATTCATTGATATATTTCATATTTAGAGATGATATTTATGTTGTTTCCTCTATTTTTACATGTTTGATGATCATTGGAGGATTTGCTGCAGGAGTCAGGATTCTGCTGGAAAAAGGACCATCAAGACACCATATTTCGAAAGATCAGGAAATTCCAGAAAAATACCAGGAAATTATATTTTGCCAGAAGACTGAAGAAGCCAGAAGGAGGAGGCGAGAGGGGCCACAGGGCAGCCTCACCACCAGGGGGCGTGGCCTAGCCCCTAGCCGCGCTGCCCTATGGTGAGGGCACCCTGGCCCACTACTGCCATCGCCCCTTCACATATTTCATCGTCCCCAAAAACCTAAGTCAAGGGGGATCAGAGATAGACACCGCCGCCTCTGCGGGGCGGAAAACACCAGAGAGAGAAAAGCTCTCCGGCAGGCAGAAATCTGCCGGGAAATTCCTTCCCGGAGAGGGGAGATCGTCGCCATCGTCATCCTCATCATGCTGGACTTCATCGGGATCATCATCACCATCATCCTCATCACCAGCACCTTCATCCCCACCATCACCACGCCATCCCGCTGTAACATCTTGAGTTGAATCTTGTCAAATTCTTAGGGGAAACTTTCCCGGTGTTGATTACTCTTGTGGTTGATGCTATTGAGTGGAACCACTGAATTAAGGTTTATGTTTAGATTGTTATTTACCATTACTTCACCTCTGATCATGATCCATATGATGTCGTGTGAGTAGTTCGTTTAGTTCTTGAGGACATGGGAGAAGTCAAGTTGTTAGTAGTGGAATTATGTTAAGTAATATTTAATGGTTTGATATTTATTTGTTGTGGTGCTATTTCACTAGTGGTGTCATGTGAACATCGACTACATGATACTTCACCATTTATGGGCCTAGTGAGATGCATTGTGTATTTGGCTACCAATTGTGGGGTTGCTGGAGTGACAGAAACCTAAACCTCCGTTGGGAAACCATTGCACCAGGGAGCGTAGGATCTTAGAGTTTAAGGCTGTAGTTAGATTTATCTTAATTACTTTCTTGTAGTTGCGGATGCTTGCAAGGGGTATAATCACAAGTGTGTATTTATCCTAGTAAGGGTAGTACGCTAGCACAGGTTCACCCCTATAACACTTACCAAACCAATAAAGATTATTTAGCGGCATGAAGCGAAAGCACTTGACAGAAACTCCCGTGTGTCCTCGAGAACGTTTGGTTATCATAAGTTACACAACCGGCTTGTCCTTTGCTCTAGAAAGGATTGGGCCACTTGCAACAATTATTATTACTATCTTTTATTTACTCATACTTTATTTACTTGCATTACCAAATACCCCTGAAAACCCGTTTGTTAGTATTTACAGTGAATCCTTGATCAAAACCACTTGTCAACACCTTCTGCTCCTCATTGGGTTCAACACTCTTATTTATCGAAAGTACTATGATACACCCCCTATACTTGTGGGTCATCACAAAACCAGTGAGATTGACAACCTCACTGTAAGTTGGGGCAAAGTAGTTTGGTTGTGTTGTGTGTAGGTTCCTCATTGCTGATGGCGCCGGTAGTGCGCCCTGCCAAAGTCAGCTAGCAGCAACCTTCAAAAGTGATTTCTTTTTCCTACTGGTCTATTAAACTTTGGTTTCATACTGAGGGAAAAGTTACTGCTGTGCTCATCATACCTTCCTCTTGGGGTTTCCCACGGGTCCTGTGAGACATCAAGACTGTTTTCTAGCGCCGTTGTCGGGGAGGAAGAGGATTTCTGCAAGGGGAGTCTCTCACTTCCAATCTCTTTACTTTGTTATTGTTTTGCTTAGCTTCTTTACTTTGTCTTGTTTGCTTCTTTTTTACAAAAAAAATAGTTCATACTATAGTTGTTAATTTTGTTGGTCTGTTATTGTGTTGCTTTTTACTTGCTTTATCATGCTTTCTATCAATGGTTGATTTCTTTGAAACTAGATCTTATTGGCAAGGTGGGTTCACGGAAACAACAAAATTATTATAAGGAACACCGCTTGTCACAAAAAGAGAAACACTTATGTGAAAAAATTAATAAATTGTATATCATTGCTAGAAACGTGTGCTCTACTTATAATGTTACTTATTGCTTTGATAAATCTTGTTGCTGTAGGAGGCATAAACACCTCCCTTTTCAATGTGAGTATAATGATAATGTTACCATATCTTCTTATGTTAAGGGAAATTATGACTTTTATGATGTGTGGAACAAATTGAAGAATTTATTGCTTGGAAGGGTGCATTCAAACTTGCTTATTTTCTTGAAAATATTGATGATGCACCTTATAAATATGAGGTTTATGATATACTTAAATTTTTGCTTTGATAATTACAAGGAAGAAAATGGCTATATTCTTAAATATCTTAATAGATGCTCTCCACCAACAGAAGAGACTAATGCCTTGCAGGAGCCTATGGAAGAAGAAATTGATGAAACTGGAAGCTCATTGGATGAAAAAGAGGAGGAGAGTGATGATCAAGAGGAGGAAGAATGGAGCATCTACCCATGTCTACCTCCCAATAAGAGTAGCTCTTTAACTAATACCTTATTTGATCGTCCTCCATGCTTACCAAAGGAGGATGAGTGTTATATTGATAATTGTGATGATCTAATTGATTCTTTTGAAATATCCCTTTTTGATGAAATTGATACTTGCTATATGATACATCTCCAACGTATCCATAATTTTTGATGCTCCATGCTTGTTTTTACACCATTTGCCTAATGTTTCATTACACTTTGTGGCACTTTTATGCATTTTCCGGAACTAACCTATTAACAAGTCGCCACAGTGCCAGTTCCCTGTTTTCTGCTATTTTTGTGTTTCAGAAAAGCTACACAGGAAATATTCTCGGAATTGGACGAAACCAAAGCCAGTCGCCCAGAAATTTACCGGAGCTTCCAGAGAACCGAAGAGGAGTTGGAGTGGGGCCACGAAGGGCCCTCACACCTGGGCGGCGCGGCCCAGGGCCTGGCTGCGCCCCCTATGTGTGAGACCACCTCGGTCCACTTCTGACGATGCCCCTTCACCTATAAAGACCCCCCGACGGGAAAAACCTAAGTACCCGATCAGTTTTCTAGAACACATCGCGATCCGCCGCCGCCATCGACCCGAAGATCGGGAGGGTCCAGAAGCTCTTTCCGGCACCCTGTCGGAGAGGGGAATCGCCACCGGAGGTCTTCTTCATCGCCATGCTTGCCTCCGGAGCAATGAGTGAGTAGTCTACCTTGGACTATGGGTCCATAGCAGTAGCTAGATGGTTGTCTTCTCCACCATGTGCTTCATGTTTAGATCTCATGAGCTGCCCTACATGATTGAGATCACCGTTATGTAATTCTACATGTTTGGTTTGTTGGGATCCGATGAATATTGGTGTTATGCTTGAGTTGAAGTACTGAAATTTATCTTTTGTTATCTCTATGTTGTTTATGATCTTGCATGCTCTCCGTTGTTAGTAGCTATCTTGGCCGAGTAGTTGCTAGTGACTCCAAGAGGGGGTATTTATGCTCGATAGTGGGTTCATGCCTCTATTTAATCTGGGGGAGTGACAGAATCCTCTAAGGTTGTAGATGTGCTATTGCTACTAGGGGGGAAACAACATTCATATGCTCGAGGGTATATGCTTTGTTTACATTACACACTTTGCTTAATGTAATTATCTATTGTTCGCAACTTAATACTCATGGGGTGTTCGGATGATATCCCCGTGAGTGGATTATTAGTCATAGATGCAGTTGGATGGCGGTCTATGTATTTTGTTGTAATGCCCAGAGTAAATCTTATAGTGATCCTCTCATCATATGCATGTTATCTTTATTCTATCAATTGCCCAACTGTAATTCGTTTACCCAGCTTGTATTATTTTATCTATGGAGAGACACCGCTCGTGAACTATGGACCCTGGTCCTATTTCCTTTATATTGCTATCACCTGTTTATTTTACTTGCACTGTTTACTTTACTCGCATACTATTATCACTTTCCACTCGATACGCTCATACCCTTTGTTTCAAGCAAACCGGTGAGATTGACAACCTCATCGTAAGTTGGGAACAAAGTATTTGGTTGTGTTGTGTGCAGGTTCCGCATTGCAGCTAGCAAAGCAAAGCTTGGACGAGGCGCCCTATAAATTGTCCTGAGCTGTCGTAAGCTAGCAAGCATTACCTTCAGTCGTTTGTCTCTCCTCTCCTGATCGATAAACCTTGGTTTCTTAACTGAGGGAAATCTTGCTGCTATATTCATCACACCTTCCTCTTGGGGTTCCCAACGGGCTGGTCATTTACCAGACATCAAGCAAGTTTTCTGGCGCCGTTGCCGGGGAACGAAGAAGAATAATCTCCCTCATCAACTGGGCGCTGTCAAGCAAAGTTTTCTGGCGCGTTGCCGGGGAGGAAGTAGAAGACTTCTGCGAGGGGAGTTTTCGCACGCACATCCTTTACTTTGTTATTTGTTTTGCTTTACTTTATTTTATTTTTTTACTTGCATCGTTTTATCAAAAACCCAAAAAAATTAGTATCATTGGTAGTTGTTATTTCTTTACTTTCAGTTCATTATGTTGTTCCCTAAGTATGTTTTGGAGGACCTCTTAGTAGGTAGTGGTTTGCTTGCTGTTTGATGTGGAAGCAAACTGTCCTTGTGCGTGGTGATGACCAGCCCGTTGGGAACCCCAAGAGGAAGGTATGATGAGTGTAGCGGCTAGTTTTCCCTCAGTTAAGAAACCAAGGTTTATCAATCAGGAGAAGAGAGACGGTGACGACTGAAGGTGTTTGTGGAACCTGCACACACACAAACAAATACTTTGTTCCCAACTTGCGATGAGGTTGTCAATCTCACCGGTTTGCTTGAAACAAAGGTTATGAGTGTATCGAGTGGAAAACAGTAGTAATATGCTAGTAAAGTAAACAGTGCGGGAAAAGTAAACAGGTGATTGCAATATGATTAAAATAGGACTGGGGTCCATAGTTCACTAGTGGTGTCTCTCCATAGATAAAATAACATGCTGGGTAAACAAATTACAGTTGGGCAATTGATAGAATAAAGATAACGTGATATGTCAAGAAGATCACTATGAGATTTACTCTGGGCATTACAACAAAATACATAGACCGCCATCCAACTGCATCTATGACTAATAATCCACCCTCGGGGATATCATCCGAACACCCCAAAAGTATAAAGTTGCGAACAACAGATAATTGCATTAAGCAAAGTGTGTAATGTAACAAAGCATATGCCCTTGAGCATATGAATGTTGTTTTCTCCCTAGTAGCAACAGCACATCTACCACCTTAGAGGTTTCTGTCACTCCCCCAGGTGAAATAGAGACATGAACCCACTATCGAGCATAAATACCCCCTCTTGGAGTCACTAGCAACTACTCGGCCAAGATAGCTACTAACAACAGAGAGCATGCAAGATCATAAACAACATAGAGATAACAAAAGATATAATTCAGTACAGCAACTTAATCATAAACACCAATATTCATCGGATCCCAACAAACCAACATCATAGTATTACATAACGGTGATCTCCATCATGTAGGGCAGCTCATGAGATCTAAACATGAAGCACATGGTGGAGAAGACAACCATCTAGCTACTGCTATGGACCCATAGTCCAAGGTAGACTACTCACTCATCGCTCCGGAGGCAAGCATGGCGATGAAGAAGACCTCCGGTGGCGATTCCCCTCTCCGGCAGGGTGCCGGGAAGAGCTTCTAGACCCTCCCGATCTTCGGGTCGACGGCGGCGGCGGATCGCGATGTATTCTGGAAAAATGATCGGGGACTTAGGTTTTTCTCGTCAGGGGGTATATATAGGCGAAAGGACGATGTTAGAGGGGGTCCCACGCCCCCTCACACGGGGCTGGCGCGGCCAGGGGGTGGCCGCGCCGCCCCTGTGTCTGGGGCCCACGTGGCCCCTCTCCGTCAGGTCTTCGGATGTTTGGGAGCTTCCCCGTGAAATATGACTTCAGGAACTTGTTTCGTCCAATTCCGAGAATATTTCCTGTGTATCACTTCTGAAACACAAAAGCAGCAGAAAACAGGAAACTGGCACTGTGGCACTTCGTTAATAGGTTAGTTCCGGAAAATGTATAAAAGTACCACTAAGTGTAACGAAACGATAGGCAAATGGTGTAAAAACAAGCATGGAGCATCAAAAATTATAGATACGTTTGAGACGTATCAAGCATCCCCAAGCTTAACTCCTGCTCGTCCTCGAGTAGGTAAGTGATAACAAAAGAATAATTTTTGAGGTGACATGCACCTACACAATCTTGATCATATATGCAAGCATTGGTGAGCTGGGATCAATAGAACTTAAAACATGGGCATGAAAGATATAATCATGACAATAAGAACTTAGCAACCATGTTGTAAACATGCAAATGAACACAAACAAAAGATCATGATAATGAAACAATGAAAGTCAAACGTGTGTTCAAATCATAAGGAAAAACATACAAATGGTTTTCAGCTTGTCCTTCAAAGAGAGCAAAACATAAATGCATAGGACACCTCAAAGTTTAAGAGGGCGACTAGATACAAATAATTTAAGAACAAGTGAAACCAACAATATGAGTCAATCAATGAACCTTGGGACAATGCATATCACACTAAGAATGACAACTATGCTCTCTTAATGGTGCATAAAGAAAGAAGGTGGTGACTCAACATAAAAGTAAAAGAAAGGCCATTCGCAGAGGGAAGCAGTGATTTAAACATGTGCTAGAGCTTTTCATTTGTAAAACAGAGATAAAACTTGATTTTGAGAGGTGGTTGTCTTTGTCAACGACTGGCAATGGGGTTCTTACTATCTTCCATACAAAAATAAAGCAACTTTTTGAGAGAGAGATTGGCACTTCGTGCTCTTTTTATAAAACTTGGCACTCCTCCCCACCTTTTCCTTTCACATACCATGGCTAACCGATTCCATCGGGTGCCCACCAACATTCACATTCTTTGGAGGAGTGCCTTTTTTCTTTCTTTTTCCTTTTTTTTCTTTTTTGGAATAAACAATATGGAAGATAGCAAATCCGACCACTACGTCCCCATGAGCTGAAAACAGTGTCACAAAACGAGAAGTATTTTGAAGGTTTTTGAAAGGTAGCACACGAAAATTTTACTTTGGAATGGCTTACAAATACCATGCATAGGAATTTATAGTGGACACAATGGAAAACTTGGCTTTTAGGAGTTGGATGCACGAGTAGAGCTCATACTCAGTACAAGGCGAGGGCTAGCAAAAGACTGGGAGCGACCAACTAAGAGAGCAGTAATGGCCATAATCATGCAAAGCGACAAAGCGACATTAAAAGAAGCTTATGATGGCATCAAAAGTCAAAAACTAAATGATCATGAAGGCTAATGTCGACTTTGGAAGAGTCTAACATGTGTGAGCATGCGCCAAGTCAACCCAAATAAAGCATCAAGGAGAAAACCAAAATAATGCTTCCATACAATAAAAACAACGCATGATTTTTTCAAAGGCTCATTAAGCAATCTCAGTTATTTGAGACAAGTCATGCTACAGCAAAACCACTAAGCATACTATCAAAAAGACATCAAGCATGACATGAAAAAGCCTAAGCCGCAGTCTACACAAGCTCCTTCTTGTACCACTATTTTGCACAAAGCTTTTTCTCTTTTCCAACACCATTTGAAATTTTTAAAGACACCTCTTTTGATGAAAACCAATAAAGTTCAGAGGCAAAAATACACCTTGATGAAAAGATATGACAAGATCTGAACGCAAATCAAGGCGAAAACGAAAACCAAAAGCAGTAGCAGAAAAAGTAGAATGCTCAATTAATAAGAGTGAAAACTAGAGCATTCTTTGCAAATGAAAACGAGTACATCTCCTCCAAAGGAAATTTGTTGGGGTCCAACCATTTATTGCAGCAAACAAACAAACTAAACAACCTAAGAAAACTAAAACAACTGACGCTCCAAGAAAAACACATAGTGCATGAAGCAATAAAAATATAGTGTTTTGAAAGGTGACCTGATTTTTGCCGATGAAGAAGGGGTGCCTCGGGGGCATCCCCAAGCTTTGACGCTTGTACTTCTTGGATATTTCTTGGGGTGATGCATGGGCATCCCCAAGCTTGAGCTTTTTTCCATTCTTCAACTCATCTCATCATTCTCCAATCCCTACACTTGAAAACTTCCTTCATACAAAACTAAACACAATTCTATTAGCAACATTAGTGCAAGCATAAAATATATTCAACCTCTTTTAGCTTCAGGTTTCAACCCAAAACCACCACATATAAAGTATATACTACTGTAGCAACTTCCACAAGAGTTCCATGATCAAAAAGAACTCAAAAGAAAGCGATAAAGTGGCAAAAACAAATATTGGCAGAAATCTGTCAAAACTGGACAGCTGATAATGGACGAATTTTTGAGGGATTTTACGTTGCTCAAATCAAAAAGTGTTCAACTAAGAAAAGTTTGGATATAACCTGGGGCATATTCACAAGAAATCGCAGGTCCAAAAGATAAACAGAGAATTTTCACGAATTTTTACGGTGCAGCACCGAAAACAGTTTCAGGACAGCAATAACCCCAAATCTTTACCTCACTCAAATTAGAGGCTTCTCTTGGCACAAAAACGAAATAAACAAGATAAGGAGCGGTCATTACAGTAGTAATGACTTCCAAGACTCAAATAAAAGAAAAATTACTGAAAAGTAAACAATGGGTTATCTCCCAAGAGTGCTTTTCTTTAACGCCTTTGAGCTAGGCGCAGAAAATTGCGAATCAAGTATTATCAAGTGATGAAGTGCTAGGGTCAGCACGTGCCTTACGTCTCCCTTTCTTACCTTTGCTCTTGACTCTAGGAAAGACATGGTTATTGCAAGGTGGAGTAGTAAATGTTATATTGCCTTTTCCCACATCGATAACGGCGCCAAGGAGCTTCAGAATGGATCTTCCAAGTGTGATTTGTCCTTTTCCTACACATTCAATAACAAGATAATCAGTAGATATCATTCTTCCTAGGATTTTTGTAAAGACTCCTTCAGCTATTCCAAGGGGAGATATGGTGGCATTATTAGTAAGAAAAATTTCTTCTCCTCCCTCAGAAAGCTTCCAAAGGCTCAAAGATTCATAAACATCCTTTGGCATGAGACAAAATTTAGACATAATATCACAACGAGCATGAAAAGTTTCACCACTAATGGTGATTTTTATTGTAGGATACCAACTCGAAGGCTCAGAATTTATAGGCACATAATCAAAATGCTGACGCAAAGTATTGTAGCAAGAATTCAAACTAGCAGTGTGAGTCTCAAGAGTATTAAGTCTATTAAAAATGCACATAAGAGAGGAATCAAAATAGGTTGGCATGCTATAAATTGTAATCAACTTTTTAATAATATTGAAGGCTTGATCTCCATCACAATGAAGGAAATCTCCTTCTGCAGTAGCATCTAAAGCATATCTATAACGAAGAGAAAGTCCAAAGTAAAAGCTACTAAGAAGTAAACTCAAAGTCATTTTAGGTTCAGTTTTTCCATGCCAATCATAAATTCTAGACCAAGCTTCTTTAAAGCTTTCCTCATCTTTCTGCTTAAAGGTAAAGATCATGTCTGCGGGGGACATAGTAGTAGCAACTAAACTAGACATGATAAACTAAGAGCAAAGAAATAACAACTACCAAGGATTCTAATTTTTTTGGGTTTTTGATATAAAAAGCAATGCAGATAAAATAAAATAAAGTAAAGCAAAACAAATAACAAAGTAAAGAATGTGTGTGCGAAGAACTCCCCTCGCAGAAGTCTTCTCTCTTCCCCGGCAACGGCGCCAGAAAAGTAGTTGCTTGCTGTTTGATGTGGAAGCAAACTGTCCTTGTGCGTGGTGATGACCAGCCCGTTGGGAACCCCAAGAGGAAGGTATGATGAGTGTAGCGGCTAGTTTTCCCTCAGTTAAGAAACCAAGGTTTATCGATCAGGAGAAGAGAGACGGTGACGACTGAAGGTGTTTGTGGAACCTGCACACACACAAACAAATACTTTGTTCCCAACTTGCGATGAGGTTGTCAATCTCACCGGTTTGCTTGAAACAAAGGTTATGAGTGTATCGAGTGGAAAACAGTAGTAATATGCTAGTAAAGTAAACAGTGCGGGAAAAGTAAACAGGTGATTGCAATATGATTAAAATAGGACTGGGGTCCACAGTTCACTAGTGGTGTCTCTCCATAGATAAAATAACATGCTGGGTAAACAAATTACAGTTGGGCAATTGATAGAATAAAGATAACGTGATATGTCAAGAAGATCACTATGAGATTTACTCTGGGCATTACAACAAAATACATAGACCGCCATCCAACTGCATCTATGACTAATAATCCACCCTCGGGGATATCATCCGAACACCCCAAAAGTATTAAGTTGCGAACAACAGATAATTGCATTAAGCAAAGTGTGTAATGTAAACAAAGCATATGCCCTTGAGCATATGAATGTTGTTTTCTCCCTAGTAGCAACAGCACATCTACCACCTTAGAGGTTTCTGTCACTCCCCCAGGTGAAATAGAGACATGAACCCACTATCGAGCATAAATACCCCCTCTTGGAGTCACTAGCAACTACTCGGCCAAGATAGCTACTAACAACGGAGAGCATGCAAGATCATAAACAACATAGAGATAACAAAAGATATAATTCAGTACAGCAACTTAATCATAAACACCAATATTCATCGGATCCCAACAAACCAACATCATAGTATTACATAACGGTGATCTCAATCATGTAGGGCAGCTCATGAGATCTAAACATGAAGCACATGGTGGAGAAGACAACCATCTAGCTACTGCTATGGACCCATAGTCCAAGGTAGACTACTCACTCATCGCTCCGGAGGCAAGCATGGCGATGAAGAAGACCTCCGGTGGCGATTCCCCTCTCCGGCAGGGTGCCGGGAAGAGCTTCTGGACCCTCCCGATCTTCGGGTCGACGGCGGCGGCGGATCGCGATGTATTCTGGAAAACTGATCGGGGACTTAGGTTTTTCTCGTCAGGGGGTATATATAGGCGAAAGGACGATGTCAGAGGGGGTCCCACGCCCCCTCACACGGGGCTGTCGCGGCCAGGGGGGTGGCCGCGCCGCCCCTGTGTCTGGGGCCCACGTGGCCCCTCTCCGTCAGGTCTTCGGATGTTTGGGAGCTTCCCCGTGAAATATGACTTCAGGAACTTGTTTCGTCCAATTCTGAGAATATTTCTTGTGTATCACTTCTGAAACACAAAAGCAGCAGAAAACAGGAAACTGGCACTGTGGCACTTCGTTAATAGGTTAGTTCCGGAAAATGTATAAAAGTACCACTAAGTGTAACGAAACGATAGGCAAATGGTGTAAAAACGAGCATGGAGCATCAAAAATTATAGATACGTTTGAGACGTATCATCAATTATTGGGAAAGATAACATTGAGGAGTTCTTTAATCATATTACTATGCATAAAGAAGTTGAGGAAAAGTCTTTGGTTCAGCTTGCTCCTAGTTATGAAGTTGCTTCTGCTTATTTAGTTCACATGTTGGAAGCTACGTTTGCTAGCCTTAATCCTTTTATGCAATACATGTTTCTTAAGCTTCATGAAATTGAAGATCCTGAGAAGAAAGCTTTTATCTTGGAAACCTTGCGCATAGAATTTAGAGATGTTGCCATTGAGGCTAGGAAAGTTTTTAAGAAATTTAATAAGCTTGGTTCACATGTAGCAGTTGTTGGTACACCCAATGAAGATTCTAGAATGCCAATACCTTGTGAACTTGTAGGAATTCATGATGCCTTGGAAAATAATTTTAGTTGGATTTGTCCTGAAAATCTTTTTGATGAAAATAGTGTACCAAGGCGTGACTACAAGGGGTACGCAAAACCTCATTTGGACAGAATTCATTTCTTTGTTCCTACAATGGATCTTAATGCATCACTTGATATTACTTGATTCACAATTTTCTGCGCCTAGCTCAAAGGCGTTAAAGAAAAGCACTCTTGGGAGATAACCCAATGTTTTTACATTCAGTTCTTTTTCTTTTATTTGAGTCTTGGAAGTTATTACTACTGTAATAACCTCTCCTTATCCTTTTTATTTCGTTTTTGTGTCAAGAGAAGCCTCTAATTTGAGTGAGGTAAGATTTGGGGATGTTGCTGTCCTGAAACTGTTTTTGGTGCTGCACCGTAAAAATTCGTGAAAATTCTCTGTACATATTTTCGACCTGCGATTTCTTGTGCATATGCCCCAGGTTATATCCAAACTTTCATTAGTTGTACACTTTTTTATTTGAGCAACAGAAAACCCCTCAAAAATTCAACCTTTGTCAGTTGTTCTGTTTTGACAGATTTCTGCCAATATTTGTGTTTGCCGCTTTATCGCTTTCTTTTTGTGTTCTTTTGATCACGGAACTTTTGGGGAAGTTGCTACAGTAGTATATGCTTTATATGTGGTGGTTTTGGGTTGAAACCTGAAGCAAAAAGGGTTGATTATATGTTATGCTTACACTAATGTTGCTAATAGATTTGTGTTTAGTTTTGTATGATGGAACTTTTCAAGTGTAGGGATCGGAGAGTGATGAGATGAGTTGAAGAACAGACAAAAGCTCAAGCTTGGGGATTCCCATGCATCACCCCAAGAAATATCCAAGAAGTACAAGCGTCAAAGCTTGGGGATGCCCCCAAGGCATCCCTTCTTCATCGGCAAAAATCAGGTCACCTTCCAAGACACTATATTTTTATTGCTTCATGCATTATGCATTTTTCTTGGACCGTCAGTTGTTTTTAGTTTTCAGTTTAGTTTAGTTTGATGCAATAAATGGTTGGACCCCAACAAATTTCTTTTAGAGAAGTTGCCTTGCTTTTGATTTGCCAAGAACACTCCGTTTTTCATTCTTACAATTTCAACGAGTGTTCTCTTTTTCTAGAACTGCGTTTAGCTTTCCATTTTTGCCTTGATTTGTGTTCAGATCTTGTTATATCTTTTCATCAAGGTGTATTTTTGCCTCTGATCTTTATTGGTTTTCATCAAAAGAGGTGTTTATAAAAAGTTTGAATGGTGTTGGAAAAGAGAAAAAGCTTTATGCAAAAAAGTGGTACAAGAAGGAGCTTGTGTAGACTGCGGCTTAGGCTTTTGCATGTCGTGCTTGATGTCTTTTTGATAGTATGCTTAGTGGTTTTGCTGTAGAATGACTTGTCTCAAATAACTGAGATTGCTTAATGAGCCTTTGAAAGAATCATGCGTTGTTTTTATCGTATGGAAGCATTATTTTGGTTTTCTCCTTGATGCTTTATTAGGGTTGACTTGGCGCATGCTCACACATGTTAGACTCTTACAAATTCGCCAATAGCCTCTATGATCATTTAGTTTTTGACTTTTGATGCCATCTTATGCTTCTTTTAATGTCGTTTTGTTGCTTTGCATGATTATGGCCGTTATTGCTCTCTTAGTTGGTCGCTCCCAGTCTTTTGCTAGCCCTCACCTTGTACTGAGTATGAGCTCTACTCGTGCATCCAACTCCTAAAAACCAAGTTTTCCAAAGTGTCCACCATACATACCTATTAGCAATTTGCTATTCCAAAGTACATTTGACTTATTTTTATCTACTCTTCAAATTAAACTCTTACCAGTGTTATGAGAAAATTGGTCAGTAAAGCTCTCACGAACCGGAAGGCACACTTTACTTTTTCTTGTTCTTAAAAATTTGACATTGTGGTCTCTTATGTTGAGTTGTTATGCTTCCAAGTTGTAATTTGGAGACTAGCCCAGCCATGCTGTAACATTCCAAAACTTAGGAATGTGAAAAGACTTTTGTAAAGTTTGGAATTGATTGAAAATTTGCAAGGAATTAAAACTTTTTGCTTTACTTATGCAATTAAGCCCTTTGGCTAAGTTATAGAGCTTTAATTGGAAATTAGTTTTGTTTATGAAAACATGTTTGTTATTGCTTTGAAATGTTATTTTTTATTTTAGAAAACTTTTGCAATTGGTTTGACCTTGTTTGATTTTGAAATGCAAAAGTTATGAAGGAAATAAGAAAACAGAAAATAAAAAGAAGAAAAAGAAACAGATCAAAAAAAAGAGAGAGAGAAGAACAGCCCAGCTGGGCCGAAACCCAGCCCACAGCCCAGCAAACTCAAAACCCGAATCGGTACACTCTCCCTCTCTCTCACCGCTGACAGGTGGGACCCACCTGTCAGGGTCGTCTTCAAGCTTGGTCCGGAAATCTCGCCGGAGACCGAGTCCCCCGCAGTAACTTCCCCCCCTCTTCAATACGCTTCAATACCTACTCGATTTGACCCTGCCCGTGGCTATAAAGAGCCCCTTTCTCCCTCTGCACTTTCCCTTTCCTCTCGTGCCCTAGGACGCCGCCAGGCTGCACGAATTGGTCGCTGGAGCTCCGTGATTCCGCCACTGGAACCCGACGACATCGCCACGGTAGTGAGTTTCCGCGCCCTCCTTCTAGTCCTAGACTCCTCCCCTCTTCCCTGTGAACCATCTGACACCCCGGTTTGAATCAATTTGCAGCAAACCAAGCCTCCCGGCGATCACCCGAGGCGCCCGCGTCTCCAGCCATCGCCCTCCTCCGCATCTGGAAGCAATCGAGGAACTTTACCACGCACCCGAGTCCGCCTCGCCCCTCTGCATCTTGTCGTGACATCGCCATCGTCTAGGAGTCGCTGAAACGCCACCGGCCTTCGTCTCCAGTGCGCAAGCTTGCCGCCGACGACCGGAAACCCTAATCCCCACGGTGAGCCCTCTCCTCTTTATCTTCTACCGTCAGATCTGGATCCAGAGGCTGAAAACAAATCACTTAACCGAAGAGGTATGGATCGATCTGGGCCGCTCAGATCTCTTAAAATCTGATGCTCCTCATTGCCTATCCACCCGAACCGGTATGCCCCAACCAAAAACAGACACGTGGCAGCCCCCGGTTTAAACAGAATTTCGATTTAGAATTTCAATCAGATTTAAGTCCAATCTTGTAAAATTCATAACTCTTTATCTGTAGATCCAAAAATCACAAAATTGGTACCGTTGGAAACCTTAGGACTTGTACAATCCAGTAGTACCATAAAATCTTATATTTTATGGGTTAATTTTGAATCTATTTTCGAATTGGGATCCAATCCCCGGTAGATTGTAAAATCTATATCTTTAGATCTGTTTGTCCAAAAATTTCAATTGAAATCTCTATGAACTCCTAAGATTGTTTAGAACATCTTTCTGTAGGAAAAAGTAACTTCTAAACTATTTCAAAATATTCAAATTTGAATATGAGAGTTTGAGTATTTTTGATATAGTTCAAAATCTACAAATCCTTTTTGATTGATTCTTTTTGCAATAGGGTCCTATTGTTATCCTCTATCCAGTAGAACCACTGTAGGGTTTGTTTAAACAACTTTGTAAAGTATTCAAGTTCGAATTGGTAATTTGAGTACCTTCCTAGATTTAATCCTACATCTTTTCTAGGCATAAATTCCTTTTGTAAAAATTGATTAGCTTGATATTAGGAAATCACCGGAGTAACCCCTCACATCTTTTCACACTTTTCCTAGATCAACCCCACCATTTCATCTTTTGCATAAAGTGTGTTACACTTAGCAAATATCATTTTTCCTATCGTGCACTTTTTGTGCTATTTGTTCTGTTTCACTAAACCAAAGAGGTGTGAAAAACACTAAGTCTTAACGAATCCTTGATGTCTACCATGACTTAGTGAAAACTACCAACACCCTCTCTTACCCAAATTCTTCTAAATATTTTGACTACCTCTCCAACACGGTGGCAATGATGTCTTCCATACCAAGACCATGAAGAGCAAGTTGGAAAAAGAGGCAAGAGACAAAGTCAAATGAGAAGGCCAAGACCAATGAGCCAAGTCAAGAAGATAGAAGAGATGGATCTCAAGACTTAGAATTTTTATCCACCCACCTACTCCAACCAAATCTATAAAACTCTTTGAGGCTACTTTCTACTAAGTATTGACAACTATCTATAAGGCTATCATCAATCCTTAGCCAATGATCTCCATCCCTAGCATACCAACTCCATGTTCAATCTTTTGCCCAAATATCACTAAGACCAATCAAGACTAAGTCAAAACGAATGAACACGTTTATTGTCTTGTTTGATTTGTTGTTTGTATGGTATGTTTATGTTGTGTTCCTTTTCTACTTTATAGTTGTACGGAGAGCTACGTGTGTTAACAGAAGTACAATCTTCAGAAGTTTACTAAGGCAAGTGTCATCATCTCCCTGTCCTATACAAGTATTTTTTGTCACTTGTAGCATTGTAGTAGAAGATGCATGTGTAGGTGTTACCATAGCTTATGTCTTAGTAGCGTTGTTTCTTTGTTAAGTCTTTTGACTAGCTGTTGCATTGTCTACTAGAACTGTTGCTGCTATAGGTTGCTTTACACTTGTTTTGGAAGAAGGGGATATCACATGTTTTGACTAAGTGTCGAAAAACCTTGTTTTTCCAAAAACTAAGAAAAACAACTAAGCTCTAACGAATCACCTGGGTGGAAATGGCTGGAAAGGGATATGTTGAGTGGTTACACCGGGGCATTACCGTGTGTATCGCACTTGTGGACGGCCACCCAGGAACAAAGAGATTTGAGACGTTCAATGTCGTGAAGCTTCCAGTGCAACCACAAGACAATATGGGCTCTGTCTTGGTTAAGTAAGTTGCAGGAACTCAAGCCAGGCGGACAGTGGGTGGACTACGGGAACGCGTCCGTTTGGTCTGAGGAAATGTTTCTGAAAGGCCTCGTCTTAGTTTTCACTTGGTCGTTAGAGGCAAAATGAGTCTCATGGCAAAATAGGTTAACTAAGTCCTGTGGGAAAAGTGCACAACCTCTGCAGAGTGTTAGAACTAAGTACTTAGCCGTGTCCCCGGTTACGGACAATTTTGAGCGACATGACCTCGAAACCGTTCAAGGATCTCATCATGCCAATTTCTTAAAGCTAAAACTTGTGGTTTGAACCGGGAATATGGATGGGTGTCCATATGTAGTACTTAAAGTTTTGACCTTGATGTAAGTGTCTATCGACCAGAGTGTCCCGTACGATAACTACGGCCTGTTACCACAGGGATAGCTCACCCAAGTCAAGTCGTTAGGTGTCTGTCGACCAGAGTGTCCCGTACGATAACTACGGCCTGTTATCACAGGGATAGATCACCCAAGTCTAGTTAGTCTGTTAAAGGTTTTGCTCAAGGAGTGATAGAATAAGTTTTGCTTAGTGCAATAGGTTGCAGATCCACCTAGCCAGATATTCATGTAGGTGTTAGGTTTCCATTGGTGTCCATCAAATAATGACAACTTGCCAATACAATTCAAGTGTATTGACCCTTTGTGGCTGCAACGTTTCATGTTGCAGGTTTTGACGTTAAGAAAGGTACGACAAGGTTACGAGTCTATCCGCAACATGTTCGCCTGTGGCACATGAAGAAGAAGGACTCCATGCTAGATTCGTTTTCCGCTGTAATTTCTGAAAGCTCTATGTTATGAGCATTGTAAAGTTCTCATTTGTAATTGAAGGATCATGCGATGTAATAAAATGACCTTTGTTTCTTGATATTTCATCTAGTACTGTGTGTGCTGGTAAGTGATCCTGGACTAGCACAAAATAAAGCACAGGTACGCCACAAGATGGTATCAGAGCATTGTGTTGCCCTTAGGATCGTAACCCCTAGGATTGGACAAAGACCCCTTAGAAAATAGGACTTACTCTTATTTCTAAGTTAAAAACTTTACATACTTATCCCCTCGTAACTCTTACCTAGTCCTCCACTTTTACCTTCCTTTGCTTCAAATCAAAAACGAAGAAGTTCAGCACCACAAGGAATTCCAAGATTTTCCCGAAGAAGTCCAAAGGAAGAAAGATCAAGCTTCAATAGTTCTAGGACTTAGAAAGTCTTATGGAGAATCATGGTAGCAGATGGGACCAACGAACTACCTTGCAAACCAAGAGCTACTAGTTCCACTCAGAGGAAATTCCAAGAATCTAAGCATAGAAAATACCCTAGGATTTAAAATTCTGCCCAAGTTTTATCTTCTAGTTGAGCTACTAACTCACTACTCATTGCTTTGGAAATTCTTTTAGATGGCCAGCATCCCCGAAGCTGTCAAGAAGGGACCCGTGATGACCATGACCCTGAAGTGTGACATTGAGTTTCCCAAGGCACTGAAGAACCTCATGATAAGCCTGGGAATGAAAGGAGAAGCTGTCTACAAGGGATTTCCCGTGATTGATGAAGATCAAGAGTATTGGTGGGTGCAACTCCACCTATACGAGAACCAAGATGACGATCACAAGAAGATGGGACGCTGGATGTTTACCAACTCCGAGATGTATCCGTCATTCTTTGACTCTGCAAGATGTGCTGCTTGGAGAGCCATAACAGAACTTGGAGAAAGACTCAGGTGAAGACTTCATAACACTCAGAAGGACCTCAAGGAAGAAAAAGAGGATACTACTGAACTGATGGAAGTCATAAATCAACTCCAAGATGACAAGGCAGAACTTGCTCACGAGCTTAGTGTTCAAAAGGACCTCAACATCGCCAAGGATAACCAGATTGCAACTCTGAAGGAGAAGATAGGTCTAGAAGAATGGTGAAACCTGAAAAGGAACCAAGAAGTTTAGATGGACCTCCACTTAAGATTTTACGATGAAGCGACGTTGTTGTAATAAAAAAAATGTATGATCATACCGACCTGTGGAATGATCGTACCCTAGTTATATTGTTAAGACTTGAATGTTTAATGAGTTGCATGCTTATTGATTGTATGATGGTTGTGTGATGCTTGCCTTGAATGTGTTGCTAACTGGTAGGAATTTTCCTTAGAAGTTCTCTACTCTACTCCATGTTGAAAACCTAAACCCTACCCGCAAATTTTAAACAGATGCACCGCCAAAACCAGAGCAGCCCCAACAACTCTCAGATGGACCCAGGAATGCAAAAGTTGATAGAGACGCATACCCAGTTGACTCAAGTGGTAACCCAAGCTATGATCAATGGCAATGAGCTACCCCCAGGAGTGCAGCAGCTGCTTGATGCACATACTCACATCGTGCAAATGGCGTCTCATATCATGGCCAACAACAACAAATCACCAAGTGACCCTAGCCCCGCCAAGCCCGAAGGACACGATGAGACAAGGAACCTAGCTTGCAAACACTGTGGAGATATAGGACATACGTCCAAGGACTGCAAGGAGCAATGCCCTAGCTGCGGGAAGGAGCGTTGCAATGGGACCTGTCACTTGTCAAAGGTTACGTGCGTTTTGTGTGAAGGAACAAATCACGTCCTCGCAGACTGCCATCTCAATGCCATAGTGGATAAAATGAACCAGCAAGTCAAGCAGAAGATACATCCCTCGCTAGGGACAGCCAGTGCTGAATTTGAGCCCAAGGGATCAGAGTATTGTGCCACCACCCAGAGAAACAACCCTAGGGTAAGACTACAAAATAACTACAGGAAGAGAGGAAGATTTCCTACAGTAGTAGTGGAGTATGAGAAGCAAGAATTAGAAGATCTTCTGGCCATGGAGAAGCCAAAGAAAAAGAAAGATATCAGCCAAGTAGAGTGTCGGGAATGTAAAAGATTAGGACACTACGCATGGAACTGCCCGAATAAGAAGAAACGCAAGGAGAGTGAAAACAGAGATCATATGAGCAATGGACAACAAAAGAAGGATTGTGCTCAGGAGAATTGCTTTCACTGCAGCGAATCCGGACATTCTACTAACTTTTGTCCAGAAAAGCTTAGAGGAAGAGACATCAGCCTTGTCACTTGTTTCAAGTGTGGAGTCAAAGGATATTATGCAAATACTTGCCCAAAAAGAAACTCAGAGCGCCAAGAACAACTGAAGGATGACACAGTAGTGGATACAGTGACACAAGGATGATCTATCAAACGCCGGAGGAGTCAAATGCAACTACTGCCTTGTAGCACTTGTCGTGTAACGAGTGTAATAAAAGACTTTGTGAAATGGACAGTACTCTTTTAGTGTAACCGGTAGAATGAATCCTCCTGTATCGTTCAAAATAATCTCTAAATGCAGTTTTCGCTCTAGTTTTATCCTACCCGTGTTATGGAATTGTTTTTGTCAAGAAAAATCAATGAATGATTTTATCACGCAAACCACTAACTAAGTTTTTTTTGAACGGCCTCTTCTTTTAAAACAAAAGCGTTGCTCGGTGGACTTGAAGACAAAGACTGTTCAGCTTTAATGACTGCCCGATCAGTTCATCTTCCCGACTTTTCGTTTCAACTCCCCATAGCCTGTTCGACTACCTTCCTGAGCCTATAAAAGGATGCTACTTTTCTCCAGAAAGCCACCACCGAGAACAGCCACCACCACCTATGAGAGTGCCACCTATTTCCGAAGCTTTTCGCCACCGAAGTCTACCCCATCCCGAACTGCGACGTCATGAAGCAGCTTCCCGAACCCTCGAAACTACCTTCTTGCCCATGAGAGCTTCGTTAGATTCCGCTTTCCCGCAAAGGAGTTCACCTTCAAGATATGATCAAGATGTTCAGCGCCCTTCGACAACTATGAAGACGGTTGCTAAAGGAATTCTTAAGGACCATCTGGTACCAGTGGCAAGCAGCCTGACTTGCTCCGGTAACTTGAATGGGTTCAACAATGCTGGTTATAAGGTAACCTTCCGTTCCTTAAAGATGCCAGTGCCTCTTACAGAGTCCACCTTGGTTACCCCTATGAAGTGCTTGAGAAGACCGCAGAGAGATGCCATCCTAACTCATTGGGATGTGTGGTCTCATCATGTTCGTGGAGCAAGCATGCAGCACTTGGCACCGAGTTATCCTCTGAGATTCTGCAATGAAAATCAGCTAAAAGGCAACAAGGAGTATGGTGATGGCCTGTATGATATCTTGGTCCTGATGAGGACTGACCAAGAAAAGGCTAGATACACATTCTTGGAAGAGGAGACAACTCAGCTTGATCCTCTGATTGAACCAAAGAGTGACTCCTCAGTGTCAAAAGTAGTTCAACAACTACCCTGCTGGAGAATAGTCACCCACCTATTGTATGAAGGTGTGGACTACCTTGTTGAAGACAACGCGATGGATGATATCTGCCTATCACCAGAATTGGATGGAACCTTGGTGTGCCCACTTTTGGACACAGCCGAGAGCGTCAGAAGATTCTGATGAGGATAATCCAAGGAAAAGGCCCAACGGTGAATTCAAGCTGGGAACAAAATGCAAGTACCTGAGGAAGCATCAAGATACCGCCAAGGAAGATTTCTTTTAAGGGTGGTAGCCACCTAGATTTCCATACCTATATTTTCTTTCTAGCATCTCCCAAATCTCGGGACGAGATTTCTTTTAAGGGTGGTAGTTTGTAACATTCCAAAACTTAGGAATGTGAAAAGACTTTTGTAAAGTTTGGAATTGATTGAAAATTTGCAAGGAATTAAAACTTTTTGCTTTACTTATGCAATTAAGCCCTTTGGCTAAGTTATAGAGCTTTAATTGGAAATTAGTTTTGTTTATGAAAACATGTTTGTTATTGCTTTGAAATGTTATTTTTGATTTTAGAAAACTTTTGCAATTGGTTTGACCTTGTTTGATTTTGAAATGCAAAAGTTATGAAGGAAATAAGAAAACAGAAAATAAAAAGAAGAAAAAGAAACAGATCAAAAAAAAGAGAGAGAGAGAAGAACAGCCCACCTGGGCCGAAACCCAGCCCACAGCCCAGCAAACTCAAAACCCGAATCGGTACACTCTCCCTCTCTCTCACCGCTGACAGGTGGGACCCACCTGTCAGGGTCGTCTTCAAGCTTGGTCCGGAAATCTCGCCGGAGACCGAGTCCCCCGCAGTAACTTCCCCCCCCTCTTCAATACGCTTCAATACCTACTCGATTTGACCCTGCCCGCGGCTATAAAGAGCCCCTTTCTCCCTCTGCACTTTCCCTCTCCTCTCGTGCCCTAGGACGCCGCCAGGCTGCACGAATTGGTCGCCGGAGCTCCGTGATTCCGCCACTGGAACCCGACGACATCGCCACGGTAGTGAGTTTCCGCGCCCTCCTTCTAGTCCTAGACTCCTCCCCTCTTCCCTGTGAACCATCTGACACCCCGGTTTGAATCAATTTGCAGCAAACCAAGCCTCCCGGCGATCACCCGAGGCGCCCGCGTCTCCAGCCATCGCCCTCCTCCGCATCTGGAAGCAATCGAGGAACTTTACCACGCACCCGAGTCCGCCTCGCCCCTCTGCATCTTGTCGTGACATCGCCGTCGTCCAGGAGTCGCTGAAACGCCACCGGCCTTCGTCTCCAGTGCGCAAGCTCGCCGCCGACGACCGGAAACCCTAATCCCCACGGTGAGCCCTCTCCTCTTTATCTTCTACCGTCAGATCTGGATCCAGAGGCTGAAAACAAATCACTTAACCGAAGAGGTATGGATCGATCTGGGCCGCTCGGATCTCTTAAAATCCGATGCTCCTCATTGCCTATCCACCCGAACCGGTATGCCCCAACCAAAAACAGACACGTGGCAGCCCCCGGTTTAAACAGAATTTCGATTTAGAATTTCAATCAGATTTAAGTCCAATCTTGTAAAATTCATAACTCTTTATCTGTAGATCCAAAAATCACAAAATTGGTACCGTTGGAAACCTTAGGACTTGTACAATCCAGTAGTACCATAAAATCTTATATTTTATGGGTTAATTTTGAATCTATTTTCGAATTGGGATCCAATCCCCGGTAGATTGTAAAATCTATATCTTTAGATCTGTTTGTCCAAAAATTTCAATTGAAATCTCTATGAACTCCTAAGATTGTTTAGAACATCTTTCTGTAGGAAAAAGTAACTTCTAAACTATTTCAAAATATTCAAATTTGAATATGAGAGTTTGAGTATTTTTGATATAGTTCAAAATCTACAAATCCTTTTTGATTGATTCTTTTTGCAATAGGGTCCTATTGTTATCCTCTATCCAGTAGAACCACTGTAGGGTTTGTTTAAACAACTTTGTAAAGTATTCAAGTTCGAATTGGTAATTTGAGTACCTTCCTAGATTTAATCCTACATCTTTTCTAGGCATAAATTCCTTTTGTAAAAATTGATTAGCTTGATATTAGGAAATCACCGGAGTAACCCCTCACATCTTTTCACACTTTTCCTAGATCAACCCCACCATTTCATCTTTTGCATAAAGTGTGTTACACTTAGCAAATATCATTTTTCCTATCGTGCACTTTTTGTGCTATTTGTTCTGTTTCACTAAACCAAAGAGGTGTGAAAAACACTAAGTCTTAACGAATCCTTGATGTCTACCATGACTTAGTGAAAACTACCAACACCCTCTCTTACCCAAATTCTTCTAAATATTTTGACTACCTCTCCAACACGGTGGCAATGATGTCTTCCATACCAAGACCATGAAGAGCAAGTTGGAAAAAGAGGCAAGAGACAAAGTCAAATGAGAAGGCCAAGACCAATGAGCCAAGTCAAGAAGATAGAAGAGATGGATCTCAAGACTTAGAATTTTTATCCACCCACCTACTCCAACCAAATCTATAAAACTCTTTGAGGCTACTTTCTACTAAGTATTGACAACTATCTATAAGGCTATCATCAATCCTTAGCCAATGATCTCCATCCCTAGCATACCAACTCCATGTTCAATCTTTTGCCCAAATATCACTAAGACCAATCAAGACTAAGTCAAAACGAATGAACACGTTTATTGTCTTGTTTGATTTGTTGTTTGTACGGTATGTTTATGTTGTGTTCCTTTTCTACTTTATAGTTGTACGGAGAGCTACGTGTGTTAACAGAAGTACAATCTTCAGAAGTTTACTAAGGCAAGTGTCATCATCTCCCTGTCCTATACAAGTATTTTTTGTCACTTGTAGCATTGTAGTAGAAGATGCATGTGTAGGTGTTACCATAGCTTATGTCTTAGTAGCGTTGTTTCTTTGTTAAGTCTTTTGACTAGCTGTTGCATTGTCTACTAGAACTGCTGCTGCTATAGGTTGCTTTACACTTGTTTTGGAAGAAGGGGATATCACATGTTTTGACTAAGTGTCGAAAAACCTTGTTTTTCCAAAAACTAAGAAAAACAACTAAGCTCTAACGAATCACCTGGGTGGAAATGGCTGGAAAGGGATATGTTGAGTGGTTACACCGGGGCATTACCGTGTGTATCGCACTTGTGGACGGCCACCCAGGAACAAAGAGATTTGAGACGTTCAATGTCGTGAAGCTTCCAGTGCAACCACAAGACAATATGGGCTCTATCTTGGTTAAGTAAGCTGCAGGAACTCAAGCCAGGCGGACAGTGGGTGGACTACGGGAACGCGTCCGTTTGGTCTGAGGAAATGTTTCTGAAAGGCCTTGTCTTAGTTTTCACTTGGTCATTAGAGGCAAAATGAGTCTCACGGCAAAATAGGTTAACTAAGTCCTGTGGGAAAAGTGCACAACCTCTGCAGAGTGTTAGAACTAAGTACTTAGCCGTGTCCCCGGTTACGGACAATTTTGAGCGACATGACCTCGAAACCGTTCAAGGATCTCATCATGCCAATTTCTTAAAGCTAAAACTTGTGGTTTGAACCGGGAATATGGATGGGTGTCCATATGTAGTACTTAAAGTTTTGACCTTGATGTAAGTGTCTATCGACCAGAGTGTCCCATACGATAACTACGGCCTGTTACCACAGGGATAGCTCACCCAAGTCAAGTCGTTAGGTGTCTGTCGACCAGAGTGTCCCATACGATAACTACGGCCTGTTATCACAGGGATAGATCACCCAAGTCTAGTTAGTCTGTTAAAGGTTTTGCTCAAGGAGTGATAGAATAAGTTTTGCTTAGTGCAATAGGTTGCAGATCCACCTAGCCAGATATTCATGTAGGTGTTAGGTTTCCATTGGTGTCCATCAAATAATGACAACTTGCCAATACAATTCAAGTGTATTGACCCTTTGTGGCTGCAACGTTTCATGTTGCAGGTTTTGACGTTAAGAAAGGTACGACAAGGTTACGAGTCTATCCGCAACATGTTCGCCTGTGGCACATGAAGAAGAAGGACTCCATGCTAGATTCGTTTTCCGTTGTAATTTCTGAAAGCTCTATGTTATGAGCATTGTAAAGTTCTCATTTGTAATTGAAGGATCATGCGATGTAATAAAATGACCTTTGTTTCTTGATATTTCATCTAGTACTGTGTGTGCTGGTAAGTGATCCTGGACTAGCACAAAATAAAGCACAGGTACGCCACACATGCTGTCACGGGGCAAGCTTTCAACATTGCACTTCTTATTTGAATTGATATCATGATCTTTTGTTTATGGATGCCCGCGGTGTGAAATGAATTGGGAATCTTGCGGGGATCATGGAGTTTGTATATGTGTTAGGGAAACGCCTGGGCCGCTAATCTAAGCCATGCATAATTCATGGTGGAAATTTGCAGCATACCCATAGTGGACATTCGATGATGCATCTCAAAATAAAAAGCTAAACAAATGGTAAATAAAAGACATGTCGGGGTGTTCATTGTCTGCTTGTCCTGTCATTTTGATGTGGGCTTGTTCCATGTCATCGGGCACGGAGGTACCCCATTGGCAGTTCTCGATGATACGTGTATACTTACAATGACAAGAGCCTTGCTTGGGACTCTAAGTAAAGTAGCATGAGGTTTGGGTACTCGTATTCACGGGACATGAGGTTTTCAACTTATGATTTGTCAAGCTTATGCAGCGTAAGTGTTCTCACATTGACTTTAACCATTCAAGATGCTTATGATGGGGGCAATGAGAGCTCAAAGCCGGTAAGTACCATAATTTTTAAAGGTTATAAAACTTGCAATCACTGCTTCCCTTCGCGAAGGGCCTTTCTTTTACTTTTATGTTGAGTCACCACCTTCTATCTTTATGCACCATTAAGGGAGCATAGTTGTCATTCTTAGTATAATGTGCATTGTCCCAAAGTTTTCATTGATTGATTCATATTGTTGGTTTCACTTGTTCTCAAATTATTTGTATCTAGTCGCCCTCTTAAACTTGAAGGTGTCCTATGCATTTATGTTTTGCTCTCTATTAAGGACAAGCTGAAAACCATTTGTATGTTTTTCCTTATGATTTGAACACACGTTTGACTTTCATTGTTTTATTTTCATGATCTTTTGTTTGTGTTCATTTTCATGTTTATAACATGGTTGCTAAGTTTTTTCTATCAAGACTATGTCTTTCATGCCCATGTTTTAAGTTCTTTTGATCCCAGCGCACAACGCTTACATATATGATCAAGATTGTTTAGGTGCATGTCACCTCAAAAATTATTTCTTTTGTTATCACTTACCTACTCGAGGACGAGCAGGAGTTAAGCTTGGGGATGCTGATACGTCTCCAACGTATCCATAATTTTTGATGCTCCATGCTTGTTTTTACACCATTTGCCTAATGTTTCGTTACACTTTGTGGCACTTTTATGCATTTTTCGGAACTAACCTATTAACAAGTCGCCACAGTGCCAGTTCCCTATTTTCTGCTATTTTTGTGTTTCAGAAAAGCTACACAGGAAATATTCTCAAAATTGGACGAAACAAAAGCCAGTCGCCCAAAAATTTACCGGAGCTTCCAGAGAACCGAAGAGGAGTTGGAGTGGGGCCACGAGGGGCCCTCACACCAGGGCGGCGCAGCCCAGGGCCTGGCCGCGCCCCCTATATGTGAGACCACCTCGGTCCACTTCTGACGATGCCCCTTCGCCTATAAAGACCCCCGATGGGAAAAACCTAAGTACCCAATCAGTTTTCTAGAACACATCGCGATCCACCGCCACCATCGACCTGAAGATCGGGAGGGTCCAGAAGCTCTTCCCGGCACCCTACCAGAGAGGGGAATCGCCACCGGAGGTCTTCTTCATCGCCATGCTTGCCTCCGGAGCGATGAGTGAGTAGTCTACCTTGGACTATGGGTCCATAGCAGCAGCTAGATGGTTGTCTTCTCCACCATGTGCTTCATGTTTAGATCACATGAGCTGCCCTACATGATTGAGATCACCGTTATGTAATTCTACATGTTTGGTTTGTTGGGATCCGATGAATATTGGTGTTATGCTTGAGTTGAAGTACTGAAATTTATCTTTTGTTATCTCTATATTGTTTATGATCTTGCATGCTCTCCGTTGTTAGTAGCTATCTTGGCCGAGTAGTTGCTGGTGACTCCAAGAGGGGGTATTTATGCTCGATAGTGGGTTCATGCCTCTATTTAATCTGGGGGAGTGACAGAATCCTCTAAGGTTGTAGATGTGCTGTTGCTACTAGGGGGAAAACAACATTCATATGCTCGAGGGTATATGCTTTGTTTACATTACACACTTTGCTTAATGCAATTATCTGTTGTTCGCAACTTAATACTCATGGGGTGTTCGGATGATATCCCCGTGAGTGGATTATTAGTCATAGATGCAGTTGGATGGCGGTCTATGTATTTTGTTGTAATGCCCAGAGTAAATCTCATAGTGATCCTCTCATCATATGAACGTTATCTTTATTCTATCAATTGCCCAACTGTAATTCGTTTACCCAGCTTGTATTATTTTATCTATGGAGAGACACCGCTAGTGAACTGTGGACCCTGGTCCTATTTCCTTTATATTGCTATCACCTGTTTACTTTACTTGCACTGTTTACTTTACTCGCATACTATTATCACTTTCCACTCGATATGCTCATACCCTTTGTTTCAAGCAAACCGGTGAGATTGACAACCTCATCATAAGTTGGGAACAAAGTATTTGGTTGTGTTGTGTGCAGGTTCCGCATTGCAGCTAGCAAAGCAAAGCTCGGACGAGGCACTAAAAGATCATATAGAGCCCCATGTGTGGTTTTGGTAATTAATGACAATCCCTATGGACTAATGGTTGCATTGAGTTATATGTGTAGGACTTGTCCATAGACAATGCTTGAATCATTTGTTGGAGTCAAGGTTGTAAGAAGAAGATTATGTGTTGACCAAGGTGTTATTTAAGGAGTGATCCAAAGATTGGTCTTAAGAGAGTTGAGCTTATGTCAAGTGTGTCTTGAAGAATAAGATTGAGTGAGCTCTCATGTGTATCCTCAAGACACCATCATTATGGAGAAAGAAGAATTGATTCGAGGATTCATCAAGTAAAAGCGCAAGTTCAAGATGAGCAACTAGAAGAGAACATATGCTTGAAGCTTGCCATCTATATTGTGATCATGGATATGTGAAGATATGCTTAAAGAGAGTCGCTTCCATAGTAGAGTATGGGGGAGCAATCCGCAAGACTTCACCAAGTAAGCTCAATCAAGAAAGGTGGTCCAACTTGAGAAGATCAAGATCGTCTTTATCAACCTCAAGTGGAATGCTCAAGGCAAAGGTATGATAGTGTTAGGGTTTCTTTCTTACCGGTCTCATGGTGTTATTTGTGAGACCGGGTTATAGGATCGGTAGCCGTACTATCAAGAGGGGCTCTCGAGTGAGTAACTTAATTGTATCATTCGGAGAGAGCTCAAACATTTGCATACTTGGCATCATCTTTCTTGGTTCTTATTTGGTTTTTATCCATGTGAGGTTCTAGAGCTTGTGGTTATTTCCATGACAAGCTCTAGCTCATCAAAAACGGATTTCGCATGAAGCTCTTATTGCATTTTTGATGTTTGGAGGTTTTACCGGTTTGCCTTCAAAGAGAGGTCAAACCTTTCATCATTTGGTTTTATACTCCCTTGTTGGACTATGATGTTTCTATGGATGAAGTTGTAGAGCTCATTGTGGTGATTCCAACGAGCCCAAGATCATCGAAAACGGAGTCCGGATGAAAAAGTTATCACCGTTTTCGTATTGCAATTTCTGCTCGGCGTCACCGAGATACGGAGCCAGAAATTCCGGCCAGGGGGCCGGATAATCTGCCCCCCCCCTCCCTCGAAGATTTCGTATTGCAATTTCTGCTAAGGACTTTGCTCGGCATCACCCAGATATGGGGCCGGATATTCCGGCCAGGGGGCTGGATTATCCGGCTAGCCAGATAATCCAGCCATACTTTGGCCGGATAATCCGCCCCTCCAAGTCCTGCAATGGCCATATTTCATGGGGGGTATAAATACCCCTTCTTCCTCCTTGGGCTATACACGAATTGGGCTTCTCTCTCCTCCATTGTTGACTTTGCAAGCTTGCCCTTCCTCATCCATTCCTCCCATGATTCTTGCATATTTTTGAGGGAAAAGAGAGAGGAGATCTAGATCTATATTTCCACCAATCACTTTCTCCTCTTTGTGAGGGGAACCCATTGAATCTAGATCTTGGAGTTCTTTGTGGATTTCCTTTGTTCTTCCTCTCATATCTCTCCATAGCATTAGTTGCTTTGGTAGGATTTGGGTGAGAAGGATTTGAGCACCTTGTGTGCTCTTGCCATTGCATAAGTTGCATCGGTTTGAGTTCTCCCCAGAGATTCAAGTAAGTGAAAGTTTGTGAGCTTATTACTCTTGGGTTCTTGGATCCCTAGACGGCTTTGTGGCTTTGTGGTGCCTTTGTGGCTATTCTTGGGAGCCTCCAATTAAGTTGTGGATGCGTGCCCCAAGCTTTGTGTAAAGGCCCGGTTCCGCCTTGAGGAACCCCTTAGTGGAAGAGTGAGCTAGGCCTTTGTGGCGCAAGCTCACACCGGAGAATAGGGTGAGGCCTTTGTGGCGTTGGTTAGGCCTTTGTGGCGATACCACACCCCTCCAACGAGACTTACTCCCTTACAAGGGAGGAACTCGGGAATACATCATCATCTCCGCGTGCCTCGATTATTTCTATACCCGAGCTCTTTACTTATGCACTTTACATTGTGATAGCCTTCGTGCTTGAAGTCATATATCTTGCTATCACCTTGTTACTTGTATTGCTTAGCATAAGTTGTTGGTGCACATAGTGAGCCTACTTTATTTAGGTTTTATGTGCTTGACAAAATAAATGCTAGTTTAATTCCGCTTTTGTTCAAGCCATTCGTAAAATTTGATATCGCCTATTCACTCCCCCTCTAGGCGACATCTGTGTCCTTTCAATTGGTATCAGAGCCCGGTCTCTCATTTTAGGCTTCACCGCCTTGAGAGCAAAGATGTCGGCTAGGGGATTAGTGCACAATAACACTTCTATATTTGATGGCACAAATTATGATGCTTGGAAAATTCACATGCTTAATTATTTTCGGGTCATGGACCCATCTATGGAGCGAACTATAGATGCGGGTTTTTCTCCTCCAAAGGATACTCAAAATCTATCTTTAGAGGATGAGAAAAACTTGTATCTCAATGCTCAAGCTACTCATGTGATTGTTAATGCTTTGAGCGATGTAGTTACCTTCTCCATCACGCCTTTTCGGAGCACTCATGATATATGAACAAAGCTTCAAGAAAAATATGGTGTGTCCAAGACTATTGAGGATGATTGTATTCCTTCCACTTTCGGCCGCAATGAACTTTCATCCACTATACCAAAGTGTGGCAAGACACAAGGTAATGATATGGTGAGTGGTGATGAAACTTGCAATGGTGATAGTATGCTTACTTTTGATGATCCTTCATCTCTATCTCATTGCAATGCTTCATCTTTGGACTTAAACACTTGTAGCCCCATAAATGTTTTACATGCTTGTGTTGATAGTCCTTGCATATCATGTGTAAATTTCTTGAATAAATCTCATGATGATATGCTTGCTTTGTCTTGTTGCCATGATACAAATGCTTCTATTTCCTCTAGTATTTGTGATGCTAACCATATAGAGGAAACCGAAGAGTCTTTGGGCCAAGACAAGGTCTTGAATGGAGCTTCAAGTATTTCTTCATCTTCTTCTTCTCACGGTTCCCACATATGCCTTATGGCTAGGTCTTCAAATCATAATGATGTTGAGGACAATGGTGAGGATGAGGAAAATGAAGAAGACTATATTGAGTATTTAAACAAGAAGGGTAAGGTGGTCTTTGATGCTTTGCATAACCATAAAAATGTTTTGCCCAACTTCTTTGAAATCATGAGTTGTGCTATTGAGAGCATGAAACTCATTGGGATGAAGGAAGAACAAATTGATAAAATGTTTTCTCTTGAGCGTGAGTATGCCAATGATATCCATGATTTAAAATATGCTCTAGAGGAAGAGCAAGAGCTTCGGGTTTCTCTTGAGGAGAAGCTTGAATCCATTGAGGAGTCATGTAATGAAATTATTTCTAAACTCACTAAAGAACATGACCTCGCTCTTACCAAGTTGTCTTCTCCTATTCATAATGATAATGATGCATGTGCTACTAACTCTACTTCTTGTGAAGCATCTATTTTGAAGGAGAATGTTGAGCTAAGGGCTCAACTTGAATTGCTAACTAGCAAGTATGGGAAATTGGAAGAAATTCATGAAAAGCTATCTAGCTCTAATGAGGATCTTCTAGTGTCCCATGCTCGCCTAAAGTTAGCTCATGAGGCTATATCTACAAAGGTAACATCTTGTGAGCCTCATGTGGGCACTAGCACTATTTCCCAAAATGCAATATTGCCATGTGCTAGTACTAGTAATTCATCCACTCATACTATTTCTACATCTAGTGATGAATTACCCTCCTTTCCTTGTTGCTCTAACAATGTAGCCTCTACTTCCACTTGTACTTGTGTTGTCACTAACCATGTAGAGGAAATCAAAAAGCTCAAGGCCCAAGTTACTTCGTTGAAGAAAGACTTGGAAAAACGTCATGAAGGGAAGTCCACACTCAATAAGATCTTGAGTGTGCAAAAATCCCCCAATGACAAGAGTGGACTTGGATTTATCTCTAACAACAAGAAGAAGTCCAAAATATACAAGAAGAAGAAGGGCCAAGAACAAGTCAAAAATTGAAGGGCACCATGTTAGATCTTGCTCTTTGAAGAAAAAGGCACTTAGTGAGAAGCAACAAGGGAAGCGGCCTCAAGTTCAATCCCTTGCTCAACCTCAAGTTGAAGAAAGGTCACTTCCCAAGAAAAATCAAGCTAATGCTCCCCTTGTGGAGAAATCAAGTGAGAAGAAGGTGAAGAAAAGAACTTGCTACATATGCCATGAGAAGGGTCACCTATCTTCTTCATGCACTAGTGGTAACTCATCCAACCCTATCATAATTGAAGATGTTTATTCACTTTGCAAGGATAAGGTTGGCAATGTGTTTGCCAAATTTGTTGGTGCTCAAAGTGGTGTCAAGAAAATAACCATTTGGGTTGCCAAACCTATTGTTTCTAACTTCTTAGGACCCAACTTGGTTGGGGACCAACAAGCCATTACTTGAACAATAGGTGTTGTTGGAGGGCATTGGAGACTTGGCTATATCATGAAGAATTAAGGGATCTTCATCAATTATATTTTCTCAAGTCAAGTCATTCAAATTATCTTATTTCTATTATATATCCAATGTTCCTCCTTGCGGTAACATGTATTGAACTTATCTACCTTGAAAGTTACTCGCCCCTTTGCATGTGTTGGGTTTTGTATCTTGCATGTGTTTGTATATGTTGTGCTTCCTACTTGCTTCATTTTGAGTAATCAAGTATGTGCATGTTGGTTTGCACACCATATATGGTTGTTCTTGTTGAGCCTTTTGCATCTCGTTTTATCTTACTTGGCTCTTGTGAGAGATTATTGGACCATCCCATTTTGGGGGAGTGATATGCTTTGCACTTCACAATCCTAAAAATATGTGTACATGAGGAATACCACTTAGTGTTGATATTTAAAGATTATCTAGTTTCTATGTGGTATGTCATTCTTATGAGAAATTCAAATTCTATAATGTCCATTAATCATCTTGTTGGATTTTATTTGCCTCTTGTGAAAATAAATGCTTTATCATATTATGGGGGAGTAATATGCTTTGTGCATACTACAAACCAATATAATGTGTATATTTGAGGTTGTGTCACATAGTGTTGATATTGTAAATTATCTTGCTTCTATGTGGCATGTTTTCTCAAACAAGTTCCAATTTGCCAAATTGTTTTATTGCTCATGTTTTGGATCTTGTTTGTGAGATACTTTCTTGATAGGGTTTTCCTAAAATGTGGAATGCTACATCAAAGTTGGAAAAACATTAGCTTCAAGTTATCTTAATCATTGCTTTGCATGATTGTTTAACTATTTGAGTCTATCAAGAATATCTTCTTTAGCATGGTGATTAATTCTTATCCTTCTCCGTATGCTTCTTTGTTGTGAAGATGATTTTGGATTTATATGTAAACTACCACCGGGAAATAAATCCAAATACCTCTTGTTCTTGGACAATTGGTACTATATCATGTGGCACATGTATATTGATCATCTCTACATTGGCTATTACTTTTAATTGCCTTATCTCTAGCCAAAAATGTATTTGTTTTAGCTCCCATTGTCTTTCATGACTTTTGTTATTCCATTTGATTTCGTTGAACTTGTTTTTTGTTATTTATATGTAAGTGGATGTGATGATCCCACTTGTGTGCATTTTGTATTCAAATGCAAAATCATAAATAATGCACTAATCTTGGGGGAGCTCTCCTATATTTGTTATAACACACTCTTTGTGCTTATTTCAATTGGTATTGGTTTTTTGTTGGAAGACAAATCTTTTCTTTTTGGTACTTAGTGTGCCATCATAAAAAGTGTGGAGAGTTTGGTTTGTTTGTTTGAACCTTTCTCTCTTTGGGAGTTGGTGATCTCAGTCCTTATTATTTATTTCTTACTCTTAAAATGAGATATGTCTTTGAGCATGTGTGTTTTAGTTATGTTTTATGCTCATTGGCTTTTGCTTGGTTAACTAGTTGAACTTTGGAGTCAATCTTATATTGATTTGATTCTTTGATATAATTTGGACAACCTTTTGTAGCTTCACAATTTTGTGTGCTCACTTGTCCTTCTTGGTGTTTTGTCCAAATCGTATCTCCTTTGGCTCTTGAAAGTCATGTGCATGCATATTTACTAAATGTATACTTTATAGCATGCTTTGCTTTCTTTGATCAAATATATAGGAGAAGCTCCATCAAATCCTAAATCGGCTAAGATGTGCATGAAATTCAATTTCATATATATATATGCACATATTTATGTGGAGTTTGTCCTATATGTTGTAGTTTCTAACTACTTTGGACCCAATGAGTTTGGGGACCATCTTGTGCTTGAACTTTGTTTTAGGTACATGGAGATATATTGGTGCTTGTCTCAATAATAAGGATGAAGTGGTGACTAAATGATAATTTTAGGCAAGCTAGGATTATTGAAGAACTCCTATCCACTACATCCTACCTTTAATATCTCGGTAACAAGTATCTTTTTATGCATACTTTTCTAGCGTCCAACCTTGTGTAGGTTGTTTCTTGGCATGGATATCTTTATTTGAAAATCATATGGTTCTTGCAAGGATTCTAATGAAATCTCTTTATTGCAAATGTGAGCAAGTTGAGATGAGGACATATTATTGGGAACATATACAAATCATGCTCATGATTCTCCTATCCCATATATGTCAACTTAGCAATCTTTTTGCATATCAATTCCTCAATAAGCTCACATGTGCAATATAGATGAAATTGTAAATTTATTTCTTCCGTTTGGTATCCTTCGTTTTGATACTTGTTGTTTTTATCAAAGCATCACAACTATCTTCTTTCCCTTGTTGATATTTGCGATGTCTTTGACATGTTTGTGGTTGAAGTTCATCAATATACAATAAGATAAATTGAGCCTTAGGCCATGCTTTAAAAGCAAAAATCTCATTGGTATATTTCATGACTTCATTTTGGATATCATGTTCTATTCTTAGTATCTATTTTGTGTGTACATGTTTCTTTATGATAATTATCTTTGTGATATTGTCTACTTAGAAACTTATACACATGAGAGATGATATCTCATTATTTGATATCTCATTATTTGATATCTTATTTGAACCTTATGTGTTGGGATGGAATGCTAAGCAATATCATTCATTGAAGACTATGTGGATGCTCTATGCTTATCATTGTGTTAGTCTTATAATATTCTTTATCATTCCTATCACACATTCCTTTGGCTGAGCCTTTTAATATATTGTCCCTTGCTTGTTGCTCAACCATTTGTTTGATGCAAGTGTAAGCTTAATTTCTTCTCTATAATCTCTTGCAAATGGTTGCGTTTTAAATGTTATTGAGGGAGTGAGGACTCCATGTTGTGCAAATTGTATTCAAATACAAACATTCCTTTTTTGCACGTACATTGGGGAGCTTCCTCATTTCATTTAAAGCACCATTTTGCGGTTAGCATAGTATTTAATTTCACTTGGTATCATTTTGTTTTGAATAATATTGAGGGAGTGATGATTCCATATGTGTGCACCTTATACTTCAACTCAAATAGAATATTTTGTGCACACACCTTGGGGAGCTTCCTCATATTATTTAGAGCACCTTTTTGATCTTATTATAATATCTTTATTCAATTAGTTCTTTGGATTGTTTGATTGCTCTCTTCATTTGTTGAAGTTTATCCATCGTGTTATCTTATTTTTTTGCAATCTTTGATCCTCGATATAGTTTCATTTCCTTCAAAAATTTGCCTTTGTATATGTGCATGTGTTTTCACTCATTTATTTTGGATATGCACACCATTTTGGAGGAACTCTCACTATATTGGCCTTCTAAGCTTTTTTCGTCCATTTTGGCAATGGATGCCAATGGGGGAGAAGTTTCGAGGGTTTAAAGGGAATTGGCTTTTATGCTTTGGTTTATTCTTAAGCATTTGCCTTGCATGCTTTGCATGGTTGAGTATATAGTGGAAACTCCACCAACAACCTTGGTTGGCAATATATGCAATGAAATCAAGATCATTCACACGTGCATAGATTGTGGGGGAGTTTGCTCTATATATGGTGGTTTTACTAACATCACATACTTTTGTAGTATTTGATGTCAGTACAACCATTTTGGTTCTTTGAATTCATTATATAAACCCTCTCAAAGAGATTGTCATCAATTACCAAAATGGGGGAGATTGAAAGATCATATCGAGCCTCATGTGTGGTTTTGGTAATTAATGACAATCCCTATGGACTAATGGTTGCATTGAGTTATATGTGTAGGACTTGTCCATAGACAATGCTTGAACCATTTGTTGGAGTCAAGGTTGTAAGAAGAAGATTATGTGTTGACCAAGGTGTTATTCAAGGAGTGATCCAAAGATTGGTCTTAAGAGAATTGAGCTTATGTCAAGTGTGTCTTGAAGAATAAGATTGAGTGAGCTCACATGTGTATCCTTAAGACACCATCATTATGGAGAAAGAAGAATTGATTCGAGGATTGATCAAGTCAAAGCGCAAGTTTAAGATGAGCAACTAGAAGAGAACATATGCTTGAAGCTTGCCATCTATATTGTGATCATGGATATGTGAAGATATGCTTAAAGAGAGTCGCTTCCATAGTAGAGTATGGAGGAGCAATCCACAAGACTTCACCAAGTAAGCTCAATCAAGAAAGGTGGTCCAACTTGAGAAGATCAAGATCATCTTTATCCACCTCAATTGGAATGCTCAAGGAAAAGGTATGATAGTGTTAGGATTTCTTTCTTACCGGTCTCATGGTGTTATTTGTGAGACCGGGTTATAGGATCGGTAGCCGTACTATCAAGAGGGCTCTCGAGTGAGTAACTTAATTGTATCATTCAGAGAGAGCTCAAACATTTGCATACTTGGCATCATCTTTCTTGGTTCTTATTTGGGTTTTATCCATGTGAGGTTCTAGAGCTTGTGGTTATTTCCATGACAAGCTCTAGCTCATCAAAAACGGATTTCGCATGAAGCTCTTATTGCGTTTTTGATGTTTGGAGGTTTTACTGGTTTGCCTTCAAAGAGAGGTCAAACCTTTCATCATTTGGTTTTATACTCCCTTGTTGGACTATGATGTTTCTATGGATGAAGTTGTAGAGTTCGTTGTGGTGATTCCAACGAGCCCAAGATCATCGAAAACGGAGTCCGGATGAAAAAGTTATCACCGTTTTCGTATTGCAATTTCTGCTCGGCGTCACCCAGATACGGGGCCGGAAATTCTGGCTAGGGGGCCGGATAATCCGCCCCCCCCCCTCGAAGATTTTGTATTGCAATTTCTGCTAAGGACTTTGCTCGGCGTCACCCAGATATGGGGCCGGATATTCTGGCCATGGAGCCGGATTATCCGGCTGGCCGGATAATCCGGCCATAATTTGGCTAGATAATCCGCCCCTCCAAGTCCTGCAACGGCCATATTTCGTGGGGGGTATAAATACCCCTTCTTCCTCCTTGGGCTGTACACGAATTGGGCTTCTCTCTCCTCCATTGTTGACTTTGCAAGCTTGCCCTTCCTCATCCATTCCTCCCATGATTCTTGCATATTTTTGAGGGAAAAGAGAGAGGAGATCTAGATCTATATTTTCACCAATCACTCTCTCCTTTTTGTGAGGGGAACCCATTGAATCTAGATCTTGGAGTTCTTTGTGGATTTCCTTTGTTCTTCCTCTCATATCTCTCCATAGCATTAGTTGCTTTGGTAGGATTTGAGTGAGAAGGATTTGAGCACCTTGTGTGCTCTTGCCATCGCATAAGTTGCATCGGTTTGAGTTCTCCCCGGAGATTCAAGTAAGTGAAAGTTTGTGGGCTTATTACTCTTGGGTTCTTGGAACCCTAGACGGCTTTGTGGCTTTGTGGTGCCTTTGTGGCTATTCTTGGGAGCCTCCAATTAAGTTGTGGATGCATGCCCCAAGCTTTGTGTAAAGGCCGGGTTCCGCCTTGAGGAACCCCTTAGTGGAATAGTGAGCTAGGCCTTTGTGGCGCAAGCTCACACCGGAGAATAGGGTGAGGCCTTTGTGGCGTTGGTTAGGCCTTTGTGGCGATTCCACACCCCTCCAACGAGATGTACTCCGTTACAAGGGAGGAACTCGGGAATACATCATCGTCTCCGCATGCCTCGGTTATTTCTATACCCGAGCTCTTTACTTATGCACTTTCAATTGTGATAGCCTTCGTGCTTGAAGTCATATATCTTGCTATCACCTTGTTACTTGTATTGCTTAGCATAAGTTGTTGGTGCACATAGGTGAGCCTACTTTATTTAGGTTTTATGTGCTTGACAAAATAAACGCTAGTGTAATTCCGCTTTTGTTCAAGCCATTCGTAAAATTTGATATCGCCTATTCACCCCCCCTCTAGGCGACATATGTGTCCTTTCAGGCGCCCTATAAATTGTCCTGAGCTATCGCAAGCTAGCAAGGATCACCTTCAGTCGTTTGTCTCTCCTCTCCCGATCGATAAACCTTGGTTTCTTAACTGAGAGAAATCTTGCTGCTATATTCATCACACCTTCCACTTGGGGTTCCCAACGGGCTGGTCATTTACCAGACATCACTATACTTGTGTCCTTGATACTACTATGAATGAAACTTTTGAGAATGATGTTGCTACTATTATTTATGATAATCCATGCTACTTTGATAAATCCTATGACAATCCTCTATTTATTCCAACTATTGATATGCATGATAATGAGGAAGTTTGTTTAGAAAATTTATATGATAATGCTCTAGATGATGGTCCTATGTTACTTGATGTTATAAATTATAATGCTACTGAAAATCGGATTGCGATAATGTGCCCCATACCTTTTAAGAGTGACCAATCATCTTGTTTTGCTATTACTAAAAGTGAGAAAGAAGATGTCTTTATTTTTAATTTTGATCCCACTATTTTGGAGCTTGATATGGATTGTGTGCTTGCAGATCATGAAAAACATGCTTTGTGTGATATTTATATTGTTGAGTTTGTTCATGATGCTAATGAAAATTATTATGAGAGATGAAAATATGGTTGTTGGAATTTTCATGTTACTAAAACACCTCTCTTTATATTGAAAGTTCTGAAGTTGCTCTTGTTTTATCTACCCATGCTTGTTACTATGTGCATCTTTGATTTATTTTCTTATAAGATTCCTATGCATAGGAAGTGGGTTAGACTTAAATGTGTTTCATATTTGCTCCTCGATGCTCTCTTTTGCTTCAATTCATATTTCTTATGTGAGCATCTTCTCAAATTACTAAGCCTAGCTGAAATGCGTTAAAGAAAAGCACTCTTGGGAGATAACCCATGTTTTCTTTCAGTAATTTTTCTTTTGTTGAATCTTGGAAGTTGTTACCTCTGTAACAACCTCTCCTTATCCTTTTTATTTCATTTTTGTGCCAAGAATAGCCTCTAATAGGAAGAAGGTAAGATTTGGGGAAGTTGCTATGCAGAAACATATTTCTGCGCTTCGCTGTAAAACAATCATGAAAAATCTCAGAATAGTATTTTGATCTGCAATTTTTTGTGCGCATGCCCCAGGTTATTATCTAACTTTCATTAGTTTTGCACTTTTCGATTTGAGCAATAGATTTTTGAAAAAATCGATCTTTACCTGCTGTTCTGTTTTGACAGATTTCTGCCACTATTTGCATTTGCCTCTTAATCTCTTTCTTTTTGAGTTCTTTTGATAGGAAGAGCTTTTAAAAGAAGTTGCGACAATAGCTAATATTTTAATGGATGTTGTACTTGAGTTGAAACTGAACCAAAAGTGGATCTACTATCTTGCATACACTAATGTTGCTAATGAGAATTGTGTGAAGTTTTGTATATATGAAGGAAGTTTTCAAGTGTAGGGAAAGGAGAATGATGTGATGAGATGAAGGATGGACAAAAGATCAAGCTTGGGGATGCCCATGTCATCCCAAGAAATATCCAAGAAGTACAAGCGTCAAAGCTTGGGGATGCCCAAGGCACCCCCTTCTTCATCAACAAAAATATCAGGTCATCTTTTAAGACACTATATTTTTATTGCTTCATATGCTATGTGTTGTTCTTGGAGCGTCTTTATTTTTTTTAGTTTTCTTTTTCTTTGTTTGCTGTAATAAATGGTTGGATCCTAGCATACTTCTTTTGGAGAAAGACACACTCCGTTTTCATTGCCCAGAACACTCTAGTTTTTGCTCTTATTGTTCTGTGAGTGTTCTCTTTTGCTAGTACTGCGTTTAGCTTTTGTTTTTCTACCCTTAGTTTGTTCAGAAATTGCTACTTCTTTGTAGTTAGGTTTGTTTAGCCCTTTGGTATTTGTTGATTATTATCTTTGAGAATTGTTTCAAATAAGTTGATTGGTGTTGCAGAAGAGTAAAATATTTTCATGCTTATAGTGGTACAAAAGGAAGCTTGTTTAAACTGTGGCTTAGACTTTAGCATGTCATGCTAGATATTATTTTGATTATATTCTTAGTAGTTAGTGTTGTAGCAAGACTTGTCTCAAATAACTGAGAGTGCTTGATGTGTCATTGAAAGAATCATGCATTGTTTTTATCATACAAAAGCATAATATTGTGGTATTCTCCATTGATGCTTTATTTCGCCTGACTTGGCGCATGCTTACACCATGTTATGACTATGAACCAGTAACCTCAAGCCTCTATGATCATTTAGTTTTTTATTTGTAATATCAGTTTATGCTTTGATTAATAATGTTTTGTCGCTATGCATGATTATGGCCGTTATTGCTCTCTTAGTTGGTCGCTCCCAGTCTTTTGCTAGCCTTCACCTCTACTAAGTATGAGCTCTACTCGTGCATCCAACCCCCAAAAAACCAAAGTTTGCCAATGTGTCCACCATATCTACCTATTAGCATTATTTCTATTCCAAGTATATTCATCATGCTTTTATCTATCTTCCAAATTTAATTTTTGTTATGAGAAAATTAGTTAGTAAAGCTCTCACAAACTTGATGGCACATTTACTTTCTTGCACTTAATAAACTTGACCATTGTGACTCTCTTATGAAGATTATATGCTTGCAAGTTGTAAGTTGGGAGTTAGCTCAGCCATGCTTTCATGGGGCATGTTTTCAACATTGCACTTATTCCTATTTAGTTGATATCATGATCTTTTGTTTATGGATACCTAGCGATGTGAAATAAGATTGTAACATCCCAAGATTTTATCAAATTTTGGGGTGAAATTTTTGTTTTAGTTTTGCTTGTGTTGACTGAAATTTCACAGGGATTTAAAACTTTTGAGTTTATTTAAAAGCTCTATTATAAAAATATATTTTAAACTCTCTATTATTTCTTGAAGAACTCATTTGAGAGAATGAAAGTTTTCAAATACTATTTTGGTTTTATTCAAACCTATGCAAGCTTGCTTGCAAAGGAATGAATCACAAATGTGATATATTTACTAAAAGTTGTTTCTTTCAAAACTATGATGGAGAGAGAGATTTTAAAGTATTATTTTATAAAATATTATTCACCTATTTCAAAAGAATTAATTTTTAAAAAACCCTAATCTATTTTGCATTTATGCAAGTAAAGCCCTTTGGCTTAATTAGAAATTTTCTGGAAAATCTTGTTTGTATTTTGAAAACTAGTTTTCTTACTGGCTTAAGACATTGTGCTGATTATTTGAAGATTTTAGAAAGTAATTTGAATTGATTTGAATCAAGTTTGCAAAAGATATGAAATAAACCAGAAATCAGGAAAAGAAAAAACAAAGGACAAAAATAAGAAAGAAGGCCGCGGGGGAACCCAGCCGGCCCAAGCCAGCTTTTGGCCCCGGCCCAACATCGCCCCGCCCTGAAGGGGTACGGCTGCCTCTCCTTCTCCCGTCGACAAGTGGGCCCCACTTGTCATCACCTATTTTTGGCCGAAGTCCCTAGCGTGCACGGTTCTCTCTCTGGCCGTCCATCGCCTCGCCGATTCTCTCAAAACCCTAGCCCCCTCCCCAAGCTACGGCTACTATAAGACCCCCACGACCCCCTCTCCTCTCTCCCTTCTTTTCCCAGTTCCATTCACCGCCAGGCCGTCGAGATCGCTCGACGGAGCTCCGCCTATATGCAGGCTCTCCTGCTCAAATCCGACGCCCATGGTGAGCCCGAGCTCTTCTTCCTCCTCCTATTCTCTTCTCCTCTCCCTGGCGCAAGTACTAATGGCCTCGCTTGATTCAATCCTGCAGCAAAACCGTGAAGCCAATGCCACCCGACGATCGTCACCGCCCGAAGCCGCTCCAGCCACCTCTCCCTCTCGCAGCAAGACACGATCGACGTCCTTGATCAAATGAATGAGATCCCCTCGTTGAGCTGAATGCCATCCACCCCTTCCTTGCCCTCAGAGACTCTTAGAATGTCGTCGTCCTTCACTCCCGAGCCACAGACCTCGACGCCGGCGAGCACCAGAACCCTAGGTGAGCTCTCTCCTCTCTGATTCTTCTCGACTGTCAGATCTCCATCAAACGCACCGGACAGATTCACTTAACTGAAGGGGTATGGTGTAATCTGGACCACCCAGATCCCATTAAATCTAATAGCCCCAAATCATTATTTGCCCGAACCGGTATCGGCGAATAAGAAATAGCCACGTGGCCTGCCTCGGTTCAAATAGAATTCAAATTAGAATTAGAATCAGATTTGTGCTGAATCTTTGAAAATTCATAACTTTCAAACCATGCATCCAAAAATTACAAAATTGGTGTCTATGGAAAGCTTATAAGGTGTAGAATCTAAATATGCAATAAAATTTCATATTTTCAGTATTCAAATTGAATTCATTTTCAAATTGATTCAAACCTATCTGTTTCACCAATGAATTCATATCTTTTGATCTACACATCCAAAAATTACAAATTTGTAGTCTTTGGAATCCTCTAATCATGTAGAACATCATAGAATCAAGAAACAACAAAGTTGATATGTGTACACACTTTGTGCATTCAAATCTATCCAGATCACTAATTTGATCATAATTTGAGTTCTAAAATATATTTTAGGATGATTCCAATTGCAGTAGCTTTATTTTAATGCAATATATTCAGTAGTATCACTTCCCAATTTTCTTGAACCACTTTACCATTATTCAAATTCAAATATCAGAATTTGAGTATTTCTCTTTATAGAATTAATTCTATTTCTTTTAGTATTGCTTATTTTCCACCATAGTAAATCCTATGATCCTAGCTAGCTATCAAAGAACATCTTGACACCACCTTGACACAAATCATATCTACCTAAATCTATTTGGTCTAGCTCAAACATATTCAAATTACTATTTTGTTATTTGAGTAAAGTGTGATACATCTCAATCCTAGATTTTACTTTTGCTAATGTAGTGTTGTTATAATCTAGACCATAGCATGTATTCTTACTCCATGTTGTTCAATGAATCGTTGAACCATATTCTCAAGTATCACTCATTCATATCTAACCCCATGATCACTTAATCTTGTTCACATGTATTGAACTATTCAATTTGCAAATGAGTTAATTGAGTAATTCAATGCTTCATGAATCCTTGCCCAATGCCTAAGTGTAATATATGTTATTTAAGAATAATTGTTGTCACACTTATTCAATAGTATGGCCATTGCAGTATTTGACACTTATGTGATCTAATCCACATGAGTCATTTCAAGATTTTATTCATGCTTTAGTAAAGTATGAAGACTACATCAATCATATCTTGCTTCGTCCAATTCTCTCTAATCATATTGATCTTTCCCAACTAAGCTCTCAAATCCATGTCACACAAATCCACTATTCTTTCGCCATATCTCTCTTATCACAGTGTCTTAATAAATCTAAAAGGTTGAACAAACACTTTTCAATTGTTGTCTTGTTTGATTGTGTTATATTGTATGATTATGTTGTGTTATTTCTGTGTTATAGCTTGTACGGAGAGCTACATGCTTAGTTGAGAGAAGTGAAAGATCTTGGACTTAAAAAAGGCAAGTGGCACACATATCTTCTAACTATTTTTACTACTGCAGTAGTGTTTTTCAGTAGTATGCATGATAGGTGGAATATTCAACTATTTTACAAAATGCTAGATCCTAGTAGTGAGTAGCTGTGCATGAATCCCACCTGATAGGATGCTAAATACTTTGAAAAATATTGATGCCATGCTATGATCACTTGTTAAAGTTGTTTTGTGAACAAATTAACAACTTCAACTAAAATGAAACACTTGGGTGGATAGGTTTGATAAGATGAGGCGAAGAAGGTGGGTTCTGGGGTACATGCCTCGTTGAGGATGTGTACTCGGGATACTGCTCAGGATGGCCACTCAGGATTAAAGAGATTACTATGTCTTCCATGTTTGGAGTACTTCCAGTGCAGCCTTATGACACTATGGGCTCTGTATTGATTGAGTAGGATTAGGGGTTCAGCCATGGGTACTGACAGAGGGTGGTAGCAAAATATAGGGGGCACGGTCAGATCTATTTGGTTGCATGCTTTTTCTGAAAGGTCTTGCCTCATTTTATTTATGGGGTAAAATGAGTCTTAAGGTGAAAGTGCACAACCCCTGCAGGGTGTCAAAATCTAATCGTTTAGCCGTGTGCTCGGTTATGGACAATTAAGTCTCTAGTCATGGAATGTTCGGAAGAATCTCATCACCGTTTCTGAATGCTTTAAAACTTGACTAGCAACCCTTAGGCAGGAGCTCAGGGCCATACACTCCGAGGGGTGGTGGTTTCTGTTGTGCCAACTTTGTTGAGTTTCGCCCAGAAACTACATACCGGCCAGTATGTAATGTATGGGGGTTATCTTGACCCTTATAAATTAAAATTTTGAAAGAAGGTTTTTGAAAAGTACTATAGGATAAAATTGGCTTTATGCAAGTTAGCCTAAGAGATCCACCAGCCAAAGGTCATGTAGTATAGTCTTTTTCACAAATGCCACCAAATATGTGTCATTTGCTAGTAGGTTGTTGTACTGACCCCTCTGGGGCTGCATATTCTAACGTGCAGGTTTATTCGGATGAGGAACAATTAGTAGGATCTCGAGTCTACATTCCAACATGTCTGCCTGTGGCACGTGATGAAGATGGAGGCTCATTGCAACTATGCTTTATGTTTTGTACTCGTAAGGTTGAACACCTTTGTAACTGGATTTACGTTGTAATATTTAATGTTATTGCAATGATTACTATATTTTGTACTTTGGTGCTATCTATTAATCCAGGGAGTAGCACATTAACACAGGAGTTCTGCCTTTTTCCAAAGGTAGGGTGCTACAGAATGGTATCAGAGCATAGTGTTGCCTATAGGATCAAGACCCTAGGTTTGGAACAGACTAGGAAGCCCCTAAGATTTTGTTTTCTTCCTTCCAAATAAAAACTAAAATATCATTTTGGTTTTCTAAATGAAATCTATCTCATCTTACCTCCATGTGTACAAAAATGTTTGCATCTTGAAAACTTCTTGTATTCTCCCCTACTTCATCTTTAAATATTTTCCTTTTGCTTTAAAATGACCCAACCCTGAAACCTTCAAAAAAGGACAAGAAGATCACAATGTGCCAGAAGAATGAGACTTCTACTCATAGGATACTCATCAACTCAGCATGATGCAATACATGGAAGGCCAATGAAGAACTTGGAGAAATACTGATATGAAGACTGCACAACGCCCAATGATGCATTGGGGAAGTGGAAATAAGAACATGGAACAATGAAGACAGTGATAGATAAGACCACCAAATTTTTTAGTTTATAGAACCACGATATTGTAATAATCTGATGATCATACCAAATTGGGGTATGACCATGCTAGATTATTAGTGTTTGAACTTGTTTGCTTGATTTGATGAATGTTTATTAGATGTTGCTTATAAGATGAATTGCTTTGATCTGATGTGATGGGTAGGAATCTTCTTTAGACCCCTTCTATCTATTCTCATCTATGCTAAATTCCTAAACCTGTTGTAACGGCCCAGAAAAATCCCCTTTATTAGATTTGTTTGTTCTTTTTCACTTATGCATCATGCATCTTCATGCATTGTCACCTTGCATTCTTTTATCAAACCCAAAGTTATTTGGAATAAAAGCTATTTTCTAATTTGCTTATTTCTCATTAAACCCTTATCTTGTTCTAATTTAAAACCAAAACTATGCTATTTACAAACTTTGAAACTGTTTGAAATCAAAATCAAGTTTTAGAACTTGTTTGCAAATCTTTCCAAAACCTGTCTCTTATTCTTCCTATTAGAATGCTGCAAGAAAAAGGAAAAGAAGAAGCAGTTTTTAGAAGAAAAAAAAGGAATAGGAAGAAAAGAAGCCCAGCCCATTCTATCTGGCCCCAAGGCAGCCCACCGAAGTTCACCTAGCCTCCCTGACGCTTTCTTCCTGTACGGCACGGTGGAGACTTCTCCACGTCGCCATGGCTATCGACGGAACGGCCATCCGAGCTTCTCCCCTCCTCTTTATAACCACCTCATCATCTGTCCCATCAACCCTAGCCTCCTCTGTTCCCCTGCAGCGCCGCCACTCTGTTTCCTCCCTCCTATCTTCCTAGCTTCGCTCGTTCCCGGTGATCTCTGCGTCCGTCCCAAGCGTCCTCGTCAAGCTTCTGTCGGAAGCATCTCCGCGAAGCGCAGCCCCGCGTGTGCTGCTACATGGACCGCGCGGACGTGCCGTCTTCTCTGTTCTCCGCCGCCATACGCGCACAGGGTTCGTCCGAAGTCCGACCATGCACGACGTCCCGGCGTTCTCTACCGTTCCACGTCAAGTTCCTCGGCCACGCGATCTCCGAGTGCACCGCCGCTCGTCCTTCCGTGTTATGCGCGTCCCCGTGTGACCCCCTGCTCTCGGTCATCCTCGACGCGTATGCATCGCCGGTGCTCTGCAACCTCGCCCATCGCCAAGCTTTTCTTCCGACCGCAACGCCAGCAAGCCGATGCCTTTCACCCTCCTGGAGCCGGATCCGCCCGGGAGAGATGCGACCAGGAGCTTCTTCCTCTTCGTCTACTGCAACAATCGTTGACGCTGCCAATCCTCCTGCAAGCCAACGCCCTGGCGCCCCCGGCGCGAGCGCCTCTATCCCCAGCCACTTGTTTGCAGCGCGCGTTGATGCGTCCGTCGCTCCGCATCTACTTCTGCAAGCACACCGTCATCCTCCGTCCTCGACTACGCAGGCGTGCAGCCATCTCCGACGCCCAGCTCTACTCTGACAACCGCCATGGCTACTTCTCTGCTTCGGTCGCGTCTGCACTTGTCCGCTTCCTCGTCGCCAAGAGCTCCGTCCGGCCGCCCGCCCGCCAGTTCCGGCTATGCCACGACCACATGACCTCCCCTGCCGGTTTGTAAGGAATACCTCCGCTCCAGTCGCTTGACCCCGCGATGCGCACGTCTTCAACTCCGGCGTCGTCCCTGCCCGTCTGCACCGAGCTGCACGATACTGTCCGCTCATGTTCAGTTTCGACAGTTAAAAACTTCGACTCCCATCTAATTTAAAAGGTGGCATCCTACATTGTTCACATCCGTTCTGGTAGCATAGTGGTCTGAGCCTTTGCAATTCTTCCGCAGACCCGAGTTCGAATCCCCTGGGAGGCAGGCATCAACTTTTTGGCCATTTTATCCGTGCTGACAGCCGGACCCCACCCGTCAGCCTCTGCAGGCACCACCTCAGCTACCCCTGCTCCGTCAGCATCCAGTCAACCTCTCTGTCCCCGTCGGTCAGCGACCCAGTCTAGTTTATAACTTGGTGAGAAAAGTCTCAGCGAATTCTCTATTTTTCGAAAAATTCCTGCAAACATGCAAATCTTGCACAAATTATATCTTTTAAACCGTAACTCAAAATAAAAAGTGTTTTATATGAAAATTTATCAGAAAAATGTGTAGAATCTAAATATGCCATTCATATTACTGTTTGCATCTCGCATCATGTAATTACGTGGTAGTTTGCATATTACCTAATAAGTAACATATGGAGTATTTGGGTATTATCAAATATGATTACCCCACTTCATTTAATTTTGTGTAGCTCACACTTGCCTTGTCTTTGCTATGCTAATCAACATTTAAATTGACGAGTAGTAAAACAACTTGAACCATGTATGTGTGTCGGAATCCTATTCCGCTTAATTTGAATAAGTTGCATTGTATCATAATTGCCATGTCATGCATACATGCATTCACATGATCATGCCGGTTCTTTTACCGTAGTAGTAAGTTTTGCATCCGTTGTTTGTTGTAGCAATTTGCTTCTTCTCGGATAGGACGCTTCATGGTGTTGTGAGCAACGAAAAGTTCTACGGGTGTTGCTCGACAATCTTGCCAGGCAAGCCCTCCCACCCCTTACCTACCTATAGGGGTACTCATTACCTATTTGTGTTTATGCTTTCTCTTATTCTTTATGCTAGCCTTGTGTTCCGATGCTTTGTTCGAGTCACGTATCCTATCCACCTGTTTTCCCCAAAGCAAAAATATACACTTGCCACCTCTCGCCTATCACCTTTTGTTTGTTGTTTGAGTTGGCCTTGCGAGTCGTAGGCATGCTTAGGTTGTTTCAAGTTGTATTATCTTATCGGGTTGTTGGGAAGTTTATCACATGCTCTACTTGATATATGAGATGGATATGAATTGGAGATTAGTTGGTTATAAGATGTTGGAGATAAACATGATTTATTTATGTTACAACTACACTTGATTAAGCAGAGGCATCGGTGAGTCATTTTGCCCGTTTTAGAACGGCTCACTTGTGTCCCCTAGGACCCCGAGTTTGCATGAATTGTTCTAAGCTGAGCGCGCTAACCACTCGTGGAGATGCCGTGGGATCTCCCTTGACTTACTACTTTTTCTCGAGTTAGTTTACCGGGGGCCACAACACCGTAGTTTTCATTTGGATCTGGATTTGGGTGGAGTCACCTTTGATGGTGGCGGAGTCTCTAAGCCCCCCCTCCGACGGGTGTGGTTGCGTCGCCTCCGATGGTTGACGGGTTTATTTGCCAGCGGGACGTTTACGCGAAGCTGGAAGAGTCTCTCCGATGAGCTCTCTGACAGACTTAGCCGTCGGCGCAAACTTCTGGGTCCGTCTCCGAAGCTTGGCCGACTTCGTTGCGGGTAACTTAGTTGGGTGGCCCCCTTAAACTCTCTCGTAGAACTAGCAACGGTCTTGTCGTGATATCCTGCCCTTGTCTAGGTTGGATTGATCGAGCGTGTATGGGTACATTGGTGCACCCCTGCAGGGTAAATCTTTTCGAAAAGCCGTGTCCGCGGTTACGGACGACTTGGAGCCGTTCTACTCGATCATAGAACAACTTACACCTAATTGTTAATAAAATATGGTGTAGTAAATAGTTCTACTACAATATTAAATTGTTATAAAATTATCAACCGTGTGAGTGCCTTTGATGTTGCTTCTTCGTATGGTCGCGATGAGGTGATTCATCGGCTGGGTTATGTTTGCTGTAGTATTCTAGTTGGTTCCTTTATGCGCTCTCTTATCTTATTCTGATTAGACGGAAGTTGTAGAGTGTCTCTATAGGTTCTTTAGTGCTTGCTCGCTGCCGCTTAACCTCACCATATAGCTGACGTCCTTTTGAGTCTCTCGAGCTTGTCTGCGTACCTCACGTACAAAGGCGGCTTGTTGACTACGCTTTATATGTCTTGAAGTCTTGCTAAGTACTTTTGTACTTATTGCTGCTCGTCTCGGATTTCTCGCCGGAGCAGGTTTGAAGACAGGTACATGGAAGTGACGACGTTAGCAAGGTTACCCTTCCGGCTTGGCCTGGGCAGGGTTATGGACGCCATCGTTATCTTCAGGCCTCTTAGGCCCATTTGTATTCTTGTCCGTACTCGGATACTATTTTGCTTTATGTATGATTTGTCGTCGTGGTGAAACAACATATGCCATAGGATGGCTTAAATGGGGGCCGACTGTACACTGGTGGATCCGGGAGAGGGAAGGCTCGGTAGAGACCGAGCACAGAACTCACTGCTAACACATCGAGCTACCCAGGTTCGGGGCCCTCGTGAGGAGGTAACACCCCTACTCCTGCATGTCTGATCTATATGAGCTTATATGAGCTTCACATAAGAGCTACAATGGTGCTCCTTGAGCTGTATACCTTGCCTATCTGGGGCTGCACTGGGCAGGAGCTGGAGAGAATGAGCCTCCGAAGGAGGCTTGGGGTGATCGATCCCCCTGGTGCCCCTTATATAGGGAGCCCAGGGGACAAGGGATGCCCCACAATACACTATACATGCACTGTAGCTGAGATGACTACTGGGGTCTTGTCACACTATAGCCTGCATCAGCACAGTACCGTCCTCGGTACTGTGCGCTGCGTCACGGTCATGGGCTAGTCCCATCGATGTCTGTACTTGGAGTCCTTGGCTTCATCTTCTAGCTGCTGTCTTCAGGATCACCATGTCATCAGTCTTATCCTCCTCCTGAGGATAAGACTGACTAGGAGAAGAGGGATACGCTGGTCTGAGCCAAGGGGCGTCCCAAGACCAGCATACGATGGTAAAGGATATGCCAGTCCGAGCCTGGAGGCGTCCCAGGACTGGCACGATGCGCTGGAGGCGATGCTGGACGAGGAATATGTCCCGGAGGGAGTAAATATCGGCCCTGTAGAGGAATAATCCGGCCTGGGCCAGGGAATCCCGGCCTGGCCCGGCCGGAACAGTAGACAAAAGCCAGCCCAGCCGGTATAAGAAATCCCGGCCTGGGCTGGGAATGTCGGCCTGGCTAAGCCGGCCTGGAGGGCGCGCAGCGGCCCAGCCGGGGGCTGGAGGAAGAGGCCCAGCCGGGGAAAGGAGCTAAGAGGCCCGCGCCGGGACCTGGCTGCCTCGGCCCACCCGGAGAATTGCTGTCCCGGCCCAGGGGAGGAAGTGCTGCGCCGGCCCAGCCGGGTTATGCCTTTATCCCGGCCAGCGCTTATATATCCCGGCCCAGCTATGAATATTCCGGCCTGGGCTTCTTATATGCCGGCCTGGAAAGCTCTATTCCGGCCCAGGCTACTGTTTACTCGCTTTTTAATATCCTGCATATATAACTCATCATATATAACATATATTAGACATAATATAAAGGGGTACTTTGGTATACCCGGGGTTATATCCCCGACAATAGCCCCCGAGACTGTGGGGGACTCGTAGAGTCGCGCACAGGCTTCAACAAGAAATATACCAAAGTCCCAAACTCACATATTCACAAAAAACTGATATGCTGGCCTGCATAGGCCTGATTCTATCTCATGCCATCATAGGCAATCTCCCGTTTGACATATACTCATATACGTGATATGTTAGCCTTCGCGGGCTATCTCAAAATACTATTGTGCCTTCTTTGGCTATATCGACACTTTGCCTCTTGGGCTATGTCTCATCGACATCGTCTGCTTCGACAATGCCGGCATACTGCTTTGCCTTCTTTGGCCATATCGATACTTTACCTCTTGAGCTATTTGCCTCTTGGGCTGCTCTGCCTCTTGGGCTACTTTTGCCTCTCGGGCTACTTTGCCTCTTGGGCTTTATATCGACACTTTGCCTCTCAGGCTATGTCTCATCGACATTGTCTGCTTTGACAATGCCGGTATACTGATATGCCTCTTGGGCTGTGCCATCGCTGGGCACTTGTTAGTATGCAAAAATGATAAGACATGTTAATATGCTAAACCGGGATACTCTATGAAACCAGATATGATAAGAGATATGATGCTTGTTAACTTTGAGATCGATGTCTCGATATATTACTGTGCCAGAATTGGCGATAACTGAAAGGATTATAGAATGCCGTGATATGCTGGCATGCCGAAATAAACGACGATATGAGTTATTGATAGATGCCTTGATATGCTGGCAAACCGAAATAAACGGTGATTGGGGATTTTGGTCGATGCCATGATATGTCGACATACTGAGATTTTGCTCTTGCCATGATATGTTGGCATACTGACATTTTGCCATGATATGCTGGCATACTGACATTTTGCCATGATATGCTGGCATACTGACATTTTGCCATGATATGCTGGCATACTGATATTTTGCCATGATATGCTGGCATACTGACATTTTGCCATGATATGCTGGCATACTGACATTTTGCTCTTTGCCATGATATGCCGGCATACTAAAACTTTGCTCTTGCCACGATATGCCGGCATACTAAAACTCTTCTCATGCCATGATATGTTGGCATATTGGAACTTTGCTCATGCCATGATATGCCGGCATACTGAAACACATATGACTCAAGATATCACTTAATAACCTGATGTACTAACAAACTGAAATACCTGAGACCTGAGACTTTGAGATATGCTGGCCAGGATATAAAGATATGCTGGCTGGGACATAAAATATGCCGGCCAGGATACAAAATATAACATATGCCGGTATACTGAAATTTTGCTCTTTGCCATGATATGCCGGCATACTGAAATACCTGAGACACTGAGATATAAACTGAAGCCCTGGTGGTATAATAGCAATTTCTTCTTGTAATGGCAATATGGAGAGTCATAGCCGGTATATATGATGAAATATCCAACCTGTTCTGTAGTCATTCTAAAAGACATAGCGATGGTCATAGTATTTGGCATATTTGCAATCTAGCATATGGAGTTTGGCATATAGCCCATTGCACTCGGCATATAACTCTTGAAATAAAGCACTTGGCATATAGACTGAGATTGACATATAAGCTAACTTGGCATATCACAACAGATATTTGGCACTCATGTGCCGGCATATAAATGCAAGTATACTGTAACTGGCATATAAGCTAACTTGGCATATCACAACAGATATTTGGCACTCATGTGCCGGCATATAAATGCAAGTATACTGTAACTGGCATATGAGATTTGATTTATAGTATGCAGAAACTGGTACTGAGATAGGCATATAACTGATCTGACTGTAAACCTGCAACAGCTAGCACATGGCATTCAACATATAAAAACTGGCATATGAGCCTTGGCATATGACAGCCGGCATATAACGCATAGCATATGGGATAAAGCACTTGGCATATAAGTAGATACTGAACTTGATATGTTAACTGGCATACTGAACCTAGCACTGTAGCAGATATAAAGATTGGCACATACAAAGACATATAACTCGACATAACATCTTGCTGTTGGCATATAAAACCGGCATATAACATGCCCAGATAAAACTTTGCATAAGACTGTATACATAGAACTGATACTAAGGATACTATCTGTAGCAGGCATATGTAGCAATTTGGCATATAAACAGACATACAGGAGGAAACTGGAAAGCTGATATGCTAGCATGCAAACTAATATATACTGAAACAGTACTTAAAAAGCAACTTGCAGGGCTTTAGCCTAGCCCCCGAGCTATTTTTTCTATCAAGGAGACACTGATTTTCAGATAAGCTGACCAGGATATGGAGTAAACCAGCATAAATACTTACTTGCACCGTTGAAGAAGCTTGATGTACCAGCAGATGCTCGAGGCGAAGGCTGAACAGTCCCCTGGTACGACAAACATAGAATGTGCCGGCCGGGACATAAGATATGCTGGCCAGGACACAGGATATGCTGGCCAGAACACAGGATATGCTGGCCAGGACACAGGATATGCTGGCCAGGACACAGGATATGCTGGCCGGGACACAGGATATGCTGGCCGGGACACAGGATATGCTGGCCGGGACACAGGATATGCTGGCCGGGATGCAGGATATGCTGGCCGGGACACAGGATATGCTGACCGGGACGCAGGATATGCTGGCCGGGACACAGGATATGCTGGCCGGGACACAGGATATGCTGGCCGGGACGCAGGATATGCTGGCCAGAGGAAGCCGAGTGCCAGCCCGGAGATGCCGATGTAGATCCGGGACAGCCGTATGCTGGCCCGGGCGAGTTGAGGTCAGCCCGGGAGTTGAAGAAGACCTGCTATGCTCGGAGGCGTTGCTGATGTCGAGCCCCTGAGCAGATGAAGAAGATCCCGTCCGGATGTACTCCTACCAGCGCCTTGATCTGCCCCACGGTGGGCGCCAAATGTCGTCGTGGTGAAACAACATATGCCATAGGATGGCTTAAATGGGGGCCGACTGTACACTGGTGGATCCGGGAGAGGGAAGGCTCGGTAGAGACCGAGCACAGAACTCACTGCTAACACATCGAGCTACCCAGGTTCGGGGCCCTCGTGAGGAGGTAACACCCCTACTCCTGCATGTCTGATCTATATGAGCTTATATGAGCTTCACATAAGAGCTACAATGGTGCTCCTTGAGCTGTATACCTTGCCTATCTGGGGCTGCACTGGGCAGGAGCTGGAGAGAATGAGCCTCCGAAGGAGGCTTGGGGTGATCGATCCCCCTGGTGCCCCTTATATAGGGAGCCCAGGGGACAAGGGATGCCCCACAATACACTATACATGCACTGTAGCTGAGATGACTACTGGGGTCTTGTCACACTATAGCCTGCATCAGCACAGTACCGTCCTCGGTACTGTGCGCTGCGTCACGGTCATGGGCTAGTCCCATTGATGTCTGTACTTGGAGTCCTTGGCTTCGTCTTCTAGCTGCTGTCTTCAGGATCACCATGTCATCAGTCTTATCCTCCTCCTGAGGATAAGACTGACTAGGAGAAGAGGGATACGCTGGTCTGAGCCAAGGGGCGTCCCAAGACCAGCATACGATGGTAAAGGATATGCCAGTCCGAGCCTGGAGGCGTCCCAGGACTGGCACGATGCGCTGGAGGTGATGCTGGACGAGGAATATGTCCCGGAGGGAGTAAATATCGGCCCTGTAGAGGAATAATCCGGCCTGGGCCAGGGAATCCCGGCCTGGCCCGGCCGGAACAGTAGACAAAAGCCAGCCCAGCCGGTATAAGAAATCCCGGCCTGGGCTGGGAATGTCGGCCTGGCTAAGCCGGCCTGGAGGGCGCGCAGCGGCCCAGCCGGGGGCTGGAGGAAGAGGCCCAGCCGGGGAAAGGAGCTAAGAGGCCCGCGCCGGGACCTGGCTGCCTCGGCCCACCCGGAGAATTGCTGTCCCGGCCCAGGGGAGGAAGTGCTGCGCCGGCCCAGCCGGGTTATGCCTTTATCCCGGCCAGTGCTTATATATCCCGGCCCAGCTATGAATATTCCGGCCTGGGCTTCTTATATGCCGGCCTGGAAAGCTCTATTCCGGCCCAGGCTACTGTTTACTCGCTTTTTAATATCCTGCATATATAACTCATCATATATAACATATATTAGACATAATATAAAGGGGTACTTTGGTATACCCGGGGTTATATCCCCGACATGATTTGGATCTTTGTATGTATCTATTTGGATCTTGACTCGTGGAGTCTTCGCAGTTGTATTATATTCTTTGTGGGTTCCATCGTGAACTTGTGTATTGTTACTTACTTGATTCCACCCGCATAATGTGTAAATTGATTGTGCACATTTTGCTTGGTGGTGCGTTTCCAAAGCGACATCGTGCGAATTGTGGCGTGTTTGCTATAATTCGCAAGGTGCCGATTTTGGGGCGTCACAATTGTAACGGCCCGGAAAAATCCCTTTTATTAGATTTGTTTGTTGTTTTGTTTTTTTTGTGCATCTTCATGCATTTAACATCTTGCATGTTTTTGTCAAACAAAAATTGTTTGGAATAAAATCTACTTTCTAATTATCTTGTATGGTTTCATAATATACCCTCCTCTCTCTTTTCTTATTTTTATTTGAAACTAAAACTATAATATTTGAGAAGCTTTGAAAATTCGTTTTGAGAACAATACTCAAATCTTAAAAAAAACGTTGTTTGAACCTGTTTGCAAACTCCCAAACCCCTATTTTTCTCTCTCTTCTTTGCCCAAAAGAATTCAGCAAAACCAGATTAGAAGAAGGAAGAAGCATGCCCGTGCAGCCCATCTACCCATTCGGAAAACAGGCAACCAAAGCCCACCTTACCTCTCAGCGAAGCATCCATCGTTCAAGTCGCTGTCTTCTTAGTACGGCGCTACATCCAGAGCTCCACGTCGCCACCTGGGGGATGGGACGGATGATCACCTGCTCCCCTATAAACTCCCTAACCCTAGCCTGCAACCCTAGCCCTCCTCTGTTCCCCTAGCGCCGCCGCCTCTGTTTGAGCGAGCAAGCGCCTCGCTTTCCGGCCTCCCTCTCCTCGGCTCACTCCTGCTCCCGAAGAAAAACCACGGAACCCGTCGGAGATGCTTCACACGCGGTATCTTGGAGCTAGCTCGTCTACCTGGATGCAAGAATCGATGCACAACGTCTCCCTCGTCCATTTTGCTGAAGAAAACAGAGCCGGAGCTGTACAAGAGCGTCGCCAAGCTCTACGCTCCCGTCGTCGTCTACGTCCTGCTCCGCCTCGCCCGCCTCTGATCCACGCGTCGCCGTCGTCTGCAGCAACTCCATCGCCAAGCGCCCAACTTTGCTTCCCGCCGCCAGCCAGCTAGCTCCACTCGGCGCACGGCACCGGCACCCGCGCGTGCGAGACCGCGCGCCCAGCAGCATCGCCAAGCCGGCGCGCGTCCCGCCATGCTCTCCACGTGCTCAGCTCGCCGCCGTCCTTTTTCTGTCCGCGGGCATGAGCGCCTCTTCAGTGCATCGACCATGGCAGTTCGTCACCGCCGCGCGCATGCTCTAGCAACAGCCGACGAGCTCCTGCATGCTTCTGTACTCTGTCCGTCGGCCTCGTCTCTGCCTCCGTGCAAGCACGCCCGCAGCAGCATGCGCACCTGCTCGTCCATGACGTCGGGCGCCCCGGCGGCTCAGCCTCGCACGCGTGCTCTCTTGCCGCCAACTTCACCTCACGTGCATGCTCAAGGTTCCTCTGAACATGCTCGCCTCCGGCCCTCGCTGCCTTCCCTGCAGTCCCCGACGCCCAGCTCTGCTTCGTGCGCCTCCAAGGTCGCCGCTTTCCTTCTTCAGAAGTATTTGTACCTTACTATTAGTATGTTTCAGATTCTAGCTCAGTGGTTTGTTCCTTTGTGCTGTATGTAACGATCAGGTGCTGAGTTCGATTCGTGGTGGCCGGGATTAGATCCCACAATTTTTTTTATCCTCTTCCCGCGCTGACAGTTGGGTCCCATCAGCCAGCCGCTGTCTGTCGCCACCTCTGCTTCCCAGCCTCGTCAGCACCGGCCGGTCCCGGCCGTCAGCCTCCCGTGCTGGCTGTTCACTCGGTGAGAAAAGTCCCAGCAAAATCTCTGTTTTCTGAAAATTCCTGCAAGTATGTATATCTTGCAAAATTAGTATCTTTCAAACTATAACTCGAAATAAAATGTATTTTATATGAAAGTTTATCAGAAAAATGTGTAGAATCTAAATATGCCATTCATATTACTGTTTGCATCTCGCATCATGTAGCCACGTGGTAGTTTGCATATCACCTAATATATAACATATGGAGTATTTGGGTATTACCAAATATAGTTACCCCACTTCATTTAATTTTGTGTAGCTCACACTTTCCTTGTTGTTGTCATGCTAATAAATATTTAAATTGCCGTGTAGTAAATCAACTTGAACCATCTATATGTGTGTCGGAATCCTATTCCGCTTAATTTGAATAAGTTGCATTGCATCATAATTGCCATGTCATGCATGCATTCACATGATCATGCCGATTCTTTTGCCGTAGTAGTAAGTGTGCATTCGTTGTTTGTTGTAGCATTTTGCTTCTTTCCGGATAGGACGCTTCGTGGTGTTGTGAGCAACGACAAGTTCTCCGGGTGTTCTTCGTCAATCTTGTCAGGCAAGCCCTCCCACCCCTTACCTACCTATAGGGGTACTCATTACCTATTTGTGTTTATGCTTTCTCTTATTCTTTATGCTAGCCTTGTGTTCCGATGCTTGTTCGAGTCACGTATCCTATCCACCTGTTTCCCAAAAGCAAAACTATATACTCGCCACCTCCCGCCTATTACCTTTTGCTTGTTGTTTGAGTTGGCCTTGCGAGTCGTAGGCATGCTTAGGTTGTTTCAAGTTGTTTTATCTTATCGGGTTGTTGGGAAGTTATCACATGCTTTACTTTATGGTTATGAGATGGATATGAATTGGAGATAAGTTGGATATTAGATGTTGGATATAAACATGATTTTATTTATGTTACAACTACACTTGATTAAGCAGAGGCATCGGTGAGTCTTTTTGCCTGTTTTCCGACGGCTTACTTGTGTCCCCTAGGACCCCGAGTTCGCATGAACTGTTCTAAGCTGAGCGCACTAACCACTCGTGGAGATGCCGTGGGATCTCCCTTGACTTACTACTTTTTCTCGAGTTAGTTTACCGGGGGCCACAACACCGTATTTTACTTTTGGATCTGGATTTGGGTGGAGTCACCTTTGATGGTGGCGGAGTCTCTAAGCCCCCCTCCGATGGGTGTGGTTGCGTCGCCTCCGATGGTTGACGGGTTTATTTGCTAGCGGGACGTTTACGCGAAGCTGGAAGAGTCTCTCCGATGAGCTCTCTGACAGACTTAGCCGTCGGCGCAAACTTCTGGGTCCGTCTTCGGAGCTCGGCCGACTTCGTTGCGGGTAGCTTAGTTGGGTGCCCCCCCTAAACTCTCTCGTAGAACTAGCAACGGTCTTGTCGTGATATCCTGCCCTTGTCTAGGTTGGATTGATCGAGCGTGTATGGGTACATTGGTGCACCCCTGCAGGGTAAATCTTTTTGAAAAGCCGTGTCCGCGGTTATGGACGACTTGGAGCCGTTCTACTCGATCATAGAACAACTTGCACCTAATTGATAATAAAAGTGGCATAGTAAATAGTTCTACTACATTATTAACTTGTTATAAAATTGTCAACCGTGTGAGTGCCTTTGATGTTGCTTCTTCGTGTGGTCGCGATGAGGTGAATCATCGGCTGGGTTATGTTTGCTTAGTATTCTAGTTGGTTCCCTTATGCGCTCTCTTATCTTATTCTGTTTAGACGGAAGTTGTAGAGTGTCTCTATAGGTTCTCTAGTGCTTGCTCGCTGCCGCTTAACCCCACCATACAACTGACGTCCTTTTGAGTCTCTCGAGTTGTCTGCGTACCTCACGTACAAAGGCCGCTTGTTGACTACGCTTTATACGTCTTGAAGTCTTGCTAAGTACTTTTGTACTTATTGCTGCTCGTCTCGGATTTCTCGCCGGAGCAGGTTTGAAGACAGGTACATGGAAGCGACGACGTTAGCAAGGTTACCCTTCCGGCTTGGCCTGGGCAGGGTTATGGACGACATCGTTATCTTCAGGACTCTTAGGCCCATTTGTATTCTTGTCCGTACTCGGATACTATTTGCTTTATGTATGATTTGGATCTTTGTATGTACATTTGGATTTTGACTCGTGGAGTCTTCGTTAATATATATGTCTTTGTGGGTTCCATCGTGAACTTGTGCAATGTTGCTACTTTGATTCCACCCGCATAATGTGTATGTTGCGACGTGCATATTTTGCTTGGTGGTGCGTTTCCAAAGCGACATCGTGCGAATTGTGGCGTGATTGCTGTAATTCACAAGATGCCGATTTTGGGGCGTCACAAGTGGTATCAGAGCCAGGGTTTTGTCGATACCCGCGTGTCCGCTCTGCCTGTAGGATAACCTTGCTAATAAACAATTAAATTGTCGTGTAGTAAGAAAACTTGAACCATATATATGTGTGCCGGAATTCCCATTCCGCTTAATCTGGATAAGTTGCATTGCATCATACTTGCCATGTCATGCATGCATGCTTCACATGATCATGCCGATTCTTTCTCCGTAGTAGTAAGTGTTGCATCCGTTATTTGTTGTAGCGATTTGCTTCTTCTCGGATAGGACGCTTCGTGGTGTTGTGAGCAACGACAAAGTTCTTCGGGTGTTCTTCAACCATCTTTTCAGGCGAGCCCTTTTCTCTCTACCCATTTAATACTTTTGCTCTCGCTAGCTCTCTATTCTAGCCTTGTGTCGCAATGCTTTGTTCGAGTCACGTGTCCTATCCACCTGTTTATCCAAAGCAAAGCCATAGAACCTTCCATACATCCTATTAACTATGTGCTTGTTGTCCGAGTTGGCCTTGCGAGTCGTAGGCATCTTCAGGTTGTTGTAGTTGTTTTATCTTATTGGGTTGGGAAAGTTATCACATGCTCTACTTTTTGGATATATGCTATTAGAAATAATCATGGCTTACTTCAATGTTAATACTTAAAATTGAATTAAGCAGAGGCATCGGTGAGTCATTTTGCCAGTTTTACGACGGCTCACTTGTGTCCCCTAGGACCCCGAGATCGCATGAACTGTTCTGAGACTGAGCGCTCTAACCATACGTGGGTACGATTACGGGCCTCCCCTCGATCACTGCCGAAATCTACACACTTGTCCAGTGGCCACAACTAGTTTGAGGTTTTCCATTTGGGTTTTTGCGTGCATGCAGCTCTTGTATCTTATGGTCCAATTTTACTTTGGGGGAAGCCGTGGGTGCCTTGTAACCCCTTGTTTGCCTCTGCATGCACGTATAGGTTGCGGCACAGGTGTTTATCGCATGCTGAAGAGGGTTGCCTCCCGTGGGTGGAGTCGGGCCTCGGAAGCCGTCCTCGCATCAGCTAGGTCCGTCTCAGAGATTCGGCCGGACTCTCGAGCAGGGTAAACTTAGTCAGGTGGCTTCCTGGACTTGTTTGTAGTGAAGGAGAGTGCGAGTCGTGACCTCCTGCCGGCACACCATCGGAAGTGTGCTTCATCATGTGGCATTAAGGGGTGATCATGCGTTTGGGTACATTTGGGCACCCCTGCAGGGTTAAATCTTTTCGAAAAGCCGTGTCCGCGGTTATGGACGACTTGGAGCTGTACCACTCGATCATAGAACAACTTGCACCTGCTGTTTCAATACTAATAAACTTGTGTAGTAAGCTAGCACAACTACAACAATAAACCTGCAATAAAACTTGGTAACCGTGTGAGTGCCTTTGATACTTGCTTCTTCGTTTGGACACGAGGAGGTGATTCATCGGCTGGGTTATGTTTGGTGTTAGTTTCTAGTTGGTTACTTTTATGCGCTCTCTTATCTCAATCTATTTAGACGAAAGTTGTAGTGTGTCTCTGTAGTATATTACTTTTGTTGCCGCTAAGTCCACCATATAGCCTGTAGGCGAGCACAGCTGAATTCTAGTCTCGCGAGTACGTGCCTCGGTACTCACCCTCGTTTTTTTTTTCTCTTTTTCTCTTTCTCCCTCCTTGTTCGGCAACCATTGGCCCGACGATTTTGACAGGTATGGGAGCGACGACGTTAGCAAGGTTACCCTTCCGGCTTGGCCTGGGCAGGGTTATGGACGCCATCGTTTATCTTTTGGCCTCTTAGGCCCATTTGTATTCTTATCCGTACTCGGATGCTATTTGCTTTATGTATGATTTGGATCTTTGTATGTATATTTGGATATTTTGACTCGTGGAGTCTTTGCGATTATATTATATTCTTTTGTGGGTTCCATCGTGAACTTGTGTAACTGTTGCTACTCGATTCCACCCGCATCACGTGCACGCTCCAACGTGCATGGGGCGCTTGGTGGTGCGTTTCCAAAGCGACATCATGTAGATTGTGGCGTGTTCGCTATCATCTGCAAGGTGCCGGTTTTGGGGCGTTACAAGTGGTATCCTAAACCCAAACAGATGTACTTTCAACACCAGAATAGTCTCAACAAACCCCAGATGATTTCAGCAATACCACAGATGGTAGATGTACATGCTAAACTTATGCGAGTTTTTGACTCAGAACTTGATCAACTCAGACAGCAAAAAGTTACCTCCAGGAATGCAACAAGTACTGGATGATCATTCTGAAATGGTACAAATGATGCCCCAGATTTTGGCTAGTACCAATAACAACCTGCCCCAAAACAATCTTAGTAGCAAGAAACCAAGAAGTGAGTCTGAGATAACACTGCAAGCCAGCAAGATCTGTGGAGGAATAGGACACACGTCTAAGGAATGTCGTGATAGTGCCCTTACTATGATGTGAACCACCCAGTTGAAGAATGCCCCATGACTAAGGTCACTGGTCAGAAATACAATCAAAAGGGACACTATGCAAGAAGATGCGTAGAGAAAGTACTACGAATCACCAGTGAGATGGAATAACTGAAGGATACCGCAAATACAAGAAGAAGACACCAACAAGATGAAGCTAACATGGAACCAATGGGGTTCAGTTACTACTTGTAATAGAAGTGGAAAGGACATGTAAGAACAAATATCAACTTAATGGAATGGATTTTATTTTTCCTTATATGGAAAACCCAAGGAATTGCAAATTCAGGATTATTGCCATGAGTCTTAGTCGCAAACCCCTAGCTAAGGAATAATAGATTTTGTTTTCAAAATTCAAAATGGGATTTGGAATTTGGAGTCCATAACCAAGGAAACTTTTGTTAAAAGCTAGTGAGGTTGACCAAGAGTTAAACTACGAGGTTTAATAAACCATGTATGGAGTAATGATTTGGATGCAGAATGGATTGATCACCATTCTTACTACTCTTATTATTCGCTCTCATAATGTTGGCTTTGCGAACCTAGAGAGACATACCTATGAGAGATGACATTGTTAAGCCCGAACCTTAGGAAGATAAGATGTTATACCCTCATAATAGGGAAGTGCTGCCAAAACATAGGAATACGGTAAGGATAAACCCCAAGCTTACTGTTGAAGAAGACATGCAACGGAGGAAATCCTACCAACATGGAAAGTTGCTTGACCTAAAAGTGTTAATGAAGGAAGGAACCCTAAGATGAAGGACCTTCAAGGATGTCGACTAAGAGGATGATATGAAGACAAGAGACCCCTTAGCTTGGTCTTCTGATTGACCCAAAGAGTGACTCTTCAGTGTCCAAAGTAGTTCAACAACTACTCAGTTGGATAGAAGCTCTATAAGGGAGCAAGGTTATTCCCAAGCAACCCTTGAGGAAGGTTGGTGCCCAAGTTTGCGAATAGACACCCACCTATTGGAAATGAAGATAAAGACTAACTATGGGTTCAAAAGATGACCCAGTGCCAAGTCAAGACCAAGGTGTATCTGGTTGAACCCAAGGACCTAGACTACCTACAAAAGTTTCTTTTAAGGGTGGTAGCCACCTAGGTAACCCAAACCCTTCTTTCTTTCTAACCTCTCCAAATCTCAGGGACGAGATTTCTTTTAAGGGTGGTAGACTGTAACATCCCAAGATTTTATAAAATTTTGGGGTGAAATTTTTGTTTTAGTTTTGCTTGTGTTGACTAAAATTTCACAGGGATTTAAAACTTTTGAGTTTATTTAAAATCTCTATTATAAAAACTATTTTAAACTCTCTATTATTTCTTGAAGAACTCATTTGAGAGAATAAAAGTTTTCAAATACTATTTTGGTTTTATTCAAACCTATGCAAGCTTGCTTGCAAAGAAATGAATCACAAATGTGATATATTTACTAAAAGTTGTTTCTTTCAAAACTATGATGGAGAGAGAGATTTTCAAGTATTATTTTATAAAATATTATTCACCTATTTTAAAAGAATTAATTTTAAAAAAACCCTAATCTATTTTGCATTTATGCAAGTAAAGCCCTTTGGCTTAATTAGATTTTTTTTGGAAAATCTTGTTTTTATTTTGAAAACTAGTTTTCTTACTGGCTTAAGACATTGTGCTGATTATTAGAAGATTTTAGAAAGTAGTTTGAATTGATTTGAATCAAGTTTGCAAAAGATATGAAATAAACCAGAAATAAGGAAAAGAAAAAGCAAAGAATAAAAAAAAGAAAGAAGGCCGCGGGGGAACCCAGCCGGCCCAAGCCAGCTTTTGGCCCCGGCCCAACATCACCCCGCCCTGAAGGGGTACGGCTGCCTCTCCTTCTCTCACCGACAAGTGGGCCCCACTTGTCATCACCTATCTTCCGCCGAAGTCCCTGGCGCGCACGGTTCTCTCTCTGGCCGTCCATCGCCTCGCCGATTCTCTCAAAACCCTAGCCCCTTCCCCAAGCTACGACCACTATAAGACCCCCACGACCCCCTCTCCTCTCTCCCTTCTTTTCCCAGTTCAATTTGCCACCAGGCCATCAAGATCGCTCGACGGAGCTCCGCCTATCTGCAGGCTCTCCCGCTCAAATCCGACGCCCATGGTGAGCCCGAGCTCCTCTTCCTCCTCCTATTCTCTTCTCCTCTCCCTAGCACACATGCTAATGTCCTCCCTTGATTCAATCCCGCATCAAAACCGTGAAGCCAATGCCACCCGATGATCGTCACCGCCCGAAGCCGCTCCAGCCACCTCTCCCGCTCGCAGCAAGACATGATCGACGTCCTCGATCAAACAAACGAGATCCCCTTGTTGAGTTGAATGTCGTCCACCCCTTCCTTGCCCTTGGAGACTCTCAAAACATCGCCGTCCTTCACTCCTGAGCCACAGACCTCGACACTGGCGAGCACCGGAACCCTAGGCGAGCTCTCTCCTCTCTGATTTGTCTCGACCATCAAATCTCCATCGAACGCACCGGACAGATTCACTTAACTGAAGGGGTACGGGGTAATCTGGACTGCCCAGATCCCATTAAATCTAATGGCCCCAAATTGTTATCTGCCCAAACCGGTATCGGCGAATAAGAAACAGCCACGTGGCTTGCCTCGGTTCAAAACAGAATTCAAATTAGAATTAGAATCAGATTTGTGCTGAATCTTTGAAAATTCATAACTTTCAAACCATGCATCCAAAAATTACAATCTTGGTGTCTATGGAAAGCTTATAACGTGTAGAATCCAACTACGCAATAAAATTTCATATTTTCAGTATTCAAATTTAATTCATTTTCAAATTGAATCAAACCTATCTGTTTCACCAATTAATTCATATCTTTTGATCTACACATCCAAAAATTACAAATTTGTAGTCTTTGGAATCCTCTAATCAAGTAGAACGTCATAGAATCAAGAAACAACAAAGTTGATACATGCACACACTTTGTACATTCAAATCTATCCAAATAACTAATTTGATCATAATTTGAGTTCTAAAATATATTTTAGGATGATTCCAATTGCAGTAGCTTTATTTTACTGCAAGCTATTCAGTAGTATCACTTCCAAATTTTCTTGAACCACTTTACCATTATTCAAATTCAAATATGAGAATATGATTATTTCCCTTTATAGAATTAATTCTATTTCTTTTAGTATTGCTTATTTTCCACCATAGTAAATCCTATGATCCTAGCTAGCTATCAAAGAACATCTTGACACCACCTTGACACAAATCATATCTACCTAAATCTATTTGGTCTAGATCACACATATTAAAATTACTATTGTGTTATTTGAGTAAAGTGTGATACATCTCAATCCTAGATTTTACTTTTGCTAATGTAGTGTTGTTATAATCTAGAGCATAGCATGTGTTCTTACTCCATGTTGTTCAATGAATCCTTGAACCATATTCTCAAGTATCACTCATTCATATCTAACCCCATGATCACTTAATCTTGTTCACATGTATTGAACTATTCAATTTGCAAATGAGTTAATTGAGTAATTCAATGCTTCATGAATCCTTGCCCAATGCCTAAGTGTAATATATGCTATTTAAGAATAATTGTTGTCACACTTATACAATAGTATGGCTATTGCACTATTTGACACTTATGTGATCTAATCCACATGAGTCATTTCAAGATTTTATTCATGCTTTAGTAAAGTATGAAGACAACATCAATCATATCTTGCTTAGTCCAATTCTCTCCAATCATCTTGATCTTTCTCAACTAAGCTCTCAAATCCATGTCACACAAATCCACTATTCTTTTGCCATACCTCTCTTATCACAGTGTCTTAATAAATCTGAAAGGTTGAACAAACACTTTTCAATTGTTGTCTTGTTTGATTGTCTTGTATTGTATGTTTATGTTGTGTTATTTCTGTGATATAGCTTGTACGGAGAGCTATGTGCTTAGTTGAGAGAAGTGAAAGATCTTGGACTTCAAAAAGGCAAGTGACACACATATCTTCTACCTATTTTTACTACTGCATTAGTATTTTTCAGTAGTATGCATGATTGGTGGAATATTCAACTGTTTTACAAAATGCTAGATCCTAGTAGTGAGTAGCTATCCATGAACCCCACCTGATAGGATGCTAAATACTTTGAAAAATATTGATGCCATGCTATGATCACTTTTTAAAGTTGTTTTGTGAACAAATTAACAACTTCTACTAAAATGAAACACCTGGGTGGATTGGTTTGATAAGATGAGGCTGAGAAGGTGGGTTCTGGGGCACATGCCTCGTTGAGGATATGTACTCGGGATACTGCTCAGGATGGCCACTCAGGATTAAGGAGATTACTATGTCTTCCATGTTTGGAGTACTTCTAGTGCAGTCTTATGACAATATGGGCTCTGTCTTGATTGAGTAGGATTAAGGGTTCAACCATGGGTACTGACAGAGGGTGGTAGCAAAATATAGGGGGCGTGGTCAGATCCGTTTGGTTGAATGCTTTTTCTGAAAGGTCTTGTCTCATTTTATTTATGGGGTAAAATGAGTCTTAAGGTGAAAGTGCACAACCCCTGCAGGGTGTCAAAATCTAAGCGTTTTGCCATGTCCTCGGTTATGGACAATTGAGTCTCTAGTCATGGAATGTTCGGAAGAATCTCATCACCGTTTCTGAATGCTTTAAAACTTGACTAGCAACCCTTAGGCAGGAGCTCAGGGCCATACACTCCCAGTGGTGGTGGTTTCTATTGTTCCAACTTTGTTGAGTTTCGCCCAAAAACTACATACCGGCCAGTATGTAATGTATGAGGGTTATCTTTACCCTTATAAATTAAAATTTTGAAAGAAAGTTTTTGAAAAGTACTATAGGATAAAATTGGCTTTATGCAAGTTATCCTAAGAGATCCACCAGCCAAAGGTCATGTAGTATAGTCTTTTTCACAAATGCCACCAAATATGTGTTATTTGCCAGTATGTTGTTGTACTGACCCCTCTGGGGCCGCATATTCGAACGTGCAGGTTAATTCGGATGAGGAACGATTAGTAGGATCTCGAGTCTACATTCCAACATGTCTGCATGTGGCACGTGATGAAGATGGAGGCTCATTGCAACTATGCTTTATGCTGTGTACTCGTAAGGTTGAACACCTTTGTAACTGAATTTATGTTGTAATATTTAATGCTATTGCAATGATTACTATATTTTGTACTATGGTGCTATCTATTGATCCAGGGAATAGCACATTAACACAGGAGTTCTGCCTTTTTCCAAAGGTAGGGCGTGATGTCTACGCACTTCTATTCTTGTAGACACTTGTTGGGCCTCCAAGTGCAGAGGTTTGTAGAACAGCAACAAGTTTCCCTTAAGTGGATCACCCAAGGTTTATCGAACTCAGGGAGGAAGAGGTCAAAGCTATCCCTCTCAAGCAACCCTGCAATTACGATACAGAAAGTCTCTTGTGTCCCCAACACACCTAATACACTTGTCAGATGTATAGGTGCACTAGTTCGGTGAAGAGATAGTGAAATACCAGTAGTAGTGATGATTATAAGTAGCAAACGTGATGTGAAATAAATATCGCTGCGAGCAAATAAGTAACAAAATAGCAAGTAAACGGTGTACAATGCTTGGAAACAAGGCCTAGGGATCATACTTTCACTAGTGGACACACTCCCAACAATATAACATGAATGAACAAGTAACTTCTCTTTGCTAAGGTACTCTGAATTACTCTCCTATTGAATATCACTAATCATCGCGTAGTGGCTACGGAAGCACCCCTTAAAGTTCATCAAGTACTTGACAAACACCACTCATAGAGATACCCAAATCAGATCACAACTCAAGATAGAAATCATTGCAACTTAAACCAAGTACTAACACGGTGCACACACTGTCAACATTACACCATGAAAGGAGGAATAGATCACTCAAACTATCATAGCAATAATTATTCTCATAATCCACAAGAGATCACAATCATAGCCTAAACCAAGTACCACCATGATGCACGCACTGTCACCGTTACACCATAGCAGGAGGAATAGATTACTTTAATAACATTGCTAGAGTACACAAAATATCTGAATAATAACATGTACTTGTTCAACATGATACAAAGCTCACGATCACATAAAGATCACATCATGGGAGAGAGAGGTGAACCACATAGCTACCGGTAGAGCCCTCAGCCCCGGGGATGAACTACTCCCTCCTCATCATAGGAGACAGCAAGGTTGATGGAGATGGCGGTGAGGTCGATGGAGACGGCGAAGACGGCGATGGAGACCGATGGAGATGGCTCTGGGGGCACTTCCCCGTCCCGGCAGGGTGCCGGAACAGAGACTTCTGTCCCCCGAAATTCGTCGGCGGTGGCGGCGGAACTACGGAACTCTTTCTGGAAATTTGCCGACTCCCCTAGGGTTTTCCGTCCCGAGGCTTTATATAGGCGAAGGGGCGATGTCAGGAGTGGCCCCAGGCTCCCACACGCGGGCCCCGCGCGGCCAGACCCCTGGCCGCGCGAGCCATGTGTGAGGAGGCCTGGTGGCCCCTCTCCTACTCTCCTTCGGATGACTGGAAGCTCCTGGAAAAAATAAGACTTCTGTCTTTGGTTTTGTCCAATTCCGAGAATATTTCCTGTGTATCACTTCTGAAACACAAAAACAGCAGAAAACAGGAAACTGGCACTGTGGCACTTGTTAATAGGTTAGTTCCAGAAAATGCATAAAAGTGCCACTAAGTGTAACGAAACAATAGGCAAATGGTGTAAAAACAAGCATGGAGCATCAAAAATTATAGATACGTTTGAGACGTATCAAGCATCCCCAAGCTTAACTCCTGCTCGTCCTCGAGTAGGTAAGTGATAACAAAAGAATAATTTTTGAGGTGACATGCACCTACACAATCTTGATCATATATGTAAGCATTGGTGAGCTGGGATCAATAGAACTTAAAACATGGGCATGAAGATATAATCATGACAATAAGAACTTAGCAACCTTGTTGTAAACATGCAAATGAACACAAACAAAAGATCATGAAAATGAAACAATGAAAGTCAAACGTGTGTTCAAATCATAAGGAAAAACATACAAATAGTTTTCAGCTTGTCCTTCATAGAGAGCAAAACATAAATGCATAGGACACCTTCAAGTTTAAGAGGGCGACTAGATACAAATAATTTAAGAACAAGTGAAACCATGATCATGAGTCAATCAATGAAAACTTTGGGACAATGCACATTATACTCAGAATGACAACTATGCTCTCTTAATGGTGCACAAAGATAGAAGGTGGTGACTCAACATAAAAGTAAAAGAAAGGCCCTTCGCAGAGGGAAGCAGTGATTAAACATGTGCTAGAGCTTTTCATTTGTAAAACAGAGAGATAAAAATTGGTTTTGAGAGGTGGTTGTCTTTGTCAACGACTGGCAATGGGGTTCTTACTATCTTCCATACAAAAATAAAGCAAGTTTTTTAGAGAGACAGATTGGCACTCTTGTGCTCTTTTTATAAAACTTGGCACTCCTCCCCACCTTTTCCTTTCACATACCATGGCTAACCGATTCCATCGGGTGCCCACCAACATTCACATTCTTTGGAGGAGTGCCTTTTTTCTTTCTTTTTTCTTTCTTTTTTCTTTTTGGAATAAGCAATATGGAAGATAGCAAATCCGACCACTACGTCCCCATGAGCTGAAAACAGTGTCACAAAACAAGAAGTATTTTGAAGGTTTTTGAAAGGTAGCACACGAAAATTTTACTTTGGAATGGCTTACAAATACCATGCATAGGAATTTATAGTGGACACAATGGCAAACTTGGCTTTTAGGAGTTGGATGCACGAGTAGAGCTCATACTCAGTACAAGGCGAGGGCTAGCAAAAGACTGGGAGCGACCAACTAAGAGAGCAATAATGGCTATAATCATGCAAAGCGACAAAGCGACATTAAAAGAAGCATACGATGGCATCAAAAGTCAAAAACTAAATGATCATGAAGGCTATTGGCGACTTTGTAAGAGTCTAACATGTGTGAGCATGCGCCAAGTCAACCCAAATAAAGCATCAAGGAGAAAACCAAAATAATGCTTCCATACAATAAAAAACAACGCATGATTTTTTCAAAGGCTCATTAAGCAATCTCAGTTATTTGAGACAAGTCATGCTATAGCAAAACCACTAAGCATACTATCAAAAAGACATCAAGCATGACATGAAAAAGCCTAAGCCGCAGTCTACACAAGCTCCTTCTTGTACCACTATTTTGCACAAAGCTTTTTCTCTTTTCCAACACCATTTGAAATTTTTAAAGACACCTCTTTTGATGAAAACCAATAAAGATCAGAGGCAAAAATACACCTTGATGAGAAGATATGACAAGGTCTGAACGCAAATCAAGGCGAAAACGAAAACCAAAAGCAGTAGCAGAAAAAGAGAACACTCATTGAAACGATAAGAATGAAAAACTGAGTGTTCTTGGCAAATGAAAAAGGGAGTTCATCTCCCTCCAAAACAACATGATGTGATCAAACCATTTATTGCAGCAAACTAAACTAAACTAATACTGAAAACTAAAACAACTGACGCTCCAAGAAAAACACATAGTGCATGAAGCAATAAAAATATAGTGTTTTGAAAGGTGACCTGATTTTTGCCGATGAAGAAGGGGTGCCTCGGGGGCATCCCCAAGCTTTGACGCTTGTACTTCTTGGATATTTCTTGGGGTGATGCATGGGCATCCCCAAGCTTAAGCTTTTTTCCATTCTTCAACTCATCTCATCATTCTCCAATCCCTACACTTGAAAACTTCCTTCATACAAAACTAAACACAATTCTATTAGCAACATTAGTGCAAGCATAACATATATTCAACCTCTTTTTGCTTCAGGTTTCAACCCAAAACTACCACATATATAGAAAATACTACTGTAGCAACTCCCCAAAAAGTTCCATGATCAAAAGAACTCAAAAGAAAGCGATAAAGTGGCAAACACAAATATTGGCAGAAATCTGTCAAAACTGAATAGCTGACAAAGGTCGAATTTTTGAGGGATTTTCTGTTGCTCAAATCAAAAAGTGTGCAACTAAGAAAAGTTTGGATATAACCTGGGGCATATGCACAAGAAATCGCAGGTCCAAAAGATATACAGAGAATTTATACGAATTTTTACGGTGCAGCACCGAAAACAGTTTCAGGACAGCAACATCCCCAAATCTCACCTCACTCAAATTAGAGGCTTCTCTTGGCACAAAAACGAAATAAAAAGGATAAGGAGCGGTCATTACAGTAGTAATGACTTCCAAGACTCAAATAAAAGAAAAAGTACTGAAAATAAAACAATGGGTTATCTCCCAAGAGTGCTTTTCTTTAACGCCTTTGAGCTAGGCGCAGTAATTTGCAAAGATGCTCATGTGGGCGCCATATAAAAGCTTGAGGCAAAGGCGCCATATAAGAACTTGAAGCAATAGAGAGCATCAAAAAGCAAGTATGGAACACATTTAAATCTAAACCACTTCCTATGAAAAATAGTCTTGTAGAGAGACAAGTCATGAAAGCGCAAAGCAAAAAGCATAGGAAGGCAAAACAAGTACAACTTCAAAATTTGCAACATAGAGAGGGGAAACTCAATATTGTTGAGATCCTTCAAACCATGTTTCCCTCTCTCATAATAACTTTCAGTAGTATCATGAATAGAATTAACAACATAACTATCACATAAAACACCTCTATCATGAGCCACATGCATAAAAGAATTAGGGATTTCTATTTTCGTGCCCTCAGGTCGTTAGTTGTACTCAGTTTTCCCCAGCCGCTTAGTTTTTCCTCAGTTTTCCCCTCGCTCTAGTTTGAAAGCCCTCGCAGACGCTCGGACGGGAGGTTTGCCGTTTAGTTGACCGTTCCGTGCTGACGTGTGGGGCCGCGTCGTGTGGGGCCGCGTCGCGTGGGGCTGGTAGAACGGGACCGCGTGGGACAGGACGAGACCGCGTTTGGTTGTACGTGAGAGCTCGGTTTTGTCTCTCTCGGCCCAAATTGGCATTTTTCAGAGCGCCTTTTTCCCCTCTCTCTCTCTGTAACAGTTCTCTCTCTTTTCACCAAATTAGTATCAAATCTAGAGAAGCTTCTATCTCTGTCTTTCTTTAATGATTGTTGCCTTTTGGCCCTCGTTTTTTGCCCAATATGTTAACAAATCTAGTAGCAAATCTAGAAGCTAGTAGAGGATAAATTCACAGCAGCATAATAAATCGAGAAAATATAGGAAAAGCTGCATACAGCAGCCAACATAGCATATATATATATTGAGGACAGATCCAACAGTACTACCGATCCCTAGATCCAACATAAGCTATATTTTACATGGGATTAAGCTTGGAGGCTGCGCAGGTGAATCCCAAGTGCTTTGTGTTTGGCCATGAACGCATGCACGTTCACGGTCGTTCCAACTCTAGCGCCGCCGGTGGCACTGCCAAGGGATTCGGCATGGTTCACCAGGCAGTTGAAGTCGGTGGCGCGGAGCCTCCTGTTGCAGAAGGGGCACCTGTAAACGCCTCGAGCAAAGTGGCGATCGTAATGGCCGGACTGCAGCCTCCTGAGGACGTGACGAGTCTTGGTGTGGAAGGACTCGTCGTCGCTGTCGACGTCGCTGCTCTGCACCTGTCACGTAGCACCAAAGATCGAAAAACACGGAGTCAATTGCAGCGATGATGGAACAGAGAGTGAACAAAAGATCATGCATGATAATATGGGCACGAAAAAAAGAAGCCTCAGTTACATTGGACACACTTATATCCAAGATTTGGGTCAGTGAACCAAAGATCATGCACAACAAATTTGTACACACCAATTGTTCACAGACCAAACCCTGAATCAATTTGTGCCCAAATATTCATCATCATCGGCACAAATTAACGGGATGGGATTGATTACTCACATAAGTTAACCGAATCGTAAACAAAAGCAAATCACAAACACTAATAACGCTAGATCTATCATAATAACGCTAGATCTATCATAAAAGGATTGAACTAGGAACAGACTAACCCTAATAACGCTAGATCTATCATAAAAGGATTGAACTAGGAACAGACGAACCCTAATAACGCTAGATCTATCATAAAAGGATTGAACTAGGAACAGACGAACCCTAATAACGCTAGATCTAACACAAAAGGATTGAAATGGCATAAGAACAAGGGAACAAAGGGTTACCTCCGGGTAGTCGTCGACGATGCTGGTGTCGTAGGGGTTCGCCGGCGCGACGTACGGCACTGGTTCGTACGGGTCTTCGTACAGGTCCCAATCGACGGGTGCCTGGACGGGTGCCTGGACGGGGGCCTGGACGGGGGCCTGGACGGGAGCCTGGACGGGGGCGGCGGCCATTGCGCCGGCGGCTGATGCGCCGGCGCCTACGTCGGAAGCAGCGACGGGGGCCTGGACGGGGCCGGCGGCCGATGCGCCGGCGGAAGATGCGCCGGCGGCCGATGCGCCGGAAGATGCGCCGGCGGCTACGTCGGCAATGGGCATCTCAGGCTTCTCCATCGCCGGGGTTTTTTCTTAGGGGGTTTTTCGACGCGAAGTGGAGAAGATGATGGGACAGGAGAGGCGGTTGCAGTGAGAATGAGAGTGGGCAAGCGTCGAGAGAGAGGGGCTCTATAAAGACGAAGGTGGCGTTTGGTGTACCGCAACACGCGTCCGCTATGCACGGCTGCAGCGTGCACCGCGACAGGCGTACTCAGTTCTACCCTCGGGCCTTATTCAGAAATTTTATATGCACTCAGTTTTCCCCTCGAGTACTAGACTGGCAAGTGCAATATACTCAGTTCTACCCTCAAGTAGCTGGTCAACAGAGAGTCAACAAATGAGATTAACATAGCTAATTGAGTCATTTCATGCGCAAAAAAATCCAAAAAAATAAAAACATAGTGGCACGTACTCATGGAGTCTTCCTACGCAACCTGCCACCTTAACCAACATAGATAAATCATGTTTTACCACAAATTGCCACTTCTCATAATCACTAGTAGCTATGAAGATGCATGGTTTTCCACTCAAACCCCTTTGCAAAACATCTTCCCCAAAACATAGTTTGTCTAAATGAGGCCATAATTGTCACACTCATGTATATTTGAATTGCAAATAATTTGATGTAGCCCAATATGAGTTATATTGTACAAAACACGCATTTTTCATTTTGTAATTATTTTGTTTGAATACCTTAGTCTATTTACTATTTAGGTGCCCTTGGTTTCTTAGTACTACTTAGTTTTGCCCTCAAGTACTGTCACAAATGCTCACAGAAACCCAAACTTATCCTGATTGGTTGAGCGGTTGTCACACGGATCGACTCCACCAACCGTTGATCCACTGATCTAACGGGCAGTATACCCCTATCCGTCTCTTCGTGGCCACCCCTCTCTCTCTCTTCGTGGCCACCCCTCTCTCTCTGTCGGTGGATCAACGGTTGGTGGAGTCGATCCGTGTGCATTTATGGATTATTTTACCACGTAACTATCCCTTCCCTCTATTATCAACGGTTGGTGGAGTCGATCCGTGTGCATTTATGGATTATTTATGGAGTCTATTTATGCATTATTTTCCACGATTTAAAAATGTTAAACTAAAAAGTGGTAAACAAGAGACATACATATTTATCACCCCTATTATCAACTATCTTTAGCATTCCTTTTCTTTTAGGGAATTTAATTTTGGTAATTTGAAATGGCCCAAAAGTGGTATAATTTTGGTAGAAACATGAGACATACATGTTTGGCATATTTGGGGCATTTCGGTGAATGAATTATTTATCACCCCTCTAACAATTATCAACTATCTTTAGCATTCCTTTTCTTTTAGGGAAAATAGTTTTTTGGCAATTCGAAACGGCCCAAAAATGGTATAATTCTGGTAGAAACATGAGACATACATATTTGGCATATTTGTGGGATTTCGGTAAATGGATTATTTATCACCCTTCTAACAATTATCAACTATCTTTAGCATTCCTTTTCTTTTAGGGAATATAGTTTTGGCAATTTGAAACGACCCAAAAATGGTATAATTCTGGTAGAAACATGCGACATACATATTTGGCATATTTGTGGGATTTCGGTGAATGGATTATTTATCACCCCTCTAACAATTATCAACTTTCTTTAGCATTCCTTTTCTTTTAGGGAATATAGTTTGGGATATAGTTTTGGTTATTTGAAACGTTCCAAAAGTGGTATAATTTTGGTATAAACATGAGACATACATATATGTCACCCCTCTAACAATTATCAACTATGCACACACTAACTTTGAAAACAACTACAAGTACATGTAACTAAATAATGGATTTGTAACAAGGGATCCCTTGTAACAACTTCTAGCGCTTGACGAGCAATGATAAGAATCCGATCGCAATTATACAACAAAAAAAACAACCAGCCATCAGATTAGCTTGCTTCTTCAACTCGATCAGCTGCTTTAACTGCTTGTTCATTTTCTTCAGTTCTCCCTTCACTTCCACCAGTTCTGCATTGGGAGCATTAGGCATAATCGGGATGGCCCCTCTCTCCACCGCATTCTCTACAGCAAGTACCCCCCCTCCCAAATTGTGCTCCCCAATACCTCCAATTGATTCCTGCAATTTAAGCCTCTGAACGTATACATCGATCCACTCGAAATACCTGCATTTCTCCAGGATCTGAAAACAACAACGTGAACCCTAAATCCCAAATTCGAGGGAATAACAAGAAAATCAATAGAAAACAGAGCAATTGGAGCGAGATCTAACCTTATCCCCCTCTCTATATGGCAAGCTCTCGCATGCAAGGAACTCACGTCCACGGTTGCCGTTGTCGTTCATCTTACAGATCGACCGCTTCAGAGGCTCTTGGCGTGGGCAGTCAGGGCATCTTGTCAAAGGCACGGGTCCATACTGCAGCCATGAAGAACGGGAGGTCGAAGAGAAACTAGACATCACCCGCCTGCCGGGGAAGGGCTGCCGCTACCGGAGAAGAAGAACAATGGGGCGCGGGGAAAGAAGGGGGAAGCAATGGCACGGGCACGGGCACGGGCGCGGGGCTGGCTCGGGCTCCCATTTTGCAACGGGCACCTGGGTAAGCTGTGGGTCCGGCGCGCTAACGTGGACAAGTTGCGGGTCCCACGATGATCTAGATAAGTGGAGGCGTGTCCACTGCGGGGCACCAACGTCGGCCCCACTTGCCGGCACCAACGGCGGCCCCACTTGCCAGCACCAACCAACGGTCAACTAAACGGCAAACCTCCCGTCCGAGCGTCTACGAGGGGTTTCAAACTAGAGCGAGGGGAAAACTGAGGAAAAGCTAAGCGGCTGGGGAAAACTGAGTACAACTAACGACCTGAGGGCACGAAAATAGAAATCCCAAAGAATTAATACTCACCACAAGAACAATAGTAGTAGGAGAAGATTTAACAGAATAATTATTCTCATCACCATAATCATCATATATAGGAGGCATATTGTAATCGTAACTAATTTTATCCTCAATAGTAGGTGAACTGAAAATATTATACTCATCATCATAGCCATCATAGACTAGAGGTTTAGTATCATCACAAGCTAGAGAACAACTATTTCGCAAAGCATATTCTTCAAACATATCATCATAAGAAGGAACATCACATATGGGAGATAAAATATCATTAGAGCAAATTTTCTCCACAAAAGCTGGGGGACTAAAAATATCATGCTTAACAAAACCAGCTTCCCCAAGCTTAGACTTTTCTATAGCATTAGCAATAACGGTATTCAAAGCATTCATACTAACATCACTATTAGCATGCAAATTAAGCTCCAAAGGTTTTTCAACTTTCTCTTCAAACACTTCATATCTAAACTCAGGAAAAAGACTAGAGAACTCATTGTTTTCCATTAAGCCTAACTAGTGAAAATAAAAACAAGAAACAAAAAGATGTAATTGCAGAATCTAAAGGAAATAACTCCGAGCACTCACACAGGAGGATGCGAGTACCTTTTACCTTACCTCCCCGGCAACGGCGCCAGAAAAGAGCTTGATGTCTACGCACTTCTATTCTTGTAGACACTTGTTGGGCCTCCAAGTGCAGAGGTTTGTAGAACAACAGCAAGTTTCCCTTAAGTGGATCACCCAAGGTTTATCGAACTCAGGGAGGAAGAGGTCAAAGCTATCCCTCTCAAGCAACCCTGCAGTTACGATACAGAAAGTCTCTTGTGTCCCCAACACACCCAATACACTTGTCAGATGTATAGGTGCACTAGTTCGGCGAAGAGATAGTGAAATACCAGTAGTAGTGATGATTATAAGTAGCAAACGTGATGTGAAATAAATATCGCTGCGAGCAAATAAGTAACAAAATAGCAAGTAAACGGTGTGCAATGCTTGGAAACAAGGCCTAGGGATCATACTTTCACTAGTGGACACACTCCCAACAATATAACATGAATGAACAAGTAACTTCTCTTTGCTAAGGTACTCTGAATTACTCTCCTATTGAATATCACTAATCATCGCGTAGTGGCTACGGAAGCACCCCTTAAAGTTCATCAAGTACTTGACAAACACCACTCATAGAGATACCCAAATCAGATCACAACTCAAGATAGAAATCATTGCAACTTAAACCAAGTACTAACACGGTGCACACACTGTCAACATTACACCATGAAAGGAGGAATAGATCACTCAAACTATCATAGCAATAATTATTCTCATAATCCACAAGAGATCACAATCGTAGCCTAAACCAAGTACCACCATGATGCACGCACTGTCACCGTTACACCATAGCAGGAGGAATAGATTACTTTAATAACATTGCTAGAGTACACAAAATATCTGAATAATAACATGTACTTGTTCAACATGATACAAAGCTCACGATCACATAAAGATCACATCATGGGAGAGAGAGGTGAACCACATAGCTACCGGTAGAGCCCTCAGCCCCGGGGATGAACTACTCCCTCCTCATCATAGGAGACAGCAAGGTTGATGGAGATGGCGGTGAGGTCGATGGAGACGGCGAAGACGGCGATGGAGACCGATGGAGATGGCTCCGGGGGCACTTCCCCGTCCCGGCAGGGTGCCGGAACAGAGACTTCTGTCCCCCGAAATTCGTCGGCGGTGGCGGCGGAACTACGGAACTCTTTCTGGAAATTTGCCGACTCCCCTAGGGTTTTCCGTCCCGAGGCTTTATATAGGCGAAGGGGCGATGTCAGGAGTGGCCCCAGGCTCCCACACGCGGGCCCCGCGTGGCCAGACCCCTGGCCGCGCGAGCCATGTGTGAGGAGGCCTGGTGGCCCCTCTCCTACTCTCCTTCGGATGACTGGAAGCTCCTGGAAAAAATAAGACTTCTGTCTTTGGTTTCGTCCAATTCCGAGAATATTTCCTGTGTATCACTTCTGAAACACAAAAACAGCAGAAAACAGGAAACTGGCACTGTGGCACTTGTTAATAGGTTAGTTCCAGAAAATGCATAAAAGTGCCACTAAGTGTAACGAAACAATAGGCAAATGGTGTAAAAACAAGCATGGAGCATCAAAAATTATAGATACGTTTGAGACGTATCAGGGCGCTACAAAGATGGAAACTTGTAAGCTCATGGAGTTTGTATATGTGTCAGAGAAACGCCTGGGCCGCTAATCTAAACCATGCATCATTCATGGTGGAAATTTACAGCATAACCATAGTGGGCATTTGATGACGCATCTCATAATAAAAAGCTATGCCCAATGGTAAATAAAAGAGACATCGAGGTGCTCATTGTCTGTTTGTATTGTCATTTTGATATGGGAAAGCTTCTATATCATCGGGCAGGAGGTACCCCATTGGCGTTGTCAATGATACATGTATGCTTACAATGACAAGAACTTATTTGGGACCTAAGATGAGTAGCATGAGGTTTAGGTACTCATATTCAAGGGACATGAGATTTTCAACTTATGATTTGTCAAGCATATAACTCATATTTGCACTCACATTAACTTTAACCATTCAAGATGCTTATGATAGGGGCTATGAGAGCTTAAAGCTAATGAGTACCATAATTTTTGGAAGCTTTATAAAACTTGTAATCACTACTTCCCCCTGCGAAGGGCCTCTCTTTTTACTTTTATGTTGAGTCTTCATCTTCTATCCTTATGCACCAATTAAGAGAGCATAGTTGTCATTCTGAGTATAATGTGCATAGTCCCAAAATTTATTATTGATTGATTCATGATTATGGTATTGGTTGTTCTCAAATTTTTTGTATCTAGTCACCCTTTGAACTTTGAAGGTGTCCTATGCATTTATGTTTTGCTACTCCATGAAGGAAAAGCTGAATACCACTTTGCTATGCTTTCTCTATGCTCAAAACAAACAAATAACTTTCAATGCATTATTATTCATGATCTTTTGTTTGTGTTGATTTTCATGTTGTAACATGGTTACTAAGTTCTATTGTTAGAGTTATATCTTTTATGCCCATGTTTAGAGTACTTTGATCTCAGCTTGCAATGCTTTACAATAACTTGATCAAGATTGTGTTGGCTGCATGTTACCTAAAAAATTATTTTTGTTATCACTTACCTACTTGAGGACGAGCAGGAGTTAAGCTTGGGGATGCTGATACGTTGCAAACGTATCTATAATTTTTGATGCTCCATGCTTGTTTTACACCAATTTCTTTATGTTTTGTTTACACTTTGTGGCATTTTTACGCATTTTCTAGAACTAACCTATTAACAAGACGCCACAGTGCCAGTTCCTGTTTTCTGCTATTTTTCTATTCCAGGTTTTTACCAAAGGAAATATTCTCAGAATTGGACAAAACAAAAGCCAAAGTTCCTATTTAGCTAACACGAAAACAGAGTCCAAAGGAGAGACGGAGATGAGCAACGAGCCGGCCACACCTGGTGGTGGCGCGACCCAACCCTGGCCACGCTGCCCCCTGGTGTGGGCCTCTTGGGCGTCTACCGACCTCGCCCTTCCGCCTATAAATTCACATCTTCAGGAAAACCCTAAAGGCCCGATCCTCCATCCACGAAAAGTTCACTAGCCACCACCATCATCGACCCTAGTTCGGGAGGGTTCTAAAGCTCTTCCCGGCACCTTGCCGGAGAGGGGAATCATCACCGGATGCCTTCTTCATTGCCATGCCTGCCTCCGGAGTGATGCATGATTAGTTCATCTTTGGACTATGGGTCCATAGCAATAGCTAGATGGTTGTCTTCTCCTATTTGTGCCACCATGTTTACATCTTGTGAGCTGCCTAACATGATCAAGATCATCTTATTGTAATTCTACATGTTGTGTTTGTTGGGATCCGATGAATATTGAGTACTATGTCAAGTTGATTATTGATCTATCATGTCTATGTTATTTGTGATCTTGCATGCTCTCCGTTGCTAGGAGATGCTTTGGCCAAGTAGATGCTTGTGACTCCAAGAGGGAGTATTTATGCTTGATAGTGGGTTCATGCCTCTAGTAATCTGGGAGAGTGACAATAACTTCTAAGGTTGTAGATGTGCTGTTGCTACTAGGGAGAAAACAAAAAAAATTGTTCAAGGATAATTGTATTGTTTACATTACACACTTTGCTTAATGCAATAATCTGTTGCTTGCAACTTAATACCCAAAGGTTGTTCGGATGATATCCTGAAGGTGGATTATTAGTTATAGATGCAGTTGGATTACGGTCTATGTATTATGTTATAATGCCCAAATGAATCTCATAGTGATCTTCATGTCATGTACATACATTGTTATGCATTCTCTATTTTTCAATTGCCCAACTATAATTTGTTCACCCAACATGTTATTTATCTTTATTGAGAGACACCTCTAGTGAATTGTGGACTCTGGTCCATTCTTTTACATTGATAATACCATCTACTGCAAACACTGTTTCCTTTCTACAAGTATTATTTCATTTCACTGCAAACAAACATCTCTTTCCACACTATACGTCTAATCCTTTGTTTTCAGCAAAACTAGTGAGATTGACAACCTCACTGTAAGTTGGGCCAAAGTAGTTTGGTTCTGTTGTGTGCAGGTTCCATGTTGCTGCTGGCACCGGTAGTGCGCCTTGCCAAAGTCAACTAGCAACAACCTTCAGAAGTGATTTCTTTCTCCTACTGGTCAATTAAACTTTGGTTTTATACTGAGGGAAAACATACTGCTGTGCTCATCATACCTTCCTCTTGGGGTTTCCTGATACGTCTCAAGCGTATCTATAATTTTTGATGCTCTATGCTTGTTTATACACCATTTGATTTGTGTTTTGTTACACTTTGTGGCGTTTTATGCATTTTTTGGAACTAACCTATTAACGAGATGCCATAGTGTCAGTTCCCTGTTTTCAGCTATTTTTGTGTTTCAGAAAAGCTACACAGAAAATATTCTTGGAATTGGACGAAACAAAAGCCAAAGTTCCTATTTTTCCCGACACAAGACAGAGTTCAAAGCAGAGACAGAGGGGAGCCAGGGGCCAGGCACACCATAGGGTGGCGCGGCCTTTCCCTGGCCCATGCCACCAGGTGGTGTGGCCACCTGGCCCACTTCCTGACGCCGCCCTTCCGCCTATATATTCTCCTCGGCGAGAAAACCCTAAAGACCCGATCAATTTTCCAGAAACATATCGCGAGCCGCCGTTGTCGTCGACCCGAGATCGGGAGGGTCCAGAAGCTCTTCCCAACACCCTTCCGAAGAGGGGAATCACCACCGGAGGTCTTCTTCATCACCATGCCCACCTCCGGAATGATGTGTGAGTAGTCTACCTTGGACTACGGGTCTATAGTAGTAGCTAGATGGTTGTCTTCTCCTCAATGTGCTTCATGTTTAGATCTTGTGAGCCGCCTATCATGATCAAGATCATCGTTATGTAATTCCACATGTTGTGTTTGTTGGGATCCGATGAATATTGAGTACTTTGTCAAGCTGATTATTGATTTATCATCTCTATGTTATTTATGATCTTGCATGCTCTCCGTTGCTAGTAGATATCTTGGCCGAGTAGATGCTAGTAACTCCAAGAGGGAGTATTTATGCTCGATAGTGGGTTCATGCCTCTAGTAATCTGGGGGAGTGACAGAAACCTCTAAGGTTGTAGATGTGCTATTGCTACTAGGTAGAAAACAAAAATCTTGTGTTCAAGGACATTCATATTGTTTATATTACATACTCCGCTTAAGGCGATAATTTGTTGTTTGCAACTTAAAACTCAATGGGTGCTCGGACAACACCTCGAGAGTGGATTATTAGTCATAGATGCAGTTGGATTACGGTCTATGTATTATGTTGTAATACCCAAGTGAATCTCATAGTGATCCTCATGACATTTGTATGCTTTCTTTATTCTATCAATTGCCCAACTGTTATTTGTTTACCCAGCATGTTATTTATCTTTATGGAGAGACACATCTAGTGAACTATGGACCCTGGTCCATTCTTTTACATTCTTATTACTGTTTACTATTTACTTGCATTATTTACATTCTCACAAGCTACTATCTTTTACCACACGATATGTTTAATTCTTTGTTTACAGCAAATCGGTGAGATTGACAACCTCAGTATAAGTTGGGGCAAAGTACTTTGGTTGTGTTGCGTGTAGGTTTCATGTTGCTGCTGGTGCAAAGCTATGCCCCAGATAAGGCGCCATATATAAATTGTCTGGAGCTATCGCCACGCCAGCGAGCATCAACATTCAGAAGTTGGTTCTTTCTCCTACTAGTTTGATAAACCTTGGTTTCATACTGAGGGAAGACTTGCTGCTGTGCTCATCATACCTTCCTCTTGGGGTTCCCAACTGGGCGGTCATCTACCTGCCATCAAGCAATTTTTCTAGCGCCGTTGCCAGGGAGAAACAGGATTTCTGCAAGGGAAGTCTCTCGCTTCCAATCTTTTACTTTGTTATTGTTTTGCTTTATTTTATTTTTGCTTGCATCTTTTTATCAAAAACACAAACAAATTAGCTTCTTTTATAGTTGGTATTTCGTTACTTTTAATTCATTATGTTGTTTCCTAAGTACGCTTTGGAGGACCTTTCAATAGGTAGTGGTTCTATAATTGGGAAAGATAACATCGAGGAGTTCTTTAATCATATTAGTAAGCATAAAGATGTTGAGGATAGATCTTTAGCTGAACTTGCTCCTAGTTACAAAGTTGCTACTACTTATTTAGTTCACATGTTGGAGGCTAGGTTTGTTAACCTTAATCCTTTTATGCAGCAAATGTTTCTTAAGCTTCATGATATCGAAGACTCCGAAAAGAAATTTTTTATTTTGGAGACTTTGCATAGAGAATTTAGAGATGTTGTTATAGAAGCTAGGAAAGTTTTTGAGCATTTTAATATGCTTGGCTCACGTGTAGAGGTTGTTGGTACAACCAAGGAAGAAATCAACGTACCAATACCTTTTAAACTCGTAGGATTGCATGAAGCTTTGGAAAGTAATTTTGATTGGATTGTTCCTGAAAACCTTTTCGATGAAAGTAGTGAACCTAAGAGTGTTCATAAGGGATCTTCAAAAACTCATTTGGATACAATACAATGCCTTGTTGAAAAGACTTCTGCAATCGATCTTAATGCTTCATTTGAAAATACTTGATTTCCACTTTTTGCGCCTAGCTCAAAGGCGTTAAAGAAAAGCACACTTGGGAGATAACCCAATGTTTTCTTCTCAGTACTTTTTTTATTTTTGTTGAGTCTTGGAAGTTATTACTACTGTAATTACCTCTCATTATCATTTTTATTTTGTTTTTGTGCCAAGAAGAACCTCTAATTGGAGGAAGGTAAGATTTGGGGAAGTTGCTGTCCTGAAATAGAATTTTGTGCTGTATAGTAAACATTTGTGAAAATTCTCAGAATGTCTTTTTGATCTGACTTTTTGGGTGCACACGCCCCAGGTTATTTCCAAACTTTTATTTGTTTTGCACTTTTCGATTTGAGCACAGAAGATCCTCGGAAAAATTGATCTTTGTCAGCTATTCTATTTTGATAGATTTCTGCCAATATTTGTGTTTGTCTCTCGATCGCTTTCTTTTTGAGTTCTTTTGATCACGGAACTTTTGAGGAAGTTGCTACAGTAGCTTATGCTTTAATATTTTGTGTGCTTGAGTTGAAAACTGAACCAAAAGAGAAGATTTACTATTGTGCTTACACTAATGTTGCTAATAGAATTGTGTGAAGTTTTGTATGAAGGAAGTTTCAAGTGTAGGGAAAGGAGAATGCTGAGATGAGATGAAGTATGGACAAAAGCTCAAGCTTGGGCATGACCATATCACACCAAGAAATATCCAAGAGGTACAAGCGTCAAAGCTTGGGGATGCCCCGAGGCACCCCTTCTTCATCAGCAAAAATCAGGTCATCTTTCAAGACGCTATATTTTTATTGCTTCATATTCTACGCGTTTTTCTTGGAGCATATTTACTTTTGCTTTCAGTTTTCTTTTGTTTTGTTTGCTGCAATAAATGGTTGGACCCCAACAAATTTCTTTTGGAGAAGATGCACTCCGTTTTTCATTGCGAAGAACAGTCTAGTTTTCACTCTTATCGTTCAATGAGTGTTCTCTTTTTCTAGTACTGCATTTAGGTTTCATTTTTCACCTTGATTTTTATTCAGATCTTGTTATTTCTTTGTATCAAGGTGTATTTAGGCCTCTGGTCTATGTTGGTTTTTTGTTCTAAAGAGTTGATTCAAAAAGGTTGAATGGTGTTGGAAAAGAGAAAAAAGTTTTATGACTATAGTTGTACAAATGGGAGCTTGTTTAGACTCTAGCTTAGACTTTTGCATGTCATTCTTGATGTTATTTTGATAATATGCTTAGTAGATTTTGCTGTAGCATGACTTATCTCAAATGACTGAGATTGCTTAATGTGCCTTTGAAAGAACCATGCGTTGTTTTTATTATATGGGAGCATAATATTGTGGTTTTCTCATTTGATGCTTTTTTTGGGTTGACTTGGCGCATGCTTACACCATGTTTGACTTTAACAAGTCACCTTAAGCCTCTATGATCATTTAGTTTTTGACTTGTGATACCACTTTATGCTTTGGTTAATAATGTTTTTTCGCTATGCATGATTATGGCCATTATTGCTCTCTTAGTTGGTCGCTCCCAGTCTTTTGCTAGCCTTCATATGTACTGAGTATGAAATCTACTCGTGCATCCAACTCCTAAAAACCAAGTATTCCAAAGAGTCCACTATAAATTCCTATGCATGTTATTTGCAAGCCATTCCAAGTAAATTTTCATGTGCTACCTTTCAAAAAAAAAACCTTCAAAATAATTCTCATTTTGTGACACTGTTTTTAGCTCATGGGGACGTAGTGGTCGGATTTGCTATCTTCCATATTGTTTTATTCCAAAAAAAGGAAAAAAAAACAAAAGAAAAAGGCACTCCTCCATGGTATGTGAAAGTTGTTGGGCACCCGATGGAATCGGTTAGCCATGGTTTGTGAAAGGAAAAGTGGGGAGGAGTGCCAGGCTTTATAAAAGAGCACAAAAGTGCCAATCTCTCTTAAGAACCCCATTGCCAGTCGTTGACAAGAACAACCACCTCTCAAAACAAATTTTTATCTCTGTTTTATAAATGAAAAGCTCTAGCACATGTTTAATGACTGCTTCCCTCTGTGAAGGGCCTTTCTTTTACTTTTATGTTGAGTCTCCACCTTCTACCTTTATGCACCATCTAAGAGAGCATAGTTATCATTCTGAGTATAATGTGCATAGTCCCAAAATTTATTATTGATTGATTCGTGATTATGGTTTTGCTTGTTCTTAAATTATTTGTATCTAGTCACCCTCTTAAACTTGAAGGTGTCCTATGCATTTATGTTTTGCTACTCCACAAAGGACAAGCTGAAAACTACTTTGCTATGTTTTTCTATATGCTCAAAACACACACTTGACTTTCAATGCATTATTAATCATGATCTTTTGTTTGTGTTACTTTTCATGTTATAACATGGTTGCTAAGTTTTATTGTCAAGATTATGTCTTTTATGCCCATGTTTAGAGTACTTAGATCTCAGCACTCAAAGCTTTACAACGTTTGATCAAGATTGTGTGGTGCATGTCACCTCAAAAATTATTGTTTTGTTATCACTTACCTACTCGAGGACGAGCAAGAGTTAAGCTTGAGGATGCTTGATACGTCTCAAATGTATCTATAATTTTTGATGCTCCATGCTTGTTTATACACCATTTGCTTTGTGTTTTGTTACACTGTGGTGTTTATATGCATTTTTCGGAACTAACCTATTAACGAGATGCCACAGTACCACTTCCCTGTTTTCTGCTATTTTTGTGTTTCAGAAAAGCTACATAGGAAATATTCTCAGAATTGGAAAAAACAAAAGCCGAAGTTCCTATTTTTCCCGACACGAGATGGAGTCCAAAGCAGAGACGGAGGGGAGCCAGGGGCCAGGCACACCATAGGGTGGCGCGCCTTTCCCTGGCCCACGCCACCAGGTGGTGTGGCCACCTGGCCCACTTCCTGACGCCGCCCTTCCGCCTATATATTCTCCTCGGCGAGAAAACCCTAAAGACCCAATCAATTTTCTAGAAACATATCGCGAGTCGCCGTCGTCGCCGACCCGAGATCGGGAGAGTTTAGAAGCTCTTCTCGACACCCTGCCAGAGAGGGGAATCACCACCGGAGGCCTTCTTCATCACCATGCCCGCCTCTGGAGTGATGTGAGAGTAGTCTACCTTGGACTATGGGTCCATAGCAGTAGCTAGATGGTTGTCTTCTCCTCAATGTGCTTCATGTTTAGATCTTGTGAGCTGCCTATCATGATCAAGATCATCGTTATGTAATTCTACATATTGTGTTTGTTGGGATCCGATGAATATTGAGTACTTTGTCAAGTTGATTATTGATTTATCATCTCTATGTTATTTATGATCTTACATGCTCTCTGTTGCTAGTAGATATCTTGGCCGAGTAGATGCTAGTAACTCCAAGAGGGAGTATTTATGCTCGATAGTGGGTTCATGCCTCTAGTAATCTTGGGGAGTGACAGAAACCTCTAAGGTTGTAGATGTGTTGTTGCTACTGGGGAGAAAACAACAATCTTGTGTTCAAGGACATTCGTATTATTTACATTACACACTTTGCTTAAGGCGATAATCTGTTGTTTCCAACTTAATACTCAATGGGTGCTCGGAAAACACCTCGAAAGTGGATTATTAGTCATAGATGCAGTTGGATTACGGTCTATGTATTATGTTGTAATGCCCAAGTGAATCTCATAGTGATCCTCATGATATTTATATGCTTTCTTTATTCTATCAATTTCCCAACTGTTATTTGTTTACCCAGCATGCTATTTATCTTTATGGAGAGACACATCTAGTGAACTGTGGACCCCTATCCATTCTTTTACATTCTTATTACCATTTACTATTTACTTGCATTATTTACATTCTCGCAAGCTACTATCTTTTACCACACGATACGTTTAATCCTTTGTTTACAGCAAACCGGTGAGATTGACGACCTCACTATAAGTTGGGGCAAAGTACTTTGGGTGTGTTGTGTGCAGGTTCCACGTTGCTACTGGTGCAAAGCTATGCCCCAGATAAGGCGCCATATATAATTGTCTGCAGCTGCCGCCAAGCCAGCGAGCATCAACCTTCAGAAGTTGGTTCTTTCTCCTACTGGTTTGATAAACCTTGGTTTCATAATGAGGGAAGACTTGCTGCTGTGCTCATCATACCTTCCTCTTGGGGTTCCCAACTGGGCGGTCATCTATCTGCCATCAAGCAATTTTTCTAGCGCCGTTGCCGGGGCGAAAGAGGATTTCTGCAAGGGGAGTCTCTCGCTTCCAATCTTTTACTTTGTTATTGTTTTGCTTTATTTTATTTTTGCTTGCATCTTTTTATCAAAAACACAAACAAATTAGCTTCTTTTATAGTTGGTATTTTGTTACTTTTAATTCATTATGTTGTTCCCTAAGTATGCTTTGGAGGACCTTTCAATAGGTAGTGGTTCTATAATTGGGAAAGATAACAACGAGGAGTTCTTTAATCATATTAGTAAGCATAAAGATGTTGATGATAGATCTTTAGCTGAACTTGCTCCTAGTTATGAAATTGGTGCTGCTTATTTAGTTCACATGTTGGAGGCTAGGTTTGTTAACCTTAATCCTTTCATGCAGCAAATGTTTCTTAAGCTTCATGATATCAAAGACTCCGGAAAGAATTTTGTTATTTTGGAGACTTTGCATAGAGAATTTAGAGATGTTGTTATAGAAGCTAAGAAAGTTTTTGAGCGTTTTAATATGCTTGGATCATGTGTAGAGGTTGTTGGTACAACCAAGGAAGAAATCGAAGTACCAATACCTTTGAAACTCGTAGGATTGCATGAAGCTTTGGAAAAGCATTTTGATTGGATTGTTCCTGAAAACCTTTTCGATGAAAGTAGTGAACCCAAGAGTGTTCATAAGGGATCTTCAAAAACTCATTTGGATACAATACAATGCCTTGTTGAAAAGACTTCTACAATCGATCTTAATGATTCATTTGAAAATACTTGATTTCCACTTTCTGCGCCTAGCTCAAAGGCGTTAATGAAAAGCACTCTTGGGAGATAACCCAATATTTTCTTTTCAATACTTTTTTTTGTTGAGTCTTGGAAGTTATTACTACTGTAATTACCTCTCCTAATCATTTTATTTCATTTTTGTGCCAAGAAGAACCTCTAATTGGAGGAATGTAAGATTTGAGGAAGTTGATGTCCTGAAACAGAATTTTGTGCTGTACAGTAAAAATTCATGAAAATTCTCAGAATGTCTTTTTGATCTGAGATTTCGGGTGCACATGCCCCAGGTTATTTCCAAACTTTTAGTTCGTTTGTACTTTTCGATTTGAGCAACAGAAGATCCTCAGAAAAATCGATCTTTGTCAGCTGTTCTGTTTTGACACATTTCTGCCACTATTTGTGTTTGCCTCTCGATCGCTTTCTTTTTGAGTTCTTTTGATCATGAAACTTTTGAGGAAGTTGCTACAGTATCTTATGCTTTAATATTTTGTGTGCTTGAGTTGAAAACTGAACAAAAAGAGTAGATTTACTATTATGCTTACACTAATGTTGCTAATAGAATTGTGTGAAGTTTTGTATGAAGGAAGTTTTCAAGTGTAGGGAAAGGAGAATGATGAGATGAGATGAAGTATGGACAAAAGATCAAGATTGGGGATGACCATGTCACCCCAAGAAATATCCAAGAGGTACAAGCGTCAAAGCTTGGAGATGCCCCGAGGCACCCCTTCTTCATCGGCAAAAATCAGGTCATCTTTCAAGACACTATATTTTTATTGCTTCATATTCTATGCATTTTTCTTAGAGCGTATTTACTTTAGCTTTCAGTTTTCTTTTGTTTTGTTTGCTTCAATAAATGGTTGGACCCCAACAAATTTATTTTGGAGAAGATGCACTCTGTTTTTCATTGCCAAGAACACTCTAGTTTTCACTCTTATCGTTCAACGAGTGTTCTCTTTTTCTAGTACTGCATTTAGCTTTCGTTTTTCACCTTGATTTTTGTTCAGATCTTGTTATTTCTTTGTATCATGGTGTATTTAGACCTCTGGTCTATGTTGGTTTTTCATCCTAAAGAGTTGATTCAAAAAGGTTGAATGGTGTTGGAAAAGAGAAAAAAGTTTCATGACTATAGTTGTACAAATGGGAGCTTGTTTAGACTATGGCTTAGACTTTTGCATGTCATGCTTGATGTCATTTTGATAATATGCTTAGTAGTTTTTTCTGTAGCATGACTTGTCTTAATGACTGAGATTGCTTAATGTGCCTTTGAAAGAATCATGCATTGTTTTTATTATATGGGAGCATAATATTGTGGTTTTCTCCTTTGATGCTTTTTTTAGGTTGACTTGGCACATGCTTACACCATGTTTGACTTTAACAAGTCACCTTAAGCCTCTATGATCATTTAGTTTTTGAATTGTCATACCACTTTATGCTTTGGTTAATAATGTTTTGTCGCTATGCATGATTATGGCCGTTATTGCTCTCTTAGTTGGTCGCTCCTAGTCTTTTGCTAGCCTTCATTTGTACTGAGTATGAGCTCTACTCGTGCATCCAACTCCTAAAAACCAAGTATTCCAAAGAGTCCACTATAAATTCCTATGCATGTTATTTGCAAGCCATTCCAAGTAAATTTACATGTGCTACCTTTCAAAAAAAAAACCTTCAAAATACTTCTCATTTTGAGACCTGTTTTCAGCTCATGGGGATGTAGTGGTCGGATTTTCTATCTTCCATATTGTTTTATTCCAAAAAAAGGAAAAAGCAAAAGAAAAAAAGGCACTCCTCCATGGTATGTGAAAGTTGGTGGGCACCCGATGGAATCGGTTAGCCATGGTTTGTGAAAGGAAAAGTGGGGAGGAGTGCCAAGCTTTATAAAAGAGCACAAAAGTGCCAATCTCTCTAAAAACTTGCTTAGTACGGAAGATAGTAAGAACCCCATTGCCTGTCGTTGACAAGAACAACCACCTCTCAAAACAAATTTTTATCTCTGTTTTATAAATGAAAAGCTCTAGCACATGTTTAATCACTGCTTCCCTCTGCGAAGGGCCTTTTTTTACTTTTATGTTGAGTCTTCACCTTCTACCTTTATGCACCATCTAAGAGAGCATAGTTGTCATTCTGAGTATAATGTGCATAGTCCCAAAATTTATTATTGATTGATTCGTGATTATGGTTTTGCTTGTTCTTAAATTATTTGTATCTAGTCACCCTCTTAAACTTGAAGGTGTCCTACGCATTTATATTTTGCTACTCCACAAAGGACAAGCTGAAAACCACTTTGCTATGTTTTTCTATATGCTCGAAACACACACTTGACTTTCAATGCATTATTACTCATGATCTTTTGTTTTATGTTACTTTTCATGTGATAACATGGTTGCTAAGTTTTATTGTCAAGATTATGTCTTCTATGCCCATGTTTAGAGTACTTTGATCTCAGCACTCAATGCTTTACAATGTTGATCAAGATTGTGTGGTGCATGTCACCTCAAAAATTATTGTTTTGTTATCACTTACCTACTCGAGGACGAGCAAGAGTTAAGCTTGGGGATGCTTGATATGTCTCAAACGTATCTATAATTTTTGATGCTCCATGCTTGTTTATACACCGTTTGCTTTGTGTTTTGTTACACTTCGTGGCGTTTTTATGCATTTTTCGGAACTAACCTATTAACGAGATGCCACAGTGCCAGTTCCCTGTTTTCTGCTGCTTTTGTGTTTCAGAAAAGCTACATAGGAAATATTCTCGGAATTGGACAAAATAAAAGCCAAAGTTCCTATTTTTCCCGACATGAGACAGAGTCCAAAGCAGAGACGGAGGGGAGCCAGGGGCTAGGCACACCATAGGGTGGCGCGGCCTTCCCCTGGCCCGTGCCACCAGATGGTGTGGCCACCTGGCCCACTTCCTGACGCCGCCCTTCCTCCTATATATTCTTCTCAGCGAGAAAACCCTAAAGAACCGATCAATTTTCCAGAAACATATCGCGAGCCACCATCGTCGTCAACCCGAGATTGGGAGGGTCCAGAAGCTCTTCCCGGCACCCTGCCGGAGAGGGGAATCACCACCGGAGGCATTCTTCATCACCATGCCTGCCTCCGGAGTGATGTGTGAGTAGTCTACCTTGGACTACGTGTCCATAGTAGTAGCTAGATGGTTGTCTTCTCCTCCATGTGTGATGACCCACTAGTATAGGGGGTGTATCGTAGTACTTTTGATAAATAAGAGTGTCGAACCCAATGAGGAGCAGAAGGTGTTGACAAGTGGTTTTGATCAAGGATTCACTGTAAATACTAGCAAATGGGTTTTCAGGGGTATTTGGTAATGCAAATAAATAAAGTGCGAGTAAATAAAAGACAGTAATAATAATTGCAGCAAGTGGCCCAATCCTTTCTTTAGCAAAGGACAAGCCGGTTGTGTAACTTATGATAACCAAACGTTCTCGAGGACACACGGGAGTTTTTTTCAAGTGCTTTCGCTTCATACCGCTAAATAATCTTTACTAGTTTGATAAGTGTTATGGGGGTGAACCTGTGCAAGTGCATGATACGTCTCTAACGTATCTATAATTTTTGATGCTCCATGCTTGTTTTTACACCATTTGCCTACTGTTTCGTTACACTTCGTGGCGTTTTTATGCGATTTCCAGAACTAACCTATTGACAAGATGCCACAGTGCCAGTTCCCTGTTTTCTGCTGTTTTGTGTTTCAGAAAAGCTACACAGGAAATATTCTCGGAATTGGACGAAACAAGTTCCAGAAGTCTTATTTTTCCTGGAAGCTTCCCGAGGACTGAAAGACAGCCGGAAGGGGGCCAGATGCCGCCCTCACACATAGGTGGCGCGGCCCAGGCCCTGGCCGCGCCACCCTGGTGTGAGGAGCCCCTGGCTGCCCTCTGACGATGCCCCTTCGCCTATATAAAGCCTCGGGACGGAAAACCTAATGAGAGTCGGCGAAATTTCCAGAACAGTTCCGCAGCGCCGCCGCTGTCGAAGCCAAATTTTGGGGGATAGAAGTCTCTGTTCTGGCACCCTGCCGGGACGGGGAAGTGCCCCCGGAGCCATCTCCATCGGTCTCCCTCGCCGTCTCCGCCATCTCCATCGACCTCACCGCCATCTCCATCAACCTTGTTGTCTCCTATGATGAGGAGGGAGTAGTTCATACCCGGGGCTGAGGGCTCTACCGGTACCTATGTGGTTCACCTCTCTCTCCCATGATGTGATCTTTATGTGATCGTGAGCTTTGTATCATGTTGAACAAGTAGATGTTACTATTCAGATATTATGTGTACTCTAGTGGTATTATTAAAGTAATCTATTCCTCCTGCCATGGTGTAACGATGACAGTGCGTGCATCATGGTGGTACTTGGTCTAGGCTATGATTGTGATCTTTTATGGATTATGAGAATAATTATCACTATGATAGTATTGAAGTGATCTATTCCTCCTTTCATGGTGTAATGTTGACAGTGTGTGCACCGTGTTAGTACTTGGTCTAAGTTGCAATAATATCTATCTCGAGTTGTGATTTGATTTGGATATCTCTATGAGTGATGTTTGTCAAGCACTTGATGAACTTTGAGGAGTGCTTCGTAGCCCTACGAAATGATTAGTGTTATTCAATAGGAGAGTAATTCAGAGTACCATAGTGAAGAGAAGTTATTTATTTATTCAATTATGTTATATTTGTTGGGAGTGTGTCCACTAGTGAAAGTATGATCCCTAGGCCTTGTTTCCAAGCATTGCACACCGTTTACTTACTGTTTTGTTACATGTTTGCTCGCAGCGATACTTATTTCATATTACAATTGCTACTCATAATCAACACTACTACTTGTATTTCACTATCTCTTCGCCGAACTAGTGCACCTATACATCTGACAAGTGTATTGGGTGTGTTGGGGACACAAGAGACTTTCTGTATCATAATTGCAGGGTTGCTTGAGAGGGATAGCTTTGACCTCTTCCTCCCTGAGTTCGATAAACCTTGGGTGATCCACTTAAGGGAAACTTGTTGTTGCTCTACAAGCCTCTGCACTTGGAGGCCCAACACTGTCTACAAGAACAGACACGTGCGTAGACATCAAGCTCTTTTCTGGCGCCGTTGTCGGGGAGGTAAGGTAAAAGGTACTCGCATCCTCCTGTGTGAGTGCTCGGAGTTATTTCCTTTAGATTCTGCAATTACATCTTTTTGTTTCTTGTTTTTATTTTCACTAGTTAGGTTTAATGGAAAACAAAGAGTTCTCTAGTCTTTTTCCTGAGTTTAGATATGAAGTGTTTGAAGAGAAAATTGAAAAACCTTTGGAGCTTAATTTGCATGCTAATAGTGTTGTTAGTATGAATGCTTTGAACACCATTGTTGCTAATGCTATAGAAAAGTCTAAGCTTGGGGAAGCTGGTTTTGTTATGCATGATATTTTTAGTTCCCCAGCTTTAGTGGAGAAAGTTTATTCTGATAATATTTTATCTCCCATATGTGATGTTCCTTCTTATGATGATATGTTTGAAGAATATGCTTTGCGAAATAGCTATTCTCTATCTAGTGATGATACTAAGCCTCTAGTTTATGATGATGAGTATAATATTTTTAGTTCACCTACTTTTGAGGAGAAAATTAGTTATGATTGCAATATGCCTCCTATTTTTGATGATTATGGTGATGAGAATAATTATTCTATTGAATTTGCTCCTACTACTATTGTTCCTGTGGTGAGTATTAATTCTTTTATGCATGTGACTCATGATAGGGATGCTTTATGTGATAGTTATATTGTTAATTCTATTCATGATGCTACTGAAATTTATTATGAGAGAGGGAAACATGCTTTGATGGATCTCAACAATATTGAGTTTCCCCTCTTTATGTTGCAATCTTTGAAGTTGAACTTGTTTTGCCTTCCTATGCTTTTTGCTTTGCGCTTTCATGACTTGTCTCTTTACAAGACTATTTTTCATAGGAAGTGGTTTAGATTTAAATGTGTTTCATATTTGCTTTTTGATGCTCTCTCTTGCTTTAAGTTCCTATATGGCGCATTTGCCTTAAGCTCTTTTATGGCACCCACATGAGCATCTTTGCAAATTACTGCGCCTAGCTCAAAGGCGTTAAAGAAAAGCACTCTTGGGAGATAACCCATTGTTTATTTTCAGTACTTTTTCTTTTATTTGAGTCTTGGAAGTTATTACTACTGTAATAACCGCTCCTTATCCTTTTTTATTTTATTGCTGTGCCAAGAGAAGCCTCTAATTTGTGCGAGGTAAGATTTGGGGATGTTGCTGTCCTGAAACTGTTTTTGGTGCTGTACCGTAAAAATTCGTGAAAATTCTCTGTATATCTTTTGGACCTGCGATTTCTTGTGCATATGCCCCAGGTTATATCCAAACTTTCATTAGTTGAACACTTTTTGATTTGAGCAACAGAAAACCCCTCAAAAATTCGACCTTTGTCAGCTGTTCTGTTTTGACAGATTTCTGCCAATATTTGTGTTTGCCGCTTTATCACTTTTTTTTAGTTCTTTTGATCATAGAACTTGTGGGGAAGTTACTACAGTAGTATTTGCTATATATGTGGTGGTTTTGAGTTGAAACCTCAAGCAAAAAGAGGTTGATTATATGTTATGCTTACACTAATGTTGCTAATAGAATTGTGTTTAGTTTTGTATGAAGGAAGTTTTCAAGTGTAGGGATTGGAGAATGATGAGATGAGCTGAAGAATGGACAAAAGCTCAAGCTTGTGGATGCCCATGCATCACCCCAAGAAATATCCAAGAAGTACAAGCGTCAAAGCTTGGGGATGCCCCCGAGGCACCCATTCTTCATCGGCAAAAATCAGGTCACCTTTCAAGACACTATATTTTTATTGCTTCATGCACTATGTGTTTTTCTTGGAGCGTCAGTTGTTTTAGTTTTCTTAGTTAGTTTTGTTTTGTTTTCTGCAATAAATGGTTGGACCCCAACAAATTTCCTTTGGAGGAGATGTACTCGTTTTCATTTGCCAAGAACACTCCTTTTTCATTCTTGCAATTTCACCGAGTGTTCTTTTTTTTCCGTTACTGCTTTTGGTTTTCGTTTTCGCCTTGATTTGCATTCAGACCTTGTCATATCTTTTCATCAAGGTGTATTTTTTCCTCTGATATTTATTGGTTTTCATCAAAAGAGGTGTCTTTAAAAATTTCAAATGGTGTTGGAAAAGAGAAAAAGCTTTATGCAAAAAAAAGTGGTGCAAGAAGGAGCTTGTGTAGACTGCGGCTTAGGCTTTTTCATGTCATGCTTAATGTCTTTTTGATAGTATGCTTAGTGGTTTTGCTGTAGCATGACTTGTCTCAAACAATTGAGATTGCTTAATGAGCCTTTGAAAAAATCATGCATTATTTTTATTGTATGGAAGCATTTATTTGGTTTTCTCCTTTGATGATTTATTTGGGTTGACTTGGCACATGCTTACACCATGTTGACTACAAAAATAAGTCACCTATAGCCTCTATGATCATTTACTTTTTGACTTTTGATGCCATCTTATGCTTCTTTTAATGTTGCTTTGTCGCTTTGCATGATTATGGCCGTTATTGCTCTCTTAGTTGGTCGCTCCCAGTCTTTTGCTAGCCCTCATTTTGTACTGAGTATGAGCTCTACTCGTGCATCCAACTCCCAAAAACCAAGTTTGCCATTGTGTCACTATAAATTTCCTATGCATGTTATTTGTAAGCCATTCCAAAGTAAATTCTCATGTGCTACCTTTGAAAAAACCTTCAAAACACTTCTCGTTTTGTGACACTATTTTCAGCTCATGGGGACGTAGTGGTCGGATTTGCTATCTTCCATATTGCTTATTCCAAAAAGAAAAGAAAAGAGAAAAAAGAAGAAAAAAAGGCACTCCTCCATGGAATGTGAATGTTGGTGGGCACCCGATGGAATCGTTTAGCCATGTATTGTGAAAGGAAAAAAGGTGGGGAGGAGTGCCAAACTTTATAAAAGAGCACAAAAGTGCCAATCTCTCTCTCAAAAACTTGCTTCATTTTTGTATAGAAGATAGTAAGAACCCCATTGCCAGTCGTTGACAAAGACAACCACCTCTCAAAACCAATTGTTGTGGATATACCAAACGGGTATACCAGTGACGTAGTCTCATACCGGCAAACCAGGGTGGCCCATGGAGGTGGTATGGCAGATAGCCAACCGGGCGGCCTAGTTGCTGGTGGCATGGCGGATTGAAGGTTGTCATGCCATGGCAGATTCCACGCTGCCATGCCATGGCAGATTCCACGCTGCCATGCCATGGCAGATTACTGGACGCATCCATGCCATGGCAGATTCCCGGATAGCAGGAGCTTATGGCAGATTCAATGCTGCCATATGATACGTCTCCGACGTATCCATAATTTTTGATGCTCCATGCTTGTTTTTACACCATTTGCCTATTGTTTCGTTACACTTCGTGGCACTTTTATGCATTTTCCGGAACTAACCTATTAACAAGTGCCACAGTGCCAGTTCCCTGTTTTCTGCTGTTTTTGGGTTTCAGAAGTGATACACAGGAAATATTCTCGGAATTGGACGAAACAAAAGCCAGAAGTCTTATTTTTCCCGGGAGCATCCAGACATCCGAAGAGAGGAAGGAGAGGGGCCACAGGCCTCCCTCACATAGGGCTGGCGCGGCCCAGGCCCTGGCCATGCCGCCCCTATGTGAGGAGGCCCTGGCAGCCCTCTGACATCGCCCCTTCGCCTATATAAAGCCTCGGGACAGAAAACTCTAAAGGATTCGGCAATTTTCCAGAAAGAGTTCCGCAGTTCCGCCGCCGCCACCGACGAATTTCGGGGGACAGAAGTCTCTGTTCCGGCACCCTGCCGGGACGGGGAAGTGCCCCCGGAGCCATCTCCATCGGTCTCCATCGCCGTCTCCGCCGTCTCCATCGACCTCACCGCCATCTCCATCAACCTTGCTGTCTCCTATGATTAGGAGGGAGTAGTTCATCCCCGGGGCTGAGGGCTCTACCGGTAGCTATGTGGTTCACCTCTCTCTCCCATGATGTGATCTTTATGTGATTGTGAGCTTTGTATCATGTTGAACAAGTAGATGTTATTATTCAGATATTATGTGTACTCTAGTGGTATTATTAAAGTAATCTATTCCTCCTGCCATGGTGTAACGGTGACAGTGCGTGCATCATGGTGGTACTTGGTTTAGGCTATGATTGTGATCTCTTATGGATTATGAGAGTAATTATTGCTATGATAGTATTGAAGTGATCTATTCCTCCTTTCATGGTGTAATGTTGACAGTGTGTGCACCGTGTTAGTACTTGGTCTAAGTTGCAATAATATCTATCTTGAGTTGTGCTTTGATTTGGATATCTCTATGAGTGGTGTTTGTCAAGTACTTGATGAACTTTAAGGGGTGCTTCTGTAGCCACTACACAATGATTAGTGTTGTTCAATAGGAGAGCAATTCAGAGTACCATAGTGGATTGAAGTTGTTTATTTGTTCAATCATGTTATATTGTTGGGAGTGTGTCCACTAGTAAAAGTATGATCCCTAGGCCTTGTTTCCAAGCATTGCACACCGTTTACTTGCTGTTTTGTTACATGTTTGCTCGCAGCGATTTTTATTCCAGATTGCATTTATTACTCATAATCATCTAAACCACTTGTATTTCACTATCTCTTCGCCGAACTAGTGCACCTATACATCTGACAAGTGTATTGGGTGTGTTGGGGACACAAGAGACTTTCTGTAACGTAATTGCAGGGTTGCTTGAGAGGGATAGCTTTGACATCTAACCTCCCTGAGTTCGATAAACCTTGGGTGATCCACTTAAGGGAAACTTGCTGCTGTTCTTCAAACCTCTGCACTTGGAGGCCCAACAAGTGTCTACAAGAATAGAAGCGTGTGTAGACATCACCATACCATGGTGGATTACTGGACGCAGGAGCTTATGGCGGATCCAAAGACAGGCCCATGGTAGGTTGCCTTGTAGTACACGCATAGGACTTAGTCTAGGACTCCATATTGTATCCGCCTCGGAACCACCGTGATGCCCACGCCAGGCGCCTTTATAAGCCGGCGTGGAGGAGCCCTTGAGGCACGACTTGGCCATGAGAGAGCTAGAATAGCTAAGATATAGCAGATCGCATAGCGACCAACACCATCATTGTAATCTGTACACATTGTGCCATTATAGTGAGTTGTAGCAGGATGTAGCGATCCTCCACCGTGGGGACGTGAACCTGGGTAATCCCTGTCTATCACCGTCCCGGGCACCAGATCGCCTATCCCCTCTTTCTATCGCCTTGAGGTACCCCTCATGGCATACGTGTCGTAAGAACCACGACAGTTGGCGCCCACCGTGGGGCGAGGGCGTCTGGAATCGATCCGGGCGGATTTCTCACGGTCTTCGACGGCGGTCGGATCGCTTTCATCTGCAACACCGGCGGAAAGTTCATTACCGCCCCAGGCTAGGCAATCGGGGGATCGACGTAACAGTCCTCACACTAGCGGATCGTCCTGATCCCTTGTGTTCGAGGCGGCGCCGATCTTACCTGATTGTCGATCTGCCACGTTTCTACATCCGCTCGGCGTCGCTGGCTTCGCCGCCTCCGCGGATTACTCCTACTTCGCCACAGATGGTTTCACCTCGTGTGCGGATGATTTTATCTCCGCCATCATTGGCTTCGCCGCTATGGCAAAATACCTCATCAACAATGGCAGATAAGTTTTGGCTATGCCGCCGGCTCGATGTCACGGGTGTAGGATCTCCCATCGTGCGCGTTCCAGTGGCTCGATTGATTCCTCCCTGTCGCATACGTTGCCGCACTCCAATACTGCGCCGATCGGATCCATCATTTGCATTGGACTAATCGCAAGCAAAAAGTCTAGGCGGAAGTGTGCGTGTCAGCATGAATTTTGCCATCGTCGGAGAAGACTTGGTGGCCGACTATGACTCTGTCTCCGCCATTGCCGGCGTAAGATTACTTCGGCTCTGCCACGTCGCTACATCTGCTCGGTGTCGCTGGCTTCGCCGCCGCCACGGATTACTCCGACTTTGCCATGGTTGGCTTTGTCGCTGCTGCAGATTACTCTAAATCCGCTGCAACCGTCTTCGCCGCCATCACGGACTGATTCATTGCGACATCATCATCGCCGCCGACTACTGAAAGAGCTTCTAGCTTGAAGTTTGTACGTGCATAGCTCGGCTGCCCTCCTCGTGGACGACATTGATTCCGCCATAACTTCTGTGTTGCGCATGTCTGCGCAGCAGCAGGCTATATGCGCTGCAGCAGGTTCCGCCATAGTCTACTTCGACATTGCCTCCGCCATAATCGACAGCCAATGCCTGAACGCGCAGCGGATCAAGTCCCAGGGAGAGCCGCCTTCAAATTACTAGTACAGCTACCTCACGGAAAGCAGTCAAGCATAGCTAGTACTACACCCTCACGTGAACATGCAATTACCTTGTACGCGCATGGATATTGCGGCGAGGCATGCATGGTAATATTTTCCGCTGTGACAAACAGCCATATATTCGTCTACCCGCTAGGGTCAACCACATATATGGCAGATGCAGTTTGGCTGTTGCGGACTACTTCTAGTCTGCCACGACTGTTATTCGCTATACCTCTATGTTCGGCGTTGTTGGCTTTGCCGCCGTTGCAGATTATCCTTCACAAAGGCCGGCCTGGCCTCTTGTGTTTAAGATTCTGTTTCTGCCATAATCAACTTTGTCGCTGCTACGGATTGCTCTCCGCCACAGCCGGCATCGTCGCTGTCCCGGACTGCTTCACCTTCTATCGTTGCTGGCTAGTATAATTTTGCCGCCGATAACTTCATCTTCCCAGCCGGTTATTGGTCGTATGCGGTAGGCGGCCGAACGACAGTGCACGCGATCTCACGCATGCATGCAGCCTTTGTCCGAGACACACGCTGCCGTTCAGTCAACCGGGTACCCAGGCGACTAGTTGATTTTATGCCGGATCAAGTTTGAAGTGCAATTTTAGCTGTTGCTGGCTTTGTTTCCGCCATGGCGGTGTTGTTTTCGCCACCTAGACATTGTCTTCATCGCGGTGATTACGCATCCGCCTCTACAATGGCTAGCTTCGCTTCCGCTACTAATTCTGCTTTGTCGCGGTCGACTACGCGTATACTCCAGCTTCGGTGAAGATGGCTTCATCATGCTTGACTTCAACTTTGAATCCGCCATGGACGACTTCGCCGATTCCGCCATACCACACAGAATTTCGCGAGGCAAGGAAAAAGTCTAGGCAGAAGTGTTTTTGTCGGGCAAAGGAATCAGCCCACGTGACCTTGTCTCAAGCATGTGATCGGAAAAGTAGCACTACTCCACGTGAAGATTTATATATAGCGGATACAGTCATGGCAGGCATGGCGGCCGACAGCTCCGGAACTGCGAGGAGTCGAGGCGGTCTTTGTCGCGGATTATCGCACGACAGTCTCCGCCATCGTCAAGCTTCGCCTCTGCCAGGGTGTCGGAGCCGACTACACGGCCGAGTATGGCTTTAAGTCCATCATCGCCGACGTAGATTACTTTGGCTCCGTTACGACTGGAAATCCGCCATCTATCAATATGTGCTTTGCCGCCGCGTCTTAATATATATTCGGCGTAGCTGGCCTCGCCGCCGCCGCAGATTATCCTTCGCAACGGCCGGCCTCACCTTCTGTGTTGACAATTTTGCTTCCGCTATCGTCAGCTAAATCATTGCTATAGCGAATTGCTCTCTGCCATGGCTGGTTTTGCTATCATCGCGGACCACTTCATCGCGGCATCGTCGTTGGCTATCCATAGCTTCATCGCTATGGCAAAATACTACATCATCGCCAACTGCCTCGTATGTAACTCATGCATGGAATTACTGGCAAGAGTGCTAATCTGCATGAATGTGGCATATGGAGACGTGAATCTTGCATGGATTTTCCGGCAAGGACACTAGCTCACCGGCCTAAGTCAAGTATGCATTGCAACGTGCGGAGGCTGTACATGCGAGCAGCCAAGCTTTCGCCTCTGTTGCATCCTGCTTTATTCGTGCCATCATACTACTTCACCGGCACGGTTGCCCTCGTCACGGACCATCCTCGCCGCCATCACAGCTGATTACAGCTTCATCACTGTCATGGACATCGATTCCGCCATAACCTACTTGGTCTGTTGTGCATGTGTTCGCTACAGCCGGCATCGTCGTGGTCTAGTTCGACTTTATCTTTGCCGCCATCATGGACCCCAATACCGACTCCGCTCAAACAGCTAAGTCCCTATTTATATTTTATTTAATATTTGTTTATGATCAAGAGATAAAGATTGGTTCGCTCATATTCTGAGTCTTTTACCGCTTTCATTTTGATCATAACTTTTCCACGATTTGCCTTGCGCTCGTGAGTAAATTTTTTACTGGCTTGCCTCCAAAGGCCCCGGTATCATACAAAAATCCGCCATCCGGCGTTAGCTTAAATTTTCTGGCCTACACGTTTTCTGATGTTTTATATGTGGATTCCCGAGTAGTGACATTTTGGCACTTTAAAGCCGCCATCCGTTTCCAGGGTTTTGGACGGCTGCTATTAAGCGCTATCGCCTTGGCGGATTGTTCGTGTAAAAGTTTGCCATCTCACGAAAAGTCAAGCATATAAACCGGAAGAACGGATAAACCAACACTTGCTAAAATCATATTAAATGCACATAAACTGTTCAAGATAGTCGAGTTTTTTCCGCCTTGACAGTTTTATGTTGTTCAACTGCTGCATAGTTTCAGCTTTAAAACATCTGTTCAATGGCCGTGTTTTACCCGCCTTGCATTTGTTCGTTGAACACAAGAACGATTTAATACAATTGCGTTTTGTTTTCATGTCACATGTACATATGACGCTTGGATGCTTTGCTGGTGCCCGATCTGAGGTGTTTTCGAGCCATTCAGCTCAAATACCCGGGGGCTACCTTTGATGGTAGCCCAAATCTGCCATGCAGCGGCCGCCTTTGATGACAGCCCAAATCTGCCATGGAGCGGACACTATCGACAGCAGCTCAAATCTGCCATGGAGCGGTTACCTTCAATGGCAGCTGAAATCTGCCATGGAGCGGACGCCTTGGAGCAGCCCGCCATGGAGCAGACCACCTTGAGTCCGCCATGGAGAGGCCACCTCGGAGCAGTCCGCCATGGAGAAGGATGCCTTGGGACCGCCATGGAGTAGGTTGCCTTGATGTCACCTTGGAGTTGGCCGCCTTGGAGCTGGCTGCCCGGGGGCTGCGACCATAGTATGTTGATCTGATAACTGGTGAAGTTCTCTTAGAGCATTGCGCCGGATAAAAATCCGCCATAACGCTCGGGGGCTACTCATCGCATTTTAACTACGTAGTTCTCTTAGAGCCCTATGCCGGATAGAAATCCGCCATAACGCTCGGGGGCTACAGCTAGCAAAAAATCCTAAGTCTTCTGAGAGCACCGCCTAGGAAAATTGCGTAGCGGTGCTCGGAGGCTACAGGCTAATAATTCTATGTAGCTTCTCTAAGAGCACCCTGATGGATTCTCTATGAGAACCCGCCACGGCGCTCGGGGGCTACACATGGTGTAAAAGCATCGAAGTTCAAAAACAGAAGCAGTGCAATAATTTTGCGCTCACTGTTGGTAAGCCTCGAGGCAACATCTTATACTGGAAAGAACGTTCCTTGAGCTCGGAAAAAATACTAGTTATCCGCCTTGGATTCGTTCGCAGTAGCATACCAGCATGTATCTAGAGAATTGCCCTGCAAGTATGAGACGTCACTGGTCCGCCTAAAGTTCTAGGCGGATAAAATTTATTCTTTGGGAGCTCTACGAGATATTTCACGTGAATATCTTGAAGACGAAGATGAAGACGAAGATAAAAAGCCCATCAAGCATTGAAAACAGAAGAGAAGATCTCAAAGAACTCCGGGGGCTACTGTTGTGGATATACCAAACGGGTATACCAGTGACGTAGTCTCATACCGGCAAACCAGGGTGGCCCATGGAGGTGGTATGGCGGATAGCCAACCGGGCGGCCTAGTTGCTGGTGGCATGGCGGATTGAAGGCTGTCATGCCATGGCAGATTCCACGCTGCCATGCCATGGCAGATTACTGGACGCATCCATGCCATGGCAGATTCCCGGATAGTAGGAGCTTATGGCAGATTCAATGCTGCCATACCATGGTGGATTACTGGATGCAGGAGCTTATGGCGGATCCAAAGACAGGCCCATGGCAGGTTGCCTTGTAGTACACGCATAGGACTTAGTCTAGGACTCCATATTGTATCCGCCCCGGAACCACCGTGATGCCCACGCCAGGCGCCTTTATAAGCCGGCGTGGAGGAGCCCTTGAGGCACGACTTGGCCATGAGAGAGCTAGAATAGCTAAGATATAGCAGATCGCATAGCGACCAACACCATCATTGTAATCTGTACACATTGTGCCATTATAGTGAGTTGTAGCAGGATATAGCGATCCTCCACCGCGGGGACGTGAACCTGGGTAATCCCTATCTATCACCGCCCCGGGCACCAGATCGCCTATCCCCTCTTTCTATCGCCTTGAGGTACCCCTCATGGCATACGTGTCGTAAGAACCACGACACCAATTTTTATCTCTCTGTTTTACAAATGAAAAGCTCTAGCACATGTTTAATCACTACTTCCCTCTGCGAAGGGCCTTTCTTTTACTTTTATGTTGAGTCACCACCTTCTATCTTTATGCACCATTAAGAGAGCATAGTTGTCATTCTTAGTGTAATATGCATTGTCTCAAAGTTCATTGATTGATTCATATTGTTGGTTTCACTTGTTCTCAAATTATTTGTATCTAGTCGCCCTCTTAAACTTGAAGGTGTCCTATGCCTTTATGTTTTGCTCTCTATGAAGGACAAGGTGAAAACCATTTGTATGTTTTTCCTTATGATTTGAACACACGTTTGACTTTCATTGTTTCATTATTCATGATCTTTTGTTTATGTTCATTTTCATGTTATAACATGGTTGCTAAGTTTCTATTATCAAGATTATGTCTTTCATGCCCATGTTTTAAGTTCTTATGATCCCAGCTCACAAATGCTTACATTTATGATCAAGATTGTGTAGGTGCATGTCACCTCAAAAATTATTTTTTGCTATCACTTACCTACTCGAGGACGAGCAGGAGTTAAGCTTGGGGATGCTTGATACGTCTCTAACGTATCTATAATTTTTGATGCTCCATGCTTGTTTTTACACCATTTGCCTACTGTTTTGTTACACTTCGTGGCGTTTTTATGCGATTTCCAGAACTAACCTATTGACAAGATGCCACAGTGCCAGTTCCCTATTTTCTGCTGTTTTTGTGTTTCAGAAAAGCTACACAGGAAATATTCTCAGAATTGGATGAAATAACTTCCAGAAGTCTTATTTTTCCCGGAAGCTTCCCGAGGATCGAAAGAGAGCCGGAGGGGGGCCAGAGGCCGCCCTCACATATAGGTGGCGCGGCCCAGGCCCTGGCTGCACCACCCTAGTGTGAGGAGCCCCTGGCTGCCCTTTGACGACGCCCCTTTGCCTATATAAAGCCTCGGGACGGAAAACCCTAGGAGAGTCGGTGAAATTTCCAGAACAGTTCCGCAGCACCGCCGCCGTCGAAGCCAAATTTCGGGGGACAGAAGTCTCTGTTTCGGCACCCTGCCGGGACGGGGAAGTGCCCCCGAAGCCATCTCCATCAGTCTCCATCGCCGTCTCCGCCATCTCCATCGACCTCACCGCCATCTCCATCAATCTTGCTGTCTCCTATGATGAGGAGGGAGTAGTTCATCCCCGGGGCTGAGGGCTCTACCGGTAGCTATGTGGTTCACCTCTCTCTCCCATGATGTGATCTTTATGTGATTGTGAGCTTTGTATCATGTTGAATAAGTAGATGTTACTCTTCTTCATTATGTGTACTCTAGTGTGTTATTAAAGTAATCTATTCCTCCGGCCATGGTGTAACGGCGAAAGTGCGTGCATCGTGGTGGTACTTGGTCTAGGCTACGATTGTGATCTTTTATGGATTATGAGAATAATTATCACTATGATAGTATTGAAGTGATCTATTCCTCCTTTCATGGTGTAATGTTGACAGTGTGTGCACCATGTTAGTACTTGGTCTAAGTTGCAATAATATCTATCTTGAGTTGTGATTTGATTTGGATATCTCTATGAGTGGTGTTTGTCAAGCACTTGATGAACTTTGAGGAGTGCTTCGTAGCCCTACGCAATGATTAGTGTTATTCAATAGGAAAGTAATTCAGAGTACCATAGTGAAGAGAAGTTATTTATTTGTTCAATTATGTTATATTTGCTGGGAGTGTGTCCACTAGTGAAAGTATGATCCCTAGGCCTTGTTTCCAAGCATTGCACACCGTTTACTTACTGTTTTGTTACATGTTTGCTCGCAGCGATACTTATTTCATATTATAATTGCTACTCATAATCATCACTACTACTTGTATTTCACTATCTCTTCGCCAAACTAGTGCACCTATATATCTGACAAGTGTATTGGGTGTGTTGGGGACACAAGAGACTTTCTGTATCGTAATTGCAGGGTTGCTTGAGAGGGATAGCTTTGACCTCTTCCTCCCTGAGTTCGATAAACCTTGGGTGATCCACTTAAGGGAAACTTGTTGCTGCTCTACAAACCTCTGCACTTGGAGGCCCAACACTGTCTACAAGAACAGATGCGTGCGTAGACATCAGCGCACTACCCTTACTAGGATAAATATACACTTGTGATTATACCCCTTGCAAGCATCCGCAAATACAAGAAAGTAATTAAGATAAATCTAACCACAGCCTTAAACTCTAAGATCCTACGCTCCCTGGTGCAATGGTTTCCTGATGACCCACAAGTATAGGGGATCGCAACAGTCTTCGAGGGAAGTATTACCCAAATTTATTGATTCGACACAAGGGGATCCAAATAATATATGTAAGCCTTAACAGATGAGTTGTCAATTCAGCTGCACCTGGAAACAGTCTTGCTCGCAATAGTTTATCCGTAGCAACAGTTTTATAGCGGTGACAGTAGTGAAACAGTAACAGCAGTAGTAAAATAGCAGCGGTAATAGTAATAGTAGTAAACAGTAGGAACAAATACTGTAGGCATAGGGATGGATTACGGGCGTTGCATGGATAAGATAATTCATGAAATCAATGAGACATGGGCATTGCAGATAAATAATGATAAAGCATCCTAGTACAAACAATCATAGGCATGTGTTCCGTATATAGTCGTACGTGCTCACAAGGAGAAACTTGCACGACATCTTTGGTCCTACCAGCCTGTTGCAGCTGGGCCTCAAGGGAAACTACTGGTAATTAAGGTACTCCTTTTAATAGAGTACCGGAGCAAAGCATTAGCACTCGGTGAACACATGTGATCCTCACATCATAGCCATCCCCTCCGGTTATCCCAATTTCTATCACTTTGGGGCCTCGGGTTCCGGACAACAATATGTGTATACAACTTGTAGGTAAGACCATAAACAACAAGTATCATCATAGAAATAATAACATGCTCAGATCTGAAATCATGGCACTCGGGCCCAAAGTGACAAGCATTAAGCACAACAAGTTGCAACAATGTCATAGGCACTAAATAAAGATACTAGGCACTATGCCCTAACAATCTCATATCAAATTACATGAACAATCTCATCCAATCCCTACCATCCCCTCACCTACAGCGGGGGAATTACTCACACATGGATGGGGGAGTCATAGATGGTCGATGGAGGAGCGTCGGTGGTGATGCTGATGAAGATCTCCTCCGAATCCCCATCTCGGCAGGGTGCCAGAACGGAGTTTCTGGTTCCGAATCGCGGTTTCTGATGGTGGCGGCGCAGCGGAAGTCTATCTGGGAAAAACGCCGTCTCCCCGATATTATGTCGTCAGAGGGTATATGTAGGCGAGAGGGGAGGCCGAGAGGATGGCTGGGGCCTCCTCACACCAGGGTGGCGTGGCCAGGGCGGGGCCGTGCCACCAGTGTGTGAGGGGCCCTCGAGCCTCCTCTCCATCCCGTCTTCTGGCTCTGTGGGTCTTCTGGTGAAATAGGATTTTTGATGATTTTTCCTGAATTTTTACTGGAAATTGATTTCTGCACAAAAATGAGACACCAGAGCAATTCTGCTGAAAACAGCGTCAGTCCGTGTTAGTTTTATTCAAAACACACAAATTACAGGAGAAATAATAGCAAAAGTGTTCGGGAAAGTAGATACATTTTGGACGTATCAACTCCCCCCAAGCTTAGCTATTTGCTTGTCCTCAAGCAATTCAGTTAACAACTGAGAGCGATAAAAGAAACTTTCATGAACACATTTGCTCATATGATGTATATATACTAACTATGTGATCAAGTACTCAGGCAATTCATAATAAGAAATATGCAACTAATGTCACCTCATAGTCAAGCAAACTATGAAAGAGTGCCAATGCACTAATAACAAGTAACATGTACATAAGAAGCTACAAGATTGTAATATGCATAAATGATATAAAGAGTGGTATCCCGCTTGCCTTTATTTGTGGAGCAAAACATAAATGCTGAGGCACCTCTGAAGTTCAAGAGAAGACTAGGAGTAGAAATATCAAAGATACAAGCATCAAAGTTATACCACAATTAACCGTGTTCTGGGATAAGCACATTACACTAAGAATAATAGCTATGCTCTCAAGAAGTGCTTTAAAGTTAGAAGATGAAGACTCAACATAAAAGTAAACGAATGGCCCTTCGCAGAGGGAAGGAGGGATTTAACATGTGCTAGAGCTTTTCATTTGTAAAACAGAGATAAAAATTTATTTTAAGAGGTGGTTGTTCTATGTCAACGACTAGCAATGGGGACTTGCTATCTTCCATAATAAACAAGTGAGAGCGGTTCCGAGTTCTTTGAAATTTTGGCACTCCTCCCCACCTTTTTTTCCTTTCTCAAACCATGGCTAACTGATTCATCGGGTGCCCACCAACTTTCACATTCCTTGGAAGAGTGCCCTTTTTTTCTTTCTTTTAGAATTAGATTATAATGGTCTGACCAGCTCTCATGCAAATTAATGACGAGCAGATGAAGCTGCCTAGTCGAGGGGTACTTAATTTAATATGGAAGATAGCAATTCCGACCACTACGTCCCCATGAGCTAAAAACAGTGGCACAAAATGAGAAGTAGCAATTTACTTTTTGTTTAGTCATATGCATGCTTGAGCATGTGCCAAGTCGATTCAAATGAAACTTTCAGAGGTGGATACCACAATAACATACCATATTATGAATAAAACAAAGCATGCAAGCTTCTACATGACATGCTACAGGCTAATAGTAAATTGAAACTAGTCATATGAAAGCAAGAACTACAAAGCATCTATTTGATAACATATACCTTACATGAACTGACTAAGCATGTCCACATAGATGAGTATATGTACAAAAATGAAAACAAATAGAGTTCATACCAGCCTCTTACCACATCTCGGATTGTTGTATGTCGTCATCATTGCTCTTCACTTGTGTGGTTTGAATAATATAAAGTGAATACCAAGCTCCAATGGAGTAACGGGAGACTGAACTCTGCAACAAACTTTACAAAACCGAAGAAGAACAACAAATATTTTTGGGGTTTTCGATTTTTGAAACAAAAGCGGAAGTAAATAGCAAACAAAGCAAAATATTTTTGGATTTTTCAAATAGCAAACCGAAAATAGCAAGTAAAGCAAACCAAAGGTAGAAAACTAAAGAACCAAACAAAGAGAAACAACGGAAATATTTTTGGTCTTTTTGTGTTTTGGAAAAGTGGAAACAAGAACAAGAACACTAGAGAAAGCGAAACATGAATATACAAAGGTCCGACAAAATATGATATGTAGATGAGTGAATCGTCGGCGTACCTCCCCCCAAGCTTAGGCTTTTGGCCTAAGTGGAGATCAATCCCAACTCGGCCAACTCGGTCATGAGGTGGCGCCTCTGTAGTGTGACGAAGAAGCACCCTCGTCCTGATATGAGCTTGAGGATGCCCCAGAGTGGTACGTGGTGAAGTGATAGGCCGGCTCCTCCTCTTCCTCCTGGACCACTGCACCGTGTTGGATATTGAAACCAAGCAACCTAAGTTGATCGTCCAACTCCACCTTCGTGCGCGACCATGGCCTCATGTGAATGCTGAACAAGTTAGGTTGAGGCAAGGGAACTTCCCTTTCCTCTCCATCAATAAATAACATCATGTAAACTAATTTCCCTGCACAAGAGTTAGCAGTAACAAAATGATGGAGTTTCATAGCAGCAAGATCAAGCCTTTGTGGAGCCAACAATACATCATTAGGAGCAATAGAAAGTCCTAGATCAGCAACAATGCACGCGGCAATAATACCTCTATAAATAGGTCCCCTAGCGGCTAGGTGACGAGCAATAATAGCACCAAGGTTATACTTCTTACTAACATCAAGAGCGGTAGCTAGAAAAGCTAAATGATAGTTGGAGATATTGCTAGTGTTTTCTCTACCAAGTACACTAGTTGCAAGATAGTAAGTGAAATATCTAATAGCTGGGAGCTGAATGTTTCTTATCTTGCCACGCTGTGCGGTGCGGTCATCATCATTGGTCACTCCTCGGTAAAGCTCCAACAAATCAGTGGGGTGATTTTGTATCCTCTTGGCCGTTCCAAACATGGGAATACCTAAAATAGAACAAAACCTCCCCAAAGGCATGGTGATAGACTTGTCATACATCTTAAATGCAACGGAAGGATTCAAATGAGCATTAATAAATTTAAAACTTTCAACGAAAATCTTTGTAAGCATAGCATATTGGTCTCTTTTATCTGTCATGTAAGCAGTCAACCCAACCCTGTTAATAAGAAGCAAGAAATCATCAAGAATCCCTGCATCACTCAAAAAGTTAATACAAGGGAAGGTGGATGGATGTGCATCTCCATCGTCCCCTTCAAGGTTCGGTGACATGAGATCCTCATTATAAGACATCCTATATTGACCAGTGGATCTTGAGGGCCTTGATGACCTTGGTGCATCACTTTCAAACACTTCTCCATATGTGAAGTTGTCCATCTCCCTTCTCTGAATTTTTTTTACAAACTCATAAAAAGTGATCTTAAGACCAGCAAGTGTAAGAAACTGTTATAGTGGGTTACTAGAGAGCTATCATGCATAAAAATAACAATTCTAAGCAATAGAACAAGCATGCATACTCATTTATCCTGCCACCTACAATGCTAAAATACTCAAGAAATACTCCACCAAAAGAAATTCTACTTGGACAAGTGGAGGAGTCACATACCGGAGAACAAATGCTCCAAATTTCAGCAGAAATGCTGGGCTGAGCAAGGAGATCAAAAAATCCAGGTGAAGAACAGCAAGAACTCGGGTTTGAGCTGAGTGTGTCATTATTTTCGAGAGAGAGAAAGAGCAGGGGAGGAAGAGATAAGTGAGGGGCCAGGTGGGGCCCTCTCACACCTGGGTGGCGCGGCCAGGGCTGGGCCATGCCACCCATGTGTGAGGTGGCGTGGCAGCCCCTCCTGGTGCCTCCCAGGTGTCTCTCTACCCCATTTTTGACATAAAAATTTATAAAGAATTTTCTGGAATTTTTTGGGAAACTTTATTTTCGAGGATTTTTCAAAAATTGGCATATCGATAAAAATTCAGAAAAATGAAGATGAAAAGATTTCAAGCAAATGAAAACCAAGCATGCAGCAGCTCTGAGATACTCTTAATCATGCAACTAAACTGAAGGAATAAAATTTGATGAAAGTAAATATAAGTGAGGTGGAGTGGATGCGGTGAAAACGAAATTTTGTTCATATAAAATCACTTTGTTAACAAGGTTGATCAAGTCTTGTTCCCAAACTTACTTCATATGAGGCAAAACTTTGCACTTCACTTAATGCTTATGTTACCTCAACTTTGATAGGTATAGTCCCAATCATAACAATTTTATATTCTTCCTTGGACTTTCGCTATGAACAAATAATTTGACCAACTTTGATGGTCTCAACATGCTTGATTGAACTTAGAGCATTCTTCCTATCAATCTTCTTGGGAAAATAAACCATGTACTCTTTATCATTGACGTTGAAAGTCACTTTTCCTGGATTGCAATAAATAACAGCACCTACGGTGTTTAGAAAAGGTCTTCCAAGAATAATAGACATATTATCATCTTCAGGCATTTCCAACACAACAAAGTCAGTTAAAATCAAACAGCTGTTAGCAACTTGAACAGGAACATGTTCACATATACCAATAGGAATAGTAGTAGACTTATCAGCCATCTGCAAAGATATATCAGTTGATACTAATTTTTCTAGATCAAGTCTCTTATAAAGAGAAAAAGGCATGACACTAACTCCAGCTCCCAAATCACATAAGGCAGTTCTAACATAGTTATTTTTAATGGAGCAAGGAATAGTAGGTATACCTGGATCTCCAAGCTTCTCTGGAACTTTACCATCAAAAGAATAATTAGCAAGTAAAGTGGAAATTTCCTCACTAGGAATTTTCCTTTTGTTAGTGACAATATCTTTCATATACTTGGCATAAGGAGGCATTCTAATAGCATCAGTCAAAGGAATTTGCAAAAATAAAGGTCTCATCCATTCACAAAACCTGTTGTAGTGTTCTTCTTCCTTGGACTTGTGTTTCTTACCAGGAAAAGGCATTGGTTTCTGTACCCAAGGTTCTCTCTCTTTACCATGCTTGTTGGCAATGAAGTCTTCTTTGGTGTACTTTGCATTCTTATCAATCTTTTCTGGTTCCTCTTCAACTTCTTCTTTATCGGAAGCATCTCCTGGTTCAGTTTCAGCATCAGAAATAGAAACACTGCTAGGATCTTTACCTGCATCAGATGATTCTGTAGTAGTTTTATGCTTCTTCTTCTTCTCCTTAGAAGGAATATCATCACTTGAAGTACGTTGAGAATCTTGCTCGACCCTCTTAGGATGTCCTTCAGGATATAATGGATCTTGAGTAGCAGTGCCACTTCTTTTGCGTATTTCACATGCTTGCTTCTCTCTTGCGGCATTAACTAGCAAGTCTTTTTGCACCTTGGTAAGCTGATCAATTTGCGTTTCAACCATTTGAAAATGTTTAACAAGTATCTTCACATCATTAGCGGTTCTCTCCATAATATCCTGCAACTTATTAATAGCTCTAGAATTTTCCAACAAATGATTATGCACCATTCTATTAAAATTTTCTTGCTTAACAATAAAATTATCAAATTCATCTAAGCATTGATCAGGAGGTTTAGTATAAGGAATATCTCTTTCATCAAAGTGTTGGAGAGAGTGTACCTCAATAGTTGATGAGTGAGGGATTGGCTTACATAATTCTTCTATAGGAGGTAAATTCTTCACATCTTCGGCTTTAATACCTTTCTCCTTAAGAGATTTCTTAGCTTCCTTCATAACTTCATCATTTAATTCAATCATCCCTCTCTTCTTCGATGTAGGCTCTGTAGATGGCGCAGGGGTTGGTTCTGGTGTTGGCTCAACTAAAGTCCAATCATCATGATTCCGTCTTATTTTAGCCATTAATTCTTTAGCATCAACCGGAGTTCTTTCCCTGAAAACACAACCAGCACAACTATCCAAATATGACTTAGATTCATCCGTTAGTCCATTATAAAATATATCAAGGAGTTCATTTTTAGGCAATGGTTCTTTAGGCAAAGCTCTAATTAAAGAACAAAACCTTGTCCAAGATTCAGGCAATATCTCTCCTTTTCCCTGTTCAAAATCAAAAAAAATCTGCACAGCAGCATGTTGAGCACTAGCAGAAAAATATTTCTAAAAGAAAGCATTAACCAAAGCAATACGATAAGTAAGAGATCCAGGAGACAAGCTATTAAACCAAGTTTTAGCACCATCTTTCAACGAGAAAGGAAAAATCTTAGCAACAAAGTAAGTGCGGAGCTTAATATCATCAGAAAACAAATTACTTAAAGTAGAAAGCTCATTCATGTGCCCCATAGCACTCTCATCTTTAGTACCACAAAAAGGAGTTTTCTCAACAATAGATATGTAAGATAAATCCAAAGAGAAATCATAATCCTTGTCTCTAATATTTATGGGAGAAGCAGTAAACTTAGGATCAGGAGACAAATTATATCTAACAGAACGTCTTGCAAGAAGTTCTTTAACATTACCAGCATTACGAGCAGCACGTGCTTCAGCAATAAAATCATCATTAAGCTCAATATAAGCATCATCATCATAATCATCACTAGGACATTCCCTAGACTCAGGTGAACTAACAGGTGTAACAGTGGTGTTTCCCAACTTAGCTCTAGCAATAGTAGCATCTAAAAAGGAACCTAGTGAACCACTCTCATCAAGCACAGTAGAAGCATCATCTAAATTATCAGTGGCATTTTCAATCTCAGCAGAAGTAGTAGCAGTAGCGTGTGGGTGTGGTGGTGTAAGCAACTTACTCATAACAGACGGTGAATCAAGAGCAACAGAGGTGTTGAGAGTCGTACCTCTTCTTGTAGTGGATGGCAATATAGGAACTTTTTCATCACGAGGTTTACCCATGATGAAAGGATTGCAGTGAACAATATGAATACCAAGTGTACTTACAAATAAAGCTATGCTCCCCGGCAACGGTGCCAGAAAATAGTCTTGATGACCCACAAGTATAGGGGATCCTAACAGTCTTCGAGGGAAGTATTACCCAAATTTATTGATTCGACACAAGGGGAGCCAAAGAATATATATAAGCCTTAACAGATGAGTTGTCAATTCAGCTACACCTGGAAATAGTCTTGCTCGCAATGGTTTATTAGTAGTAACAGTTTTATAGCGGTGACAGTAGTGAAACAGGAACAGCAGTAGTAAAATAGTAGCGGTAATAGTAACAGTAGTAAACAGTAGGAACAAATACTGTAGGCATAGGGATGGATTACGAGCGTTGCATGGATAAGATAATTCATGAAATCAATGAGACATGGGCATTGCAGATAAATAATGATAAAGCATCCTAGTACAAACAATCATAGGCATGTGTTCCGTATATAGTCGTACGTGCTCACAAGGAGAAACTTGCACGACATCTTTTGTCCTACCAGCCTGTTGCAGCAGGGCCTCAGGGGAAACTACTGGTAATTAAGGTACTCCTTTTAATAGAGTACCAGAGCAAAGCATTAGCACTCAGTGAACACATGTGATCCTCACATCATAGCCATCCCCTCTGGTTATCCCAATTTCTGTCACTTTGGGGCCTCGGGTTCCGGACAACAATATGTGTATACAACTTGTAGGTAAGACCATAAACAACAAGTATCATCATAGAAATAATAACATGTCCAGATCTGAAATCATGGCACTCGGGCCCAAAGTGACAAGCATTAAGCACAACAAGTTGCAACAATGTCATAGGCACTAAATAAAGATACTAGGCACTATGCCCTAACAATCTCATATCAAATTACAGGAACAATCTCATCCAATCCCTACCATCCCCTCACCTACAGCGGGGGAATTACTCACACATGGATGGGGGAGTCATGGATGGTTGATGGAGGAGCGTCGGTGGTGACGGTGATGAAGATCTCCTCCGAATCCCCATCCCGGCAGGGTGACAGAACGGAGTTTCTGGTTCCGAATCGTGGTTTCTGATGGCGGCGGCGCAGTGGAAGTCTATCTAGGAAAAACGCCGTCTCCCCGATATTATATCGTCAGAGGGTATATGTAGGCGAGAGGGGGGGCTGAGAGGATGGCTGGGGCCTCCTCACTCCAGGGTGGCGCGGCCAGGGCTGGGCCGCGCCACCAGTGTGTGAGGGGCCCTCGAGCCTCCTCTCCGTCCCGTCTTCTGGCTCCGTGGGTCTTCTGCTGAAATAGGATTTTTGATGATTTTTCCCGAATTTTTACTGGAAGTTGATTTCTGCACAAAAACGAGACACCAGAGCAATTCTACTGAAAATAGGTTCAGTCCGTGTTAGTTGTATTCAAAACACACAAATTATAGGAGAAACAATAGCAAAAGTGTTCGGGAAAGTAGATACGTTTTGGACGTATCATTTCCTAACGGAGGTTTAGGTTTCTGTCACTCCAGCAACCCCACAATTAGTAGCCAAATGCACAATGCATCTCACTAGGCCCATAAATGGTGAAGTATCATGTAGTCGACGTTCACATGACACCACTAGTGAAATAGCACCACAACAAATAAATATCAAACCATTAAATATTACTCAACATAATTCCACTACTAACGACTTGACTTCTCCCATGTCCTCAAGAACTAAATGAACTACTCACAAGACATCATATGGATCATGATCAGAGGTGAAATAATGGTAAATAACAATCTGAACATAAACCTTAATTCAACGGTTCCACTCAATAGCATCAACCACAAGAGTAATCAACACCGGGAAAGTTTCCACTAAGAATTTAACAAGATTCAACTCAAGATGTTACAGCGGGATGGCGTGGTGATGGTGGAGATGAAGGTGCTAGTGATGGAGATGATGATGATGATGATCCCGATGAAGTCCGGCGTGATGGTGATGATGATGGCGATGATCTCCCCTCTTCGGGAAGGAATTTCCCCGGCAGATTTCTGCCTGCCGGAGAGCTTTTCTCTCTCTGGTGTTTTTCGCCCCGCAGAGGCGGTGGTGTCTATCTCTCAGCCCCCCCTTGACTTAGGTTTTTGGGGACGATGAAATACGCGAAGGGGCGATGGCAGAAGTGGGCCTGGGTGGCCTCACCACAGGGCGGCGCGGCCAGGGGCTGGGCCGTGCCCCCTGGTGGTGAGGCTGCCCTGTGGCCCCTCTCACCTCCTCCTTCTGGCTTCTTCAGTCTTCTGGTAAAATATAATTTCCTGGAATTTTTCTGGAATTTTCCTGATCTTCAAAATATGGTGTCTTGATGGTCCTTTTTCTAGTAGAATCCTGACTCCGGCAGCAAATCCTCCAATGATCATCAAACATGTAAAAATAGAGGAAATAACATAAGTATCATCTCTAAACGTGAAATATATCAATGAATAACAATAAATTATGATACAAAATAGTGATGCAAAATGGACGTATCAACCCCCCCCCCCAAGCTTAAACCTCACTTTTCCCCAAGCGAAAACTAAACTTGGTAAACATGACCACAGGTTTATGGAGTGAAGTGTCGTTAATCAAAATACGGACAAGAAGCATCACATTTACCAAGGCATAAATTATAATAGACAGCAACTTCCCTTTATATGATGTAGACTTGCAATAAGTAATAGGGAATCACAAATAAAGATACACAAGGTAAACTATAATTGGTGATGGTAAACCTTAGTTCTTGGTCAGAGAACAATGAACAAACTACACTAGCTTTTGAATGGAGCCTTTTTAAAATAGGGCTAATATAGCAAAAACCATATGCTCAACGAAACAAACTTTTTGCGTTCATAGAAAGCTTTCAAAGATATATTCCTTCAGATGAAAGCATTGTACTAACAAAAGAAGTAAGTAGACATGATTAAACGGATAAACATATGGATGAATGAAACATAACAACTCAAATGCTTGCTTGAGATAGAAGGGAATAGGTTGACTCAACATGAAAGTAAAAGACAGGCCCTTCGCAGAGGGAAGCAGGGATTAAACATGTGCTAGAGCTTTTCATTTGTAAAACAGAGGTAAAAATTGTTTTGAGAGGTGGTTGCTTTTGTCAATGACTAGCAACGGAGTTCTTGATATCTTCCATACTAAACAAGTGAGAGTGGTTCCAAGATGTTTGATTAATTGGCACATTGGTGCTCTTTTATAGCTTGGCACTCCTTCCCACCTTTTCCTTTCTCAAACCATGGCTAACCGATTCCATCGGGTGCTGCCAACCAACTTTCACATACCATGGAGGAGTGCCTTTTTCTTTTCTTTTTGAGATTATAATGGTCTGACCAGCTCCCTTGCAAAATTAATGACGAGCAGATGAAGCTGCCTAGTCGAGGGGTACTCAATTTAGTATGGAAGATAACAAACCCATCCACTACATCCTCATGAGCTAAAAATAGTGGCACAAAATGAGAAGTATTTGAAGGTTTTTGAAAGGTAGCACATGAAAATTTACTTGGAATGGCTTAAAATACCATGCATAGGAATTTAAAGTGGACTCTTTGGAAGTGACTTGGTTTTTAGGAGTTGGATGCACGAGAAGCATTTCCTCTCAGTACAGGTCTTTGGCTAGCAAGGCTGGGTAGCAAGCAGAAGAGTTGCATGAAACAAACAAACATACATATAATAAGAACAATCATGCAAACTTCCTTGAAGGTACAACAATTTTAACTTTGAGAATAATATTACTTATAAGCCAAACATGAAAGAAAGCTGAAGTGATGTAACTACAAGAACTTCTTTCTTATTTTCTACTCAAACCTCAAGGTAAAGCTGCTACTGACCAAGCTAAGTTTGCCAAAACCAACTAAATGTACTCATGCTCCCAAAGTGATACCAATACTAATCAACAAGACTAATCATATAAGAAACATTACAAACTAAAATAAAGTGTGCGGAAAGTAAATGATAAAACTTCTCATTAATATTTCATTACCGCAACTCACACCAAGGGATACATAGATAACCAACTAAGGAGGATACTTCCACACTGCAAACTATTCTATAAGATAACTTCTCTATTCATGATATGACTCTACTTGAAAAGTAAATGAGTAAAAGGTGATGATGTGATACCGCCGCACTCCCCCAAGCTTGGAACAAGCCAAGGGGATGCCTATACCGATGACAAATTACTCCTTTGGCGGTGGTGGTGAGTCCTTATCATCATCGTACTTCCAAGGCAAAGGTCCCCCGTCAAGGAAGGATGTCTTGGTCTCCAATATCCTGAAACTTGCAGCAGCACTCATTTGTTGAAATCTAGCTTCATACTCACAGTTTTGGTTCTACAAGTCAGAAAGTTATGCTTGTAATTGATTAGTGGTCTCGTGGAGCGAAAATATATCCTTCCAGAGTTCTGTAGTCTCCTTCTTGTACTTGTTAACAAGCTCTTGATTAATCCTATGGATGATGTCCACCTCGCGTTCTGCCATCTTCTTGTATTTAGAAAACTTCTTGTTCCAGTGCTTCCATCCTGGCTTCGAGACTTCCTTCTCCCTTTGAGACTTGGACATCTTTGATCTGCAACTCCCCATCTTTGAGCAACAACTCCTTCGGATGCATCTTCAGCTCCCTCATATATAGATTAATGATATCCGCAAGAGGGTTCTCCTCGGATGGACCGGACGAAGACATTGCAACTTCAAAGCTGAGAACAATCCCCTGACAGAAACAGCTTGAAACAAAACACAACGAGAAAACGATATACAGACCTCGGGGACTCTGGGGGGTTATATAGGCGAAAATTAAACATCGAAGCGGAATCACAGGAGGAAACCGAGATGGAAACGAGCTCCGGGGTGGACTCACCATAGGGCGGCACGGCCTGGTGTGGGCCCGCGCCCCCTGGTGGTGAGGAGCCACCGGACTCCGTCTCCTACCCGTTTTCATCTCGCAATTTTTCATATTTAGTAAAAACAATAAAAATATTAATGGAAAAGTTTTTCATGAACCTTTTCTGACTAGAACTGTTACCTATTCGAAAACGAACTCTACAGGTTCCTGCAAATTGTCCTGGATGAATTCTTCTGGAGACACTGTTTCAATTACATCAACATCTTCATTATAAGAATCTCCAGCAATATAATGTTTGAGTCTTTGCCCATTCACCACTTGTGTCATGTCATCTTTCAACGAAGCAATCTTTATCGCACCTGAGTGGTACACTTCCACAATAACATATGGTCCTTCCCATTTAGAGAGTAATTTTCCTACAAAAAATCTAAGACGAGACCTATATAATAGAACTTTCTCACCAACATGAAACTCTCTTTTAAGAATTCTCTTATCATGCCATTGCTTGACTTTCTCTTTGAAAAGTCTGGCATTCTCATAGGCTTCATTTCTCCACTCATCTAGAGAACTCAAATCTAACAACCTTTTCTTACCAGCAAGTTTAAAATCTCTATTAAGCTCTTTCACTGCCCAAAAAGCTTTGTGTTCTAATTCTAAGGGCAAGTGACATGCTTTTCCGTAAACCATTTTGTAAGGAGACATGCCCATGGGGTTCTTATAAGCAGTTCTATAAGCCCATAAAGCATCATTTAACTTGCTAGCCTAGTTTTTCCTAGATCTATTAACAGTCTTCTGCAAGATAGACTTGATCTCTCTGTCTGAAAGCTCTACCTGCCCACTAGTTTGGGGATGATAAGCAGAAGCAATTCTATGATTAACGTCATATCTAGCAAGAGTTTTTCTAAAATCACCGTGAATAAAATGAGAACCTCCATCAGTCATAAGATATCTAGGCACAACAAACCTAGGAAAAATAATGTCTTTAAGCATTTTTAACGAGGTCTCACCATCGGCACTCTTCGTAGGTATGGCTTCTACCCACTTAGTAACATAATCAACAGCAACAAGTATGTGAGTATAGCCTTTTGAAGGAGGAAAAGGACCCATAAAGTCAAATCCCCAAAAATCAAATGGTTCAATAACAAGAGTGTAACTCATAGGCATTTCATTACGTCTAGAAATATTACCAACTCTTTGACATTCATCGCAAGATAAAACATACCTTCTAGCATTTTTAAAGAGGGTTGGTGTAATATCCCAGGATTAGAGGATATAAAATAGAGGCAATAGATGTGTGCATTGCATTCATGCATCAGAAAATCCGAAGAATTTTCGCGCAAATCATTCTAACACAAAGTGATTGAAGTTTCTCTCGCTCTAATAGAGTGAGTGCGATAAATTTTGACATGACCTTTGTTGATTCTCTTAAATGAGGGGAAACAATTTAAATTCATAATTCAAAATTGGAAAATGAATAAGTCAAATATATTTGAACTGGAATTTAAATCTCAAACAAATAAGGAAAATCCATGAAGTGAAATAATAAACAACAATGAATAAAGAATGATATTATTTATTACCAACAAATAAGTTTAATACTTTACAAGTCACGAGTAATAAAATAAATTACAAAGGAATTATGAAATGCTAAAAGAAATGCCTCAACTAATCTTCAATCCCATCTTTATCTTGATCCCTGCAAGTAAGAATTAACAAAGACAAAAGAAATGTTTTTGTTATGATTAAAATGTTTGCCCCATAATTTGGAGGCAATTTAGTTTATTAAACTTAGGAAAAGAATTTAGGTAGAGCTCCTAAATTCTAAAATCCAGAACTAGAGGGCATCACCTTATTAAGCCACATATTCTCGAGTTGGGTCCATAATTAATACACTTGAGGTGAGAGGCATCTGAAGGACAGGCAACTAAATCAAATCTGAAACAGATAGCAACATAGTAGGCAAATTATGATACCCTCTAATCCTAGCTAAGTTTAATTAAGAGAAATCCAAACCAAATAATAATAATATTCATACTTAGCACTAAATCAGCTAAGCAGAATTACCAAATGATTAAATCCTAATCATAGCAACTTCAGGATCATTAGCCAAATCAGAAAGCCCATTTGGCAGCCACAAAGAAGGGTCAAACAGGAGATAAACATCCACAGCCGTAGCTTGCTCTAGAGGTAAAAGAAAACCAACTTGGCCACATGCACAATAATAGGACCCACTGAACAGTACCTTAGTCATAGCATGCAAGACTTGTGCTGTCAACACCACAGTAGTAGTAGATAGACACAAAAGCCACCAAAAGCACATCTCGTAGCATCACAACTCCATTTCATTCACCTGCGCATACACAGCCATGCGCATACACAACTAGGAACCTCAAGAACACTAGGAGCTGCTCCAAAACATCATCACAAGATCCCAGCAAAAGCAATCAGTGACTAGGATCACCAAGTGAAGCACCAGGAGCTGAACTGAAGCTAGGAGGAGCAGGCCAGCAAGCTAGGAGGAGCAGGGCTGCCAGGAAGGAGGAGAAAGTCCACCAGTAGAACAAGATCAAGAAGAAGGAGAAGGGCACTAGATTATATCTCCAATACCAACTTCACCTCTTCCACAATTTCAGCAACAAGGTGAATCACCAGAAAATCAAAGTAGTAGTATCTGTCCTTATCATTATAAGATCATAAAGCGTGGGGTAGCAGGGGTATTCTCAGATTGGCATAGAGATGCTATGCTAAATCATCACAGAATTAAAAATCCAGCAAAAGTGTGCATTTGTTCTTTCAAAAGAAGTTAGTCTCAGACTTTGCATCATAGACATGATCAACAAACAAGTATATATCTGTTCTTATCCAAATATTAGCAAATGGTGAATAACCAAAGACCAAACAGTAGCATCTATTCTTATTAGTTTGCACAGCTAGGGTCATAGGAATATAAAGAAATGATCCAAAGCAAGTCCCTCTAACTACCCTTCAACTAGATATCCATCTAGGAGGATTGAGAGATGGATTTCTCTCAGTCTTGCATAGTGGTGCTATGCAAAATCATCACAGAGGAATATAAAAGTCACATTTAAACATCTGTTCTTATCCAAGATTTTTGCCTCAGCCTGTGCATCGCTGGATAGATTAAGCAAGCAAGTAATCCTCTGTTCTTATCAGTATATGGCTTAGCCAATGTTTATTTTGCACACAACAGCAACCCAAGTCACCACAGGAACTAAATCATAGCAGCCATCTCAAAAATCTCCTAGAACTATTGTGCACACTCACAGAGAGGCTCCACAATTAGTTGATAGGAGGTAAACGGTAGCTTATGAAAATTGCACCAAAAGCATTAACCATCAGGTCATTTGTTTCACCCGCAAGAATAGCTTGGTAGATTATAACAAATCATCACTGAGAAGCTCTCAGTTCAGAATAAAATCTAGTTAAAGTCCTATCTCTGAACATCTCCATTGCCAGTTTAACACTGAGTCATGTGTATACATGCTCAAGACCAACACCACACTGAAACATTTTCTGCAACAAAATACTAATTTCTGGTAGCAAGCCAAAAGTTCTCAATCCAAAACCTCAGCATCAGGTGTTATCTAGCAGTAAATTGAGCACATCACCTTCAACTAGTAGCCATAGCAACAAGGATATGTAAACTGAATCCCAATGTCAGTTAAGAACTATCACTGAATACTAGCAAGGAGCTAGCAGCAGCACCATAATCTAGCCATCACCGCATCACAACTCAGCATGATACCTACTAGCAATCGTAGGTTCACTTGGCTCAAGCCAGTGCATAAGCTAGAGGGGAGAAGAGCCGGGGTACCTCACAGTAGGGTGAAGGCAGAAGGCGAAACCTGGTGACGTCAGCTCCATCATCCCGACAACATCATCAGGGCAGTAGATAGCCACGTCGCCCAGAGAAGAAGATCGAGTCATTGGCGCCGGGGTTGCATCGGTGATGCCGTCCGACCGGGGCCAACATCGACATCAATGTCGATGTCGATGCAGGCGGCTGGAGTGGCACAGGAGGTATCTGCTCTGGTCGTAGGACCACATCCCTGGGGAGGCGCTGCGGCAGGCGGATGCTGGCTGGTGGGGGAGGCCGGGAGCGGCGACCACCACATCCGCGTTGACGGGCCTGAGCCACAGCTAGGGTTTTGCAGGGCCGTGCAGGTGAGCTTGAGTCGGCGTCGAGGCGGCAGGCATACGGAGGAAGATGTCGGTCCAGGAGCTCTCCGGCAAGCAGCAGTGGTGGACACGGCCGACGATGGCCGAGGCGGCAGCCGGCGATGCTAGCGTCACAGGTGCGTGCGTGAGGATAGGAACGAAGCGAGAGGGGAAGAGAGTGGGGGAAGAACGGCAGCGGTCGGGTCGAGTCGGGGTGTTACCCCGGTTCGACTGGACCATATTGGGCCGGCCTGATAGGCCCATTGAGTCAGCCCAATTGACCTCTAATCTATTTTTTTTAGGAACAAATGATAAAAAGAATCAAAAGGATAAAATAAATCCCACAAAACCATTTCCAATTGATAAACCTTAAATTACTAACATGAGTAAACAATATATAATTAAGTTCTTCTTATATTCAAGAACCATAATATAGCTTTCATTTTGTTACTTTAAACCTTAGTTCTTAAATTTTGAGTATTAAGACTTAAACCCTAAAAATATTATCTTTAAATACTAATATTGAGGAAAATCTTAAATACATAACAACTCATGTTTATGAGTAATTCCTTCACTTGAATCCATTATTGATCAATTAATTACATTAGAATTATATTTAATCAGATAGGATACTTAATTCACTAATGACTTAAAAATATAATTCTAAAACTCTAAGGAATCTTTACAGAATTAAATATTACTTGAGCGACTACTTTAGAATCTTTACTAAGAAAGTAGAATGCATTTCCATGCAATCAAGTAGTAGAAGAGTGATGTGATCTCTAAAAAGGTATTTTTATGCCATCATCTTAATCACCGAATAATCATTCCTTTAAGTAATAAAAATGTCCATTAAGGAGTATGTTCTTCAAAAGTAATTCTTTTGAAGAACATATCAAGTAAGCATCACCTCAAGTCCTATGTCCTAGAAGAAGCAATGACTTATGCATGTTAAGATTATTAACAACCCTGGAATCAACCATGAATGGATTACTTTAGCACTACCTGCTCATGACTAACTATTTGAGTGTCTATGCTTGTTAAGAATGTTATCAATTATAGAGACAACCATTTATGGTAACAACAGTTTAAACTACTTTGAATGTCCATGCTTTCCTTAAACCTTCTAACATTGAATGTAACTTAGCTTGTTCCCTTGGTATGCTCATCTATTAACTACTCTTTGATTATGATAGAGCTATGCTAAACCCTAGAACACTAAACCTTAGGTGTAGTGCTTCTAATCAATAATAAGCATGTTCTTCAAATGTTATTCTTTCAAAAGACATTGAAAGTAAGTAACCAAGTATTCCATTAAGCTTGAACTTATATAACTCTATTTGGTGTTAAGATTGTGGTCAACCCTAAGACTAACTGTGTATTCTTATCAAATAAGAATTATTTCCACTTTGCTTGTCCCTAACCAACTACTTGTTTGCTAATAACAAGATACCACTTAAAAGTGTTACTTTCAAGTCTTTACCTATTGCTATACATATCCTTTGCAATAACTCTTGTTTTAAGCTTCATTCTAATACTTTGAAAGTTTGTCAGTCAATCAAAAATCCTTCACAACCTTGTTGCGGAGTGAATCTAAAAGTGCAACTCATATAAAGAAATCATCACAACCTTATGTACTGAACCATCAGGGTTAGGTTATGCTTAGAGCGGTGCATAGCATATAATTTGCATATCATGCTGCAGTTCTTTTAACATCATCTTTACCAGATGATGGTGCTATTTCAATATTTGGATTTCCTACGTATCGAAGACCTTGACTTGCATAATTTTGCAGTAAAAAAGGCAAGTTTATTTTGCTCATATCTCTTGATTGCACTGGTTTTGAAACTACTTGCAAAGTGTTGACTTCAAACTCTAACATTTCAAAAAGGATGGAAAACATATCTTCATAATAATATGACTAGTGGTTATTGACTAGTGGTGATAACCTAGGATGGCTGGCAGGTGGAACCACGGTAAGATTGTGGTGGTGGAGGTTCCACTTGCACAGGAAAGTAAACCTAGGACTAACTACCAATGCCACAGTTATTCTAGCTCCGTAAAAACCGTGTCATCCAAGAGACTTGGAATGGGACGGGAAAGTCAGCTGTATCTTCTCTCATTCGCATGTCAATGGGCAGCCAGTTGTCGGTTGCGATAGGTCTTGCGAGACTACTTGCATATGGGTGGGAGACCTAAGTTCTCACGGCACTGATGTCTATGATGGTCCGCAAGAGGCGCCTAGGTACTTCATCATTGGGGGTGAATATCAGGGGCATAACCTGCTATGCATGAATTGGGTGGGCATGCGTTGTGCGGAGAAGGCAGTGATTGGCTTGGATCAATGACTGGGCCCCACACCAAGGAAGTGTGGACGAGCTCATGACTCGGTTGTGCAACAAGGCTTTGATCTCTTTTGGAAGGACACACCTCTGCAGAGTGTAAAAGGATGTGACATGTTACCCCTTGTTCTGGGAAGGAGCTGCGAACGCCGTAGGAAAGGTGCTCTCAAGGCACTAATACCCTGTGTTGGCTGTTGGGCATAGTTTTCTAAAGTAAAAGCAATCTTTCAAGAAACCCTTGTTAAAACCTTGCATTGGCCTATGACTCTTTTGGGTCCATGGCTGTAGATAGTGCATATCACACAACTTCTTTCTAAAGAAATTTGCTGGGTAATGCTCGTTACTCACCCCAATCTCTTAAACCCTTACTAGACTATGAAGTATTAGATGGAAGGCAACTCAAGGAGGAAACCTCAAGACATTAAAGATGAAGATGAAGCATTCTACCAATGTCATGATTACTAGCGGAGGCTACAATTGTGCGAAGCTTGGTGGAAAACTAGAATAGGGTTAGAAAGGAATCAATTTCCTTATCCTAGAACCTAAGTAGTTAGAGTATTCAGTAGTTGAGTAGTAAGCCAAATGTACTAGTTGTAGTTTAGTTTAGACTTCCTTGTTTCTTTCTCGTTGGTAGTCGCCAGGATTAAACCTCTACCTGTTGAGGAGGTTCTAAAGCTCTTTTGTATGACTAAAAATTGTAATCCTATAGACATACCGTGGACCTGCGATGTTTCTGTTGTACCACTCTGATGGATGTAATACTAGTGAGATGGTGTTTCATTAGTGTTATGTCAATGACTTGCATACTACACATGCAGTGGTATGCTGGGTCACCACAGCTGGTATCAGAGCAAATGCTTTGACCCTAGGATTAAAACCCTTTAATAGGAGACCTGTAGGTTTGGTAGTGACTATAGGAAGCCATCTTATCTAAACCAACTCTTCTTATGACTTGGGATGGATATTCAACAAAAGAATAATCCTGACACACTCGAGTCAAAATTCTTACCTGTTATTCCTAAGTGAAGTTAGACATCTTGTTCCATACCTAGTTGTATGACATCATTAGAGCCTTACATAAAGGTTGGAAGTAGATCAACTTTGGTATACAATACATGGTAGACCAAAGAGAGGATATAACCGGAATGGGAATTATCCTATTGGAAGAAGTATACCAAGGGCAATTTGTTAAACTTAAGTCATCCAAAATTGTAGTAGGGTGGTGTTAAGTGGTGATGTGAAGCTATATGAGGTAGTAGGACCTCAGGTATAGTCTTGTATATGGATACTCAGGAATGCCATATACAAGTAAGATGTATTGGCAGCATAAAAACCTTAATCATGTTGGATTCACTTGAGAATCTTCTCATGAAGGAGTAGAACTTTGTAGTAGACCAGTAATTTCAAGCTGAGGAGGTAGATGCTCAAGAAGATTGGTGAATGAAGTATTCTCAACTATGGTAACTAGGTATAGTGTACCAAAAACCACAGACTTTAGTCAGAGAAGACCTATATAAGTCAGGGAGTTGTGTGAACCATGTCTGGTGAAGAAGTACAATGCTCATGAATACATGAAGTTTTGAGAGATCATGAGAGATTCATCTTCAATAGGATGGAAGGTAAGCTAGAAGTAGCAATCCTAAAGGAATATGAATCTGTTAGAGTGCACTACTAGGAAAACCCTTATCCATGGGCCCATTATCTGTGGAGCACTAAGTTTCGGTGCTCCACGGATAAGTATCTGTGGCGCACCAAATACAGGTGCTCCACAGATATCATCTTACCCGTGGCGCACCGTGGAAAGGATGCGCCATGGATAAGTGGGCCCCACCGAGCACCAGGGCCTGGGGTGTCAGGCCCCCATATCTATGGCGCATACACTTGGGGTGCGCCACGCATAATGTTTATACCCGTAGCGCACCACATATACATACGCCATGGATATTTGTGGCCCCACCCTCTGAAAAAGGTGGCAGACATATCCGTGGAGCACCACTTTGAGGTGCGCCACGGGTATATATATCTGTGGAGCACCATTCTGAGGTGCACCACGGATATGTCGTACCTACCACCATAAAGGTGCTATTTCCCCCTACCTCCCACTCCAAGCCCCCCCACTCCCATAGATCTAGCTCTAGCTCTAGTTCCTCTTCTCTCTCCACCCCCATTTTCTTCAACTATTTCTCCATTTTAGGTAGCTAGCCAAAACTTGGATTTGGATAGATATGTAAGGGTTGACTTACTCCTCCTCCCCTCCCACACATATATATATATATCTAACTCTCCTCCCAACTAGCTAGCACATATCTTGTCTCCCTCAATAGTTTGGCTCTCCGCTCACGGATTCATCGGTATAACTTGTCTAATAGGTGAGTATATGGTTGGATGAAAACATGTATGCTTGTTTCCTTGTGGCGGCCGACGCGCGGCGCACGTATGGCGGTATGTGATATATATGGCATATGTGCATGTTTTGTATGTGATCGAGAGGGGCATGGATGCTTGTGTATATGGTTTGTGCAGGTACCGGCGCGTGGTGCATGGATGTTTGCCGAAATGTTGATTAATTTCTTTTTCGGCAAACTTTTGCACTACACATATGTCCTATTTATAGGGAAGGTCGTGCCGAATTTTTCCGGCGATATGACCATAAATTATTCTAAATATTCTCATTTGCTCCATACCGTGCGCGCAGGCAACGATGGTGCACCACATGAGCAAAGGTATGGTGGCTAGATACAAGGAACGCACGATGGCCGTCATGATTCGGAACAACATGTCCACCCTGGCATTCGAAAGTGGCTTCCCGCCGATCATCCTTGGAGAAAACACGGAGATCTGTTCAATGGTAGTGAGGAGCTCAAAACATCCCCACCTATTTATAATGGAGAGGATATCAATGATGTGCTAGAAGAATGGGAAGCGTGCCCCACGCCGGGAAAGAAGCATCCAAGGGTAAAGCCGCTGCGAGGTGTATGGAAAGCGAGGTCCGTTTTCTGGGACCTGCCGTACTGGAAATACCTCCACACGCCTCATAGCCTTGATATCATGCACATCACCAAGAACGTGTGCGAGAGTCTAGTTGCCACTATCATCAACATGCCGGAGAAAACCAAAGATGGGCCAAAGGCAAGAAACGACCTGATCAAGCTGGGCATCAGGAAAGAACTTCATGGAGGACGCCCCGATGACGTTGATGATGATGAGACGCAGGCAGATACTCAAGGTCATATGCGCAAAAAGGCCAAGAGAAATGACTACTACCGCCCACCTTCCTGCTTCACTCTTAGTGAGCCGGAGCTCCACCAGTTTTTCAGCGTCCTCCTAGGAGTCAAGCTTCCTACCAGTTACGGAGGGAAGATATCACGATACCTAGACGAAACGAAGAAGAGGTTCTCCAGGATGAAATCTCATGACTGCCACATGCTGATGACGCAGATACTTCCAGTAGCACTCCGAGGGATCATGGACGAGCACGTACGTGAGACGCTGTTTGGCCTCTGCAACGTTTTCGACGTCCTCTCTAGGAAGTCGATCGGCATTAAGCAGCTCGAAAGGCTACAAGGTGAGATCATCATGATACTATGCGAGCTCGAGATTTACTTCCCCCCCCCGCATTCCACGACATCATGGTGCATCTGCTCGTCCACGTGGTGGATGATGTCATCCACCTTGGGCCGCCATTCCTCCACAACATGATGCCATTCGAAAGGCTGAACGGCGTTCTCAAAGGCTACGTTCGCAATAGGGCGCGTCCAGATGGAAGCATAGCCAAGGGCTTCCTGTCCTACGAGTGCATATCGTTCTGCCAGAATTATCTACAAAACGAGGACGAGGACGTCCCTATTGGTCTGCCTATCAGGAGGCACCTCGGCAGGATCCATGGGTTTGGTCACCGCGATGGCTTCGTCCCCATGCACGTCGTCTTCCAAGCCCGACAACCAGACTTTGACAGGGCACACCGAGTTGCGCTACATCTTGAATTGGTCGAACCTTGGGTGTTAGAGCACAAAAGCTTCATTGAGAAGAAGTTCAGTGACACGGGCAGACGGAGGACGAAGGGAGACGTAACTAGAGAGCACAACTCCAGCTTTACGCGTTGGTTCAAGGAAAAGCTACTCCAGCTTCATCATGGTAACATGCCTTCCACAGAAGAGGAAAAACTCTTATTCATCTTGTCACAGGGCCCCGCGATGAACGTGAGGACCTATTAGGCGTACGACATCAATGGTTACACATTCTACACCGAGAAAAAGGATCATAGCAGCAAACACCAGAACTCGGGGGTCACGATGCTGTCCTACGCGGACAAGGAATCCACCGTCAATGAAAGGTTCTTTGGGAGGATCGAGGAGATCTGGGAACTCAACTACTATGGAGAGAAGATGCCGATGTTTCGGGTCAGATGGGCCAAGAACGTCGAAAAAGAAGGCCGGTACTTCACCACCATGGTCATACCCGAAGCCAAATCCAGCGCGAACGTCCAGGCGAAAAATGAGCCATGGGTACTGGCGAGCTAGGTTGATCAATGCTTCTTCATTACCGACCCGGTAAGGCCTAGCCGTGTTGTCGTTAGGAGGGGAAAAAGGAGCATCATCGGAATGGAGGGAGCGGCCACTGAGCAAGACTTTGACAAGTACGGCGATCCCAAGATAGAAGAGGAATTCGACAAGTACTTCGACAGGCCTAGTGATGCCGCTGAAAGAAGGAAGACCACCCTACCCGCTAAAGGATGCCCATACACGAGAAGAAATCCCCATGTTTCCGGGCTCAATTATTCAACCGCAACGAAGAAGGGCAAGAAGATCGTGACGAGTCGACGACGGTAGCTCGTTCAGAATCGACATCGGACAACATGTGTCATTTTTTGGAGGAACAATCATATAAATGATTTTTGGTTTTTTGTAACAATGATCATATATATGATTCATGCATGGTTTTTTGTAACAAGATCATATACATGATGGATGGTTTTATTGTCTTATGAATTTCTTGCATTTTATTTGTAAATGTTGGACTGGTACTATTTAATAAAAATTATTTTTAGAATAAACAAATTTTATTTGTTTCAATATAGTACTTTTATACTTTCTGAAATATGGTTTTTGTAAAAACAAAAAAGAGTGGGAGGTCCAGGGTTCGAACCTGGCACCTCCCTATATCAAACAGCCAGCGCGCAGACGAACCACTGGGCTATGTGCATGTTGCTATCAACATAGCACTTCTATTTCTTTTGAACACACGCTGATATGCGTGGCGCATCTCTCCCCCACACTTAGCACTAAAACGGTCTGCCGGCGCATCTCTCCCCCGGCCCACTTAGCCGCGCGCGCATCTCCCCCTCTCGAACCCTAGCTCGTCGCCGCCGCGCTCGCCTCCACTCGCCGCGCCGTGCCCGCCTCACTCGCCTCCACTCGCCGCACCGCGCCCGCCTCGCTCGCCTCCACTACCCTCGCCCTCGCCCTCGCCTCCGCTCCGAGCCACCGCCGCCTCTGACTCTGACCGCGCCGCCGCCGCCGAAGCTAGCATTCCGGCCGCCGCGGATCCGCTCCCTCCGCTTGCTCCTTGTTCCGGGATCGACCGTCCGCTCGCATCTCCGACCCCGGCGCCTCCTATCCGGCGCCGCCGCTTCCTCGTCTCTCCGCTCTGATCGGAGGCGGAAGAGAAGGTGAGACCACCCACTCCTTCTCCGCCGCCCCCTCGATTGCTTCCCGGACCTCACCGTTGCGTCCGTACTAGCTGCTCTGTAATTGATTTTGCTTGCTCGATGCGCTTTTGCTTCACCGATAAGATTCTGGAGTAGTTGATTTTGTTTGCTCGATGCGCTTATGCTTGAGTAGTATCAGATTTTTTCTTGCATGTCTGATTATTTATTATGTTATGTGATAGTAAAATTCTAGCTCGATGTCTTAACAGTCACTTTGTCGTCAGCAGATGCAAAGCTTGCTTATTCATGTAACAGGCTATGTAGTGTACCTGCTTAATAAGTATTTCTTGCTTTAAGATGTTATCGTTTTTAGTCTTTTTGTAACATCGTTTTGCTACTTTTATGTACCTGGATGTACCTGAAGGTTTAGTTAGTGAAATTCTATTATCTGTCTATGCTTAATAGCTTTGCAGCCCATTCATTGGTGGAGCACCATTGTTTGCAAGTACAGTTTAGGGTTCTCATAAATATTTTGATGCGCTACTTTTTCTCGCAAACTGTCATGCTCATTGCTATGCTTATTTGTTGCTGCCTTTCTCAGTGCACTTAGGACAGTTAGGCTTTCTGAACACTGTCTTGTTAGCTCACAAGCGATCATGCTAAGTGCTCTAAATATATGTTGCTGGGCGCTAATGACAATTATGTTCTTACTGTGTGACTGCTAGGTTCTTGTGAGCATGTTCTTGTGAGCATGTTCTTACTGTGAGCATTCGTGTTAATATGTGACTGCTATGTGAGCATGTTCTTGTGAGCAGGTTCTTACTGTGAGCATGTTCTTGTGACCATGTTCTTACTGCTTGCTGTAGCATGATTAAGTAACCTAGTTATAATTTTTGTTCTTATACTGTGAGCATGTTCTTATACTGTGATGATATACTGTGAGCATGTTCTTGTGAGCATGTTCTTTTGTGTGAATTGTTTACAGGTTTTTGAAAATGAGTGCCTATTACTCCCGAAATGTTGATTGATTTCTGTTTCGGTGAGAAATAGGCACTCCTAGGTAGCCATTTATAGGGGAGGTGCTGTCGAATTTTTTGATCGATTATTTGTTGTACTAAACATTTTTCTCTCTGCTTTTAGGTACGCCATGGTGCGCCGCAAGATCACCACCTACGCTATGATGAGCCGACGCCCACCACCACCCCCTCCCCCTCCGACGCAGCCTCCAACGCCGCCACCTCCAGCGTCCGACGGTGAGGAGGAAGAAGTCCCCGAGGTGGACTACCCGGAGGACGAAGAAGAGAACGACCGCCTGGAGGCGGAAGTCCAGGCGGAGATCGAGGACATGGAGTGGGCTATCTCGGACCCCGAGAATGAAGAATAGGCGGCCATCCACGCCTCGTGGCGTTCTCTGCGGATAGAGAACAAGGAGGCGGCGCGCGACGACAAGTTGGACGGCCTACTTCTTGAGTCGGGGCTCAAGGAGTCCCGCGAGCGCCACGCGACGGAGGAGGGAGCGCGCGGCTTCATGGAGTTGGAGCGGCGGCGCCTCTTGGCGCTGCTCGCGAAGGACTCCGGTCGCCTCCACAAGATTGTGGAGGATGACTTCCTCCCCGCCGCCGCCGCCGCACGAGATGCTCGATCGGGCCTAGCGGCGACGAAGAAGCGCGTGAGGGCCAACGACGACGAGGCGGGTCCCTCTAGGCGCTAGAACTTTTTTTTCGTATTATGAACTGCTTATATATGATCATATGAACTGCTATGTTTTATTCTAGGCTTATGAATCCTTGCCATAGTATTTGTGATCGTGCAAGCATGCTTTTGAACTTTGTCATTCCTTTCGTTGCATAACATATATAATCCATTCTAGGCTTATATATGATCGATCGTCATCCATGCTATGTTTTATTCTAGGCTTATGAATCCTTGCCATAGTATTTGTGATCATGCAAGCATGTTTTTGAACTTTGTCATTCCTTTCGTTGCATAACATATATACTCCATTCTAGGCTTATATATGATCGATCGTCATCCATGCTATGTTTTATTCTAGGCTTATGAATCCTTGCCATAGTATTTGTGATCATGCAAGCATGTTTTTGAACTTTGTCATTCCTTTCGTTGCATAACATATATACTCCATTCTAGGCTTATATATGATCGATCGTCATTCATGCTATGTTTTATTCTAGGCTTATGAATCCTTGCCATAGTATTTGTGATCATGCAAGCATGTTTTTGAACTTTATCATTCCTTTCGTTGCATAACATATATACTTCATGTCTATACAGAGATGGTGAAGTGGTACGTGGTGTACAGTGGTCGGGTTCTAGGAGTCTACGAGGAGTGGGAGGACTGCCAGGCACAGGTGACCAACTTCAGCGGCAACTGCTACAAAGGGTACACAAGAGAGCTCGCGGTCTCCAAGTGGAGGAGACACGTGTGGAAGAAGAATCGGATGAAGTTCTTGATCATAGTCTCGATCTTGCTCATCGTCGTCGCCGGTGTGATCTATTCGAACTTTTTTTTCGATGTTGGACTTGCTTATATATGATCGATCGTCATCCATGCTATGTTTTATTCTAGACTTATGAATCCTTGCCATAGTATTTGTGATCATGCAAGCATGTTTTTGCACTTTGTCATTCCTTCCATTGCATAACATATATACTACATGTCTATAGAGAGATGGCGAAGTGGTACGTGGTGTACAGTGGTCGGGTTCTAGGAGTCTACGAGGAGTGGGAGGACTGCCAGGCACAGGCCGGTGACCAACTTCAGCGGCAACTGCTACAAAGGGTACAAGACAAGAGAGCTCGCGGTCTCCAAGTGGAGGAGACACGTGTGGAAGAAGAATCGGATGAAGTTCTTGATTATGGTCTTGATCTTGCTCATCGTCGTCGTTGGTGTGATCTATTCGTTCATATAGTAGTCTAAGTGATATGTAACTCCATATATAATATGTAATGATCAAAGTTGTACTTGTGTAATGATTCGACACTTGACCATGTATTTCGACACTTGACTTTATATTGATGTCTTTCGACACTTGACTTCATATTGATGTATTTTGGTGAATTCCAGTGTTACTGATGTGTATATCTTTGCATTTCTGCTGTATACTGTATATTTTTGTGCTGTATACTGTGTATTTCTGTTGTATTCTTGAAAAAATTACAAATAGAAAACATAGCAGTGGAGCACCAATTGGGTGCGCCGCAGATATTATGCGTGGCGCACCCCTTCTAGGTGCTCCACGGATAGTACACTTAACCGTGGCGCACGTGGACGTGCACCACAGGTAATAAATACCAGTGGCTTGATATGCGTGGCGCACCATAGGTGCGCCACTGAAGCCCAAATAGGTGCGCCACAGATAAGGGTTTTCCTAGTAGTGGTGGTTGTAACAACCCATGTTTGTAATTAGAGCATTTGCATCATTAGCATCATATAAAACCGACTAAGAAAAATTTGCATTTAAAAATTAGAGTGGAAATTCTAAATATGCCTATTCTTCCTCTATTTTGAAATGTTTTCAAAATGTTCAAAACCCAAAACCAAAAATAGGTGGACCTTCAGATATATGTTAAAAATGCCAGTAAATATTTTCACAACTTTTTGAACAAGTTCAAATAACAAAGAATTGCTAAACTAGTGCTGCTTTTAGTTTTTCTAGAAAACTCCCTAAAGGCGATGGCCTTTTTACAAAATATTCTTTGTCTTCTTCGTGGAGGAGGCAAGCTGCTGCCTGGCGCCTCTCCGGCCGTCGATCCGGGCGAGAAGATGAAAGCCGCCGCCGTTGCCTTCCGCGGGGATAAGGATGCCCCGATGTCCGGCTCTCTCTCTCCTCGTCCTTCTCCCTCCTCTCGCGCCCCTCTTCCTCTTCCCTAGCGCGCGTTCGAACCCTATCCGCCATGGCCGCCACTCTCCGACACCGTTCCACGCCACCCTAGCCCCGCTGACGAGCACTACCGCTCCGCCTCGCCGCCCTCTTCCTCCCTGCCCACGAAATCGAGCCGCCGCGCCTCCAATCACCGCTGGTGTCGCCGTTTCTCTGCAGACAACCGGAGCTCGCCGCCATCCGATTCGCCGCCTCCGGCGACTCTTGCCCCTGCCGGCCTGGCGGACGTCCCCAGGGTGAGCTGCCCCTCATTTCCCCCTGTTCCCCTCCCCCTGGAGCTCCTCCTCCACCGCCGGTGTCTGGCCGGCCGGTGAGCCAGGCATGCCTGTGAGCATGCCCTGGACAGCACGAGGCCAACGTGGCCTGGGCCTATTTGGCCAGCGTGGATTCCGGGCCCTAGCCGTCAGTGACCGTGGGTCACTATGACCCGGTACAAAAAGTCTCTGCGCCTTATTTTAATTCCAGAAATTTCAGAAAAGTGAAAAAACTTGTTTAATTCATAGAATATTCTCCGTTTATCAGAAAAATGTAAATTACATATCAAAATGCTCAAAAAAATGAACTCTACCTGTTTGTGTCAATATCATGCATTGCTAATCAACTTTGAACCTGCTTAATTTAGAAGAACCAAATTGTACCCCCTTTGGCTAATTTAGGGTTTGTCGGATCACTGCTTCGGAGTCGTCCGAAAACCCCGCTACCTGACTAGCTAGTATTAGGGTTTATTTTAAGCATCCTGAACTTGTCATATCATCATGCTTGCTTGCGCATCGATGCATTTATGTTGATTGTGTTCTTCCTTTCCGGTATTTGGTTCTTCACGATAGGAACCGAGCCCGAGTTCAAGCCGAACACCGCTGAAGATCCGTACTCGTCCACTGAAGGACAAGGCAAGCAATCATATCTGAACCTATGATTTCAAAGTATCTTAAGCTCTGCTATTCATCGCATACGATTCAAATGTCTTTTATCGATAGTTAGAGTTATCCTCTCTGATGCATGTTTCTATCTTTGTCACCTAAATTCCTGATCCACTGCTCCTAGCATGACTAGGTTTCGCTTGTGTGCTTTGCTAGAGCCTCTATATCTACTATGCTTAGCCATGCCTAGTTGGTAACCTCTGATCTATCTAGTTGATGAATCCGAGCTATGAATGAACCTAGTATGACAGATGTTGTGGTATGATCAGTGAAGTTTGTTGAAACATGCTTAAAGGCTTGGATGAGCCGCCACATTGGGATGTGGTTATTTGACTCATTCTTGCCGACCCTAGGACCCGAGTTCTCGCCTCTTGAACCAAGACTGAGCGTACAGCCACACGGAGGCCTAAGGAACCTCCTCGACTAACTAACTTGCCTAGTCTGTTCCATGAGTCACCTTATTTGGGTGTTTAAACTTTGTGTTGAACGTGGCCGGGGTTGCTTGAGGTGCGGCCTCTGGTAAACCAACCCCTGCGCACAATTAGAGGGACCGACTTCGAGACTGGACCCGTTACGGTGGAGCTTCCCTCTTTTAGTGAACTCATGGTTTGGACGAAAGTAAGGTAAAGGTCGTGGTCAACCACCCTCTGCCGGCTTTCCAAGGAGAAAGCTATAATGTTGGCATTAGGAGTCGGTTGGCACGTGTGGGTAAAGTTGTGCACCCCTGCAGGGTTAAATCTTTTCGAAAAGCCGTGTCCACGGTTATGGACGACTTGGGAACGGATTCTATGATCATAGACAACTTTAACCGAATGGTAAAACTTGGCAACTTAAGGTGTGAATAGGATTACTTCCTCGGGGTGATAGAGGGGGTGATCCTAGTTGATAGGTTCAGGTGAAGATGTTTCGGTGGATATCTTATGGTAATCAGTAGAGCTAGTATCGCTCTCTCCCTTATTTAAAATGATTTGAGTATACAAGCTTCTATTCTTATCTGTCTTGCAAATAAAACTTGCTTTATGCAAAGAAACTCCAAAGAAAGCCTTTCTAACCAAGCATTTAGCTAATAGGTAGCTAATAGGTTAGTAATTCTTGCTGAGTACCTTAAGTACTCACCCTTGCCTCGTTGTTGTTTTTCTACAGAGGAAGTTGCTCCAGCCGAAGGTGGTTTCTACATTGACATTGACGAGTAGTTGGGAGTTCCCAGGCAGTAGCCTGAGACTTAAGGGTTGGACGTTGCTTTATGTTTAAGGCCTCTTAGACCATTTGCTATCTGGTTATGTAGCATAACATAGTTTGCTTTCCGTTGCTCGTTGTATTGTGGTCAGTGACCTCTGCGTGTAATAATTTGGATCTTTACTCTTCTAAGAGTTTGAACTACTAATGCTTGAGTTGTAGAGTCACTGTTGTGCTATCAGTTGTGGTTACCCATCTCGTGCATGATGCGTATATGTTTATAAAGTGCACGAGAGGGGTTTAAGGCTCTCGAGCTCTCTGTTATGCAGTCTTGGTTATGATTAGTTTCACGGCGCTTCGAGATGTGTGGAGCCGATGTTTAATTCCGGCCTGCCTGCCAATGGTGTTCCGGCCTGGGATTGGTAACCCCAGTATCACTCGTTGCTAGCGTGACAAATACACATAACATATCTGTATAGCTTAGATCCCGGGTCCCGACAGCTTTTGGTATCAGAGCAGGACTGCCTGTAGGAAAACCCTTACTATTGGTCGATGTTGAGTCTAGTGTTTGTGAAAACTATTTGAAAGCTAAAACTGAATTGCAAAAGATAGGTAAGGTTTCTTTTTACTCCTTATCTCCATCAATCTTAGTTCTGAGCTTTCTTATCCTTTCATGTTGATTTGGAAAAAGTTTTTCTATCTTTTCTGGTCATTCAAAATTTAGGTCCCTCGTGGGCATGTCGTTTCTAAACCAGTTGACCTACATAGTATTCTTCATACTACCAACTAATACAAGAAGATGCAACCAGAAGATTTCTTTCCATCATGATCTCTCTGTTTTGAGGATTTCACATCGTTCTATCCTAGGCTTCAAGGTTTTCTTTCACCTTGTATGCCTCTCTATTTGTTTGGGTAATTCAAAACCCATACATTATTCTGGAAGCTACCTCGTGATTACTACCCCATGGCATCCTCTGAGTTGCTCAGTTAGTAGTTACTCCTTTATTCGTGTTTTACCCATGGACTTGAACCGAAGGTCCCGAATTGTGCTGGATACCAGTACATGAAGCTGGCCTTTAACCCAAGATCCATTTTCGTTGAACCCCTGTGTTAATAATTTGTCATTAACTCAAAGTGGTTTGCCTTTCAAGCTTGTGGTTGCAGTCATAATTGAATTGCCACAACAAAGGACTTTTCCTTCCACTAGCTATGGCAGATGTTCTTTCATGGAACCAAATGGATCACGACATGAGTTCTTTGTGTGAGTCTCATCTCTATGTCCGTGACTCTTCCACACCCTCCGTTTCAGCATTGGTTTACATGAGATGTTAACTTGTGCATCCAAATCTAAGGATTCCTTCTAAGCGTGTTCCTTCTTTTAAGCTGCTTTTTGAACCATCGTCTGCCAGTTGGTAGCCAAGATGTAAATGTGCATTGGTGTATTCTAATGCATGTTACTCTTGTGGTCTGAGAAAGCCATTCCATCCCAAATGTCAGGAGAAACAAACTCCAGAACCTTGTCCATTTTTAGGACCAGGTCAAAGTGGTGTAATCCGCAGAATCTGAGCTCTATGCCGCTTCTGATCTGTTCCACCTTAGAGTATCACACTCTTTTATACCAAGAGGTTGTGCCAAGTCTCATGGCTGCCTTGATAAAGTGATCCTCTTACACATCTTTGCTCACCCTTTCTCCAAGCTGGTCATGCTTGGAATGTTGGGTATGCATATTGATATGGCCATCCGAGATCCATAGTAAATCATATTGCTTTGAAATCCAAGGTCCTTTGCATTACTCTTAGCATGATTGGTTAACCGATCACCAAGCAAAGTTTGACTGTGTTGCCAAGTCCGTTTATTTAGGCGCACATACTTTGGTCAAAGAGTTAAGCTCCTGCCAAAACTCTCCAGACCACATTGCTTTCCTTGTAAAGCAAGATTCACTCTTAAACTCAGTGACATGCCGGTGGTTCGTGATATTCCGGAGGTCTTACCAGAAGTATTGCCATGTTTTCACATGACCGTGTTGTCGAGTTCATGAGTAAGCTGGTTCTCTGAATCACTCTTTTCTCCAAGAATCTATACTAGATACCCTGGACTAGTTGGTTGAGCTTAAACAACAACTTGGAGAGTTGAAAGACAAAAGCTCTATCTGAATTTGTTCCTTCTCAAAGGGCTATCTTTGTCGTGTTGAAACAAGGTAGTACCTCCTCTTGGGATGTGCTATACTTCCAATCTTTGATTTGAGTTTGGGCTATCGTCAAATCAAACTCAGTCCCAAGGACCATCCTAATGGTGTTACTACTCATGGTTTTCAATTGAGTGCATCATCATCCCCTTCGGTCTGACCAATACTATTGCCTTGTGCCTGCAACATATGAGTCCATCTTCTTGGAGCATCTAAATAAACTTGTTGTTGAGCCCATCGATGACATCCTTATTTTCTCCATGTTTGAGGAAATTCATATTGGACATTTGGCATTCATATTGGAAACTTGTGAGAACCATCTCTGTGTCATCATGAAGTATGTGTTCTGGATGTTGGAAGTGCCTTTCTCTCTTTGGTTCATGTGCAATTGTTGAAAGATGTCGCCGTGAAATCGAGAAGATTTTTCTTTGTTCCCTCGGGAATCGTCTCTAAGTGGTCATGAATGTAAGGATTATTCTTGAGATGATAGGTTGCTGCCTCCATCTTCTTGAAAATTTCCTATATGCACACCAAGCCACTGACTGATTCATTCAAAAATGAGAAACAATCCAAGACCTTCATTATCTTCTTTCAAATGGAGTCAGTTGTGTTTCATTGCAATAAGCTCCTACTGGTGCAATTTTCTTGTGGCAATCGCAATCTTACTTATCTTTCTGGAGCTTTACACTATATTCCATGTCTTGAGAATCTAGCAATGCTATCCCGATGGCATCCATTGAAACTTTTTATTTAGAATACTAAGTCTAAAGTATGATTCCATCTAACTAGAGCTGAATCTCAAGCAGCAATGATGGTTGGTGTTCCTCAAGGTTTTGACATAGGTCTCTTTGTAAATCTGGTACAGTTGATGTTGTGGTTGACATAATTAACCGGAAGGCCTATTGACATAATCCCTTGATTTCTCAAGAACAACCACTCTCCATGACGATTTCGTGTGACTTAGTCTAGAAGTTTCCCCTTATGGTCTCTCTTCCTAATCTCAAAGTCCGACCGTTACTTGATGACCGATTGATGGCTATTCTAAAGCTTGATATTGGTATCTATAACATTGGAAGCAAAGCTGCTAAAGGTATCTTGGTCGATCTTATAGAATTGTCCACTATGGCGACAAATCTATCAGGAGCACATCCACCCCGTGGATGCTCTTTCACACTTGCAAGTGTTTAACCCTCCCCTTTGTCTATACTTTAATTTCTTGTCAACTAACACATCGTGTGAATTCGTCAGTCACATGATGGCCCCAAAATTTTAATCATGTGAATTTCTTTGAGTCACCTCGTTCAATGGTGGCCCCTTCATGGTATAAGAACCAATTCCACTCCATGGCTAATCTTTCACACTTCGTTGGCCATTGTTTCACCCTTTCCTTTGGGTTACCCCTTCCTAGAGTTTTACCAAAATTGTTTTATAACAGTTTTTAATAAGGATATAGAAATATCATAGAACAAGGTTCTATACGTGCTATATCGACACGAGAAACCATGTTTTCAAATAAAGCAACTATATTTGAGCTTTCCCTTCCTACCACCATAGTGCACTTCCAACGCTCTCTCTTTCTATAGTTTGCGAGTACAACTCGAATGTACTCACGACTTGGCGTATCAAATTTGAAAATTTCCCATTCCTTCACACTTTCAGGTGTTTTATGTTTGTTAGCTCAAGAGATGTTTACGAACACTCATTCCATGAGTTGACCATGAGATACTCAATATTTGTGAAGATCCATCTTTCCAGAGTTGTTCCCTCTTTCCTTCAAGAAAGAATATTATCGTGTGCTTGTGAAGATCGTCAAAGACCGTTGTAACCCCTTCCCTCTTTTCTTACCTTGGAATCTCGGGGTCGAGATTCTTGTAAGGTGGGTAGAACTGTAACAGCCCATGTTTGTAATTAAGAGCATTTGCATCATTAGCATCATATAAAACCGACTAAGAAAAATTTGCATTTAAAAATTAGAGTGGAAATTCTAAATATGCCTATTCTTCCTCTATTTTGAAATGTTTTCAAAATGTTCAAAACCCAAAACCAAAAATAGGTGGACCTTCAGATATATGTTAAAAATGCAACTAAATATTTTCACAACTTTTTGAACAAGTTCAAATAACAAAGAATTGCTAAACTAGTGCTGCTTTCAGTTTTTCTAGAAAACTCCCTAAAGGCGAGGGCCTTTTTACAAAATATTCTTTGTCTTCTTCGTGGAGGAGTCAAGCTGCTGCATGGCGCCTCTCCGGCCGTCGATCCGGGCGAGAAGATGAACACCGCAGCCGTTGCCTTCTGCGGGGATAAGGATGCCCCGACGTCCGGCTCTCTCTCTCCTCGTCCTTCTCCCTCCTCTCGCGCCCCTCTTCCTCTTCCCTGGCGCGTGTTCGAACCCTAGCCGCCATGGCCGCCGCTCTCTGACGCTGTTCTGCGCCACCCCAGCCCCACCAACGAGCACTACTGCTCCGCCTCGCCGCCCTCTTCCTCCCCGCCCACGGAATTGAGCCGCCGCGCCTCCAATCACCGCCGGTGTCGCTATTTCTCTGCAGACAACCGGAGCTCGCCGCCGTCCGATTCGCTGCCTCCGGCGACTCTTGCCCCTGCCGGCCTGGCGGACGTCCCCAGGGTGAGCCGCCCCTCGTTTCCCCCTGTTCCCCTCCCCCCCGGAGCTCCTCCTCCACCGCCGGTGTCTGGCCGGCCGGCGAGCCAGGCATGCCAGTGGGCATGCCCTGGCCAGCACGAGGCCAACGTGGCCTGGGCCTGTTTGGCCAGCGTGGATTCTGGGCCCCAGCCGTCAGTGACCGTGGGTCACTATGACCCGGTACAAAAAGTCTCTGTGCCTTATTTTAATTCCAAAAATTTCAGAAAAGTGAAAAAACTTGTTTAATTCATAGAATATTCTCCATTTATCGGAAAAATGTGAATTACATATCAAAATGCTCAGAAAAATGAACTCTACCTGTTTGTGTGAATATCATGCATTGCTAATCAACTTTGAACCTGCTTAATTTAGAAGAACCAAATTGTACCCCCTCCGGCTAATTTAGGGTTTGTCGGATCACTGCTTCGGAGTCGTCCGAAAATCCCGCTACCTGACTAGCTAGTATTAGGGTTTATTTTGAACATCCTGAACTTGTCATATCATCATGCTTGCTTGTGCATCGATGCATTTTTGTTGATTGTGTTCTTCCTTTCTGATATTTGGTTCTTCGCGATAGGAACCGAGCCCGAGTTCAAGCCGAATACCACTGAAGATCCGTACTCGTCCACTGAAGGACAAGGCAAGCAATCATATCTGAACCTATGATTTCAAAGTATCTTAAGCTCTACTATTCATCGCATACGATTCAAATGTCTTTTATCGATAGTTAGAGTTATCCTCTCCGATGCATGTTTCTATCTTTGTCGCCTAAATTCCCGATCCACTGCTCCTAGCATGACTAGGTTTCGCTTGTGTGCTTTGCTAGAGCCTCTATATCTACTATGCTTAGCCATGCCTAGTTGGTAACCTCTGATCCATCTAGTTGATGAATCCGAGCTGTGAATGAACCTAGTATGACAGATGTTGTGGTATGATCAGTGAAGTTTGTTGAAACATGCTTAAAGGCTTGGATGAGCTGCCACATTGGGATGTGGTTATTTGACTCATTCTTGCCGACCCTAGGACCCGAGTTCTCGCCTCTTGAACCAAGACTGAGCGTACAGCCACACGGAGGCCTAAGGAACCTCCTCGACTAACTAACTTGCCTAGTCTGTTCCATGAGTCACCTTATTTGGGTGTTTAAACTTTGTGTTGAACGTGGCCGGGGTTGCTGGAGGTGCGACCTCTGGTAAACCAACCCCTGCGGACAATTAGAGGGACCAACTTCGGGACTGGACCCGTTACGGCGGAGCTTCCCTCTTTTAGTGAACTCATGGTTTGGATGAAAGTAAGGTAAAGGTCGTGGTCAACCACCATCTGCCGGCTTTCCAAGGAGAAAGCTATAACGTTGGCATTAGGAGTCGGTTGGCATGTGTGGGTAAAGTTGTGCACCCCTGCAGGGTTAAATCTTTTCGAAAAGCCGTGTCCACGGTTATGGATGACTTGGGAACGGATTCTGTGATCATAGACAACTTTAACCGAATGGTAAAACTTGGCAACTTAAGGTGTGAATAGGATTACTTCCTCGGGGTGATAGAGGGGGTGATCCTAGTTGATAGGTTCAGGTGAAGATGTTTCGGTGGATATCTTATGGTAATCAGTAGAGCTAGTATCGCTCTCTCCCCTATTTAAAATGATCTGATTAGACGAGCTTCTATTCTTATCTGTCTTGTAAATAAAACTTGCTTTATGCAAAGAAACTCCAAAGAAAGCCTTTCTAACCAAGCATTTAGCTAATAGGTAGCTAATAGGTTAGTAAGTCTTGATGAGTACCTTAAGTACTCACCCTTGCCTCGTTGTTGTTTTTCTACAGAGGAAGTTGCTCCAGCCGAAGGTGGTTTCTACGTTGACATCAACGAGTAGTTGGGAGTTCCCAGGCAGCAGCCTGAGACTTAAGGGTTGGACGTTGCTTTATGTTTAAGGCCTCTTAGGCCATTTGCTATCTGGTTATGTAGCATAACATAGTTTGCTTTCCGTTGCTTGTTGTATTGTGGTCAGTGACCTCTGCGTGTAATAATCTGGATCTCTACTCTGCTAAGAGTTTGAACTACTAATGCTTGAGTCGTAGAGTCACTGTTGTGCTATCAGTTGTGGTTACCCATCTCATGCATGATGCGTGTATGTTTATAAAGTGCACGAGAGGGGTTTAAGGCTCTCGAGCTCTCTGTTATGCAGTCTTGGTTATGATTAGTTTCACGGTGCTTCGAGATGTGTGGAGCTGATGTTTAATTCCGGCCTGCCTGCCGATGGTGTTCCGGCCTGGGATTGGTAGCCCCAGTATCACTCATTGCTAGCGTGACTAATACACATAACATATCTGTATAGCTTAGATCCCGGGTCCCGACAGTGGTTCCCAAACCCCTTTGCTCTAATCTATTCGGTTGCAATTGGACAATTGGAGTAGATATTGAGACAAAGAGTAGTAGTCGACCACTATGTGCATATAGCACAATATAAACCTATATTATTTGGTGCTATACGGTACACATCTAAGCCTGGAATTTGGAGATGTTTTACTCACGGGCTTATGATGATGTATGTTGCCAGCACAAATTTGGATCTTTTCTTGGATTTTGTTGTGTGACTAGACCTATGCATGAAGTTTGACTTTGATAAGCTAGTGCATGTTGCATTATCAAGTCCTTACTTGATGTTATAGTTCTAGAGGGTTAAGGGATTTGTGTGAGGGAGAGACGAATTCCTATGACAATCCAGCCAAAAGATGAAGAATCGTCAGATAAAGGAAGCCAAAAGAAGGAAAGCTTCAGTGATACTTCGAAGGAAGATTAGAAGGATCCACAGCTAGTTTAATAAAACAACAAAAAAAGTTGGAATTTAGTAGTACTCTATGTCTTAAAACACTAGAGGTAACTCTAGGTTATAGAGTAGAACCAGTAATTAGGTAACCGCAGTTGAGTTTAAGGTATTTGAGCTCGTTGTTATGCAGCCTTGGTTATGCTTAGTACATCACGGGTTGATTGAGGTATTGTGATACCGATGATCCATTCCGGTATTGCCTGCTGCTTTATTCAGCCTGGGAGTGGTAACGCCAGTAACCCTCATTGATAGCGTGACTAAGACACATAACATCTCTGTATAACTTTGTTCTCTAGTCCCGAAATCTTGAATTGTAGATTGGTGGTTAAGACGTTAGCAATGCCTTTCCTTATCTTAGAGATGTAGTCCTTGTCTACGGACTAAGACTTGTGAGGATTCGTGTCAACAATGATCTGTTGAGACCATTGACTCGTTTATAGTCCATATACTTCATATTTTGCCCAAATTATACAATTGCCTATCGTGGATGTCCTCCGGTACAGGAGAAACTCTGCTGGATTTCTCGCGTGGCTTTGTATCTAACCTACCAATTGAATAAGTATTTATAACGATGGGAAAAAAACCAATTCTCATCAACTATTTGAACTTTTGGGTAAAAACATACATCCAAAAGTGGAATAGAACACCCTACCTAAATGATTAACCGAAGAATTCGTACCGGTTCTCCACAATTGTGTGGGTTGCTGGTGCCAAGTTGACGTGGGAAAGTATAGTTGATGTGGGAGCTTTCTTCTTCTTAAGTCCCCGGCAACGACGCCAGAAAAGAAGCTGCTAGCGTGTAGCAGACGATCCTTGTGTGTGGTGAATAACCAGCCCGTTGGGAACCCCAAGAGGAAGGTGTGATGAGTATAGCAGCTAGTTTTCCCTCAGTTAAGAAACCAAGGTTTATCGTTCTTGGAGAGGAGAGACAAACGACTGAAGGTGATGCTTGCTAGCTTGCGACAGCTCCGGACAATTTATATATGGCGCCTTGTCCAAGCTTTGATTTGCTAGCTGCAACGCGGAACCTGCACACAACACAACCAAGTACTTCGTTCCCAACTTGCGATGAGGTTGTCAATCTCACCGGTTTGCTTGAAACAAAGGTTATGAGCGTATCGAGTGGAAAACAATACAGTATGCGAGTAAAGTAAATAGTGCGAGTAAAGTAACAGGTGATAACAATATGATGGAAATAGGACCGGGGTCCACAGTTCACTAGTGGTGTCTCTCCATAAGATAAATAACACATGCTGGGTAAACAAATTACAGTTGGGCAATTGATAGAATAAAGATAAACGTGATATGTCAAGAAGATCACTATGAGATTTACTCTGGGCATTACAACAAAATACATAGACCGCCATCCAACTGCATCTATGACTAATAATCCACTTGTGGTGAATCAATCCGAGAACTCCACAAGTATTAAGTTGCGAACAACAGATAATTGCATTAAGCAAAGTGTGTAATGTAAACAAAGCATATGCCCTTGAGCATATGAATGTTGTTTTCTCCCTAGTAGCAATAGCACATCTACAACCTTAGAGGTTTCTGTCACTCCCCCAGGTTAAATAGAGGCATAAACCCACTATCGAGCATAAATACCCCATCTTGGAGTCACTAGCAACTACTCGGCCAAGATAGCTGCTAACAATGGAGAGCATGCAAGATCATAAACAACATAGAGATAACAAAAGATAATATTCAGTACAGCAACTTAATCATAAACACCAATATTCATCGGATCCCAACAAACCAAACATGTAGAATTACATAACGGTGATCTCAATCATGTAGGGCAGCTCATGAGATCTAAACATGAAGCACATGGTGGAGGAGACAACCATCTAGCTACTGCTATGGACCCATAGTCCAAGGTAGACTACTCACTCATCGCTCTGGAGGCAAGCATGGCGATGAAGAAGACCTCCGGTGGCGATTCCCCTCTCCGGCAGGGTGCCGGGAAGAGCTTCTGGACCCTCTCGATCTTCGGGTCCATGGTGGCGGCGGATCGCGATGTGTTCTGAAAAAGTGATCGGATACTTAGGTTTTTTCCGTCGGGGGTTCTTTATAGGCGAAGGGGCAATGTCAGAGGAGGGGCCAGGTCCCCTCACACCATGCGGGCGCGGCCAGGCCCCTGGCCGCGCCAGCCTGGCGTGTGGGGCCCTGGTGGCCCCCTCCTACTCTTCTTCGGATCTCTGGAAGTTTCCGGGTAAAATAAGACTTCAGGAACTTGTTTCGTCCAATTTCGAGAATATTTCCTGTGTATCACTTCTAAAACACAAAAACAGCAGAAAACAGGGAATTGGCACTGTGGCAACTCGTTAATAGGTTAGTTCCGGAAAATGCATAAAAGTGCCACGAAGTGTAACGAAACATTAGGCAAATGGTGTAAAAACAAGCATGGAGCATCAAAAATTATAGATACGTTGGAGACGTATCAAGCATCCCCAAGCTTAACTCCTGCTCGTCCTCGAGTAGGTAAGTGATAACAAAAGAATAATTTTTGAGGTGACATGCACCTACACAATCTTGATCACATATATAAGCATTTGTGAGCTGGGATCATAAGAACTTAAAACATGGGCATGAAGATATAATCTTGACAATAAGAAACTTAGCAACCATGTTGTAAACATGCAAATGAACACAAACAAAAGATCATGAAAATGAAACAATGAAAGTCAAATGTGTGTTCAAATCATAAGGAAAAACATACAAATGGTTCTCAGCTTGTCCTTCAAAGAGAGCAAAACATAAATGCATAGGACACCTTCAAGTTTAAGAGGGCGACTAGATACAAATAATTTGAGAACAAGTGAAACCAACAATATGAATCAATCAATAAACTTTGGGACAATGCATATTACACTAAGAATGACAACTATGCTCTCTTAAAGGTGCATAAAGAAAGAAGGTGGTGACTCAACATAAAAGTAAAAGAAAGGCCCTTCGCAGAGGGAAGCAGTGATTGCAAGTTTTATAACCTTCAAAAATTATGGTACTTACCGGCTTTGAGCTCTCATTGCCCCCATCATAAGCATCTTGAATGGTTAAAGTTAATGCGAGAACAATTATGATGCATATGCTTGACAAATCATAAGTTGAAAACCTCGTGTCCCGTGAATACGAGTACCCAAACCTCATGCTACTTTATTTAGAGTCCCAAGCAAGGCTCTTGTCATTGTAAGTATATGCATATCATTGAGAACCGCCAATGGGGTACCTCCGTGCCTGATGACATGGAACAAGCCCACACCAAAATGACAGGACAAGCAGACAATGAACACCTCGACATCTCTTTTATTTGCCTTTTTTTTAGCTTTTTATTGTGAGATGCGTCGTCGAATGTTCACCATGGGTATGCTGCAAATTTCCACCATGAATTATGCATGGCTTAGATTAGCGGACCGGCATTTCCCTAACACATATACAAACTCCATGATCCCCACAAGATTCCCAATTCATTTCACACCGCGGGCATCCATAAACAAAAGATCACGATATGAACTCAAATAAGAAGTGCAATGTTGAAAGCTTGCCCCATGACAGCATGGCTGGGCTAGAATCCAACTTACAACTTGCAAGCACAACAACTCAACATAAAAGACCACAATGTCAAATTTTTAAGAACAGGAAAAAGTAAAGTGTGCCTTCCGGTTCGTGAGAGCTTTACTGACCGATTTTCGCATAACACTGGTAAGAGTTTAATTTGAAGAGAAAATAAAAGCAAGTCAAATTTACTTGGAATAGCAAATTGCTAGTAGGTATGTATGGTGGACACTTTGGAAAACTTTGGCTTTTAGGAGTTGGATGCACGAGTAGAGCTCATACTCAGTACAAGGCGAGGGCTAGCAAAAGACTGGGAGCGACCAACTTAGAGAGCAATAATGGCCATAATCATGCAAAGCGACAAAGCGACATTAAAAGAAGCATAAGATGGCATCAAAAGTCAAAAACTAAATGATCATGAAGGCTATTGGCGACTTTGTAAGAGTCTAACATGTGTGAGCATGCGCCAAGTCAACCCAAATAAAGCATCAAGGAGAAAACCAAAATAATGCTTCCATACAATAAAAACAACGCATGATTTTTTCAAAGGCTCATTAAGCAATCTCAGTTATTTGAGACAAGTCATGCTACAGCAAAAACACTAAGCATACTATCAAAAGACATCAAGCATGACATGAAAAAGCATAAGCCGCAGTCTACACAAGCTCCTTCTTGTACCACTATTTTGCACAAAGCTTTTTCTCTTTTCCAACACCATTTGAAATTTTTAAAGACACCTCTTTTGATGAAAACCAATAAAGATCAGAGGAAAAAATACACCTTGATGAAAAGATATGACAAGGTCTGAACTCAAATCAAGGCAAAAATGAAAACCAAAAATAGTAGCAGAAATAGAAGAACACCCGATTTTTAATAAGAGTGAAAACTAGAGCGTTCTTGGCAAATGAAAAGCAAGGCAACTTCTCCAAAGGAAATTTGTTGGGGTTCAACCATTTATTACAGCAAACAAACAAACTAAACTAACTAAGAAAACTAAAACAACTGACGCTCCAAGAAAAACACATAGTGCATGAAGCAATAAAAATATAGCGTCTTGAAAGGTGACCTGATTTTTGCCGATGAAGAAGGGGTGCCTCGGGGGCATCCCCAAGCTTTGACGCTTGTACTTCTTGGATATTTCTTGGGGTGATGCATGGGCATCCCCAAGCTTGAGCTTTTGTCCATTCTTCAACTCATCTCATCATTCTCCAATCCCTACACTTGAAAACTTCCTTCATACAAAACTAAACACAATTCTATTAGCAACATTAGTGCAAGCATAACATATAATCAACCTCTTTTTGCTTCAGGTTTCAACTCAAAACCACCACATATATAGCAAATACTACTGTAGCAACTTCTCTAAAAGTTCCATGATCAAAAGAACTCAAAAGGAAGCGATAAAGTGGCAAACACAAATATTGGCAGAAATCTGTCAAAACTGAACAGCTGACAAAGGACGAATTTTTTAGGGGTTTTTTGTTGCTCAAATCAAAAAGTGTTAAACTAACAAAAGTTTGGATATAACCTGGGGCATATGCACAAGAAATCGCAGGTCCAAAAGATATACAGAGAATTTATACAATTTTTACGGTGCAGCACCGAAAACAGTTTCAGGACAGCAACATCCCCAAATCTTTACCTCACTCGAATTAGAGGCTTCTCTTGGCACAAAAACAAAATAAACAAGATAAGGAGCGGTCATTACAGTAGTAATGACTTCCAAGACTCAAATAAAAGAAAAAGTACTGAAAGTAAAAACATTGTGTTATCTCCCAAGAGTGCTTTTCTTTAACGCCTTTGAGCTAGGCGCAGAAAATTGCGAATCAAGTAATATCAGAAGAAGCATCAAGATTAACTGCAGAGATCTTTTCAACAATGAAGGAAAATGTGTTCAACTGAGTTTTTGAAAATCCTTTATGATCACGCTTGGGCACACTACTTTCATCGAAAGGATTTTCAGGGCAAATCCAACTAGAATTCTTTTCCCAAGCATCATGGATTCCTATAAGTTCATAAGGTATTGGTACTTTAAAATCATCGGGTGTACCAACAACCACCACAGGTGAGCCAAGCTTATTAAACTTCTTAAAAACTTTCCTAGCCTCAATTGCAACATCTCTAAATTCTATGCACAAGGTTTCTAAGATAAAAGCTTTCTTTTCGGGATCCTCAATTTCGTGAAGCTTAAGGAACATGTATTGCATAAAAGGATTAAGACTAGCAAACCTAGCTTCTAACATGTGAACTAAATGAGCAGAAGCAAGTTCATAACTAGGAGCTAGCTCAACCAAAGACTTTTCCTCAACTTCCTTATGCATACTAATGTGATTAAAGAACTCCTCAATGTTACTTTTGCCAATAATCGAACCACTACCTACTGAGAGGTCCTCCAGAACGTACTTAGGGATCAACATGATAAACTAAAAGTAAAGAAATAACAACTACCAAGGATTCTAATTTTTTTGGGTTTTTGATACAAAACGATGCAGGTAAAATAAATAAGTAAAGGAAAACAATAACAAAGTAAAGGATGTGCGTGCGAAAACTCCCCTCGCAGAAGTCTTCTACTTCCTCCCCGGCAACGGCGCCAGAAAAGAAGCTGCTGGTGTCAAGTTGACGTGGGAAAGTATAGTTGATGTGGGATCTTTCTTCTTCTTAAATCCCCATCAACGGCGCCAGAAAAGAAGCTGCTGGCGTGTAGCAGACGGTCCTTGTGCGCGGTGAATAACCAGCCCGTTGGGAACCCCAAGAGGAAGGTGTGATGAGTATAGCAGCTAGTTTTCCCTCAGTTAAGAAACCAAGGTTTATCGTTCTTGGAGAGGAGAGACAAACGACTGAAGGTGATGCTTGCTAGCTTGCGATAGCTCTGGACAATTTATATATGGCGCCTCGTCCAAGCTTTGCTTTGCTAGCTGCAACGCGGAACCTGCATACAACACAACCAAGTACTTTGTTCCCAACTTGCGATGAGGTTGTCAATCTCACCGGTTTGCTTGAAACAAAGGTTATGAGCGTATCGAGTGGAAAACAATAGAGTATGCGAGTAAAGTAAATAGTGCGAGTAAAGTAAACAGGTGATAACAATATGATGGAAATAGGACCGGGGTCCACAGTTCACTAGTGGTGTCTCTCCATAAGATAAATAACACATGCTGGGTAAACAAATTACAGTTGGGCAATTGATAGAATCTTATATTTACTAATTGGAGGCACCGTACGAGCATCCACGTTAACTCTCACGCAGAAGATAAAACCATCCGTGCGATCACCTAAAATTCATCTCTAACCGTTAAATTAACAATGAGTTGTCGTACGCATGGACTCCACACCATCATTGCCATAAACAATTCTTACTGTACGTCTCATTGCCCTAATCCGTGAGTCCTAAGTATCACCGCTCCGCCGCCACCAGCACTTCAGGGGCACCTTCCTCGGTGGTGTCAACGCTATTGCTGGACGCTTTCTCTTCCGCTTTTCTGTCCTTCTGCGCCCACTTCTACGTGTTGTCGTCGGACCATTGCTCCTGCCATCTCTGTCCAGAGGACGCCTCTTCTCGATCGAGTTCCAAACGAGCAACAGTGTAATTGATGCGGCAGCGAAGGCAACATAGAATATGGTGATGATTCACTGCGTTGGTAGCAATAATTAAGGTCTAAGGTGCGACTATGCTCATCCGTGCTACCTAGCATGCTCTCTTGCCTCCTTGCGCTTGGCACATCGCCGTGGATCTCGGCTAGCTACGCCCCAAGACAGCAGTTTCACAGAGCTAATCGATCTTGCTATGGGTAAGTTTGCACCACAGATTAATTAGCACATCTAGCTAGCTTTTATACAGAAGCATCTGATTGGTCAATCAAGCCAGTTTGTGATTTGCTGCTGCGTCCATGTTTAGCTTCAGCTAAAAGCACCGGTCCATGGCAAATCGTTCACAACCATTGAAGCGTCAAGCCAGCTCTCCACCTTGCCAGAAAATACACGGCGCGCTGCGCATGTATGTGCCATTGGAGGATGCGTGAGCAAGTATCGCACAATAGAGCTGATCAGAATTCTCTCAACAGAGCTGATCCCACAATAGAGCTGATCCAAATTGTATTATTTTGGATGCGAGTTTCAGGATATATCTACTGTATATTTGTATTTGAAGAGTTGAAGCAAATATATTGCGCTATATGACATGGTTACCAGAACGAATAAGGCAAGGTATATCACAAATTCCAAATGTCTACTCTTATACGCTTTATCATATAGATATAAATTTTCTGTACTGTATAGCACGTTAATGTTCTCTACTATATTATCACTATATAGATCGTATGGTCAGTGTTATTATAATCCCTAAATGTAATATGGTTTTAAAATTGTAATCCCTCTGATCGGAAATAACTGTCGGTGACTTAGTACAAACTTTGTACTAAGTTAGTACAAAATCACCGACAGTTATTTCCGATCGGAGGGAATATTATACAACTTCAGATGGACTAAACGAGTCTTGGACCGTTTACCTTTTAAGTTTTACAGAAGGAAAATTTATTTTCACCAAACCATTATGTGTAGTTGTTTGCTTTGACTTTGTAGTACTGATTGATATTTAGTTTAGTGGATTCATTATCATGTGATTATCATAAATTTTCTTTTTTTTCCTTTTGGTTTCAAAACATCTGGTGTACTTCATAGACGTGTTCTCTCTTAGAATGTTCTTTTTTGCATTAAGAAAGCCATATATGTATAAACTTAGAAATATATGCCTACTAAAATTTACTGCAAGTCAAACTTCGGCTGAGCTACAAAAAGATTGGTCGGGTTGGCTTGGCTTAATGGATTACAACATATGCCCACTATCTCACTCAACATTGTCTACATTCACATGTATATACATGCCAAAATACGTCTAGATAAATGTGAATCTAGACAAAGTTAAAGACATCTTTTTTGGACAGAGGGCATAAAAACATAACCTGAAACATCTATTTGGGAGCAATGGCTGGGCTTGATCAATTACGATGTAAAAACAAATTGATCTAATATTTGAGGATCCTATATTTTTGAGAAATCCAGTTCACACATGATATCAAACTTAGAAATAGGTACCCGTATATTAGAATATTGGAGCAGGCACGGAAAATAGAGAACGATATTTATTACTTTCGTGGCCATTTTGGTAATATACACAATAAAAAGTATTTAAATATTCTTTATAAATTGTCATAGTTCTATTTTGTACAAGATTTCCAAGAAATAAATATTATATTAAATTTCTATGTGTAGACAAAGTAGTAGGAAGTTTTTGTTGCAATGTGAAGTATGAGTTTAAAATTGACTAGCCCGTGCAGGGGCACGGGTTGATGACTAGTAAAGATAAACATGATATGTGAAGAAGATCACTATGAGATTTACTCTGGGCATTACAACAAAATACATAGACCGCCATCCAACTGCATCTATGACTAATAATCCACTTGTGGTGAATCAATCCGAGAACTCCACAAGTATTAAGTTGCGAACAACAGATAATTGCATTAAGCAAAGTGTGTAATGTAAACAAAGCATATGCCCTTGAGCATATGAATGTTGTTTTCTCCCTAGTAGCAATAGCACATCTACAACCTTAGAGGTTTCTGTCACTCCCCCAGGTTAAATAGAGGCATGAACCCACTATCGAGCATAAATACCCCCTCTTGGAGTCACTAGCAACTACTCAGCCAAGATAGCTGCTAACAACGGAGAGCATGCAAGATCATAAACAACATAGAGATAACAAAAGATAATATTCAGTATAGCAACTTAATCATAAACACTAATATTCATCGGATCCCAACAAACCAAACATGTAGAATTACATAACGGTGATCTCAATCATGTAGGTCAGCTCATGAGATCTAAACATGAAGCACATGGTGGAGGAGACAACCATCTAGCTACTGCTATGGACCCATAGTCCAAGGTAGACTACTCACTCATCGCTCCGGAGGCAAGCATGGCGATGAAGAAGACCTCCGGTGGTGATTCCCCTCTCTGACAGGGTGCCGGGAAAAGCTTCTGGACCCTCCCGATCTTCGGGTCGACGGCGGTGGCGGATCGCGATGTGTTCTAGAAAAGTGATCAGATACTTAGGTTTTTTTCCATCGGGGGGTCTTTATAGGCGAAGGGGCTATGTCAGAGGAGGGGCCAGGCACCCTCACACCATGGCGGCGCGGCCAGGCCCCTGGCCGCGCCAGCCTAGCGTGTGGGGCCCTGGTGGCCCCCCTCCTACTCTTCTTCAGATCTCTGGAAGCTTCCGGGGAAATAAGACTTCAGGAACTTGTTTCGTCCAATTCTGAGAATATTTCCTGTGTATCACTTCTGAAACACAAAAATAGCAGAAAACAGGGAACTGGCACTGTGGCAACTCGTTAATAGGTTAGTTCCGGAAAATGCATAAAAGTGCCATGAAGTGTAACAAAACATTAGGCAAATGGTGTAAAAACAAGCATGGAGCATCAAAAATTATAGATACGTTGGAGACGTATCATGGGTACACCGCAGATTTCTTTGAGAAACCATTAGAAAGACATAGTAGTAAGACCGGCCAAGACTTATAGTCTAACCATGGAGTTCATATGGTTAGAGATCAATATGTTCAACGACCATTAGAAAATTCTAGAGGGGAGAGTTAAGCAATGAGTTGGAAGCGAGTTAGACCTTCAATTGAGAAAGTGGAATATTCAATACTCCTAAGGGGAGAGTCCAAGAAACTTAAAAGTGTTGAAAGTTGGATGAAGTATGTCGGTAGTAAATTATTTCCAAGGTTTGTCGTAACCTTATGGAGTTAGGCAAAGGAGTGAGATGATTTTGACCATAATCACACCAAGTATGAACCACAGCTGGTAGTATCATGAACCGCAGCTGGAGAAGCTTGAGATTAGAGTTAACCATAATCTTGAATCTAGAAGACCAAATAAGATCTATAAAGATGGATCAGAAAACTTGAATGGACACACTACATGTGTTTAATCCGTTCTTAGGTGGTAAAACCAAGAGCCAATTAGGAAGATATGTTGGAACAACTTGTAGGACCCTATGATCCATAGAAGGTGTTGAAAACATGGATAATTCAAGAGAATGACCACAATGAGAAAAGGGTTGAATGGAATTCAATTGACTATTACTCGGAGTGAGACAACAGAAGATTCGAGGAACATTCTGGACAAAGGATACCATCTATATCTCAATTAGTTGGTAAAGGAACTTCAAGACATATGATGCCAACAACAAGTTCGTCCAACAACATATGAGAGCGAAAACTTCGGGACGAAGTTTAGTTTAAGGAGGGGAGACTATAATATCCCAGGATTAGAGGTTATAAAGTAGAGGCAACAGATGTGTGCATTGCATTCATGCATCAGAAAATCCAAAGAATTTTCGCGCAAATCATTCTAACACAAAGTGATTGAAGTTTCTCTCGCTCTAATAGAGTGAGTGCGATAAATTTTGACATGACCTTTGTTGATTCTCTTAAATGAGGGGAAACAATTTAAATTCATAATTCAAAATTGGAAAATGAATAAGTCAAATATATTTGAACTGGAATTTAAATCTCAAACAAATAAGGAAAATCCATGAAGTGAAATAATAAACAACAATGAATAAAGAATGATATTATTTATTACCAACAAATAAGTTTAATACTTTACAAGTCACGAGTAATAAAATAAATTACAAAGGAATTATGAAATGCTAAAAGAAATGCCTCAACTAATCTTCAATCCCATCTTTATCTTGATCCCTGCAAGTAAGAATTAACAAAGACAATAGAAATGTTTTTGTTATGATTAAATGTTTGCCCCATAATTTGGAGGCAATTTAGTTTATTAAACTTAGGAAAAGAATTTAGGAAGAGCTCCTAAATTCTAAAATCTAGAACTAGAGGGCATCACCTTATTCTCGAGTTGGGTCCATAATTAATACACTTGAGGTGAGAGGCATCTGAAGGACAGGCAACTAAATCAAATCTGAAACAGATAGCAACATAGTAGGCAAATTATGATACCCTCTAATCCTAGCTAAGTTTAATTAAGGGAAATCCAGACCAAATAATAATAATATTCATACTTAGCACTAAATCAGCTAAGCAGAATTACCAAATGATTAAATCCTAATCATTGCAACTTCAGGATCATTAGCCAAATCAGAAAGCCCATTTGGCAGCCACAAAGAAGGGTCAAACAGGAGATAAACATCCACAGCCGTAGCTTGCTCTAGAGGTAAAAGAAAACAAACTTGGCCACATGCACAAGAATAGGACCCACTGAATAGCACCTTAGTCATAGCATGCAAGACTTGTGCTTTCAACACCACAGTAGTAGTAGATAGACACAAAAGCCACCAAAAGCACATCTCGTATCATCACAACTCCATTTCATTCACCTGCACATACACAGCCATGCGCATACACAACTAGGAACCTCAAGAACACTAGGAGCTGCTCCAAAACATCATCACAAGATCCCAGCAAAAGCAATCTGTGACTAGGATCACCAAGTGAAGCACCAGGAGCTGAATTGAAGCTAGGAGGAGCAGGCCAGCAAGCTAGGAGGAGCAGGGCTGCCAGGAAGGAGGAGAAAGTCCACCAGTAGAACAAGATCAAGAAGAAGGAGAAGGGCACTAGATTATATCTCCAATACCAACTTCACCTCTTCCACAATTTCAGCAACAAGGTGAATCACCAGAAAATCAAAGTAGTAGTATCTGTCCTTATCATTATAAGATCATAAAGCGTGGGGTAGCAGGGGTATTCTCAGATTGGCATAGAGATGCTATGCTAAATCATCACAGAATTAAAAATCCAGCAAAAGTGTGCATTTGTTCTTTCAAAAGAAGTTAGTCTCAGACTTTGCATCATAGACATGATCAACAAACAAGTATATATCTGTTCTTATCCAAATATCAGCAAATGGTGAATAACCAAAGACCAAACATTAGCATCTGTTCTTATTAGTTTGCACAGCTAGGGTCATAGGAATATAAAGAAATGATCGAAAGCAAGTCCCTCTAACTACCCTTCAACTAGATATCCATCTAGGAGGATTGAGAGATGGATTTCTCTCAGTCTTGCATAGTGGTGCTATGCAAAATCATCACAGAGGAATATAAAAGTCACATTTAAACATCTGTTTTTATCCAAGATTTTTGCCTCAGCCTGTGCATCCCTGGCTAGATTAAGCAAGCAAGTAATCCTCTATTCTTATCAGTATATGGCTTAGCCAATGTTTATTTTGCACACAACAGCAACCCAAGTCACCACAGGAACTAAATCATAGCAGCCATCTCAAAAATCTCCTAGAACTATTGTGCACACTCACAGAGAGGCTCCACAATTAGTTGATAGGAGGTAAACGGTAGCATATGAAAATTGCACCAAAAGCATTAACCATTGGATCATTTGTTTCACCCACAAGAATAGCTTGGTAGATTATAACAAATCATCACTGAGAAGCTCTCAGTTTAGAATAAAATCTAGTTAAAGTCCTATCTCTGAACATCTCCATTGCCAGTTTAACACTGAGTCATGTGTATACATGCTCAAGACCAACACCACACTGAAACATTTTCTGCAATAGAATACTAATTTCTGGCAGCAAGCCAAAAGTTCTCAATCCAAAACCTCAGCATCAGGTGTTATCTAGCAGTAAATTGAGCACATCACCTTCAACTAGTAGCCATCAGGTGTTAAGAACTATCACTGAATACTAGCAGGGAGCTAGCAGCAGCACCATAATCCAGCCATCACCGCATCACAACTCAGCATGATACCTACTAGCAATCATAGGATCACTTGGCTCAAGCCAGTGCATAAGCTAGAGGGGAGAAGAGCCGGGGTACCTCACAGTAGGGTGTAGGCAGAAGGCGAACCCGGGTGACGTCGGCTCCATCATCCCGACAGCATCATCGGGGCAGCAGATAGCCGCGTCGCCCAGAGAAGAAGACCGAGTCGTTGGCGCCGGGGTTGCGTCGGTGACGCCGTCTGACCGGGGCCAACATCGACATCAATGTCGATGTCGATGCAGGCGGCTGGAGTGGCACAGGAGGTATCTGCTCTGGTCGTAGGACCACATCCCCGGGGAGGCCCTACGGTAGGCGGATGCTGGCTGGTGGGGGAGGCCGGGAGCGGCGACCACCAAAACCGCGTTGATGGGCCTGAGCCACGGCTAGGGTTTCGCAGGGCTGTGCAGGTGAGCTTGAGTCGGCGTCGAGGCGGCAGGCATACGGAGGAAGATGTCGGTCCAGGAGCTCTCCGGCGAGCAGCAGTGGCGGACACGGCCGGCGACGGCCGAGGTGGCAGCCAGCGACGCTAGCATCGCAGTTGCGCGCGTGAGGATAAGAACGAAGCGAGAGGGGAAGAGAGTGGGGGAAGAACGACAACGGTCGGGTCGAGTCGGGGTGTTACCCCGGTTCGACTGGACCATATTGGGCCAGCTTGATAGGCCCATTGAGTCAGCCCAATTGACCTCTAATCTATTTTTTTTAGGAACAGATGGTAAAAAGAATCAAAAGGATAAAATAAATCCCACAAAACCATTTCCAATTGATAAACCTTAAATTACTAACATGAGTAAACAATATATAATTAAGTTCTTCTTATATTCAAGAACCATAATATAGCTTTCATTTTGTTACTTTAAACCTTAGTTCTTAAATTTTGAGTATTAAGACTTAAACCCTAAAAATATTATCTTTAAATACTAATATTGAGGAAAATCTTAAATACATAACAACTCATGTTTATGAGTAATTCCTTCACTTGAATCCATTATTGATCAATTAATTACATTAGAATTGTATTTAATCAGATAGGATACTTAATTCACTAATGACTTAAAAATATAATTCTAAAACTCTAAGGAATCTTTACAGAATTAAATCTTACTTGAGTGACTAGTTTAGAATCTTTACTAAGAAAGTAGAATGCATTTCCATGCAATCAAGTAGTAGAAGAGTGATGTGATCTCTAAAAAGGTATTTTTATGCCATCATCTTAATCACCAAATAATCATTCCTTTAAGTAATAAAAATGTCCATTAAGGAATATGTTATTCAAAAGTAATTCTTTTGAAGAACATATCAAGTAAGCATCACCTCAATTCCTATGTCCTAGAAGAAGCAATGACTTATGCATGTTAAGATTATTAACAACCCTAGAATCAACCATGAATGGATTACTTTAGCACTACCTGCTCATGACTAACTATTTGAGTGTCTATGCTTGTTAAGAATGTTATCAATTATAGAGACAACCATTTATGGTAACAACAGTTTAAACTACTTTGAGTGTCCATGCTTTCCTAAAACCTTCTAACATTGAATGTAACTTAGCTTGTTCCCTTGGTATGCTCATCTATTAACTACTCTTTGATTATGATAGAGCTATGCTAAACCCTAGAACACTAAACCTTAGGTGTAGTGCTTCTAATCAATAATAAGCATGTTCTTCAAATGTTATTCTTTCAAAAGACATTGAAAGTAAGTAACCAAGTATTCCATTAAGCTTGAACTTATATAACTCTATTTGGTGTTAAGATTGTTGTCAACCCTAAGACTAACTATGTATTCTTATCAAATAAGAATTATTTCCACTTTGCTTGTCCCTAACCAACTACTTGTTTGCTAATAACAAGATACCACTTAAAAGTGTTACTTTCAAGTCTTTACCTATTGCTATACATATCCTCTGCAATAACTCTTGTTTTAAGCTTTATTCTAATACTTTGAAAGTTTGTCAGTCAATCAAAAATCCTTCACAACCTTGTTGCGGAGTGAATCTAAAAGTGCAACTCATATAAAGAAATCATCATAACCTTATGTACTAAACCATTGGGGTTAGGTTATGCTTAGAGCGGTGCATAGCATATAATTTGCATATCATGCTGCAGTTCTTTTAACATCATCTCTACCAGATGATGGTGCTATTTCAATATTTGGATTTCCTACGTATCGAAGACCTTGACTTGCATAATTTTGCAGTAAAAAAGGCAAGTTTATCTTGCTCATATCTCTTGATTGCACTGGTTTTGAAACTACTTGCAAAGTGTTGACTTCAAACTCTAACATTTCAAAAAGGATGGAAAACCTATCTTCATAAGTAATATGACTAGTGGTTATCGACCAGTGGTGATAACCTAGGATGGCTGGCAGGTGGAACCACGGTAAGATTGTGGTGGTGGAGGTTCCACTTGCACGGGAAAGTAAACCTAGGACTAACTACCAATGCCACAGTTATTCTAGCACCGTAAAAACTGTGTCATCCAAGAGACTTGGAATGGGACGGGAAAGTCAGCTGTATCTTCTCTCGTTCGCATGTCAACGGGCAGCCAGTTGCCGGTCGCGGTAGGTCTTGCGAGACTACTTGCATATGGGTGGGACACCTAAGTTCTCACGGCACTGGTGTTTATGATGGTCCGCAAGAGGCGCCTAGGTACTTCATCGTTGGGGGTGAATATCAGGGGCATAACCTTCTATGCGTGAATTGGGTGGGCATGCGTTGTGCGGAGAAGGCTGTGATTGGCTTGGATCAATGACTAGGCCCCACACCAAGGAAGTGTGGATGAGCTCATGACTCAGTTGTGCAACAAGGCTTTGATCTCTTTTGGAAGGACACACCTCTGTAGAGTGTAAAAGGATGTGACATGTTACCCCTTGTTCTGGGAAGGAGCTGCGAACGCCGCAGGAAAGGTGCTCTCAAGGCACTAATACCTTGTGTTGGCTGTTGGGCATAGTTTTCTAAAGTAAAAGCAATCTTTCAAGAAACCCTTGTTAAAATCTTGCATTGGCCTATGACTCTTTTGGGTCCATGGCTGTAGATAGTGCATATCACATAACTTCTTTCTAAAGAAACTTGCTGGGTAATGCTCGTTACTCACCCCAATCTCTTAAATCCTTGCTAGACTATGAAGTATTAGATGGAAGGCAATTCAAGGAGGCAACCTGAAGACATTAAAGATGAAGATGAAGCATTCTACCAACGTCATGATTACCAGCGGAGGCTACAATTGTGCGAAGCTTGGTAGAAAACTAGAATAGGGTTAGAAAGGAATCAGTTTCCTTATCCTAGAACCTAAGTAGTTAGAGTATTCAGTAGTTGAGTAGTAAGCCAAATGTACTAGTTGTAGTTTAGTTTAGACTTCCTTGTTTCTTTCTCGTTGGTAGTCGCCAGGACTAAACCTCTACCTGTTGAGGAGGTTCTGAAGCTCTTCTGTATGACTGAAAATTGTAATCCTATAGATATACCGTGGACCTGCGATGTTTCTGTTGTACCACTCTGATGGATGTAATACTAGTGAGATGGTGTTTCATTAGTGTTATGTCAACGACTTGCATACTACACATGCAGTGGTATGCTGGGTCACCACAGTTGGCCAATAAAAACCTGATTGTAGAACCTTTTGTGCAGTTCTATCTCCAGCATGATGTCCTCCATAAGCACTGCCATGGCATTTTCTTAATATTTCTTGTTGCTCATATTCCGGAACACATCTTCGCATAATACCATCAACTCCTTCTTTATATAAGTGTGGGTCATCCCAAAAATAGTGCCTCAAATCATAGAAGAATTTTCTTCTTTGCTAAGCTGTAAAGGTTGGAGGCAAATACTTGGAAACAGTAAAGTTAGCATAATTAGCATACCAAGGAAGGTCTCGCGAAGTTACATTTATTGAAGCCAACTGTTCATTTGGAAAACTATCATTAACAGGATTAGGATCAAAAGAAATGTTTTCCAATCTAGACAAATTGTCAGCCACAGGATTTTTAGCACCTTTCCTATCTACGATATGCAAAGCAAACTCTTGTAAAAACAACACCCATCTAATAAGCCTAGGCTTAGCGTCCTTCTTCATCATAAGATATCTAATAGCAGCGTGATCAGTATGAATAGTAACTTTAGAGTCAACAATGTAAGGTCTAAACTTATCACACGCAAAAACAACAGCAAGAAACTCTTTCTCAGTAGTAGCATAATTCTTCTGAGCAGCATCAAGAGTCTTACTAGCATAATGAATAACATTCAACTTATTATCTATGCGCTGCTCCTATTGGTTGAACAATAGGAGCAGTAGTTAAAGCCTTCTTAAGAGTTTCAAAAGCTTCCTTACAATCATCATCAAAGACAAATGGTACATCTTTTTGAAGAAGATTAGTAAGAGGCTTCAAAATCTTAGAGAAATCTTTAATAAACCTCCTATAGAAACCAGCATGACCAAGAATACTACGAATACCTTTAACATCTCTAGGACAGGGCATTTTCTCAATTGCTTCCACTTTTGCTCTGTCAACTTCAATACCTCTTTCAGAAATTTTATGTCCAAGGACAATTCCTTCATTTACCATAAAATGGCATTTCTCCCAATTAAGAACAAGATTAGTTTCTTCACACCTCTGCAAAACTTTATCAAGATTGTGCAAACAATTATCAAAAGAAGTTCCATAGATGAAAAAATCGTCCATGAAAACCTCCACAATTTCTTCACAAAAATCATGAAAAATAGCAGACATGCATCTTTGAAAAGTAGCAGGAGCATTGCATAAACAAGTAAAAGTGGTTTTCTCCTGATCTTCCTTTCTAACAACAATCTAAGAGAAACCAGAGTAACCATCCAGAAAACAAAAATGAGTCTTCTTAGACAACCTCTCTAACATCTGATCTATAAACGGTAAAGGATAATGATCTTTCTTAGTAACCTTGTTAACTTTTCTATAGTCAATGCACATCCTATAACAAACTACTACCCTTTGAGGAATAAGCTCATTATTCTCATTAGGCACAACAGTCATACCTCCTTTCTTAGGAACACAATGAACAGGGCTAACCCATCTACTATCAGCAATAGGATAAATAATACCAGCATCAAGGAGCTTCAATACCTCATTTCTTACCACATCCTTCATCTTGGGAATTAAGCGGCACTGATGTTCGACAACTGGCTTCGCGTCTTCCTCCATATTAATAGCATGCTGACATAAAGTGGGGCAAATCCCTTTTAAATCATTAAGAGTATATCCCATAGCTCCTTGATGTTTCCTCAATATCTCCAATAACCTTTCTTCTTCCTTTCCTGAAAGCTTAGAACTGATAATAATAGGATATATTTTCTTATCATCTATATAGGCATATTTAAGATCATCAGGTAAAGGTTTTAATTGAAAAATAGGATCTTCTTTAGGTGGCAAAGTGGTACCAAGATCCTCCACAGGTAAATTGTGCTTGATCAACGGTTGTTGACGAAGGAAAATATCGTCAATCTCTTCTCTTTCCTTCCTAAAAACATCACTTTCATGGTCTTCCATGAATTGCTGCAAAGCATTATTAGGAGCAAGAGCAATAGAAGCAAGCTGTTCAACTCGAAAATTTTCATTAGGCATTTCATTTTCATGAAAAGTCTTAGCAAACTTAGAAAAATTAAACTCATAAGACTCTCCATTAAACTTAGTGAAAATTTTCTCCTTCTTACAGTCTATCACAGCACCACAAGTATTCAAAAAGGGTCTACCAAAAATAATAGGACAAGTTTTACTAGCCTCCTTACCAAGTACTAGAAAATCAGTGGGATATTTAGTCTTACCACATAGAATGTAACGCCCCGCCTTTTGCTAAAGGCAGAACTCCTGTGTATCTATGCCATTCCCTAGATCAGTAGATAGCACCACAGTACAAAATAAGTAGTCATTGCAATAGCATCAATATTATAACGTAAATCCAGTTACATAGGTATTCAACCTTACGAGTACACAGCATAAGGCATAGATTGCAGTGAGCTTCCATCTTCATCAAGTGCCACAGGCAGACGTGTTGGAATGTAAGCTCGAGATCCTACTCCTGGTTCCTTACTTGAAATAAAACCTGCACGTTTGAATATGCAGCCCCAGAGGGGTCAGTACAACAACGTACTGGCAAATGACACATATTTGGTGGCATTTTGTGGAAAGACTATACTATATGACATTTGGCTGGTGGATCTTATGGCTGAATTGCATAAAGTAAGTTTTATCTTATCAAAACATTTTTAAAACATTTTGAATTTTTCTTCAAGGTCAAGATAACCCCCAGGTGATAACCACCACACAAGCCTTGGGTTGATAGCCAAGTTGTGTAGCCCTGGGTAGTAACTCAACAAAACATGAATAACCCTCAGGCGATGACAACCGCACATATCCTAGGTTGATAGCCAGGTGTGCAGTCCTGAGTAGTTACTCAATTAAAACTAGAATAACCCTCAGGCGATGACAACCACACATATCCTGGGTTGATAGCCAGGTGTGCAGTCCTGAGTAGTTACTCAATTTAAGCCCCAAGGTAAACCTTAGGTGATAACCACCACACATGTCCTGAGTTGATAGTCAGGTGTGTGGCCCTAAGTAGTTAGTCTTGGGATTGGTGAGGACCCTTAGGTGATAACCACCACACATATCCTGAGTTGATAGTCAGGTGTGTGGCCCTAAGTAGTCACTGTTCAAGTTTTAATTATTCCGAAATGGTGATGAGATTCCTTTCGATCGACATGTCCTCTCTCTGTTCCTAGGTACAACCAATACAAAGTACTCTCAGGTGATAACCACCACACATGTCCTGGGTTGATAGCCAGGTGTGTAGCCCCGAGTTGTGTACCCCCAGGTGATAACCACCACACATGTCCTGGGTTGATAGCCAGGTGTGTAGCCCTGAGTAGCCACAAGATTGCACCCAGGTGATTCATTGGGTTGTTAATTTTCATATCAATTTGAGAACAAGGCATGGCATCATTTTGCAAAGCAAGTTTGCAATCCTAGCAGGTGGGGTTTAAGGGATAGCTACCACTACTAGGAGCTAAGTATTTCATAACCACTTTGAAAATTTTCATATCATGCATAGTATTGAAATCACTAATGCATATAATAAAATGGGTAAAGGGACATGTGTGTCACTTGCCTTTTTGAAGATCACGACGTTCCGCTTCTCTCAACTAAGCACGTAGCTCTTCGCACAAACTATAGCACAGAAATAGCATACCATAAACAGACCATACAAACACAATCAAACAAATCAAACAATTGAAAAGTGTTGGTTTAACAATTTAGATTTATTGAGATGTTATGACAAGAAGGATATGGTAAAGGATCATGATCTGTGAGATATGGATCAGAGAGCTTAGTTGGGAGAGATCAATATGATTTGAGAGAGGATTGAACTAGGTAAATATAATTGGTGAAGTTTTTATGCTTTATCAAAGCATGAATGAGCTTCAGAAAGTTCATGTGAAACAGATCACATAGGTGTGGGATAGTGCAACCACAATACTATTTGAATAAGTGTAACAACATTTATTCTTTAAATAGTATATGTCACACTTAGGCACTAGGCTAGATTTTAAGAATGCTTGAAGTACTCAATTAGCACATTTGCAAGTTGAATAGTTCAATACATGTGAACCATAATTAACTAGGCATTGGATTGGGTATGAATGATTGATATTTGAGGACATAGCTCAAATGGTTCATTGATCAACATGGTGTATAGCACATACTATGGTATGGGTTATAATAACTCCACATTAGCAAAATCTAGGTTTGAGATGAATTCATATTCTACTCAAGTAGCACAATTGCAATTTGAGTATAATATGAATTAGATAGAATATGTCTAGTTGGACAAGGTATGGGTCAAGGATTTATGAAACATTGAGTTACTCAATTAACTCATTTGTTAATTGAATAGCTCTACACATGAAATCAGGATCAGGTGAACAGATGATTGAGTATGGGTAGATAACATTTGAGATTATGGTTTAAGGTTTCTATTAGGTACAAGGAGTGTCAGATAGGTGCCATAATGTTGATTTGATCAACACTACAAGGATAGCAAGCGTAGAATCTAGGATTGAGATGTGTCACACTTTACTCAAACAACACAATTGTAATTTGAATATGTGTGAACTAGATAAGATAGGTCTAAGTAGATATGATCTTGATCAAGATGTTATTCAGATAGCTTTGATGACTAGGTATGGTTATGAGATTTGCTATGGTAGAAGGAATTATTAAATGAAATAGAAATAGAATTTATCTATATAGGAACTACTCAAATTCTCATATTAGAATTTGAATAATTGTGAAGTGTTTCAATCAGATATGGGAGTGATACTACTGGATAGCTTGCAGTAATACAAAGTCACTGCAATTGGATTCATTCCAAAATAAGTTATAGAATTCAAACTATGATCAGAGTAGTGATTTGGACAAATTTGAATGCACAAAGTGTGTGCACGTATCAAATTTAGATTTTCTTGATCCTATGATGTTCTACAAGTTGAGAGGATTCCAGAGACTACAAATTCATAATTTTTGGACACTTGGTTCAAAAGATATGAATTTAGCAAGCTAATAGAAGGTTTGATTCCAATTTGAAAATAGTTTCAAATTGAACCCATAAAATATAAGATATTATTGTACTGGTGGATTGTACATTTCCTAAGGATTCCAACAAGATATTATTTGCTATTTTTGGACCAGTAGATTAATTTCTATCGATTTTACAAGATTAGTATAGAAACTGAAATTTAAATTTCGAATTTGATTTCAAGTTGTCTGGTTTGACTGGGGCAGTGACTGGACGGCTACGTGGCAGCCTCCTATTGGCTTGTACCGATTCGGATGGATCCTGATTGTGAGCCGTCAGATTAAACTTAGACTGGACGCTCCAGATCTGGGAATACCCCTTCGGGTTAGTGATCTATTTTGGACCCTTAGATCTAGATCAAACGAACGAGAAGAGGTCTGGGAGAGTGTCTCACCTTGGCTAGGGTTCCGGTTGGCCGTCGGCAAGGTAGCGGCCAGAGGTGGACGTCGGCGATGTTCTGAAGGCTCCTGGTCGACGGCAGGGTTACAACGAGGTGCAGGGCAAGGCGGGGATCTCAAAAACGTGATCACCGACCTCGATTGCTTCCGGGCAAGGAGAAGGGAGGCGGCTGGAGGCGGCGTTAGCTTCGGGCGGCTCCGGTGATTGTCGAGGATGTCGTTCTGGGGCTTCCTGGGGCAAACCGAAATGATGAGGAGATGCGCGTGGGAGAGAGGAGTCGAGGAGGTGTAGAAATCTGGCGGCGGGGTACCTTATGGCATCGGAATCGACGATGAAGGCCGTCGGGGTCTGCAGACTTCGGCGAGAAATCCCGCCAGCCTGGCGGCGTCTCGTGCAGGGGAAACGAAAGGGAGATGGGGGAGAAGGTCACGGCTACTTATAGGCGTGGGCACTGGGAAGAAACGGCCGGCATTAAACGGGAAATAAATCGGGGAGGAGAGTTACTGTGAGGAAACGGTCGCCGGCGAGATCAGCGTGAGGAAGGAGAACCTGACAGGGTTGGTCCACCTGTCAGCGTGCAAGAGAGAGGGAAGATACCGATTCGGGTTTTCCCTTCCTGGGCTGCGGGCTGGTTTCACTTCTGGGCCGAAAGGGTTCCCTGAGGCCCAGTTTTATATTTTTATTTACTTTTCTCCTTTTCCTTTTCTGTTTTCTTACTTCTTTCATAGAATTTGCATTTTTGATTCAAATGACCTCAAACCAATTGCAAATGTTTTCTAGAATTCAAGGTATCAAAGTGGGACAGTAAGAAACATGTTTTTTTTTAAAAAAAAATAAGATTTTTCCAATGAAACTTTATGAACTTGGCAAAAAGGACTTTGCTTGCATAACATGAAAATAGGAATGGAGTTTGAAATCGATTCTTTCAAAAATAGTAAAATAATAGTTTATAAAATGATAATTGAGAAACACTCTCAATTATGGTTTGAAAAAGGCCACTCATATTGAATAAAGCAAGGTTTGTAAAACTAATTTTTGCAAGCAAGCTTGCATAGGTTTGAATAAAGAATGGAAAATAGTATTTTGATATTTGACCTTTCTCAAAGGAGTTCTCCAAGAAAAATAAATAGAGGATTTTAAATAGTTTTCAAACAAAGCTTTCAAATAAACTCAAAAAGTTTTAAATTCCTGTGAATTTCAATCATCTCAAGCATAACAAAATCGAAAAAATTTCCCCCAAAATTTGATAAAATCTTGGGATGTTACAGACTACCACCCTTAAAAGAAATCTCGTCCTCGAGATTGGAGAGGCTAGAAAGAAGGTAGGTATTAGGTTATCTGGGTTTAGGTATCTGGGTGGCTACCACCCTTAAAAGAAAATTCCTCTTGGTGGTATCTTGATGCTTCCTTAGGCACTTGCATTTTGTTCCCAGCTTGCATTCGCTGTTGTGTCATTTTCCTTGAATTGCCCTTCTCAGAAGTTTTGATGTCTACAACTATGTTCAAAAGTGGGTACACCAAGGGTTCCATCCACTTCTGGTGATAGGCAGATATCATTCATCGCATTGTCTTTAACAAGGTAGTCCACATCTTCCAAGAATGTGTATCTAGTCTTTTCTTGGCCTATCCTCACCAAGGCTAAGATAGCATACAGGCCATCACCATACTCCTTGTTGCTTTGTAGCTAATTTTCATTGCAGAATCTCAAAGGATAACTCAGTGCTAAGTAATGCATGCTTGCCCCATGAACATGATGAGACCACACATCCCAATGAGTTAGGATGGCATCTCTCTACGGGCTTCTCAAGCATTTCATAGGGGTAAACAAGGTAGACTCTGTAAGAGGCACTTGCATCTTTAAGGGGCGGAAGGTCACCTTATAACCAGCATTGTTGAACCCACTCAAGTTACCGGAGCAAGTCATGCTACTTGCCACAGGTATCAGATGGTCCTTAAGAATTCCTTTAGCAACCGTCTTCATAGTTGTTGAAAGGCGCTGAACAACTTGATCATATCTCGGAGATGAACTCCTTCTCAGGGAAAAGGGATCTAACGAAGCTCTCATGGGCGAGAGAATAGTTCCATGGAGTTGGAGGGTTGCCTCATAACATCGCAGGTTGGGATGGGGTAGACTTCGGTGGTGTAGGGCTCTGGAATCAGGAGGAAATCTCATAGTTGGTAGTGGTTGTCTCTGTTGTGACTCTCTGGAGAGGAGTGACCTCGCTTTTATAGGCTCAGGGAGGTAGTCGAATAGGCCGCGTGGGGAGTTGAAACGAAGAGTCGGGGAGGTGAATTGAACTGGCAGTCATCAAAACTGAACAGTCTTCGCCTTCAAGTCCACTGAGCAAAACGCTTCTGATTAACGTGTAGCCGTTCCAAAGTCAAATTCTCACCGTATTCCTATGTTTTGGCCACTGGCTTACTATAAGGGATGTAACATAGTATCCTCCTAAGGTTATGGTTTAAAGACGTCGTCTCTCATGTAGGTATGTCTCTCTAGACTTACCATTCCTCATACAAGAGCGAACAATATGAGTAGTCGTCATGGGGGCCAATCCATGTCGCACCCAATCATTACCTTGTATTTGGTTTGGTGCATATCGCATTCTAACTCTTGGTCAACCTCACTAGCTTTTAAACAAAAGTTTTGTTGAAATTGGAATCAAGTTCCCAAATCTTATTTTGAGCAAAATCTATTGTTCCTAGCTAGAGGTTTTGCGCAAACTTGGTCGTATGGCTCTAATTCTTGGGTTACAAATCCTTCAGCTTGCCAAATCATTGAGAAGTAAAGTTCATTCAACAAGGTTGTCTTTAGCTCTCACAAGTCCTTACATTATTTATTACAAGGCTGTAGCTGCATACAAATTCTTTCAAATTGGCTATACTTTGTTGTGTCTTCTCCTTGTACTTTGCGGCATCCTTCGGTCATCCAGTTCACTGAGGTCTTGATGTACCATTTTCTGAGCATTTATCTGCATAGTGTCCCTTTTGTTTGCACTTGTAACAAGTGATTGTCGAGAGATCCTTCTTAACAACCGGTTTGGAGTGGTGTTGTTCATTTCCTCCATTATGATTTCCATTGTCTCCATTATGATGATCGTTGGAGCGGTTTCCATTGTTTCCACCATTGTGCCTACGGCCATTGAAATTACCATTCCCGTAGTCTTCACTGAGGTGGGGTCTCTTGTGGAAATGTCCAGTGTGGTTCTTGCCATTGTTGAGCTTCCGCTTACGATTTTCCTCCTTCCTTATGTTGTTATCCAGAGTAACCGCTTGGTCTAGCAGAGCCTGGTAGTTTGGAGCATAAGCTATTGACAGAGGTATCTTCAGTTCCCCTTTGAGTCCACTGAGAAACTTATCTTTCCTCTTGGCATCAGTGTCGATGTCTTCTAGTGCGTATCTTGACAGAGAGCAGAAGTCATCCATGTACTCCTTTATTGTCCTGTCACCCTGCTTTAGAGTGCGGAACTCATCTTTCTTTAGATTCATAATGCCCGTGGAGATATGGGCATTACGAAAGCCTTCCCTGAAGGAATCCCAGTCCAGACCTTCAATCGGATTGGTGACTTGGTAAGTATCCCACCACATTGCTGCTGGTCCCTCTAGCAGGTGGGTAGTGAATCTAATCTTTTCAGCATCTGTGCAAACACAGGTAACTAAGTCCTTACTGACTGAACGCAGCCAGTCGTCGGCCACTATTGGGTCTGTGGCAGATGAAAACTTATTGGGTCTGAGCTTTAGGAAACGAGCTAATCGGTCTACTTGAGGTGGGGGTGGTGGATTGTTGTTGTTGTTGTTCATGAGGTTGGTGCTTGCTTGGATGAATTGGGTCATCATCTTCATGAGCTGGGCTTGACCTGTGGCTAACTGTTGAACCACATCATTGATGTTGTTGTCATTGTTGTTGCTGCTGTTGTTGTTGTTGTTGTTGTTGTTGTTGTTGTTGTTGTTTTCCCGGCGAGGCGGCATCTGAGGTGGTTTTAGCAAAGGTGAGTAATAGATAGATAGAACTAAAGAAGAAAATTTTCCTACCCATGCACAAACAACAAACCATGCAACAAGCAAACATAAATCAAACAATCATTGAAAATTCCTTTTGATAAGTTTTGGAAAAACACGCTAACGAAATAATATGGTCATACACCAATTTTGTATGATCATAGAAGCGTCTATAAATCGTTGGTTCTATAAACTAGAATCTTGGTGGTCTATTCTATTATAGTTTTCATTGTTCCATTTCTTATTTCCACTTCCCAATGCATCGTTGGTGTTGGGCAACCTTCATATCCACATGTTCTCGAGCTCTTTGTTGGTCTTCAATGTAGTTCTTCATGTTGGATCAAGGACACCCTATGAAGTAGAAGTCTCATTCTTCTAGCACATTGAGTTCTTCTGTCCTTTCTTGATGGTTCCGAGAGTTGGGTCATCTAAGGGAATCATTTGAAAATGAAATAGGGGAGAAAATACAAGGAGTTTCAAGATGCAAACATTCTTTTTAAATAGAAGTAAGATGAGATAGAGATTTTTGTCCTAGGGTCTTCCTATCTCTAATCCAAACCTAGGGTCTCGATCCTATAGGCAACACTATGCTCTGATACCATTTGTAACGCCCCGCCTTTTGCTAAAGGCAGAACACCTGTGTATCTGTGCCATTCCCTGGATCAGTAGATAGCACCACAGTACAAAATAAGTAGTCATTGCAATAGCATCAATATTATAACGTAAATCCAGTTACATAGGTATTCAACCTTACGAGTACACAGCATAAGGCATAGATTGCAGTGAGCTTCCATCTTCATCAAGTGCCACAGGCAGACGTGTTGGAATGTAAGCTCGAGATCCTACTCCTGGTTCCTTACTCGAAATAAAACCTGCACGTTTGAATATGCAGCCCCAGAGGGGTCAGTACAACAACGTACTGGCAAATGACACATATTTGGTGGCATTTTGTGGAAAGACTATACTACATGACATTTGGCTGGTGGATCTTATGGCTGAATTGCATAAAGTAAGTTTTATCTTATCAAAACATTTTTAAAACATTTTGAATTTTTCTTCAAGGTCAAGATAACCCCCAGGTGATAACCACCACACAAGCCTTGGGTTGATAGCCAAGTTGTGTAGCCCTGGGTAGTAACTCAACAAAACATGAATAACCCTCAGGCGATGACAACCACACATATCCTGGGTTGATAGCCAGGTGTGCAGTCCTGAGTAGTTACTCAATTAAAACTAGAATAACCCTCAGGCGATGACAATCACACATATCCTGGGTTGATAGCCAGGTGTGCAGTCCTGAGTAGCTACTCAATTTAAGCCCCAAGGTAACCCTTAGGTGATAACCACCACACATGTCCTGAGTTGATAGTCAGGTGTGTGGCCCTAAGTAGTTAGTCTTGGGATTGGTGAGGACCCTTAGGTGATAACCACCACACATATCCTGAGTTGATAGTCAGGTGTGTGGCCCTAAGTAGTCACTGTTCAAGTTTTAATTATTCTGAAATGGTGATGAGATTCCTTTCGATCGACATGTCCTCTGTCTGTTCCTAGGTACAACCAATACAAAGTACTCTCAGGTGATAACCACCACACATGTCCTGGGTTGATAGCCAGGTGTGTAGCCCCGAGTTGTGTACCCCCAGGTGATAACCACCACACATGTCCTGGGTTGATAGCCAGGTGTGTAGCCCTGAGTAGCCACAAGATTGCACCCAGGTGATTCATTGGGTTGTTAATTTTCATATCAATTTGAGAACAAGGCATGGCATCATTTTGCAAAGCAAGTTTGCAATCCTAGCAGGTGGGGTTTAAGGGATAGCTACCACTACTAGGAGCTAAGCATTTCATAACCACTTTGAAAATTTTCATATCATGCATAGTATTGAAATCACTAATGCATATAATAAAATGGGTAAAGGGACATGTGTGTCACTTGCCTTTTTGAAGATCACGATGTTCCGCTTCTCTCAACTAAGCACGTAGCTCTTCGCACAAACTATAGCACAGAAATAGCATACCATAAACAGACCATACAAACACAATCAAACAAATCAAACAATTGAAAAGTGTTGGTTTAACAATTTAGATTTATTGAGATGTTATGACAAGAAGGATATGGTAAAGGATCATGATCTGTGAGATATGGATCAGAGAGCTTAGTTGGGAGAGATCAATATGATTTGAGAGAGGATTGAACTAGGTAAATATAATTGGTGAAGTTTTTATGCTTTATCAAAGCATGAATGAGCTTCAGAAAGTTCATATGAAACAGATCACATAGGTGTGGGATAGTGCAACCACAATACTATTTGAATAAGTGTAACAATATTTATTCTTTAAATAGTATATGTCACACTTAGGCACTAGGCTAGATTTTAAGAATGCTTGAAGTACTCAATTAGCACATTTGCAAGTTGAATAGTTCAATACATGTGAACCATAATTAACTAGGCATTGGATTGGGTATGAATGATTGATATTTGAGGACATAGCTCAAATGGTTCATTGATCAACATGGTGTATACCACATACTATGGTATGGGTTATAATAACTCCACATTAGCAAAATCTAGGTTTGAGATGAATTCATATTCTACTCAAGTAGCACAATTGCAATTGGAGTATAATATGAATTAGATAGAATATGTCTAGTTGGACAAGGTATGGGTCAAGGATTTATGAAACATTGAGTTACTCAATTAACTCATTTGTTAATTGAATAGCTCTACACATGAAATCAGGATCAGGTGAACAGATGATTGAGTATGGGTAGATAACATTTGAGATTATGGTTTAAGGTTTCTATTAGGTACAAGGAGTGTCAGATAGGTGCCATAATGTTGATTTGATCAACACTACAAGGATAGCAAGCGTAGAATCTAGGATTGAGATGTGTCACACTTTACTCAAACAACACAATTGTAATTTGAATATGTGTGAACTAGATAAGATAGGTCTAAGTAGATATGATCTTGATCAAGATGTTATTCAGATAGCTTTGATGACTAGGTATGGTTATGAGATTTGCTATGGTAGAAGGAATTATTAAATGAAATAGAAATAGAATTTATCTATATAGGAACTACTCAAATTCTCATATTAGAATTTGAATAATTGTGAAGTGTTTCAATCAGATATGGGAGTGATACTACTGGATAGCTTGCAGTAATACAAAGTCACTGCAATTGGATTCATTCCAAAATAAGTTATAGAATTCAAACTATGATCAGAGTAGTGATTTGGACAAATTTGAATGCACAAAGTGTGTGCACGTATCAAATTTGGATTTTCTTGATCCTATGATGTTCTACAAGTTGAGAGGATTCCAGAGACTACAAATTCATAATTTTTGGACACTTGGTTCAAAAGATATGAATTTAGCAAGCTAATAGAAGGTTTGATTCCAATTTGAAAATAGTTTCAAATTGAACCCATAAAATATAAGATATTATTGTACTGGTGGATTGTACATTTCCTAAGGATTCCAACAAGATATTATTTGCTATTTTTGGACCAGTAGATTAATTTCTATCGATTTTACAAGATTAGTATAGAAACTGAAATTTAAATTTCGAATTTGATTTCAAGTTGTCTGGTTTGACTGGGGCAGTGACTGGACGGCTACGTGGCAGCCTCCTATTGGCTTGTACCGATTCGGATGGATCCTGATTGTGAGCCGTCAGATTAAACTTAGACTGGACGCTCCAGATCTGGGAATACCCCTTCGGGTTAGTGATCTATTTTGGACCCTTAGATCTAGATCAAACGAACGAGAAGAGGTCTGGGAGAGTGTCTCACCTCGGCTAGGGTTCCGGCTCGCCGTCGGCAAGGTAGCGGCCAGAGGTGGACGTCGGTGATGTTCTGAAGGCTCCTGGTCGACGGCAGGGTTACAACGAGGTGCAGGGCAAGGCGGGGATCTCAAAAACGTGATCACCGACCTCGATTGCTTCCGGGCAAGGAGAAGGGAGGCGGCTGGAGGCGGCGTTAGCTTCGGGCGGCTCCGGTGATTGTCGAGGATGTCGTTCTGGGGCTTCCTGGGGCAAACCGAAATGATGAGGAGATGCGCGTGGGAGAGAGGAGTCGAGGAGGTGTAGAAATCTGGCGGCAGGGTACCTTATGGCGTCGGAATCGACGATGAAGGCCGTCGGGGTCTGCAGACTTCGGCGAGAAATCCCGCCCGCCTGGCGGCGTCTCGTGCAGGGGAAACGAAAGGGAGATGGGGGAGAAGGTCACGGCTACTTATAGGCGTGGGCGCTGGGAAGAAATGGCCGGCATTAAACGGGAAATAAATCGGGGAGGAGAGTTACTGTGAGGAAACGGTCGCCGGCAAGATCAGCGTGAGGAAGGAGAACCTGACAGGGTTGGTCCACCTGTCAGCGTGCAAGAGAGAGGGAAGATACCGATTCGGGTTTTCCCTTCCTGGGCTGCGGGCTGGTTTCACTTCTGGGCCGAAAGGGTTCCCTGAGGCCCAGTTTTATATTTTTATTTACTTTTCTCCTTTTCCTTTTCTGATTTCTTACTTCTTTCATAGAATTTGCATTTTTGATTCAAATGACCTCAAACCAATTGCAAATGTTTTCTAGAATTCAAGGTATCAAAGTGGGATAGTAAGAAACATGTTTTTTTAAAAAAAAAATAAGATTTTTCCAATGAAACTTTATGAACTTGGCAAAAAGGACTTTGCTTGCATAACATGAAAATAGGAATGGAGTTTGAAATCGATTCTTTCAAAAATAGTAAAATAATAGTTTATAAAATGATAATTGAGAAACACTCTCAATTATGGTTTGAAAAAGGCCACTCATATTGAATAAAGCAAGGTTTGTAAAACTAATTTTTGCAAGCAAGCTTGCATAGGTTTGAATAAAGAATGGAAAATAGTATTTTGATATTTGACCTTTCTCAAAGGAGTTCTCCAAGAAAAATAAATAGAGGATTTTAAATAGTTTTCAAACAAAGCTTTCAAATAAACTCAAAAAGTTTTAAATTCCTGTGAATTTCAATCATCTCAAGCATAACAAAATCGAAAAAATTTCCCCCAAAATTTGATAAAATCTTGGGATGTTACATAGAACTTCCACATCTCGAACAATACCAAGAGGCCAAATAGTCTCTCTGTTAGCAAGCTGAACAACCACATCGATATCTTCTAGTTCACAAGAGCCGATCTCATGCATGATTTCTTTGTAAAGCTCTAAAGGAATGGCACTTGAACTCGCACCAATGTCACATAAACCATAATAGCAGTGATCTCCAATCCTGACAGAAATAATAGGAACACTTGTTTTCCTATGCCTATTAGGATGTGAAATAATGTTAGTAGCATCTTCACAAAAGAGAACATATTCATCCCCTACATCTTTAGTAACAAGGTCCTTCAATATAGCTACGGGAGACTTAATAGTAATTTGCTCATCAGGCTCTACAGCTTTCTCAGTACTTTTATTAGACACACTTACCAAAGTAGAATACTCTTTTACCTTAGTAGGGAAAGGTGTCTTCTCAAAATAAGGTTCAGGCACAATGCTATCAACAGTACAAACTTCAGTAGCTGCAGCAGGAATATGACTAATGGAATCTTTATAAGGCGCATGATATTTGTTCCAATCTTTCTTTGGAACATCAAGATAAGAGGCAAAGGCCTTAAAACAGTTAGCAAGTATTTGAGAATCAAGACCATAAGCAGTGCTAACATAATGAAAGTCATCGGTTCCAATAAAAGTTTTAATGCATTCATAATCATAATTTATACCTTACTTCCTACCTTTGTCATTTTCCCATCCTTTAGCATTTTCTTGGATACAATCAAGGAGATTCCACTTAGCATCTTCCGTCATATGGGTAAATGATCCAAAACAAGAAGCATCCAAATAATCCTTATCAGGAAGGGTAAGCCTCGCATAAAAATTATCAATAACAATATTATTGGGGAGCTCATGAATGGAGCATTTGAGCATTAGTAACTTCAATCTCCCCCACGCTTGGGCAATACTTTCTCCATCATGAGGCCAAAAGTTATATATCCGATTACGATCTTTATGAATTTCACTTGGAGGATAAAACTTGGAATAAAAGAGAGGTACAATTTCCTCCCATGCAATAGATGGACCATCTTTAAGCAGTCAATACCACTCCTTAGCTCTGCCTTTCAATGATAAAGAGAATAGCTTCCTCTTGACCTGGCTCGGTGAAATACCTGCACACTTGAACAACTCGCATAATTCATGTATAAAAAGTAAGTGATCACCCGGATGGACAGTTCCATTTCCTGAATAGCAGTTATCCATAACACGTTCAACAATTTTCATAGGTATTTTAAAAGGATCTAATTGAGCAGGTCGTGGTGGTGCTGGTTCATCCACATGTGCAGCAGTGGTAGAAGTGTTCCCAAATAGGAAACCAAATGGAGAATTCTCCATAGCAAAATAAAATAAAAGTAAAAGACAAAAATAAAAACAATACTCACATCAACGGTTACCTTTACCAATTCCACTCTTCAATAGCGCTTCACTCCTCGGCAACGGCACCAGAAAATAGTCTTGATGACCCACAAGTATAGGGGGTGTAAGGTAGTACTTTCCACAAATAAGAGTGTCAAACCCAATGAGGAGCAGAAGGTGTTGACAAGTGGTTTTGATCAAGGATTCACTGTAAATACTAGCAAACGGGTTTTCAGGGGTATTTGGTAATGCAAATAAATAAAGTGCGAGTAAATAAAAGACAGTAATAATAATTGCAGCAAGTGGCCCAATCCTTTCTTTAGCAAAGGACAAGCCAGTTGTATAACTTATGATAACCAAACGTTCTTGAGGACACACGGGAGTTTCTGTCAAGTGCTTTCGCTTCATACCGCTAAATAATCTTTACTGGTTTGATAAGTGTTATGGGGGTGAACCTGTGCTAACGCACTACCCTTACTAGGATAAATGCACACTTGTGATTATACCCTTTGCAAGCATCCACAAATACAAGAAAGTAATTAAGATAAATCTAACCATAGCCTTAAACTCTAAGATCCTATGCTCCCTGGTGTAATGGTTTCCTAACAGAGGTTTAGGTTTTTGTCACTCTAGCAACCCCACAATTAGTAGCCAAATACACAATGCATCTCACTAGGCCCATAAATGGTGAAGTATCATGTAGTCGATGTTCACATGACACCACTAGTGAAATAGCACCACAACAAATAAATATCAAACCATTAAATATTACTCAACATAATTCCACTACTAACGACTTGACTTCTCCCATGTCCTCAAGAACTAAACGAACTACTCACAAGACATCATATGGATCATGATCAGAGGTGAAATAATGGTAAATAACAATCTGAACATAAACCTTAATTCAATGGTTCCACTCAATAGCATCAACCCCAAGAGTAATCAACACCGGGAAAGTTTCCCCTAAGAATTTAACAAGATTCAACTCAAGATGTTACAGCGGGATGGCGTAGTGATGGTGGAGATGAAGGTGCTGGTGATGGAGATGATGATGATGATCCTGATGAAGTCCCGCGCGATGGTGATGATGATGGCAACGATCTCCCCTCTCCGGGAAGGAATTTCCCCGATAGATTTCTGCCTGCCGAAGAGCTTTTCTCTCTCTGGTGTTTTCCGCCCCACAGAGGCGGCGGTATCTATCTCTCAGCCCCCCTTGACTTAGGTTTTCGGGGACGATGAAATACGCGAAGGGGCGATGGCAGAAGTGGGCCTGGGTGGCCTCACCACAGGGCGGCGCGGCCAGGGGCTGGGCCGCGCCCCCTGGTGGTGAGGCTGCCCTGTGGCCCCTCTCGCCTCCTCCTTCTGGCTTCTTCAGTCTTCTGGTAAAATATAATTTCCTAGCATTTTTCTGGAATTTTCCTTGTCATGGGGATGACTTATGGGGCATGCCACGGGCCGAGCTATCTGACGGCTGGCGTCCCAGGAGTCTCCACGGCTTGAAGACAAGAAGGCCGGCTTCGCCTGGAGGGCCAGCTGTGTCAACAGCCGGCTGGCGTTGCCACCGTGGAAGGCCAGAGCCGGACGACAAAGATAAGAACCCACCAACGGCCGTTTCGCTGAAAGTGGGATGGCCCCGACAAGTGCGACAGAGGCCAAGGACAGGAGTGACGAACGCCATGACCAAGTGCAACCAATCAACGACCAAGGACCCTTCCCCACGATAGGATCCAAGGCAAAAGGGAGGGCATATGCCTCCCAGATGCTGGTCCCAGGGGAAAGGAACTTTATAAAGCGAAGCTGTCAGAGCAGGGCGGGGGGATCACGCTAAGGACGCCGCCGCCGAGGAGCCAGCAGCCGGCTGAATCGTTACCCAACCTGTAACCAGGCCCCCGCCTTTATAAGGGGGCCTGGACCCTTAGCATAGGGGAGATCCGATCTTCTTCTTCCTCCTCATGCCCGAACAGCTCAAGGAGCATTATAATCGATACTATCCAATCAATACGAAGCAGGCAGGAAGTAGGGGTTTACCTCCACCCGGGAGGGCCCTGAACCTGGGTAAACCGTGGTGTCTCAGTAGGCATAATCCTGAGCCGGGCCCCTCGTCTCCACCGTCGAGCCCCTTCGATAAGCCTACCCATGGCTACTATCTCTAAATTCCCATGACAGTTGGCGCCCACCGTGGGGCAAAGCGCGGCAGCGAGCGGAGTCAAGTTCCGGCCGGGACCCTCTGGTGAGAAGATCGCCTCTGGCCTCGTCTAGAGGTTCGGCACCTTCGACTGCATCGATGACAACTTGGCCTACTTCAAGAACGGCCTCGGTGACAACGGCTCCTTCCTCGACGTCGGCAGCCACCGCTTCTACGTTGCTAAGCCCTTCCCGGAGGACGTAACCGATGTGCTTGATCCTCTCTGTGACGCAGATTCCGAAGACGGCGAAAGCAGCGACTTTTGCAGCATGGTTGAAGTGCTGGCCCTAGAGGAGGATGGTGGCGGCGGCCCATCGCGCTCCACGCGCCCACCGCTCGAACGCTCACCTCCACCGGAACATGGTCTTCCACCTCCAGAGCGGGACGTGTTGGACGCAGCCATCACGGACCTGCGCGCTCCGCTCGACATCTCCATGGATCCGGTCAAGGTCTCCGAGGATCTGAAACGGACGCGCCTCAACCTCCTCAAGGAAGCGGTCGACATCAATGACACACGTCGACGCGTCCTCTCCACGATCAATGAGTACAACGCCGCGCACGGCTTCACCCCGGCTGGAGATGGCCCAAGCCGGGCGGGACAAGTTCGTCAACGAGGCCGCGAGCTAGGCGCGGAACTAAACCAGGTGGCGCCCTCGGGAAAGCTACCTCCGATCATCAATAAGCCGACCTACAGCACGCCCACGAAGAACCTCCGCACTGCGCGCTACATCACCTCTGAACTGGATGGACTGCAAGGCGAGGACTTGCGGGACAAGCAAGCTCGGATCCAAGAACTCCTGAACGCTGCCGATCTACAGCAGCAGGTGATGGAGCCGCGCGGAGAGGCGAGCGGCACACGATACGAGAACCGTATCATCGTGGCCGGCCAGAACAAGTCGCATGGAGAAGCTTCGTCGCCAAACCATGGCCTGGCGGAGCACAGCCGGAGCAACCGAGCTCCTGGCAAGAGCGGTGAAAATCACCGCACCCAGCACTCTGGCCATCACAACCGGCAGCCCCGAGATCCGGCCGCGGTCAGCAGCAAGCCGCGCTACCCCCCTCGGGCGGAGGCAGCGGAGCCGGCACGCGGCAAGTCCGCGGCACCGGACCGGCTGGCTCGGGGAGCCGGCCGGGGCGCTCAAGGTCATCAACCAGCTCGCCCATATGTGAGCCAGAGGATCAGGGAACGCGTCGACCCGCCAAAGGACGATGTGCGCCATCGGCTCAACCTGCTGGCAGACTCCAAGTTCGACGAGGAAGAATCCTCAGCGGGGCCGGTATGTTTTGGCCCTCGCATCCGCAACGAGCCCTTCCCGGCCAAGTTTGCACTCCCGCGTGACATGCCCAAGTACACCGGGGCGGTGAAGCTGGAGGACTGGCTGTCGGACTACGTCACCGCCGTCGACATCGCGGGCGGCAACAAGAGGATAGTGGTGCGCTACGCGCCGCTCATGCTGACAGGATCTGCTCGGACGTGGCTCAACAGCCTGCCGGCTCTACAGATCAACTCCTGGCATGATTTCCAAGAGGCGTTTATCAAGAACTTCACGGGAACCTATAAGCGGCCGCCCCGCCCGCGACAGCTGGCCCTCTGCAAGCAAGGCCCCGACGAGCCAGATCGTGACTACCTCACGAGATGGTCTGAGCTGCGCAACTCATGCGAAGGAGTGGGCAAGGAGCAAGCCATCGGCTACTTCATGGACGGATGCAGAGAAGGAACTCTACTGAAGCACAAGCTCCACAGAACCGAGCCGAAGTCAATGGCGGACTTCATGGCGATAGCGGACAAGTATGCTTCCGCCGACTCTGCTGCAAGGGTGCAGTGCGTTGAGCCAGCGCCAGCCAGAGGCCAATCTCAGCCGGCAGCCGGCCAAGGAGGACATCACAACCGTGATCGACACGGCAAGAGGAAAGATGAGCGCCGTGACAACAAGTACGGCTCTCAGCAAGTGGCTGCCGTTCAAGGAAGCCTGGGGGCTACGGGTGGAAGCCAAAAACGCAAAGGGGACAAATTCAGCAAGGACAAGTACACCATCGAGGTGATGCTGGACCAACCCTGCAAGTTCCATAGCATTTCAGGCAAGCCGGCAGCGCATACCACTCGCCAGTGCAGCTTCACCAGAGATCTGGAGCAAGGGAACCACCAACTGCCCGGACCTCTGCCAGGCCTGCCAGCTGAAGCGCTGGGAAACAAGAATCGACAACCGGCCAAGGCAGCAGGGGATTACCCCCAGGAAGCAAATGTGGAACAATACCACGTGTTCACTTCCCAGATGGAGGATCAAAAAGATGAGCCGTGGTTTGGAGTCGAGGTGAACGATGTCGAACAAGTTGGACCGCAGTTCATGCACTGGTCTGACGCGTCCATCACCTGGGGGCGCGAAGATCACCCGCCACTCATGCCGAAGCCCGGGGGCTACACGCTGGTCTTGAACCCAATTGTGTTCTCTGAAACGCATACATGCCGATTCTCATGCGTACTCATTGATGGAGGCAGCAGCATCAACCTTCTCTACTGCACTTCGATGAAGAAGCTCGGGATCCCAGAGATCCAACTGAAGCCAACCAAGCTCACCTTCCATGGGATTGTGCCCGGGCACTCCTGTACGCCGATGGGAAGGATTGAGTTGGAGGTGCTGTTCGGCGAGAAGGACAATCACCGTCGCGAGCCGATCTGGTTCGAGGTGGTAGACCTCAACAGCCCCTATCACGCGCTGCTTGGTCGACCAGCCTTGGCCAAGTTCATGGCAGTCCCGCACTATGCCTACTTAAAGATGAAGCTCCCAGGCCCTCGCGGGGTGATTACTGTCACTGGATGCTACAAGAAGTCAATAGAGTGCGCGAGAGCCAGCTCTAAGCTGGCGAAAGCCTTGGTCATTGCTGAAGAGAAGCGACAACTGCTGCAGAGGGTGGCGGCAGTTCAGCCAGGCCGCCTGTCATTGGGACTGCCAACTCCACACCTCAAGCCGGCAAGCCACCCCAAGGAAGTCCCGCCCGAAGCGGGCAAGGCGGCAGAAGCTCTTGACTCGGGGGCTGGCCCCTCCTCGAGGTAGGGGGAGTGTGTCGTAGCTTCGCCTGAGACAAGTCAGAGATCGCTTAAGACCTTTGGCTAAGCCAAGGCAAAAACCTTGTATCCCGAACAAGTGTTGTTGAATAAAAGGAAGTTGGGTGGCATACGGCCAATCCCTGGAAAGTGTGCTCTAAAGTACCTTTTACCTTTCTAAAGCGTTATTCACGGGGGCTAGAAACCGGCTCCAAACGGGAGCCAGCAGCCCCAACCCGACGAATCGATCCTCCTGCGAGACGAACGAGTACGGAGTGCGGACCGGACCCCGAGCCCAACCCCCATCCTGCACCGTGTGGGATGGAGCCGGCAGGTCACCCACCTAGGAAAGTCGCCAAGAGGAAACGCCCGCGACCCGACGAATCGAGCCCCTTGTTAGACGAATGAGTACTGTGTGCGGACCGGACCCCGAGCCCAACCTCCATCCCAGGTCGAGGGCGATGGAGCCGGCAGGTCACCCACACGGGAAAATCGCTAAGGGGACAGAACGCGAAGCCGTTAACGAGCATTCACCCAAAAACCATGCGCATTGGTTAATAGTTGGTGTGTGGACTGGACCAAGCCAGATCTCTCATGCGCCGAAGTACTACTCCTCATCCCGCGGCACGCTCCCACCCTAGACCGGCATTCGGCTGTCGGTCCAAGGGAGACCAGCCGGCACCAGGCTGTTGGCTGGGGGTAGAAGGGCCGAAGGATGGGGAGATAAAGGAAAAAGCCAAAAGGGGTCAGGTCAAATCCGGTTCACAAACAACTAGAAACCAATACGCAGGAAGTTCAGGGTGAAGCGTCATCGGTACACACGAACGAAATGTTGTTGGGCACGACATGAGTTCAGTGTACATAGAAACGAGTAAGAAAATCCTAACACGGTCAGGGGGTGCTTGGCGGGCCAGCTGGCTCCAGCAGAGCAGCGTCGCCAGTTCGAGGTTCTAAGACGAAGTCATCGCCACGGGGGGATGGTGGAATGGAGCTATCAGCGAGATCCTCGGGGGTTTTTTGAGGCTCTTCTGCAGAGCTAGGCTCCTCAGAGTCCATACCATCCAAAGATTCGTCGCTATCCCCAGCGTCAAAAAGCACGTCCGTCTCAGCACACTCGGCGATCGCACGGGCGCGTTGGCGGAGCTTGACTTTGTCGAGGCCTGCTAATCCGCCTTTACGAAGATTCTCCAGCTGGTCCAGGTTAACGCCTGGATACCAGGAGAGCACGAACTCCAGAGCCTGCTCAGCACCGGCTTGAGCCGCGGACTCTTTCCAGATATCGAGCCGGTTGGGCACGAGAGGGATCCACTGGAGGAGCGCTTGGATCTCGCCAGGCACCGCTCATCCCGGCCACAAGGTTTCGAAGACGGAAACAATGGCTTCGCGGGGATCCCTGCCCAGCTTGGCGACCGGATGAAGTCGGCCTTTGGCCAATGCAACCAATTCCCCTGAGGAAAGCTCGGCCGTGGGATCACTGCTGGGGACGATCTTTTGTTCCAGCTTGTATTCCTTCAGCGCCGCTGCGGCAGTTTCGTTGGAGTCAGGGAATGCTCCTGCGAGGGCAATCAGAGAGTAAGGAGATGGCATGAAAGGGCAAGAGCTGAGAAACAGGAAAGGAAGTATACCACGAAGAGCTTACTCCAGCCCCAGTAGGCCGGACTGAACCTTGCAGTCGCGGGCACGCCAAATGCCGATCTCCTTGTCATAACGCTCGCTGTCGAGCCTCCGGAGAGTCTCCAGCTCATTGATTTGGGCGCCACGGTTCTCGACTTCGCTCCCCAAGGTCGCGCGAAGCTCGTTCACCTTGCCGTCGTACTCTGCAGAAAGGACTCTTTTCTCTTCGGCCAGCTGGTGATCAAAGTCCAGCCACAGTGACAACTCCGCCTCTCGAGCCTTCGCCAGCTCAGTCTCCAACTCCTGAGCCCAGGCGGCTTGGGCTTGCAGGCCCTGAAGCTCCTCTGCGTGCTTTCGCTTGAGCGACTCAACAGCGTCAGCTGACATCAAGTCGGCCAACTGGGACTCAAGCGAAGCAATGAGCGAGGTAGCATCTGAGAACGGAGGTGTGAGAATCAAAGGGGCAGTAGCAGCATGTCGAAGCAAAGGGCCCAAAGCTTACCGGACGGCTTCTCCAGCTCTTTCTTCAGATCCTGATACTGAGCCTTGCCGGCGCGATACTTCGCTAGCAGCTTCTGGAAGACACTGGCTCGAAGTGCGTTCAGGTCCTGGGAAAGACAGAAAGGCAACGATTCTTAGCAAAATTCATTTTCGAGTCAGCTGTTTCTACAGCTACCTCGAAACTTGGGAGCTAGGATGTATGGCAAGATGGACCATGAAGCCGCAGACCATGTCTCCCAACTAGCAGAATAAACCAGAGGCTAAAGGCGCAGTACTCACATTGGTCGTCCATATAGCGTCAAGGAGTTGAAAATCAGCATTCTGAAGCGACCCTTTGACAACAGCAAACTGTTTATCCAGCTCTGCTAGAGTCGGCTTGCTGCCCTGAACCTTGAGCTTCTCTCCAGCATCGGCGCTCGAGGCGGTGCCTGCCCATTCCGGCTGAAGTTGGCTGGCAGAGCTCAAGCTCCCAATGCTGGGCTCAGCCACGGCGACAAGAGCCTTTCCACTGGAGGCGCCCTTGGTCACTACCTCAGGAGCTGGCAAGTCATTACCGCGTTCATTCCTTGCCACTCAAGTGGTGATGAGCCCTTGCAAAGCTTCGCCAGAGCTGGAGACTAACCCAAGAAGCAGGGAATCAGCAGTCATGCCAGCCCTCGTCCCAGCCGCAGGCACCGCATCCTGCACACTCGGCACAAGCTCGAGGCTGGAAGGGGTCTGGGCGGCCGGCCCCGGGAGCTCCAGCGTCCTAGCACATACCGAGGCCTCCTCCGTGGCTCCCGCCGTGGCCTCGCGTGCACCTTCTTGACTGGGTGGGTCGGAGGACGCGTGGATAGCGGCGTCGTTCCCCGCCGTGACGTCTTCGGTGGTAGGAGGTGCCGCCGTAGCAACCCCGACCGAAGTAGTCTCCTCGGCGGGCATGGATTCGGTCTCAGGTGCGGCAACTGGGTGGGGAACAGCGTCCGCAAGCACCTCTGGATGTGCAGGATCCTCTGCCCTAGTTTCGCCCGCCACAAGCTTCAACCGCGGGGAGCAGCGATCGTCTTCAACGTGACCCGAGTCGCCGCCAATTTCCTCCCTGCGCGCCCTCTTGTGGCAGGAGGGCTCGAGAGTCGGGGTCACGATTCCCCCAGAAGCGATGGTGGGAGGAGGTTGGGCAACCGAATCAACAGAAAGGGGTGACCTGCAAAGAGGGCGACCCACGACCGAGTCAATTGGGGCCGCAATAGTAAAGTAAGGATGAGAAGCAAGGAAGCGGGATGCTCACCCAGCTACGGTGATAGCCCGCCACTTGGCCACCTTCTTCGTCTTAGGACGGCACGGGTCCCTCGCTACCGGCTCCAGTTTCTTGCGCTTCTCAGCCGGCTCGGAGGAGGCCGGCTGAGCCCTTCTCTTGGTGCCGGCTGGGTCGTCTCCGGCCTCTTCGTGGCCTGCCGGCTCTGAAGCGATAGTGTGCGGCTCTGGAGATTCTGGCAAATCCACGAATGGGGGAACTTGAACCCCAGCCGCGGCCGCGGCAGCCACATGAAGGGCGACGCCCCCGAGGGTGGTAGCTAGTCCTGTTTCACCATCATCATCTTTGAACCAATCTCTTAAGAGGGAGGGGCCTGAAAACTTACTGGAATGACTGAGGGCTCGCCCGAGTCCACGAACTCCTCACTTCCTTCATCGCCGTGGGTGGCGCTTGAGCTCTCGATGGCGGCCTGATACGTCCAATTTGCATCACTATTTTGTATCATAATTTACTGTTATTCATTGATATATTTCATATTTAGATATGATACTTATGTTATTTCCTTTGTTTTCACATGTTTGATGATCATCGGAGGAGTTGCTGCCGGAGTCAGGATTCTGCTGGAAAAAGGACCATCAAGAGACCATATTTTGGAGATCAGGAAAATTCCAGAAAAATACCCAGAAATTATATTTTCCCAGAAGACTCACGAAGCTAGAAGGAGGAGTCGAGAGGAGCCAGGGCGGCCCCACACGCCAGGGTGGCACGACCAGCCCCCTGGCCGCGCCAGCCCTGTGTGAGGGAGCCCTGGCCCACTTCTGGTCTGGCCCCTTCGCGTACATCATCGTCCCCGAAAACCTAAGTCAAGGGGGGGTTTAGAGTTAGGCACAGCTTCCTCTGCGGGGCGGAGAACACCAGAGAGAGAAAGCTCTCCGGCAGGGAGAAATCTGCCAGGGAAATTCCTTCCCGGAGAGGGGAGATCATCACCATCGTCATCACCATCGCACCGGACTTCATCGGGATCATCATCGTCATCATCTCCATCACCAGCACCTTCATCTCCACCATCACCTCGTCATCCCGATGTAACATCTTGAGTTGGATCTTGTTATATTCATAGGGGAAACTTTCCCGGTGTTGATTACTCTTGTAGTTGATCCTATTGAGTGGAACCATTGAATTAAGGTTTATGTTCAGATTGTTATTTACCATTATTTCACCTCTGATCATGATCCATATGATGTCTTGTGAGTAGTTCGTTTAGTTCTTGAGGACATGGGAGAAGTCAAGATGTTAGTAGTTAATTATTGTTGAGAAATATTTAATGGTTTGATATTGTTGTGGTGCTATTTCACTAGTGGTGTCATGTGAACGTCGACTACATGATACTTCACCATTTATGGGCCTAGTGAGATGCATTGTGTATTTGGCTACCGATTATGGGGTTGCTGGAGTGACAGAAACCTAAACCTCCGTTGGGAAACCATTGCACCAGGGAGCGTAGGATCATAGAGTTTAAGGCTGTGGTTAGATTTATCTTAATTACTTTCTTGTATTTGCGGATGCTTGCAAGGGGTATAATCACAAGTGTGTATTTATCCTAGTAAGGGTAGTGCGCCAGCGCAGGTTCACCCCCATAACACTTAGCAAACCAATAAATACTATTGGCTCTATGAAGCGAAAGCTCTTGACAGAAAACTCCCGTGTGTCCTCGAGAACGTTTGGTTATTATAAGAACACAACCGGCTTGTCCTTTGCTGAAGAAAGGATTGGGCCACTTGCTGCAATTGTTACTACTGTCTTTTATTTACTCGCACTTTATTTACTCGTATTACCAAATACTCCTGAAAACCTGTTTGCTAGTATTTACAGTGATTCCTTGATCAAAACTGCTCATCAACACCTTCTGCTCCTCGTTGGGTTCGACACTCTTATTTATCGAAAGTACTACGATACACCCCCTATACTTGTGGGTCATCAAGACTATTTTCTGGCCCGTTGCCGGGGAGTGTAGCGCTATTGAAGAGTGGAATTGGTAAAGGTAACTGTCGCTGTGAGTATTATTTTTATTTTGTCTTTTATTTTTGCTTTACTCTGCTATGGAGAACTCTCCATTTGGTTTCTTATTTGGAAACACATCTACTGCTACTGCTGCACATGCGGAGGAACCACCACCGCCACCACCTGCTGAAATTGATCCTTTTAAAATACCTATGAAAATTGTTGGGCGTATTATGGATAACTGCTATTCAGGAGATGGAACTGTCCATCCGGGTGATCACTTATTATTTATACATGAATTATGCGAGTTGTTCAGGTGTGCAGGTATTTCACCAAGCCAGGTCAAGAAGAAATTATTCTCTATATCATTGAAAGGCAGAGCTGAAGAGTGGTATCGACTACTCCAAGATGGTCCATCTATGGCATGGGAGGATATTGTGCCTCTCTTTTATTCCAAGTTTTATCCTCCAAGTGAAATTCATAAAGACCGTAACAAGATATATAATTTTTGGCCTCATGATGGAGAGAGTATTGCCCAAGCGTGGGGGAGATTGAAGTTACTAATGCTCAAATGCCCCATTCATGAGCTCCCCAATAATATTGTTATTGATAATTTTTATGCGCGGCTTACTCTTCCTGATAAGGATTATTTGGATGCTTATTGTTTTGGATCATTCACTCATATGAAAGAAGATGCTAAGTGGAAACCTCTTGACTATATACAAGAGAATGCTGAAGGTTGGGAAAACGACAAAGGTAGGAAGTCAGGTATAAATTATGATTATGAATGCATTAAATCTTTTATGGGGACCGATGACTTTCACAGTGTTAGCTCTGCTTATGGTCTTGATTCACAAATTCTTGCTAATTGTCTTAAGGCCTTCGCCTCTTATATTGATGTTCCAAAGAAAGATTGGAACAAATATCATGCGCCTTATAAAGATTCTATTAGTCATAGACCTGCTGCAGCTACAGAAGTTTGTACGGTTGATAGCATCGTTCCTGAACCTTATATTGAGAAGACACCTTTCCCTGCGAAGGTAAAGAAGTACTCTACTTTGGTAAGTGTGTCTAATAAAAGTACTAAGAAAGCTGCAGAGCCTGATGAGCAAATTACTATTAAGTCTCATGTTGCTATATTGAAAGATCTTGTTACTAAAGATGTAGGAGATGAATATATTCTTTTTTGTGAAGATGCTTCTAACATTCTTTTGCATCCTAAAAAGCATAGGAAAGCAAGTGTTCCTGTTATTTCTGTCAGGATTGGAGATCATTGCTATTATGGCTTATGTGATATTGGTGCTAGTGCAAGTGCTATTCCTTTGGAGCTTTATAAAGAAATTATGCACGAGATTGGCGCTTGTGAACTTGAAGATATTGATGTGGTTGTTCAGCTTGCTAACCGAGAGACTGTTTGGCCTCTTGGTATTGTTCGAGATGTGGAAGTTCTATGTGGTAAGACTAAGTACCCTACTAATTTTCTAGTACTTGGTAAGGAGGCTAGTAAAACTTGTCCTATTATTTTTGGTAGACCATTTTTGAACACTTGTGGCGCCGTGATAGATTGTAAGAAAGAGAAAAATTTTACTAAGTTTATTGGAGAGTCTTATGAGTTTAATTTTTCCAAGTTTGCTAAGACTTCTTATGAGAATGAAACGCCTAATGAAAATTTTCGATTAGAGCAGCTTGCTTCTATTGCACTTGCCCCTAATAATGCCTTGCAGCAATTCATGGAAGATCACGAAAGTGATGTTTTTAGCAAGGAAAGAGAAGAGATTGACGACATTCTTCTTTGTCAACCACCATTACTCAAGCATAATTTACCTGTGGAGGATCTTGGTACCACTTTGCCGCCTAAAGAAGATCCTGTGTTTGAATTAAAGCCTTTGCCTGATGACCTCAAATATGCTTATATTGATGATAAGAAAATATATCCTGTTATTATTAGTTCTAAACTTTCAGGAAAGGAAGAAGATAGATTATTGGAGATATTGAGGAAACACCGAGGAGCTATGGGATATACTCTGGATGATTTAAAAGGGATTTCTCCCACTTTATGTCAGCATGCTATTAATATGGAGAAAGACGCAAAGCCAGTCGTGGAGCATCAACGCCGCCTAATTCCCAAGATGAAGGATATGGTAAGAAATGAGGTATTAAAACTCCTTGATACTGGTATTATTTATCCTATTGCTGATAGTAGATGGGTTAGTCATGTTCATTGTGTTCCTAAGAAGGGAGGTATGACTATTGTGCCTAATGAGAATAACGAGCTTATTCCTCAAAGGGTAGTTGTCGGTTATAGAATGTGCATTGATTATAGGAAGGTAAACAAAGTTACTAAGAAAGATCATTACCCTTTACCGTTTATAGATCAAATGCTAGAAAGGTTGTCTAAGAAGACTCATTTTTGTTTCCTTGATGGTTATTCTGGTTTTTCTCAAATTGCTGTTAAGAAGGATGATCAAGAGAAAACCACTTTTACTTGTCCTTATGGAACTTATGCTTATAGACGTATGCCTTTTGGTTTATGCAATGCTCCTGCTACTTTTCAAAGATGCATGTCTGCTATTTTTCATGGCTTTTGTGAAGAAATTGTGGAGGTCTTCATGGATGATTTTTCCGTCTATGGAACTTCCTTTGATAATTGTTTGCACAACCTTGATAAAGTTTTGCAGAGATGTGAAGAAACTAACCTTGTTCTTAATTGGGAGAAATGCCACTTTATGGTAAATGAAGGAATTGTCCTTGGACATAAAATTTCTGAAAGAGGTATTGAAGTTGACAGAGCAAAAGTTGAGGCAATCGAGAAAATGCCCTGTCCCAGAGATGTTAAAGGTATTCGTAGTATTCTTGGTCATGCTGGTTTCTATAGGAGGTTTATTAAAGATTTCTCTAAGATTTCAAAGCCTCTTACTAATCTTCTTCAAAAAGATGTACCATTTGTCTTTGATGATGATTGTAAGGAAGCTTTTGAAACTCTTAAGAAGGCTTTAACTACTGCTCCTATTGTTCAACCACCTGATTGGAATTTACCTTTTGAAATTATGTGTGATGCTAGTGATTTTGCTGTTGGTGCTGTTCTTGGACAGCGCATTGATAATAAGTTGAATGTTATTCATTATGCTAGTAAGACTCTTGATGCTGCTCAGAAGAATTATGCTACTACTGAGAAAGAATTTCTTGCTGTTGTTTTTGCTTGTGATAAGTTTAGATCTTACATTGTTGATTCTAAAGTTACTATTCATACTGATCACGCTGCTATTAGATATCTTGTGACTAAGAAGGATGCTAAGCCTAGGCTTATTAGATGGGTGTTACTTTTACAAGAGTTTGATTTGCATATCGTAGATAGGAAAGGTGCTGAAAATCCTGTGGCCGACAACTTGTCTAGATTGGAAAACATTTCTTTTGATCCTATTCCTGTTAATGATAGTTTTCCAAATGAACAGTTGGCTGCAATAAATGTAACTTCACGAGACCTTCCTTGGTATGCTGATTATGCTAACTTTATAGTTTCCAAGTATTTGCCTCCAACCTTTATAGCTCAGCAAAGAAGAAAATTCTTCTATGATTTGAGGCATTATTTTTGGGATGACCCACATTTATATAAAGAAGGAGTTGATGGTATTATGAGAAGATGCGTACCGGAATACGAGCAACAAGAGATATTAAGAAAATGCCATAGCAGTGCCTACGAAGGGCATCATGCTGGGGATAGAACCGCACAGAAGGTTCTACAATCAGGTTTTTATTGGCCAACCCTCTTTAAAGATGCCAGAAGGTATGTTTTATCTTGCGATGAATGTCAAAGAGTTGGTAATATTTCTAGACGCAATGAGATGCCTATGAATTACACTCTTGTTATTGAACCATTTGATTGCTGGGGATTTGACTTTATGGGTCCTTTTCCTCCTTCAAAAGGCTATACCCATATACTTGTTGCTGTTGATTATGTTACTAAATGGGTAGAAGCCATACCTACAAAGAGTGCCGATGGTGAGACTTCGTTAAAAATGCTTAAGGATGTTATTTTTCCTAGGTTCGGAGTGCCTAGATATCTTATGACTGACGGAGGTTCTCATTTTATTCACGGTAGTTTTAGAAAAACTCTTGCTAAGTATGATGTCAATCATAGAATTGCTTCTGCTTATCATCCCCAAACTAGTGGGCAGGTAGAGCTTTCAAATAGAGAGATCAAGTCTATCTTGCAGAAGACTGTTAGTAGATCTAGGAAAAACTAGGCTAGTAAGTTAAATGACGCTTTATGGGCTTATAGAACTGCTTATAAGAACCCCATGGGTATGTCTCCTTATAAGATGGTTTACGGAAAAGCGTGTCACTTGCCCTTAGAATTAGAACACAAAGCTTTTTGGGCAGTGAGAGAGCTTAATAGAGATTTTAAGCTAGCCGGTAAGAAGAGGTTGTTAGATTTGAGTTCTCTAGATGAGTGGAGAAACGAAGCGTATGAGAATGCCAGACTTTTCAAGGAGAAAGTCAAGCAATGGCATGACAAGAGAATTCTTAAAAGAGAATTCCATGTTGGTGAGAAAGTTCTTTTGTATAGGTCTCGTCTCAGATTTTTTGCAGGAAAACTACTCTCTAAATGGGAAGGACCATATGTTATTGTGGAAGTGTACCGCTCAGGTGCTATTAAGATTGCTTCATTGAAAGATGATTCTATGCAAGTGGTGAATGGGCAAAGACTCAAGCATTATATTTCTGGAGATTCTTATAATGAAGACGTTGATGTTATTGAAACAGTTTCTCCGGAAGATTACATCCAAGACAAACTGCAGGAACCTGCAGAGTTTGCTTTCGAATAGGTAACAGTGCTAGTCAGAAAAGTTTTGCGAAAAGTTCTTCCTTTAATATTTTTGCTGTTTTTAATAAATATGAAAAATCACGAGACAAAAACGGGGAGGAAAAGAAGTCCGTGTGTATCTCACACACTGGTGGCGCGGGCCCACCCCTGGCCGCGCCACCTACATGTGAGAACACACCGGAACTCATTTTCGTCCCGGTTTCCTCCTGTGGTTTCGTTTCGATGTATAATTTTCACCTATTTAACCCCCTCGGAGTCCCCGAGGTCTGTATATCGTTTTCTCGTCGTGTTTTGTTTTGAGCTGTTTCTGTCAGGAGTTGATCTCAAGTTTGGGGAATCCATGACCTCTTCAAGTGACAATAATGGCAAAGGGCCCTATGTGGATGATCATCTACTCCAGAAGTGGAGAGAGGAGCGAGGTTCTGGAAGAGCAAGGCCGAAAAATCCTCCTTGGGAAGTACCAACAAAAGCTAGGCGTATCTTTTCTCATGATCTGCAGGGACCAACATATCATGTTTTGGATCTTGACTCCGTGCCCATGATAGAACACGGAATGCTGGTCACTTTTGAGTTTTGCACTTATTATGAAGCCTTGAAGAGGGAGGTATATATGCTTCAGGAAGAGAATCTCAGGCTTCGCAGAATGCAGGAATATTTCCTTAATCCAAGGCTGCTACCAATACCGCCAAAGGAGTAATTCGTCATCGGTTTAGGCATCCCCTTGGCTTGTTCCAAGCTTGGGGGAGTGCCGCGGTATCACATCATTACCTTTTGTTCATTTACTTTTCAAGTAGAGTCTTATCATGAATAGAGAAGTTATCATATAGAATAGTTTGCAGTTGGAAGTATCTTCCTTAGTTAGTTATCTCTGTATCCCTTGGTGTGAGTTGCGGTAATGAAATATTAATGAGAAGTTCTATCGTTTACTTTTCGTACACTTTATGTTAGTTTGCAATTTCTCTTGTTTGACTGGTCTTGTTGATTGGTATTGGTATCACATTGGGAGAATGAGTAGATTTAGTTGGTTTTGGCAAACCTAGCTTGGTCAGCAGCAACTTTACCTTGAGGTTTGAGTAGAAAAGAATAAAGAAGTGCTTGTAGTTACACCACTTCAGTTTTTCCTTATGTTTGACTTATAAGCATTGTCATTCTTAAAGTTAAAATCGTTGTACCTTCAAGGGAGTTTGCATGATTGTTCTTATTATATGTATGTTTGTTTGTTTCATGCAACTCTTATGCTTGCTACCCAACCTTGCTAGCCAAAAACCTGTACTGAGAGGAAATACTTCTCGTGCATCCAATTCCCAAAAGCCAAGTCACTTCCAAAGAGTCCACTATAAATTCCTATGCATGGTATTTTAAGCCATTCCAAGTAAATTTTCATGTGCTACCTTTCAAAAACTTTCAAACACTTCTCATTTTGTGCCACTGTTTTTAGCTCATGAGGACGTAGTGGATGGGTTTGTTATCTTCCATACTAAATTAAGTACCCCTCGACTAGGCAGCTTCATCTGCTCGTCATTAATTTTGCAAGGGAGCTGGTCAGACCATTATAATCTCAAAAGAAAAAAGGCACTCCTCCAATGGAATGTGAAAGTTGGTCGGCACCCGATGGAATCGGTTAGCCATGGTTTGAGAAAGGAAAAAAGTGGGGAGGAGTGCAAAGCTATAAAAGAGCACCAAAGTGCCAACTAATTAAACATCTCAGAACCGCTCTCACTTGTTTAGTATGGAAGATATCAAGAACTCCGTTTCTAGTAGTTGACAAAAGCAACCACCTCTCAAAACAATTTTTACCTCTGTTTTACAAATGAAAAGCTCTAGCACATGTTTAATCCCTGCTTCCCTCTGCGAAGGGCCTATCTTTTACTTTTATGTTGAGTCAACCTATTTCCCTCTATCTCAAGCAAGAATTTGAGTTGTTATGTTCCATTCATCCATATGTTGATCTGTTTAATCATGTTTATTATCTTCCTTGTTTTGTATAACGCTTTTGTCTGAAGGAATACATCTTTAAAAGCTTTCTATGAATGCAAAAGTTTACTTTGTTGAGCATATAGTCTTTTGCTATATCAGCTCTGTTTCAAAAAGGCTCCGTTTAAAAGAAAGAATAACTTGTTCGTCGTTCTCTGACCAAGAACCAAGGTTTGCCATTGCTAATTAAAATTTACTTTGTGCATCTTTACATATGATTCCCTTTTACCTATTGCAAGTCTATATCTTATAAAGGGAAGTTGCTGTCTATAATAATTTGTGCCTTAGTGAATGTGATGCTTCTTGTCCGTATTTTGATTATCGACACTTCACTCCATAAACCTGTGGTCATGTTTACCGAGTTTAGTTTTCGCTTGGGGACAAGCGAGGTCTAAGCTTGGAGGGGTTGATACGTCCAATTTGCATCACTATTTTGTATCATAATTTACTGTTATTCATTGATATATTTCATATTTAGATATGATACTTATGTTATTTCCTTTGTTTTCACATGTTTGATGATCATCGGAGGAGTTGCTGCCGGAGTCAGGATTCTACTGGAAAAAGGACCATCAAGAGACCATATTTTGGAGATCAGGAAAATTCCAGAAAAATACCCAGAAATTATATTTTCCCAGAAGACTCACGAAGCTAGAAGGAGGAGTCGAGAGGAGCCAGGGCGGCCCCACACGCCAGGGTGGCGCGGCCAGCCCCCTGGCCGCGCCAGCCCTGTGTGAGGGAGCCCTGGCCCACTTCTGGTCTGGCCCCTTCGCGTACATTATCGTCCCCAAAAACCTAAGTCAAGGGGGGGGTTCAGAGTTAGACACAGCCGCATCTGCGGGGCGGAGAACACCAGAGAGAGAAAGCTCTCCAGCAGGGAGAAATGTGCTAGAGAAATTCCTTCCCGGAGAGGGGAGATCGTCACCATCGTCATCACCATCGCACCGGACTTCATCGGGATCATCATCGTCATCATCTCCATCACCAACATCTTCATCTCCACCATCACCTCGTCATCCTGCTATAACATCTTGAGTTGGATCTTGTTATATTCATAGGGGAAACTTTCCCGGTGTTGATTACTCTTGTAGTTGATGCTATTGAGTGGAACCATTGAATTAAGGTTTATGTTCAGATTGTTATTTACCATTATTTCACCTCTGATCATGATCCATATGATGTCTTGTGAGTAGTTCGTTTAGTTCTTGAGGACATGGGAGAAGTCAAGATGTTAGTAGTGAATTATTGTTGAGAAATATTTAATGGTTTGATATTGTTGTGGTGCTATTTCACTAGTGGTGTCATGTGAACGTCGACTACATGATACTTCACCATTTATGGGCCTAGTGAGATGCATTGTGTATTTGGCTACCGATTGTGGGGTTGCTGGAGTGACAGAAACCTAAACCTCCGTTGGGAAACCATTGCACCAGGGAGCATAGGATCATAGAGTTTAAGGCTGTGGTTAGATTTATCTTAATTACTTTCTTGTATTTGCAGATGCTTGCAAGGGGTATAATCACAAGTGTGTATTTATCCTAGTAAGGGTAGTGCGCTAGCGCAGGTTCACCCCCATGACACTTACCAAACCAATAAATACTATTGGCTCTATGAAGCGAAAGCTCTTGACAGAAAACTCCCGTGTGTCCTCGAGAACGTTTGGTTATTATAAGAACACAACCGACTTGTCCTTTGCTGAAGAAAGGATTGGGCCACTTGCTGCAATTGTTACTACTGTCTTTTATTTACTCGCACTTTATTTACTCGTATTATCAAATACTCCTGAAAACCTGTTTGCTAGTATTTATAGTGATTCCTTGATCAAAACTGCTCATCAACACCTTCTGCTCCTCGTTGGGTTCGACACTCTTATTTATCAAAAGTACTACGATACACCCCCTATACTTGTGGGTCATCACGGCCTGAGAGCTAGCGTCCTCCACCTCCTCGGCTTCGTCCCAAACGACTTTATCATCCGATTCGGTTCTGTCAGCGGCAAAGCCAGCTTGACGCTGGGTCAAATTCTCCGCCGCCTGCAGAGCAAACAAGTTCTGCCCAGACCAAGTAAACAGAGGACAGTGGATCAGAGTCATGAAGGAGGAGAAGGACAGGGGCCAGGACCGACGAGCTCACCTCAGCAATTGGGTTGTCCCGGTCGTGAGGTTCCAGTCCCCACGTCCACGAGGCCTGAAGCTTGACATGGGCGATGAGGTTCACCTTTCGAGCCACCTCCAATGCTGACAGCGCCTTGGAGGAATGACGAGTAGGATCCCTGGTGGATCCCAGGAAGCACATCTTGTGCGAGCGGCGCTGGAGCGGAGACACGCAAGCGACCAGGAAGGCGAGGAGGAGGTCGGTCAGGTCCAGGCCACCCTACGTTTTCAGGGTGGTGATCCGCAGAAGAATCTCTTCCATGTCCAGCGACGGGCGAGGAAGAGCGGCGCTCCAGTTATCCCGCTCGGGCCCGCCCGCCTCAAAGGGCGGCAGATTGATATGGTCTTCGCCCTCCTTCAGGTTCTTTGCGTAGAAGAAGGAGCGCTGCCATTTCTTACAAGACTCCTTCCCTTTTATGCCGGGGAAGTCCGCGGTCTTGCACGCGTAGAAGGAGGCGGTGCCGCATATCATCGGAACAGTCTCCGCCATCTGGGTCTTGAAGTAGATCAGCCGGCGAACATTGGGCCAGATGCCCAAATGCGCCTCGCAGAGGGTCACGAACACGGACAATATCATCATCGCATTCGCCCCAATGTGATGTGGTTGCAGGCGAAAGTGGTCTAGGAACCGGCGCGTGAAGCTGCTGGCGGGCAGCGCGAAGCCCCGGGGGAAATGGTCATAGAAGACCACCGTCTCCCCAGGCCCAGGAGCGGGGACCCGTTCGCTGCCAGCGGGATGGCAACCCACAAGGTCCGCGGGCGGAAGCACTCGACCCCGGCGCAGCAGCTCGATATGTTTCTCCTTCACCCACGAGCCTTCCCAGGATCCCTTCGGCAAAGCGGGCAGAGCGGCGTCTTTGTCCGCGGTCGCCCCCTTCCCTTTGGACCGGGACGCTTTGGCAGCCATCCGGGTGCAGTTCTGGATGAGCGGAATGGTGGCGGAGTAAGCGAAGAACCGTAATCCCTTGGGGACGAAGCTCGGGAGCAGGGGATTCTAAGTGGAGCAAATGCGGAAGGAAGAAGAGAAGCGGACGACCGATGCTCTGTTTGTAGAACGGTCCCTGGTTTAATAGTGAGGGGGCGGGTCAGTTGCCCATCTCACCCATGACGGGTCGGCAATTGACCCCTTTCGTCATGGACCACGATCGCGTAAAGATCGGGCAACCGCCGTGGTTGCCGCAAAGATCGTGGGCCGGGCCGATTGGATGTGACGCCACGATGCGCGGACAAGTGTGCCTCGGTCCAACCCCCGAGGGAGCAAGTCCCAAGGAGCCAGACAGCGGCAGACGGCCGCGTGGCGGTCACCAGCCGGATCGGTCTCAGAACCGGTTCGTCCCGAGGCGGCCGGCAATACTCCGCAGGACTTGACCTCGAGGCCAGATGCTTTCGAGTCAAATAAAGAATCCTGGGACTTCGATAAGAGCGAGCAAGTCTTCGGCGAGAAGAGGAACCCGCCGAAGCCCCATGCTAGCCCATGAGACTTCGCCAGTTTCGGGGGCTAGTGTCATGGGGATGACTTATGGGGCATGCCACGGGCCGAGCTATCTGACGGCTGGCATCCCAAGAGTCTCCACGGCTTGAAGACAAGAAGGTCGGCTTCGCCTGGAGGGCCGGCTGTGCCAACAGCCGGCTGGCGTTGCCACTGTGGAAGGCCGGTGTTGGACGATGAAGATAAGAACCCACCAACAGCCATTTTGCCGAAATTGGGCTGGCCCCGACAAGAGCGACAGAGGCCAAGGACAGGAGTGACAAATGCCATGACCAAGTCCAACCAATCAACGACCAAGGACCCTTCCCCACGATAGGATCCAAGGCAAAAGGGAGGGCATATGCCTCCTAGATGCCGGTCCCAGGGGAAAGGAACTTTATAAAGCGAAGCTGTCAGAGCAGGGCGGGGGGATCACGCTAAGGACGCCGCCGCCGAGGGCCGGCAGCCGGCCGAATCGTTACCTAGCCTGTAACTAGGCCCCCGCCTTTATAAGGGGGCCTGGACCCTTAGCATAGGGGAGATCCGATCTTCTTCTTCCTCCTCATGCCCAAACAGCTCAAGGAGCATTGTAATCGATACTATCCAATCAATACAAAGCAGGCAGGAAGTAGGGGTTTACCTCCACCCGGGAGGGCCCTAAACCTGGGTAAACTGTGGTGTCTCAGTAGGCATAATCTCCAGCCGGGCCCCTCGTCTCCACCGTTGAGCCCCTTCGATAAGCCTACCCATGGCTACTGTCTCTAAATTCCCACGACATTCCTGATCTTCAAAATATGGTGTCTTGATGGTCCATTTTCTAGCAAAATCCTGACTCCGGCAGCAAATCCTCCAATGATCATCAAACATGTAAAAATAGAGGAAATAACATAAGTATCATCTCTAAATGTGAAATATATCAATGAATGATAGTAAATTATGATACAAAATAGTGATGCAAAATGGACGTATCAATGTGCTTCATGTTTAGATCTTGTGAGCTGCCTATCATGATCAAGATCATCGTTATGTAATTCTACATGTTGTGTTTGTTGGGATCCGATGAATATTGAGTACTTTGTCAAGTTGATTATTGATTTATCATCTCTATGTTATTTATGATCTTGCATGCTCTCCATTGCTAGTAGATATCTTGGCCGAGTAGATGCTAGTAACTCCAAGAGGGAGTATTTACGCTCGATAGTGGGTTCATGCCTCTAGTAATCTGGGGGGGTGACAGAAACCTCTAAGGTTGTAGATGTGCTGTTGCTACTAGGGAGAAAACAAGAATCTTGTGTTCAAGGAAATTTGTACTATTTACATTACACACTTTGCTTAAGGCGATAATCTATTGTTTGCAACTTAATACTCAATGGGTGCTCGGACGACACCTCGAGAGTGGATTATTAGTCATAGATGCAGTTGGATTATGGTCTATGTATTAAGTTGTAATGCCCAAGTGAATCTCATAGTGATCCTCATGGTATTTGTATGCTTTCTTTATTCTATCAATTGCCCAACTGTAATTTGTTTACCCAGCATGCTATTAATCTTTATGGAGAGACACCTCTAGTGAACTGTGGACCCTGGTCCATTCTTTTACATTCTTATTACCGTTTACTATTTTCTCGCATTATTTACATTCTCGCAAGCTACTATGTTTTACCACACGATACATTTAATCCTTTTTTAAGCAAACCGGTGAGATTGATAACCTCACTGTAAGTTGGGGCAAAGTACTTTGGTTGTGTTGTGTGTAGGTTCCACGTTGCTGCTGGTGCAAAGCTACATCCCAGATAAGGCGCCATATATAAATTGTCTAGAGCTGTCGCCAAGCTAGCAAGCATCAACCTTCGGAAGTTGGTTCTTTCTCCTACTAGTTCGATAAACCTTGGTTTCATACAGAGGGAAGACTTGCTGTTGTGCTCATCATACCTTCCTCTTGGGGTTCCCAACTGGGCGGTCATCTACCTGCCATCATTTCCCAATGGGTCCTGTGAGACATCACTCCACTAAGCGGTGCCCTTGAAGGTAGCACGAGACCTTTATACAAAGTATTGGGGCGAGCTCCAGAACTCAATTGGAGGCTCCCAATAAGCCCACCAAGCTCTTAGACACAAAGATTGAGCAAGGAGGACAGAGTTTCTGGTTAGGGTTCCAAAGAACTCAAGAGTAACAAGTCCCTCAATGGAATTAAGGGGAAATCAAATCACCTTGGTGGAAGTGTAGATCTAGGTCTCCTCCCTTGGATCCCAAAAGGGCTTCAAGTTCTAGTGGCTAAAATGGGAGATCAATTGCTTTTAAGCTTTGCAACAATGGAGGAGAGAGATTGGAAGCTGTAGTTGTTGGAGTTGTTGGAGACTCGACTATTTATACCCCTCTCAGATTTCTAGCCGTTGGAGTCGACTTACCCCAGAGTCTCCGGCCTGTAAGGGCTGGAGTCTCCGGCATCACCCGGAGTCTCCGGCCTGTAAGGACCAGAGTCTCTGGCTCCCAGGTGACAAGACTCGGAGTTTCTAGACGGGCTCCTCAGAAACTCCGGACTGGCAACGGAGGCTTGCACCACTCGGGTGAAAATCGAGTTTGGGAGGCCGGGTTCTCTGGCCGGAGTCTCTGGCTCAGGATCAAAGTCTCCGGCCTGGAAGGCCGGAGTCTCCGGTTCTGAGGGCCGTAGTTTCCGTCCAAAAAATCTTCAACAACAAGATTTTTGCAGAGTTCTCTCAAACAAATTGAAAAGGGGGCAAGAATATTTTGTACCAAAATTATTTCACCCCATATTTTTATTGAGCAACCCCTCTTGATAGTATGAAGACCTAAGTTACTCAACCAAAAAACTAAGTCTTTGTTGCTTTGATCTTTTCAATTTTGAGGGGCCGATAACCATCGAGCATTAACCAATAAAACCTTCACACTTAAACACAAGGTTAATAACTCAAGTGTTGACAACAAACACCAAAATATGATTTACTCAGGAAATGCTCTTTCAATCTACCCCTTTTTGGTGTTTGATGACAACACACGGATTTGCAAGATATACATGATTAGCTAAAAAATAGTTCATGAAATGAAGTTGAGCTCCCCCTAAATGTATGCATAATTTGATTTTGCCTTTGAATGCAAATGCGCACATTTTGAGTTCATGGATCCTCCTCACACACATGAACCAAACCACATATGCAAGATAATGAATATAGCATATGGAAATTTGGATTTAAAGACTATATAGGAATGTAAACACTAGAGTCTAGGAATAGAGAGACTTACAACACGTAGCAAGGAAATTGCAATATAACCAGATGTGGTTGTGTCCTCCCATGCAAATCCCTGATGAGAAACTACTAGGACTAGTTCTCCCCCTTTGGCATCGAGACACCAAAAAGGGAAAAGAGCGATGCTTGATGCGTCGGTGTTGACGAACCAGTTGGGAACCCCAGGAGTAGGGTGTGAAGAGCACATCAGTAAGTTTTCCCTCAGTTATGAAACCAAAGTTTAATCGACCAGTAGGAGAAAGACGCAATTCCCGAAGGTTGTTGCTAGCTGACTTTGCAACGGCGCCAGAAGACTTGTGCGGTGCCAGCAAACAACGTGGAACCTGCACACAACACAACCAAGAAACTTTGCCCCAACTTGCAGTGAGGTTGTCAATCTCACCGGTTTGCTGAAAACAAAGGATTAAGCATATCATATGGTAAAAGATATTTTTTTGCAAGAAAATAAATAATGCTTGAATAAAGTAAACGATAATATGAATGTAAAAGAATGGACTGGGGTCTGCAGTTCACTAGAGGTGTCTCTCCATAAAGATAAATAACATGCTAGGTAAACAAATTACAGTTGGGCAATTGACAGAATAAAGAAAGAATGCACATGTCATGAGTATCACTATGAGATTCACTTGGGCATTACAACATAATACATAGACCGTAATCCAACTGCATCTATGACTAATAATCCACGCACCGGATGTCGTCCGAGCAACCATTGGGTATTAAGTTGCAAGCAATAGATTATCGCCTTAAGCAAAGTGTGTAATGTAAACAATACAAATGTCCTTGAACACAAGATTGTTGTTTTCTCCCTAGTAGCAACAACACATCTACAACCTTAGAAGTTATTGTCACTCTCCGAGATTACTAGAGGCATGAACCCACTATCGAGCATAAATACTCCCTCTTGGAGTTACTAGCATCTACTCGGCCAAGATATCTACTAGAAACGGAAGCATGCAAGATCATAAACAACATAGAGATGATAATTCAATAAATCAACTTGACATAGTACTCAATATTCATCGGATCCCAACAAACATAGCATCTAGAATTACATAACGATGATCTTGATCATGATAGGCAGCTCACAAGATCTAAAGCTGAAGCACATGGAGGAGAAGACATCCATCTAGCTACTGCTATGGACCCATAGTCCAAGGTAGACTACTCACGCATCACTTCAGAGGTAGGCATGGTGATGAAAAAGGCCTCCGGTGGTGATTCCCCTCTCTGGCAGTGTAACATCCCAAAATTTGAAAGGATTTTAAAATTTTGCACACATGAAATCATACCATCATTTCATGCTCATGCATTCATTCATCATTTTATTGCACAATATCAAGTTGAGTTACTGTGTTCTTTTGAATCAAACCATCCCTGTATGTTTATGAGAACAAAGGGAAAATTTTACAAAATTACAAATTGGTTTGAATCAAATAGGGTTTCTTTTGCAAAAAGGTTTCAAATAAAATCAGAAAATAAAAGAGAGAAGAATTAGAAAAAAGAAAAGGGGCCGCCGGCAGCACTTCCGCCTGGGTTCCGAAATGGCCCACGACCCATTTTCCTCCTCCATCCCGAATCGGTACCCACCCCCTCTCCTCCTGCCGCTGACAAGATGGCCCCACTTGTCATCCCTCCTAGAGAAACCGCAACAAACACGACGCGTCCCCGAGCGTGACCACCGCGGAAATCTCTCCGAATCCGGTTTGATCCCTGCCCCTTTGCCACGCAAATGCGCCTATTTAAACCCCCTCCGCCCCGCACTCATTTCCCCTCCACAAGGTTTTGCCCTCCTCTTTTCTTCAGAGCACAGCGCCCGACGCCAACCAGATCTCGCTGTCCGCTAGTCAAACTCCGGCGAGCGATTACCGGATCACCAAGCCACCTCATCCCTACAAACTTTGCCACCAAGGTCGCCTCGATCCTCTGCTTCGACTGGTATGATCGCCGCTTCTCAAAATTGCCGATAACCATCTTGTCTCGCCGCGTTCTCGACACCACCATCACGGCCCTAACCTCTAGCCGCACTTCGACATCGTTGCAGGAAGAACTCGAGGACGCTGCTTCGCCATCATCTTCGCCACCCAGATCTGAACACCGTCATCGCCTTCTCGGAGCTCAACAACCACCAGAGATACCTCGCCGTCGCCTTCTAGAGCCACCGGATCTCGCTGTCGACATCCTCCTCCGGTGAGCCCCCTCGGTTTCTCCCTCGGCTGTTAGATCTATATCCAAGGGGCTGGGTTAGATAACTTAATGAACCGTTATGGTTCAATCTGGGCCGTTTGATCCTCTTTTAATCCAATGGTTCAAGTTCTTAATCTGCCCAAAATGGTATCATCGAATCAGGAGCCGCCGCGTGGCAGCCCGTTGTCAAGCCCGATCGGTTTTTTGTTTTTAAATTTTAGAATATGACTTGAACTTGTAAATTTCATATCTTGAGTTCTACAAATCTGTTTTTAGCAAACTTTGCGTCTATGGATTCAGAAAAATGCGTAGAATCTATTTCCAGCATCAAATACTACATTTACATCTGTTTTATACACTGAATTACTGCAAGCTTTATTTATGTGTTTTGGCTATTAAAAATAGTTGTAAAATTTATTTTACAGTAAATCCTTTTGATTTTGGTCTATATGAAACCTCTCAATACTGTAGCACATCCAGAATATTTTCAGTACTTTCTATTTTACATTTGTAGTTTTAGCTTGTTTAATTGTTCTATTTGTGTGTGTTGGAAATAATTTGATCTTTATAAATAACTCTAAAATTTTGATCATGACATCATGCATATAGTTAACAACCAGAGAACTTGTTAAGTGTCTTTGTGGTGTCTAAACCACATATTGCATGCATATTTTCCTTTCATGAGTGTTTTATGATTGATATGTGCTTATGGTGCAATATTTTATGTGTAGATTGTGCTGAGTGCAACGAGTGCCTTTGTGACGAGTGCACCAACTCCTTTTTTTGATAGGGAAAACCGTAGGGGAAGCCCCTACGATATGATTTTCTATATTAATATGTATAGAATAGTTACAAACTAGAGTAGCATTTACATCAAGGTGGGAAGAAATGAAAACTTGAAGTGGGTAAAACTATGAGAAGCATGTTTGAATCCAATCAAGGAGCGGTTGCACTAGGCTATTCTTTATTCTATATCTATGTAGCTGCAGATCATGTTGGAACCTCACATTCCATCTTGCAATGTTAGCCTCTCTTGTCTTGAAAATCAAATCATTTCTATCTTTCCATATGTTCCAAGCGGCACAAACAAATACTTCCATGAAACATGGTCCGGCAAACATTGTTTTTGCACTTTGAATTCTTTGGGAGATCGGAAGGGAGCAATCCCAATCAATTTCAATTTTTGTCCAGCAGACCGAAGCATATGAGCATTCAAAGAATAAATGATCTCGTGTTTCTAGCTCTTGAGTATGACATAGGACGCAGTAATTATCACTGTTTATTATCCAGTTTTTTCTATTCATAATATCCTTAGTATTGAGTCTGTCCATGATCAGTAACCATGCAAAAACTCTTAGCTTTGGAAGACTGCGAGATTTCCATATCAACTTGAGTGATGCATCTTCTGGTATGGCTTGAAATATGAATCTATAAAATTTTGCGGAAGTGTACTGATTATTACCCCAACAGAACGATCTTGTATCGTTTAGGCTTGTATCAATTTGGAGTTCCCGGACCCAAGCTTGCATATCATTAAATTCTTCAAAGGCTTGGACAGAGAGAGGAAGGGCAAAGAGGCTTGTAGGGGTCTGATGTCCTACGAAATCAGTGACTAAAAGATCTTCATTTAGAGCATATGAAAACAGTCTAGGATAAGCATTGCATAGCAGCGTCCCTATGCCCATCTCAGTATTCCAACTCCTCTCCCCACCAAGTCCTCTCCTCACCAAGGCAAGTGTCACCATGTCCCCTTGTCCCACTGAAATTTTTGTCACTTGTAGCTTTTCTAGTAGAAGATGCATGTGTAGGTGATTTTATGAGTTTATGTTTAGTGGCTAGATTTTGTGCTAAGTCTTTTGTCTAGATTTGCCTAGCTTTGCTTCTCATAGTAGAATTGCTGCTGCTATAGGACTTTGTTTTTTTACACTTGTTGTGGGAAGGGTTAACACATATTTTTGGCTAAGTGTTCAAAACCTTGTTTTGCAAAAACTAAGAAAACAACTAAGTTAATGAACCACCTGGGTGGATGTGGCTTTGATTGGTTTATGCTGAGTGGTTTCCAGGGGTCATGTCATTGAACCTCTGAACCACCAGGTGTATCTCACTTGTGGACGGCCACCCAGGAGCAAAGAGATTGGAGACGTTCAAATCATGAAGCTTCCAGTGCAACCACAAGATATATGGGCTCTGTCTTGGTCAACTTAGCTGCAAGAACTCAAGCCAGGTGGACAGAGGGTGGTAGATGTTGATAGGATGGAACACGTCCGTTTGGTCTGAGGGAATGCTTCTGAAAGGCCTCGTCTTAGTTTTCACTTGGCCATTTGAGGCAAAATGAGTCTCATGGCAAAATGGGTTAACTAAGTCCTGTGGGAAAAGTGCACCACCTCTGCAGAGTGTTTAGAACTAAGTACTTAGCCATGTCCCCGGTTATGGACAATTCTGAGTGACATTATGTTGAAGCTGTTCAAGAACCTCCTCACCCCAATTTCTCTAAGTTAAAACTTGATGGGTAAACTTGGGTAGTAAAAGTTCCTGCTTGTCAAAATTTTGCTAAGGAAAAACTCGAGTTTTTACAAAGATAGGAAAAAGCTTGCTTTTGCTAAGTCAAACTCCACCTGGCCAAATAGCATATAAGTGTAGGTGCCATTTGAGTCCATCAAAGTGACATCTTGCCAATACATTCAAAATATTGACCCTCCGTGGCTGCAACGTATCATGTTGCAGGTGGCTACTATGAAGATTGAAGATTGCTGCAAAGAATAGGGTTGAACCGTTCTCACCAACCACCTATATAAAGGCCGGAGTTTCCGGTTTAATTTCCGGTCCGATCGGAAATCCAACCGGAAATTTTTGGTCCAAACCGGAATCTGGACCGGAGTGAAACCGAGACCGACCAAAATTTTCCCAGAGACGATTTTGAGCAGGTCCGGTTTGGACTCGGTCCAAAATCCGGTTTGAACCGGAAATTTCCGGTCTAAACCGGGAATGCAACCGGACTCAAACCGAAAGTGGTAAAAGACCTGCTAGAGAAGAACTTGACCAGGTTCGGTTTGAACTCGGTCCAGAACCCGGTTTGAATCGGGAATTTCTGGTCTAAACCGAGAATTTGACTGGAGCCAAACCGAAACTGGTCAAAATCCTGCCAGAGAGGATTTTGACCAGGTTCGGTTTGAACTCGGTCCAAAACTTGGTTTGAACCGGGAATTTTCGGTCTGATTTTTGGTTGAACCAGGAATTAAGCTGAAAACTCAATCATCAACAAAGGCTCGAACGGAGATTCAAGGTGGCATGTGCAAATGGATGAAAGAGAGACAAAGGGGTAGAGGGAACAATATTCTAGCATGTCCATTGGAAGAAACAAAAACACAAACAAAGCTACAATGGACATGTTCAAAGAAAAAATAAAAACCAAATGTGTTAGTAACAACAAAGCAACAACAAAAGAAGTGACTCAAAAGATAGACAAAACACATAACAAAGACAAACAATTTGTGGGAGATTGCTCCCCCTATGTTAAAGCGCAAATGTCATGGCACCGCAAAGATAAATGCTTGGATCCACATAATGACATTGGGTCAATTAATGTAGCACGCATAGGTATGCATAATGTCAAGACATGACAAAATGACTTCGGCCTATGTGTGCGGTGTTTCTAAGCTAGGCACAAGATAAATGCAAGATTGCAAGCAAGTTGATCAATCCAAGTTTTTAGGATCAAGAATACCAAGTTCATTCCTTAGCTCAACAAACCGGGCTTCATCCAAAGGTTTCGTGAAAATATCCGCCAATTGGTGATTGGTGCTCACATGAGAGAGAGAGCAATATCACCCCTTGCGACATGGTCACGTAGGAAGTGGTGGCGAATGTCGATGTGTTTGGTGCGGGAGTGTTGGACGGGATTGTTGGCGATCTTTATTGCACTTTCATTGTCACATAGAAGAAGCACCATACCAAGAGACACACCATAGTCTTTCAAGGTTTGCTTAATCCACAACAATTGAGTGCAACAAGATGCCGCGGAAATGTATTCGGCTTCGGCGGTGGATAGGGAGATGGAGTTTTGTTTCTTGGATGACCAACTCACCAACGACCGGCCAATAAATTGCCAAGCCCCGAAGGTCGACTTCTGGTCAACCTTGTCACCGGCCCAATCGGAATCTGAGTAGCCCACAGGATCAAAGGTTGACCCCTTTGGATACCAAAGCCTGAGAGTAGGAGTATGAACGAGGTATCTTAAAATCCGTTTGACCGCCACAAAGTGGCACTCCTTAGGAGCGGATTGAAAACGAGCACACAACCCAACACTTAGCATTATGTCCGGCCTAGAAGCACAAAGGTAGAGAAGGGATCCAATCATAGAGCGATATACCTTTTGATCCACTGGTTTCTCACCTTCACCAAGGTCAAGTTGCATCTTGGTTGGCATGGGGGTTCTTGCACTCTTGGCCTTGGTCATCTCAAAACGTACGAGCATGTCCTTCACGTACTTCTCTTGAGAGATGAAAGTTCCTCGCTCCAGTTGCCTTACTTGAAAGCCTAGGAAGAACTTCAACTCCCCCATCATGGACATCTCGAATCTCTGTATCATCAACTTCTCAAAAGCTTTGTTATGTTTTTCGTTAGCCCCACCAAAGATAATATCATCAACATAGATTTGGCATATGAACAACCCACCCCCTTTAACCCACTTGGTGAAAAGGGTGGAATCTACCTTCCCAATTTCAAAACCGTCCGTGAGTAGAAAATCCCTAAGATGCTCGTACCAAGCACGTGGAGCTTGCTTGAGACCGTAGAGCGCCTTATGGAGTTTGTACACACGATTCGGGAAATTGGGATTTTTGAAACCCGAGGGTTGAGCAACATATGCCTCCTCTTTCAAGGGGCCATTTAGAAAAGCACTTTTGACATCCATTTGATAAAGCTTGAAATCATGGAAAGAAGCATAAGCAAGCAATAGACGAATAGCTTCAAGGCGAGCAACGGGCGCAAAGGTGTCCTCACAATCCATACCTTCTATTTGAGCAAACCCTTGCGCCACTAACCTTGCCTTGTTATGAGTGATGACTCCATTCTCGTATTGCTTGTTCATGAACACCCACTTGGTGCCAATCACATTGATCCTATGGTCCTTGGTCCTCTCAATGAGAGACCACACCTTGTTGCGGGTGAAGCACTCCAACTCTTCTTGCATGGCATTCACCCAATTCAGATCTCCCAAGGCTTCATGTACCTTTTGAGGTTCAAAACTAGACACAAAAGTATGATGGCCACAAAAGGTGGCAAGTAAAGCAAGTTGTCTACGAGTTGAAACTCCCTTAGAAATATCACCAAGTAACTTGTTGACTTGAAGATCACTAGCCTTGGTGGCGGCCTTGATGCGTCTTTTCAACCCATCATGACAAATAAATTCTTCTTGTGGCTTGTCTTGGTCATGACCATCTTCTTGAGCTTGATCTTGAGAGGAGTGGGGATCTTGATCATCTCCTTGACCTTGCTCATGAGGTTGAGGGCTTGGTAGATGTTCTTGGGCTTGCGTCTCCTCTTGAGAATCTTGTTCCACTTGAGATGGTGATGAAGGTTCTACTTGAGTTGAGCTAGGCTCCACTTGAGTTGACCTTGAATCTTCTTCATGAGGAAGGTCTTGGTTTGGAAGAACTTGATCTTCACTAGGCAAGATGTGACCAACTCCCATAGACTTGATGACTTGAGAAGATTCTTCATAACCTACATCACTTGGAACAACTTGCTCCACTTGGGAGCCATTAAATTCCTCAAATACCATGTCACAAGATACTTCAACACATCCAGAGGATATGTTGTAGTATCTATAGGCGTGGGAATCATCCGCATAGCCAACGAAAATACCCTCAATTGTTCTAGTCTCAAATTTACCAAGTCTTTCCTTTTTGTTCTTGACGAAGCACTTGCATCTGAAGACGTGGAAGTAGGAGACATTTGGCTTGTTCCCGGTGAGGAGCTCATAAGGCGTCTTATTGTACACCGGGCAGAGGAAGAGGCGGTTGGAGACATGAACCACGGTGGCAATAGCTTCTCCCCAAAAGTTATGGGGAGACTTGAACTCATCCAACATGGTTCTTGCCATCTCAATGATCGTCTGGTTCTTCCTCTCCACCACGCCATTTTGTTGAGGGGTGTACGGAGCGGAGAATTCATGCTTGATCCCCTCTTCACCCATGAAGTCATCCATGGTGTAGTTCTTGAATTCCAACCCATTGTCGGTCCTTATGGTCTTGATCACTTCTTCAAATGTATGTTCCGCTTGCTTGGCGAACTTGGTGAAGAACTTGTGGGTCTCATCCTTAGACTTAAGGAGGAACACCCATGTATATCTTGAATAATCATCCACGATGACAAGACCATATCTACTACCCCCAAGGGAGTCGTAGGTGGATGGCCCAAAGATATCCAAGTGAAGGAGCTCCAAAGGCCTTGTCGTTGAGATCACGCTCTTGGTCGGATGATTCTTCCCAAGTTGCTTCCCGACAACACATGCACTACACACACGATCTTTTTCAAATGTTATATTGGTTAGTCCAACAACATGTTCACCCTTTAGGAGTCGTTTGAGATTTCTCATGTTGATGTGGCCTAGCCGGCGATGCCAAAGCCAACCCTCGTCAAACTTGGCTATGAGACATGTTGAGGAGGAAGTGTTCTCTTTCGAGAAATCAACCACGTAAAGGTTGTCCTCAACATGCCCAACACAAACCAACTTGAGATTATCACTCCTAAAGACTTTCACATGATTATAGGTAAAATAGCAATCATAACTAATGCTTGCAAGATGACGTATTGAAAGAATATTATAGCCAAGGGTGTCAACAAGCATGACATTCTCAAGAGACAAGTCCTTTGAGATTGCCAACTTGCCTCGACCCAATACCTTTCCTTTTGAGTTATCTCCAAAGAGGATGCATTGAGTTGAGTTAACATCTTCAACAAATTGCTCAAGCACCTCTCTTCCTCCGATCATATGATTAGTGCACCCACTATCAAACAACCATTTCTGTCCACCAGAGGAATAGCCCTACAAAATCAATTCTTGGGTTTAGGAGCCCATTGTGTAATGGGACCCCTAGCATTAGCAACAAGAGATTTAGGTACCCAAATAGAGTACCATCTATAAGCATAACCATCATGAGGGCCAACATATCTAGCAACAACATTCCCATCCGTGTCCTTACACAACACGTACGATGGGTTGGCCTTTCCGGCAAAGCTATGGTTAGGATTGCCCCTATTGGCATTCCCTCCCATAGCCACTTTCTTACCATTACCATTTCCATTGTACCCTTCCTTCACAAAGTTAATCTTCTTGGGTGGAGGAACATAGTTGTTGTTGTTGTTCCTTGGGTTAAACCCAAGGCCTTGACCATGAGGCCTCTCCTTTTGTTGAGCAAAGAGCCCATGAGGGGGTTTCCCAAGTTGTTGAGATGAGAGACGCTCTTTCTCAAGTTGAGCCTTCAACTTAGCATTCTCCTCAATGAGGATTGCTTGATCTAGAGAAGAGTTAGTATCACAAGCAACATTCTCAACAATTATAGGCACACTTGATGAACCTTGAACTTCATTATGAAGAGCTTGAAGTTCCTCATATTTCTTGCTAAGTCTATTGAGCTCATCCTTGACTAGCTTGTTAGCCCTTTCAAGGTGCTCAAGATCCTTAGTAAGAGAAGCATGAGCAACTTCAAGTTCCTTTTTGGAAGCATCAAGTTCTTGTGCCATTAGCAAGGTTTTATCCATAATATCAAAGTCCTTAGTTTTATCAAGTTGATATGTTTCAATTTGATGAGAAAGAAGCAAACTAGTGTTCTTCTCCTCGGTTAGCTCTTGAACAAGGAGATTGAATCTCCGTTCCCCATCTTCAACATGGGATCTCGCTTCCTCAAGGGACTCATTGCATTGAGCAATAGTGTCCATCAAGTATTCGAAATGATCACGAGCGTCACCACGAAGAGAACACATAGTTTTGTAAAGAGTAGCAAGAATAGTTTCTTCATCCATATCATCATTAATGGGACAAGAAGGTTGGGACGAAGAAATCACCTTGGCCTCCTTTGCCATAAGGCATTTATGAGGGGAGTTCTTGGTGGAGCTCTCGTAGTCCTTGGTGTAGTCGTACTTGAATAGCGACCCGGGCTTGGCAAGAGCCAAACCGGCCACTCCAACAATGTCCTCCTCATCACCATCCTCTTCATCAACATCGAAGGTGTATTCAACACCCACAAGAGCCTTGACGTCCTTGAACTTGTTCTTGTTTCTCAAGTTGATTGGATTGGGCCTCAACCTTGGCTTGTCACCTTTCACGTACTTTGGCTTGTCTTGTCTCTTCTCATAGGGGCAAGTATCGGCGAAGTGCCCCGGCTCATCACAATTGTAGCAAGATCTTCTCTTCTCCTTGGGAACGAAACTTCCTCTCTTCATGGAATGCTTCCCATACTTCTTGGCGAAGAATGCTAGATCAGTGTCTAGCTCACTTGTTGAAGTCATCTCTTCTTCTTCAAGATCTTCTTCAACTCTCTCTTCCTTGCTTGCTTCACGTGCCCATGAATGAGTGACGTTGGCCTTCAAGGCAAGTGATGGGTTCTTGTTCATGGCATGGACAATCTCCTTGGTCCTATGTGCCTTGGCAATCATGTCATCATGAGCAACAAAGTATCCAACAAGCTCATCCGCGGTCATCTTGCGACAAGGTTCCAAGAAGGTGACATTGAAGGCCAACTCCTTGTATTCGCAAGACACAATCTCGATGAACTTGTTCTTCACAAAGGTATCATTCATGTGAAAGCCATCATCAATGGTGTTTCCTCCAAGAAGAATGATCTTCTCCTTGAGAGCTTGGAGTCTTGAGTAGGCACTTGAGACCAACTCTCCATCATTCATGAAAAACAAGTTCATGTGTTGTTTGGCGGCTTCATACTTGGTCTTTTGCATTGCTGACGTCCCATCAAACTTGACCGAGAGCTTCTCCCAAAGTTCCTTGGCAGACTCAATGCTTGAGACATGATCATACACTTCGCGCTTCAAGCTTTGACGAATCTTGTCAAGGGCGGTGGAGTTGAGTTGACAATCAATCCTCTCCTTGGGCGTCATGTGCTTCTCATCAACGGGAGTGAACCCATTCTCGACGACGCCCCAAAGCTCCACACAAACACACCTAAGATGGGAATGCATGCAAGACTTCCAATAGGAATAGTTAAATTCATCAAGCATGGGAGGTGCACCGGAAGAAGGATTCATGTGAGGCATAGGCACGTGTTCGAGGGGATATTCATATGGCTTTGTATGGGAAGAGGGTCCATCAGGCTTAGGTGGAAAATCCACGTTAGCCTTATCCTAGTTTGGGCTCTCCTTTGGAGCAACCTTGACAACCTCGGGATGGGCACTCTTTGCATCCAAAGCCGAGAATCTCGCTTCCAACGCGGCAAAACGTTTGTTGAGTTCATTGTGTTGCTTATCAAGCATCGCTTGGACCTCAACGGCCGTGAAGACTGATGCGGTACGGTGTTGATAGCTTTTCACCGTCCAGTTGGGAACCCCAAGAGGAAGGTATGATGAATATAGCAGCAAGGTTTTCCCTCAGTTAAGAAACCAAGGTATGTTGATCAGGAGAGGAAGGAGCCAATACGACTGAAGGTGATGCTTGCTAGTCTAGTGACACTCCAACAAGGGCGCCATTTACGATCAAACGAGTTAGCGCGTCTTCAACTAGTAGCAACGTGGAACCTGCACACAACACAACCAAATACTTTGCTCCCAACTTACGATGAGGTTGTCAATCTCACCGGTTTGCTGTAAACAAAGGAATGAGCGTATCGAGTGGAAAATAGTAATAATATGCGAGTAAAGTAAACAGTGCGAGTAAAGTAAACAGGTGATAGCAATATAAAGAAATAGGACCAGGGTCCACAGTTCACTAGTGGTGTCTCTTCATAAGATAAAATAATACATGCTGGGTAAACAAATTACAGTTGGGCAATTGACAGAATAAAGACAATGTGCATATGTTGAGAGGATCACTATGAGATTTACTCTGGGCATTACAACTAGATACATAGACCACCATCCAACTGCATCTATGACTAATAATCCACTTGTGGCGAATCAATCCGAGAACTCCACAAGTATTAAGTTGCAAACAACAGATAATTGCATTAAGAAAAGTGTGTAATGTAAACAAAGCATATGCCCTCGAGCATATGAATGTTGTTTTCCCCTAGTAGCAACAGCACATCTACAACCTTAGGGGTTTCTGTCACTCCCCCAGATTAAATAGAGGCATGAACCCACTATCGAGCATAAATACCCCCTCTTGGAGTCACTAGCAACTACTCGGCCAAGATAGCTACTAACAACGGAGAGCATGCAAGATCATAAACAACATAGAGATAACATAAGATAATATTCAGTACATCAACTCAATCATAACACCTATATTCATCGGATCCCAAGAAACACAACATGTAGAATTACATAATGGTGATCTTGATCATGTAAGGCAGCTCACGAGATCTAAACATGAAGCACATGGTGGAGAAGATAACCATTTAGCTACTGCTATGGACCCATAGTCCAAGGTAGACTACTCACTCATCATGCCGGAGGCAAGCATGGCGATGAAGAAGACCTCCGGTGGTGATTCCCCTCTCCGGCAGGGTGCCTGATGACCCACAAGTATAGGGGATCGCAACAGTCTTCGAGGGAAGTATTACCCAAATTTATTGATTCGACACAAGGGGAGCCAAAGAATATATGTAAGCCTTAACAGATGAGTTGTCAATTCACCTGCACCTGAAAACAGTCTCACTCGCAGTGGTTTATCAGTAGCAACAGTTTTATAGTAGTGACAGTAGGAAAACAGTAACAGCAGTAGTAAAATAGCAGCAGTAGAAGTAACGGTTGTAAACAGTAGGAATAAATACTGTAGGCATAGGGATGGATAACGGGCGTTGCATGGATAAGATAATTCATGAAATCAATGAGATACAGGCATTGCAGATAAATAATGATAAAGCATCCTAGTACAAACAATCATAGGCATGTGTTTCGTATATAGTCGTGCGTGCTCACAAGGAGAAACTTGCACGACATCTTTTGTCCTACCAGCCTGTTGCAGCAGGGCCTCAAGGGAAACTACTGGTAATTAAGGTACTCCTTTTAATAAAGTACCGAAGCAAAGCATTAGCACTCGGTGAACACATGTGATCCTCATATCATAGCCATCCCCTCCGGTTATCCCAATTTCTGTCACTTTGGGGCCTCGGGTTCCGGACAACAATATGTGTATACAACTTGTAGGTAAGACCATAAACAACAAGTATCATCATAGAAATAATAACATGTTCAGATCTGAAATCATGGCACTCGGGCCCAAAGTGACAAGCATTAAGCACAACAAGTTGCAACAATGTCGTAGGCACTAAATAAAGATACTAGGCACTATGCCCTATCAATCTCATATCAAATTACATGAACAATCTCATCCAATCCCTACCATCCCCTCACCTACAGCGGGGGAATTACTCACACATGGATGGGGGAGTCATGGATGGTCGATGGAGGAGCGTCGGTGGTGATGGTGATGAAGATCTCCTCCGAATCCCCGTCCCGGCAGGGTGCCAGAATGGAGTTTCTGGTTCCGAATCGCGGTTTCTGATGGCGGCGGCGCAGCGGAAGTCTATCTGGGAAAAACGCCGTCTCCCCGATCTTAAGTCGTCAGGGGGTATATGTACGCGAGAGAGGAGGTCGAGAGGCGGCCTGGGGCCACCTCACACAGGGGTGGCGCGGCCAGGGCTGGGCCGCGCCACCACCTTGTGACGGTGCCTCGAGCCACTTCTCCCTCCGGTCTTCTGGCTCCGTGGGTCTTCTGGTGAAATATGATTTTTGGTGATTTTTCCCGAATTTTTACTGGAAGTTGAATTTCTGCACAAAAACGAGACACCAGAGCAATTCTGCTGAAAACAGCGTCAGTCCGTGTTAGTTGTATTCAAAACACACAAATTAGAGGAGAAACAATAGCAAAAGTGTTCGGGAAAGTAGATACGTTTTGGACGTATCAACTCCCCCCAAGCTTAGCTATTTGCTTGTCCTCAAGCAATTCAGTTAACAACTGAGAGCGATAAAAGAAACTTTTACGAACACATTTGCTCATATGATGTATATATACTAACTATGTGATCAAGTACTCAGGCAATTCATAATAAGAAATATGCAACTACTGTCACCTTATAGTCAAGCAAGCTATGAAAGAGTGCCAATGCACTAATAACAAGTAACATGTGCATAAGAAGCTACAAGATCGTGATATGCATAGATGATATGAGAGAATGGTATCCCACTTGCCTTTATTTGTAGAGCAAAACATAAATGCTGAGGCACCTCTGAAGTCCAAGGGAAGACTAGAAGTAGAAATATCAAAGATACAAGCATCATAGTTATACCACAATTAACCGTGTTCTGGGACAAGCACATTACACTAAGAATAACAGCTATGCTCTCAAGAAGTGCTTAAAAGTTAGAAGGTGATGACTCAACATAAAAGTAAATGAATGACCCTTCGCAGAGGGAAGCAGGGATTTAACATGTGCTAGAGCTTTTCATTTGTAAAACAGAGATAAAAGATTCTTTTGAGAGGTGGTTGTTCTATGTCAACGACTAGCAATGGGGACTTACTATCTTCCATAATAAACAAGTGAGAGCGGTTCCGAGTTCTTTGAAAATTGGCACATTGGTGCTCTTTTATAAAGCTTTGGCACTCCTCCCAACCTTTTTCCTTTCTCAAACCATGGCTAACCGATTCCATCGGGTGCCCACCAACTTTCACATACCTTTGGAGGAGTGCCTTTTTTTTTCTTTCTTTTAGAATTAAGATTATAATGGTCTGACCAGCTCTCATGCAAAATTAATGACGAGCAGATGAAGCTGCCTAGTCGAGGGGTACTTAATTTAATATGGAAGATAGCAATTCCGACCACTACGTCCCCATGAGCTAAAAAACAGTGGCACAAAATGAGAAGTAGTTGAAAGTTTTGAAAGGTAGCACATGAAAATTTACTTGGAATGGCTTACAAATACCATGCATAGGAATTTATAGTGGACTCTTTGGAAGACTTGGTTTTTGGTAATTGGATGCACGAGTAGAGCTCATACTCAGTACAGGTGAAGGCTAGCAAAAGACTGGGAAGCGACAATCGAGAGAGCAATAACTATCATAATCATGCTTGCGACAAAACAAAATTAATATAGGCATAAAAATGATACAAGAACTCTGAGGCAAATTAGATCATCGAGGCTTAATTGACTTTTGTTCAGTCATATGCATGCATGAGCATGTGCCAAGTCGATTCAAATGGAGCTTTCAGAGGTGGATACCACAATATCATACCATACTATGAATAAAATAATGCATGCAAGCGTCTACATGACATGCTACAGGCTAATAGTAGATTGAAACTAATCATATGAAAGCAAGAACTACAAAGCATCCATTAGGTGACATATACCTTACATGAACTGACTAAGCATGTCCACATAGATGAGTATATGTACAAAAATGAAAACAAATAGAGTTCATACCAGCCTCTTACCACATCTCGGATTGTCATATGTCGTCATTATTGCTCTTCACTTGTGTGGCTTGAATAATATAAAATGAATACCAAGCTCCAAGGGAGTAACGGGAGACTGAACTCTGCAACAAACTTTACAAAACCAAAGAAGAACAACAAATATTTTTGGAGTTTTCGATTTTTGAAAGTAAAGGCGGAAGGAAATAGCAAACAAAGCAAAATATTTTTGGATTTTTCAAGTAGCAACTGAAAATAGCAAGTAAAGCAAACCAAAGGTGGAAAACTAAAGAACCAAATAGAGAGAAACAACGGAAATATTTTTGGTCTTTTTGTGTTTTGGAAGCAATGAAAACAAGATCGAGAACAGTGAAGAAAGCAAAACATGAATATACAAATGACCGACAAAATATGATATGTAGATGAGTAAACTGTCGGCGTACCTCCCCCCAAGCTTAGGCTTTTGGACTAAGTGGAGATCAATGCCGGCTTTGGTAGCTGCTCCACGCCGGTGGGTCATCATAGGTGTAATCGTACTCCGGTTCTCGCGAAGATGAAGCTGATGGCGCATAATCATAATAAGGCTGTGCATATGGAAAATTCATAGTGTTGGAGGGCTGCCCCAACTCCTCGGCGCCCTCCTCATCGTGCACAGGCGGCGGGTGCTCCTCTACGTACGCATCAAGCTCGCCTTCTGTAAGCGACCATCCATTCCTGCGATCAAGGTTAAACAAAAGAGGTGCAGGCAAACAGATTGATCGTTCAGTCTTTACTACCTTCCAGGTAGTCTTCTTGAAAAGGGTTAGCTCAAATGTTAAATTAATCAAACTGGCGGGAGGAGAAATAAACTTATGTTGAACCATAGCATCAAGGCCAAGTTTCTCCTCGGGGAACTGAAAATCTCGAAAATGAGGCAAAACGCCATGAAAAGCTAGCAGGCGAGAAGCTATAAGCCCCCCACAAATTCCCCCTTTCTCACGGTTAATATCAAGACGGAAAGCTATTAAGGCACCCAAATTGTAAGTTCTATCACGCCTTAAAGCAGCAGCAATAAAAGCTAAATCATGAAGAGACAACTTACTTGCAGACTTCCTAGCAATAACACATTTGGTAATGAAGAAGGCAAAATATCGGATGGATGGAAAATGAATGTTTCGAATTTTACCACCTTCTCCTGCGAAGCTTCTTCCTTGACAAATCTCCTCGTATAGTTCTAACAATTGCCTTGGTTGTCCCTTTATCTTCTCAAGCGATCCCCACTGTGGTACTCTAATAACTGTGCAGAAAACATCGAGAGGCAAGTTCACAGATTTGTTATAAATTTTATAATGAACCATGGGGTTAGAAGTGGACCAACTAAATCTGAAATCCTGCACCACAGACATTGTTAGTTTAACATATTGGGGAGGTTCTGTAACGACCCAAGATTTTATAAAATTTTGGGGGAAATTTTTTCGTTTTTATTTTGCTTGTGTTGATTGAAAATTCACAGAGATTTAAAACTTTTTGAGTCTATTTGAAAGCTTTAGCGAAAACCATTTTAAATCCTCTATTTATTTCTTGAAGAACTTCTTTGAGAAAAATAAAGTATCAAAATACTATTTTCCTTTCTTTTATTTCAAACCTATGCAAGCTACTTGCAAAGGGTACCTCCTAAAATGTTTCTTTTGTCAAAAAGGTTTGCTTTGCAAAAGGGTGGTTTGAAAACAATTTGTAAATAATATTTTATAAAGTGTTATCCCCTTATTTTTTAAAAGGATTTATTCTCAAACCCTATTTCTATTATAGATTATGCAAGTAAGCCCTTTGGCCAATTTATAAAGTTTTTCTTAAAAAATCATACTTTGTTCAGAAAACTTGTCTTCTTACAGTTCCAGATTGCTGTGTTGAATTCTAGGAAATTTTACAAATTGATTTGAATCAATTTGAACCAAATTTGCAAAGGCTACAAAAGAAATAAGAAAGCAGAAAAAGAAAAAGAAAAAGGAAGAACAAAAAAAAAATAGAAAAAGGCCTCGGGAACGCCTCGGCCCAGAGACGGAAAGAGACCCGCGGCCCACTTACCTCCTCTCCCGAACCGGTACAGTCTTTCTCTTCTCCCCTCGCTGACAGACGGACCCCACCCGTCAGCACGAGGTCGTCTTCAACCTCAGACCGAAGATCACGCCAGACCGAGTCCCTGCAGTAACTCCCCTCCTCCGATTAAATTCCCGATTAAAGACCTTCCGTTTCTTCCCCACACCGTGCCTATAAGTAGCCCTCCCTCTCCTCTCCATTCTCCCTTCTCCCCTCTCCAAATCACGCCGCAGGGCTGCCCAGATTTCTCGCCGGAACCCGCAGGCACCAGCGGCTCTCTCCGACGATTCCGACGAGTCCAAGGTACTCCGAGCTCGCTCTCTCACCCCACTGTCTTCCTTTAGCTCTGGCGCATCCGATGATACCCTCCACCTGCCCTATTTCGCAGTGAACCGAGCCAACCCTCCTCGACCGAACCTCGACGTCGCCCGCGCCTGCTCCAGCCGCCCTCCTCCCCCTCTGCAGGAAACAATCAAGGTCGGCAACCACACCCGCAAGATCCCCGCACCTCTACGAACCTCGTCGACCTCTCCCCTGCCTCGGAAACACGCCGGAGCATCGCCGGAGATCGACATCTGGCCGCCTCGCCGGCAAGCCTCGTCGGAACCCTAACCGCGTCGGTGAGTTCTCTCTGATTCAATCACGGCCGTTGGATCTCCATCGGACGAACCAATCAGATCACTTAAACCGAAAGGGTACGGTTCGATCTGATCCGTCCAGATCACTTTAAATCCAATGATCCACATTGCCAATCCGTCCGAACCGGTACCCTCGAATAGGAACGCGCCACGTGTCGCGCCCAGATCTGTTCTGTTTCAAACAGATTCAAATATCTTCATTTTGTGCTGAATCTTGTAAAATCAATATAAGATGTTCTGTAGGTCCAAAAATAACAAATGACATACCGTTGGAATCCTTAGGAAATCTAGAATCCATCAGTACCATAAAATCTTATATTTTATGGGTCCAATTTGAAACTATTTTCAAATTGGATCAAACCTATCTGTTAGCATGTTAAATTCATATCTTTTGAACCAAGTGTCCAAAAATTATGAATTTGTAGTCCCTGGAATCCTCTCAACTTGTAGAACACCATAGGATCAAGAAAATCCAAATTTGATACGTGCACACACTTTGTGCATTCAAATTTGTCCAAATCACTATTTTGGTGATAATTCAATTTCTAAAATTTATTTTAGAATGATTCCAACTGCAGTGACTTTGTTTTACTGCAAGCTATCCAGTAGCATCACTTCCATAATTTCTTGAACCACTTCACAATTATTCAAATTCTAATATGAGAATTTGAGTAGTTCCTATATAGATTAAATCTTATTCTATTCAGTAATGTTTCCTACTACCATAGCAAATCACATAATCTTACCTAGCCCTCATTATTATCTGAATAACATCTTGATCAAGATCATAGCTACTTAGACCTATCTTGAATAGCTCACACATATTCAAATTACAATTGTGTTGTTTGAGTAAAGTGTGACACATCCCAATCTTAGATTCTATGCTTGCTATCCTTGTAGTGTTGATCAAATCAACATGATAGCATCTATCCAATACTCCATGTACCTAATAGAAACCTTAAACCATAATCTAAAATGTTATCTACCCATACTCAATCACCTGTCCACCTGATCCTGATTTCTTGTGTAGAACTATTCAATTAACAAATGAGTTAATTGAGTAACTCAATGTTTCATGAATCCTTGACCCATACCTTGTCCAACTAGACATATTTTGTCTAATTCATATTATACTCAAATTGCAATTGTGCTACTTGAGTAGAATATGAATGCATCTCAAGCCTAGATTTTGTTAATGTGGTGTTATTATAACCCATACCATAGTATGTGTTATACACCATGTTGAACATTGAACCAATTGAGCCATGTCCCCCCAAAATCAATCATTTATACCTAAACCAATGCTTACCTAGTTTTGTTCACATGTATTGAACTATTCAACTTGCAAATGTGCCAATTGAGTAGTTCAAACATTCTTAAAACCTAGCCTAGTGCCTAAGTGCGATATATGCTATTTAAAGAATAAATGTTGTTACACTTATTCAAATAGTATAGTGGTTGCACTATCCCACACCTATGTGATCTATTACACATGAACTATCCTAAAACTCATATATGCTTTAATAAAGCATAAAAGCTTCATCAATCCTATTCTGCCTAAACCAATTCTCTCTCAACTCATATTGATCTCTCCCAACTAAGCTCTCCGATCCATATCTCACAGATCATGATCCTTTACCATATCTTTCTTGTCATAACATCTCAATAAATCTAAATTGTTAAACAAACACTTTTCAATTGTTTAATTTGTTTGATTGTGTTTGTATGGTCTGTTTATGGTATGCTGTTTCTGTGCTATAGTTTGTACGAAGAGCTACGTGCTTAGTTGAGAGAAGCGGAACGTCGTGATCTTCGAAAAGGCAAGTGACACACATGTCCCTTTACCCATTTTACTATATGCATTAGTGGTTTCAATACTGTGCATGATATGAGATTTTCAAAGTGGTTATGAAATGCTTAGCACCTAGTAGTGGTAGCTATCCCGTGAAACCCCACCTGCTAGGATTGCAAACTTGCTTTGCAAAATGATGCCATGCCTTGTTTTCAAACTGATATGAAAATTTAACAACCCAATGAATCACCTGGGTGCAATCTTGTGGCTACTCAGGGCTACACACCTGGCTATCAACCCAGGACATGTGTGGTTGTCATCGCCTGAGGGTACACAACTCGGGGCTACACACCTGGCTATCAACCCAGGACATGTGTGGTGGTTATCACCTGAGAATACTTTGTATTGGTTGTACCTAGGAACAGAGAGAGGACATGTCGATCGAAAGGAATCTCATCACCATTTTTTTTAGAATAATTAAAACTTGAATAGTGACTACTTAGGGCTACACACCTGACTATCAACTCAGGATATGTGTGGTTGTCATCGCCTAAGGGTCCTCACCAATCCCAAGACTAACTACTTAGGGCTACACACCTGACTATCAACTCAGGACATGTGTGGTTGTCATCGCCTAAGGGTTACCTTGGGGCTTAAATTGAGTAACTACTCAGGACTGCACACCTGGCTATCAACCCAGGATATGTGTGGTTGTCATCGCCTGAGGGTTATTCTAGTTTTAATTGAGTAACTACTCAGGACTGCACACCTGGCTATCAACCCAGGATATGTGTGGTTGTCATCGCCTGAGGGTTATTCATGTTTTGTTGAGTTACTACCCAGGGCTACACAACTTGGCTATCAACCCAAGGCTTGTGTGGTGGTTATCACCTGGGGGTTATCTTGACCTTAAAGAAAAATCAAAATGTTTTAAAAATGTTTTGATAGGATAAAACTTGCTTTATGCAATTCAGCCATAAGATCCACCAGCCAAATGTCATGTAGTATAGTCTTTCCACAAAATGCCACCAAATATGTGTTATTTGCCAGTACATCATTGTACTGACCCCTTCGGGGCTGCATATTCAAATGTGCAGGTTTTATTCGAGTAAGGAACCAGGAGTAGGATCTCGAGACTACATTCCAACATGTCTGCCTGTGGCACGTGATGAAGAATGGAGGCTCACTGCAACAATACTTTATGCTGTGTACTCATAAGGTAGAAGACCTATGTAACTAGATTTACGTTGTAATATTGACGCTATTGCAATGATTACTTATTTTGTACTATGGTGCTATCTACTGATCCAGGGAATGGCACAGATACACAGGAGATTTGCCTTTAGCAAAAGGCGGGTCGTTACAAATGGTATCAGAGCATAGTGTTGCCTGTAGGATCGAGACCCTAGGTTTGGAATTAGAGATAGGAAGACCCTAGGATAAAAATCTCTATCTCATCTTACTTCTATTTAAAAGAGAATGTTTGCATCTTGAAACTCCTTGTATTTCTCTCCTACTTCATTTTCAAATGATTCCCTTAGATGACCCAACTCTCGAAACCATCAAGAAGGGACAGAAGAACTCAATGTGCCAGAAGAATGAGACTTCTACTTCATAGGTTGACCTTGATCCAACATGAAGAACTACATTGAAGACCAACAAAGAGCTCGAGGAAATGTGGATATGAAGGTTGCCTAACACCAACGATGCATTGGGAAGTGGAAATAAGAAATGGAACAATGAAACTATAATAGAATAGACCACCAAGATTCTAGTTTATAGAACCAACGATTTTAGATACTCCTATGATCATACAAAATTGGTGTATGACCATATTATTTCGTTAGCGTGTTTTTCGAAAACTTATCAAAAGGAATTTTTTTAATGATTGTTTGATTTATGTTTGTTTGTTGCATGGTTTGTTGTTTGTGCATGGGTAGGAAAATTTTCTCCTCTAGTTCTATCTATCTATTACTCACCTTTGCTAAAACCACCTCAGATGCCGCCTCGTCGTGAAAACAACAACAACAGCAGTAACAACAATGACAACAACATCAATGATGTGGTTCAACAGTTAGCCACAGGTCAAGCCCAGCTCATGCAGATGATGACCCAATTCATCCAAGCAAGCACTAACCTCATGAACAACAACAACAATCCACCACCCCCACCTCAAGTGGACCGACTAGCTCGTTTCCTGAAGCTCAGACCCAATAAGTTTTCATCTGCCACAGACCCAATAGTGGCCGACGACTGGCTGCGTTCAGTCAGTAAGGACTTAGTTACTTGTGATTGCACAGATGCTGAAAAGATTAGATTCACTGCTCACCTGCTAGAGGGACCAGCAGCAATGTGGTGGGATACTTACCAAGTCACCAATCCAATTGAAGGTCTGGACTGGGATTCCTTCAGGGAAGGCTTTCGTAATGCTCATATCTCCACGGGCATTATGAATCTTAAGAAAGATGAGTTCCGCACTCTGAAGCAGGGTGACAGGACACTAAAGGAGTACATGGATGACTTTTGCTCTCTGTCAAGGTACGCACCAGAAGACATCGACACTGATGCCAAGAGGAAAGATAAGTTTCTCAGTGGACTCAAAGGGGAACTAAAGATACCTCTGTCAGTAGCTTATGCCCCAAACTACCAGACTCTCCTAGACCAAGCGGTTACTCTGGACAACAACATAAGGAAGGAGGAAAACCGTAAGCGGAAGCTCAACAATGGCAGGAACCACACTGAACATTTCCACAGGAGACCCCACTTCGGTGAAGGCTATGGAAATGGTAATTTCAATGGCCATAGGCACAATGGTAGAAACTATGGAAACCACCCCAACGATCATCATAATGGAGACAATGGAAATCATAATGAAGGAAATGGACAACACCACTCCAAACCGGTGGTTAAGAAGGATCTCTCGACAATCACTTGTGACAAGTGCAAACAAAAGAGACACTATGCGGATAAGTGTTCAGAAAATGGTACTACAAGGCCTCTGTGAAATGGATGACCGAAGGATGCCGCAAAGTACAAGGAGAAGACACAACAAAGTATAGCCAATTTGAAAGAATTTGTATGCAGCTACAGCCTTGTAATAAATATTGTAAGAGCTAAAGACAACCTTGTTGAATGAACTTTACTTCTCAATGAAATGGCAAGCTGAAGGATTTGTAACTCAAGAGTTAAAGTCACACGACCAAGTTCGAGCAAAAAACCTCTAGCTAGGAACGATAGATTTTGTTTTCAAATTTCAAAATTGAATTTGGGAATTCGGTTCCAATTTCAACAAAACTTTTGTTTAAAAATCTAGCGAGGTTGACCAAGAGTTAGAATGCGAGATGCACCAAACCAAATACAAAGTAATGATTGGGTGCGACATGGATTGGCCCCCATGACGACTACTCATATTGTTCGCTCTTGTATGAGGAATGGTAAGTCTAGGGAGACATACCTACATGAGAGACGACGTCTTTAAACCATGACCTTAGGAAGATAATATGTTACATCCCTTATAGTAAGCCAGTGGCCAAAACGTAGGAATACGGTGAGAACTTGGACTTTTGAACGACTACACGAATCAGAAACGTGTTGCTCAGTGGACTTGAAGGCGAAGACTGTTCAGTTTCGACTGCTGCCTGTTTGATTCACCTCCCCGACTCTTCGTTTCAACTCCCCACGTAGCCTGTTCGACTACCTCCCTGAGCCTATAAAAGAGAGGTCACTCCTCTCCGGAGAGTCACAACAGAGATCGCCACCACCAACTATGAGATTGCCTACTGAGTCCAGAACCCTATGCCACCGAAGTCTACCCCATCCCGACCTGCGACATTTTGAAACAACTCTCAGAATCCCTGAAACTACTTTCTTGCCCATGAGAGCTTCGTTAGATCCCTTTTTCTTGCAAAGGAGTTCACCTTCGAGATATGATCAAGTTGCTCAGCGCCCTTCAACAACTATGAAGACGGTTGCTAAAGGAATTCTTAAGGACCATCTGATACCTGCGGCAAGTAGCACGACTTGCTCCGGTAACTTGAATGGGTTCAACAATGCTGGTTATAAGGTGACCTTCCGTCCCTTAAAGGTGCAAGTGCCTCTTACAGAGTCTACCTTGTTTACCCCTATGAAATGCTTGAGAAGCCCGCAGAGAGATGCCATCCTAATTCATTGGGATGTGTGGTCTCATCATGTTCGTGGGGCAAGCATGCAGTACCCAGAACTGAATTATCTTTTGAGATTCTGGAATGAAAATCAGCTAAAAAGCAACAAGGAGTATGGTGATGGCCTGTATGCTATCTAAGCCTTGGTGAGGACAGACCAAGAAAAGACTAGATACACATCCTTAGACGATGTGGACTACCTTGTTGAAGACAACGCGATGGATGATATCTGCTTATCCCCAGAATTGGATGGAACCCTTGGTGTGCCCACTTTTGAACATAGTATTGAACATCAAAATTTCTGAGCAGGACGATTCAGGGAAAAATGACACAATAGCGAATGCAAGCTGGGAGCAAAATGCAAGTACCTAAGGAAGCATCAAGATACCACCAAGAGGAATTTTCTTTTAAGGGTGGTAGCCACCCAGATACCTAAAACCCAGATGACCTACTACCTACTTCTTTCTAGCCTCTTCCAATCTCGAGGACGAGATTTCTTTTAAGGGTGGTAGTCTGTAACGACCCAAGATTTTATCAAATTTTGGGGGAAATTTTTTCGTTTTTATTTTGCTTGTGTTGATTGAAAATTCACAGAGATTTAAAACTTTTTGAGTCTATTTGAAAGCTTTAGCGAAAACCATTTTAAATCCTCTATTTATTTCTTGAAGAACTTCTTTGGGAAAAATAAAGTATCAAAATACTATTTTCCTTTCTTTTATTTCAAACCTATGCAAGCTACTTGCAAAGGGTACCTCCTAAAATGTTTCTTTTGTCAAAAAGGTTTGCTTTGCAAAAGGGTGGTTTGAAAACAATTTGTAAATAATATTTTATAAAGTGTTATCCCCTTATTTTTTAAAAGGATTTATTCTCAAACCCTATTTCTATTATAGATTATGCAAGTAAGCCCTTTGGCCAATTTATAAAGTTTTTCTTAAAAAATCATACTTTGTTCAGAAAACTTGTCTTCTTACAGTTCCAGATTGCTGTGTTGAATTCTAGGAAATTTTACAAATTGATTTGAATCAATTTGAACCAAATTTGCAAAGGCTACAAAAGAAATAAGAAAGCAGAAAAAGAAAAGGAAAAAGGAAGAACAAAAAAAATATAGAAAAAGGCCTCGGGAACGCCTCGGCCCAGAGACGGAAAGAGACCCGCGGCCCACTTACCTCCTCTCCCGAACCGGTACAGTCTTTCTCTTCTCCCCTCGCTGACAGACGGACCCCACCCGTCAGCACGAGGTCGTCTTCAACCTCAGACCGAAGATCACGCCAGACCGAGTCCCTGCAGTAACTCCCCTCCTCCGATTAAATTCCCGATTAAAGACCTTCCGTTTCTTCCCCACACCGTGCCTATAAGTAGCCCTCCCTCTCCTCTCCATTCTCCCTTCTCCCCTCTCCAAATCACGCCGCAGGGCTGCCCAGATTTCTCGCCGGAACCCGCAGGCACCAGCGGCTCTCTCCGACGATTCCGACGAGTCCAAGGTACTCCGAGCTCGCTCTCTCACCCCACTGTCTTCCTTTAGCTCTGGCGCATCCGATGATACCCTCCACCTGCCCTATTTCGCAGTGAACCGAGCCAACCCTCCTCGACCGAACCTCGACGTCGCCCGCGCCTGCTCCAGCCGCCCTCCTCCCCCTCTGCAGGAAACAATCAAGGTCGGCAACCACACCCGCAAGATCCCCGCGCCTCTACGAACCTCGTCGACCTCTCCCCTGCCTCGGAAACACGCCGGAGCATCGCCGGAGATCGACATCTGGCCGCCTCGCCGGCAAGCCTCGTCGGAACCCTAACCGCGTCGGTGAGTTCTCTCTGATTCAATCACGGCCGTTGGATCTCCATCGGATGAACCAATCAGATCACTTAAACCGAAAGGGTACGGTTCGATCTGATCCGTCCAGATCACTTTAAATCCAATGATCCACATTGCCAATCCGTCCGAACCGGTACCCTCGAATAGGAACGCGCCACGTGTCGCGCCCAGATCTGTTCTGTTTCAAACAGATTCAAATATCTTCATTTTGTGATGAATCTTGTAAAATCAATATAAGATGTTCTGTAGGTCCAAAAATAACAAATGACATACCGTTGGAATCCTTAGGAAATCTAGAATCCATCAGTACCATAAAATCTTATATTTTATGGGTCCAATTTGAAACTATTTTCAAATTGGATCAAACCTATCTGTTAGCATGTTAAATTCATATCTTTTGAACCAAGTGTCCAAAAATTATGAATTTGTAGTCCCTGGAATCCTCTCAACTTGTAGAACACCATAGGATCAAGAAAATCCAAATTTGATACGTGCACACACTTTGTGCATTCAAATTTGTCCAAATCACTATTTTGGTGATAATTCAATTTCTAAAATTTATTTTAGAATGATTCCAACTGCAGTGACTTTGTTTTACTGCAAGCTATCCAGTAGCATCACTTCCATAATTTCTTGAACCACTTCACAATTATTCAAATTCTAATATGAGAATTTGAGTAGTTCCTATATAGATTAAATCTTATTCTATTCAGTAATGTTTCCTACTACCATAGCAAATCACATAATCTTACCTAGCCCTCATTATTATCTGAATAACATCTTGATCAAGATCATAGCTACTTAGACCTATCTTGAATAGCTCACACATATTCAAATTACAATTGTGTTGTTTGAGTAAAGTGTGACACATCCCAATCTTAGATTCTATGCTTGCTATCCTTGTAGTGTTGATCAAATCAACATGATAGCATCTATCCAATACTCCATGTACCTAATAGAAACCTTAAACCATAATCTAAAATGTTATCTACCCATACTCAATCACCTGTCCACCTGATCCTGATTTCTTGTGTAGAACTATTCAATTAACAAATGAGTTAATTGAGTAACTCAATGTTTCATGAATCCTTGACCCATACCTTGTCCAACTAGACATATTTTGTCTAATTCATATTATACTCAAATTGCAATTGTGCTACTTCAGTAGAATATGAATGCATCTCAAGCCTAGATTTTGTTAATGTGGTGTTATTATAACCCATACCATAGTATGTGTTATACACCATGTTGAACATTGAACCAATTGAGCCATGTCCCCCCAAAATCAATCATTTATACCTAAACCAATGCTTACCTAGTTTTGTTCACATGTATTGAACTATTCAACTTGCAAATGTGCCAATTGAGTAGTTCAAACATTCTTAAAACCTAGCCTAGTGCCTAAGTGCGATATATGCTATTTAAAGAATAAATGTTGTTACACTTATTCAAATAGTATAGTGGTTGCACTATCCCACACCTATGTGATCTATTACACATGAACTATCCTAAAACTCATATATGCTTTAATAAAGCATAAAAGCTTCATCAATCCTATTCTGCCTAAACCAATTCTCTCTCAACTCATATTGATCTCTCCCAACTAAGCTCTCCGATCCATATCTCACAGATCATGATCCTTTACCATATCTTTCTTGTCATAACATCTCAATAAATCTAAATTGTTAAACAAACACTTTTCAATTGTTTAATTTGTTTGATTGTGTTTGTATGGTCTGTTTATGGTATGCTATTTCTGTGCTATAGTTTGTACGAAGAGCTACGTGCTTAGTTGAGAGAAGCGGAACGTCGTGATCTTCGAAAAGGCAAGTGACACACATGTCCCTTTACCCATTTTACTATATGCATTAGTGGTTTCAATACTGTGCATGATATGAGATTTTCAAAGTGGTTATGAAATGCTTAGCACCTAGTAGTGGTAGCTATCCCGTGAAACCCCACCTGCTAGGATTGCAAACTTGCTTTGCAAAATGATGCCATGCCTTGTTTTCAAACTGATATGAAAATTTAACAACCCAATGAATCACCTGGGTGCAATCTTGTGGCTACTCAGGGCTACACACCTGGCTATCAACCCAGGACATGTGTGGTTGTCATCGCCTGAGGGTACACAACTCGGGGCTACACACCTGGCTATCAACCCAGGACATGTGTGGTGGTTATCACCTGAGAATACTTTGTATTGGTTGTACCTAGGAACAAAGAGAGGACATGTCGATCGAAAGGAATCTCATCACCATTTTTTTTAGAATAATTAAAACTTGAATAGTGACTACTTAGGGCTACACACCTGACTATCAACTCAGGATATGTGTGGTTGTCATCGCCTAAGGGTCCTCACCAATCCCAAGACTAACTACTTAGGGCTACACACCTGACTATCAACTCAGGACATGTGTGGTTGTCATTGCCTAAGGGTTACCTTGGGGCTTAAATTGAGTAACTACTCAGGACTGCACACCTGGCTATCAACCCAGGATATGTGTGGTTGTCATCGCTTGAGGGTTATTCTAGTTTTAATTGAGTAACTACTCAGGACTGCACACCTGGCTATCAACCCAGGATATGTGTGGTTGTCATCGCCTGAGGGTTATTCATGTTTTGTTGAGTTACTACCCAGGGCTACACAACTTGGCTATCAACCCAAGGCTTGTGTGGTGGTTATCACCTGGGGGTTATCTTGACCTTAAAGAAAAATCAAAATGTTTTAAAAATGTTTTGATAGGATAAAACTTGCTTTATGCAATTCAGCCATAAGATCCACCAGCCAAATGTCATGTAGTATAGTCTTTCCACAAAATGCCACCAAATATGTGTTATTTGCCAGTACATCATTGTACTGACCCCTTCGGGGCTGCATATTCAAATGTGCAGGTTTTATTCGAGTAAGGAACCAGGAGTAGGATCTCGAGACTACATTCCAACATGTCTGCCTGTGGCACGTGATGAAGAATGGAGGCTCACTACAACAATACTTTATGCTGTGTACTCATAAGGTAGAAGACCTATGTAACTAGATTTACGTTGTAATATTGACGCTATTGCAATGATTACTTATTTTGTACTGTGGTGCTATCTACTGATCCAGGGAATGGCACAGATACACAGGAGATTTGCCTTTAGCAAAAGGCGGGTCGTTACAGGTTCACCCTCAACAAAATATTCTAGTCCTGCATTAGAAAGCAAGGTCTGAAAATCATGATGAATTCCAGCGGCACTCAAGAATGCCGAGCATGGATAGAGTGAAGGAAAAACCTTCTCTTCACGGTGAACTTTCATAACATCATGCACTTCTAGATCATGCTGAGAGAGTTGATACACATTCTCCTCCATTTCTGAAATTTTTCAACAAACTCATAAAATGTGATTTAAAGACAAGCAAATGTAGGAAACTACTATAGAGGGTTGCTAGAGAGCTATCATGCATCAAAATAATCTTTATAAACAATAGAACAATCATGCATACTCATTTATACTGTCACCTACAATGCTAAAATACTCAAGAAATACTTTACCAAAAGAAAATCTACTTGGACAAGTGGAGGAGTCACATACCGGAGAGCAAATGATCCAAGTTTCAGCAAAAATGTTGGGCTGAACAAGGAGATCGAAAATCTGGGTGAAGAACAGCAAGAACTCGAGTTTGGGCAAATGGGTCGGTGTTTTTCGGGAGAGAGAAAGAGCAGGGGAAGAAGAGATGAGTGAGTGGCCTGGTGGGACCCCCTCACACATGGGTGGCGCGGCCAGGGCTGGGCCGCGCCACCTGTGTGTGAGGTGGCGTGGCTGCCCCTCCTGGTGCCACCCAGGTGTCTCTCTGCCCCATTTTTGATATAAAAATTTATAAAGAATTTTCTGGAATTTTTCGAGAAACTTTATTTTCGAGGATTTTTCAGAAATTGGCATATCGATAAAACTCAGGAAAACGAGGATGAAAAGATTTCAAGCAAATCAAAACTAAGCATGCAGCAGCTCTGAGATACTCTTAATCATGCAACTGAACTGAAAGAATAAAATTTTATGAAAGTAAATACAAGTGAGGTGGAGTAGATGCGGTGAAAACGAAGTTTCGTTCATATAAAATCACTTTGTTAACAAGGTTGATCAAGTCTTGTTACCAAACTAACTTTTCATGAGGAGAAATTTTGCATATCACTTAATGCTTATGTTACCTCAACTTTGATAGGTATAGTCCCAACCATAACAATTTGACATTCTTCCTTGGGCTTTCGCTCTGAACAAATAATTTGACCAACTTTGATGGTCTCAACATGCTTGATTGAATTTAGAGCATTCCTCCTATCAATCTTCTTGGGAAAATAAACAGTGTATTCTTTGTCATTAACATTAAAAGTGACTTTTCCTTGATTACAATTAATAACAGCACCTGTAGTGTTTAGAAAAGGTCTCCCAAGAATAATAGACATGTTATCATCTTCAGGCATTTCTAACACAACAAAATCAGTTAATATTAAACAGCTGTTAGCAACTTGAACAGGAACATTCTCACATATACCAATAGGAATAGTAGTAGACTTATCAGCCATCTGCAAGGATATATCAGTTGAAACCAATTTTTCTAAATCAAGTCTCTTATAAAGAGAGAAAGGCATGACACTAACTCCAGCTCCCAAATCACATAAGGCAGTTCTAACATAGTTATTTTTAATGGAGCACGGAATAGTTGGTATACCTGGATCTCCAAGCTTCTCTGGAACTTTACCATCAAAAGAATAGTTAGCAAGTAAAGTGGAAATTTCCTCACTAGGAATTTTCCTTTTGTTAGTGACAATATCTTTCATATACTTTGCATAAGGAGGCATTCTAATAGCATCAGTCAAAGGAATTTGCAAAAATAAAGGTCTCATCCATTCACAAAACCTGTTATAGTGTTCTTCTTCCTTGGACTTGTGTTTCTTACTAGGAAAAGGCATTGGCTTTTGTACCCAAGGTTCCCTCTCCTTACCATGCTTGTTGGCAATGAAGTCTTCTTTGGTGTACTTTATATTTTTATTACTCTTTTCCGGTTCTTCTTCACCCTCTCCTTTATCTTCTTCTTTATCGGGAGCATCTCCTGGTTCTGTTTCAGCATCAGAAATAGAAACACTGTTAGGATCTTTACCTGCATCGGAAGATTCTGTAGTTGTTGTATGCTTCTTCTTCTTCTTGGGAGGAATATCATCACTTGAAGTGCGTTGAGAATCTTGCTCAACCCTCTTAGGATGTCCTTCAGGATATAATGGGTCTTGAGTAGCAGCACCACTTCTTGTGCGTATTTCACATGCTTGCTTCTCTCTTGCAGCATTAACTAGCAGGTCTTGCTGCACCTTGGTAAGCTGATCAATTTGTGTTTGAATCATTTGAAAATGTTTAGCAAGTATCTTCACATCATTGGCGGTTCTCTCCACAATATCCTGCATCTTGTTAATAACTCTAGAATTCTCCAACAGATGATTATGTACCATTCTATTAAAATTTTCTTGCTTAACAATAAAATTATCAAACTCATCTAAGCATTGATCTGGAGGTTTAGTGTAAGGAATATCCCTTTCATCAAAGCGTTGGAGAGAGTGTACCTCAATAGTAGATGAGCGAGGGATTGGCTTACATAATTCTTAAATAGGAGGTAAATTCTTCACATCTTCGGCCTTAATACCTTTCTCCTTTAGAGCTTTCTTAGCCTCCTTCATAACTTCATCATTTAATTCAATCATCCCTCTCTTCTTCGGTGTGGGCTCTGTAGATGGCGCAGGAGTTGGTGCTGGTGCTGGCTCAACTAAAGTCCAATCATCATGATTCCGGCTTATTTTAGCCATTAACTCCTCTGCTTCAGCCGGAGTTCTTTCCCTGAAAACACAACCAGCACAACTATCCAAATATGACTTAGATTCATCTGTTAGTCCATTATAAAATATATCAAGGAGTTCATTTTTAGGCAATGGTTCTTTAGGCAAAGCTCTAATTAAAGAACAAAACCTTGTCCAAGATTCAGGCAATTTCTCTCCTTTTCCCTGTTCAAAATCAAAAATTCTCTGCACAGCAGCATGTTGAGCACTAGCGGGAAAATATTTCTGAAAGAAAGCATTAACCAAAGCAATAGGACTAGTAAGGGATCCAGGAGACAAGCTATTAAACCAAATTTTAGCAGCATCTTTCAACGAGAAAGGAAAAATCTTAGCAACAAAATAAGTGCGGAGCTTAATATCATCAGAAAACAAATTACTCAAAGTAGAAAGCTCATTCATGTGCTCCATAGCACTCTCATCTTTAGTACCACAAAAGGGAGTTTTCTCAACAATAGATATGTAAGATAAATCCAAAGAGAAATCATAATCCTTATCTCTAATATTGATAGGAGAAACAGCAAACTTAGGATCAGGAGACAAATTATATCTAACAGGACGTTTAGCAAGAAGCTCTTTAATATTACCTGCATCACGAGCAGCACGTGCTTCTGCAATAAAATCATCATTAAGCTCAATATAAGCATCATCATCATAATCATCACTAGCACATTCCCTAGACTCAGGTGAACTAACAGGTGTAACAGTGGTGATTCCCAACTTAGCTCTAGCAATAGTAGCCTCTAAAAAGGAACCTAGTGAACCTCTCTCATCAAGCACAGTAGAAGCATCATCTAAATTATCAGTGGCACTTTCAATCTCAGCAGAAGTAGTAGCAGTAATGTGTGGGTGTGGTGGTGTAAGCAACTTACTCATAACAGAAGGTGAATCAAGAGCAACAGAGGTGTTGAGAGTCGTACCTCTTCTTGTAGTGGATGGCAATATAGGAACTTTTCCATCACGAGGTTTACCCATGATGAAAGGATTGCAGCGAACAATATGAATACCAAGTGAACTCACAGATAAAGCTATGCTCCCCGGCAACGGCGCCAGAAAATAGTCTTGATGACCCACAAGTATAGGGGATCGCAACAGTCTTCGAGGGAAGTATTACCCAAATTTATTGATTCGACACAAGGGGAGCCAAAGAATATATGTAAGCCTTAACAGATGAGTTGTCAATTCACCTGCACCTGGAAACAGTCTCACTCGCAGTGGTTTATCAGTAGCAACAGTTTTATAGTAGTGACAGTAGGAAAACAGTAACAGCAGTAGTAAAATAGCAGCAGTAGAAGTAACGGTTGTAAACAGTAGGAATAAATACTGTAGGCATAGGGATGGATAATGGGCGTTGCATGGATAAGATAATTCATGAAATCAATGAGATACAGGCATTGCACATAAATAATGATAAAGCATCCTAGTACAAACAATCATAGGCATGTGTTCCGTATATAGTCGTGCGTGCTCACAAGGAGAAACTTGCACGACATCTTTTGTCCTACCAGCCTGTTGCAGCAGGGCCTCAAGGGAAACTACTGGTAATTAAGGTACTCCTTTTAATAAAGTACCGGAGCAAAGCATTAGCACTCGGTGAACACATGTGATCCTCATATCATAGCCATCCCCTCCGGTTATCCCAATTTCTGTCACTTTGGGGCCTCGGGTTCCGGACAACAATATGTGTATACAACTTGTAGGTAAGACCATAAACAACAAGTATCATCATAGAAATAATAACATGTTCAGATCTGAAATCATGGCACTCGGGCCCAAAGTGACAAGCATTAAGCACAACAAGTTGCAACAATGTCGTAGGCACTAAATAAAGATACTAGGCACTATGCCCTATCAATCTCATATCAAATTACATGAACAATCTCATCCAATCCCTACCATCCCCTCACCTACAGCGGGGGAATTACTCACACATGGATGGGGGAGTCATGGATGGTCGATGGAAGAGCGTCGGTGGTGATGGTGATGAAGATCTCCTCCGAATCCCCGTCCCGGCAGGGTGCCAGAACGGAGTTTCTGGTTCCGAATCGCGGTTTCTGATGGCGGCGGCGCATCGGAAGTCTATCTGGGAAAAACGCCGTCTCCCCGATCTTAAGTCGTCAGGGGGTATATGTACGCGAGAGAGGAGGTCGAGAGGCGGCCTGGGGCCACCTCACACAGGGGTGGCGCGGCCAGGGCTGGGCCGCGCCACCACCTTGTGACGGTGCCTCGAGCCACTTCTCCCTCCGGTCTTCTGGCTCCATGGGTCTTCTGGTGAAATATGATTTTTGGTGATTTTTCCCGAATTTTTACTGGAAGTTGAATTTCTGCACAAAAACGAGACACCAGAGCAATTCTGCTGAAAACAGCGTCAGTCCGTGTTAGTTGTATTCAAAACACACAAATTAGAGGAGAAACAATAGCAAAAGTGTTCGGGAAAGTAGATACGTTTTGGACGTATCAGTGCTGAGAAGAATTTCTAGACGTTCTCTGGAAGCTTCGGTGAATTTCTAGACGTTCGGCTTTTGTTTCGTCCAATTCCAAGAATATTTCCTGTGTAACTTTTCTAAAATACAAAAATAGCAGAAAACAGGGAACTGGCACTGTGGCGACTTGTTAATAGGTTAGTTCCAGAAAATGCATAAAAGTGCCACGAAGTGTAACGAAACACTAAGCAAATGGTGTAAAAACAAGCATGGAGCATCAAAAATTATAGATACGTTTGAGACATATCAAAGACTTTGTCTTCACCCTCATCCGTAGGTGAGACCATTTTACTCTTAAGGCGGTTAAGCCCTTAGAAAAAGCCCTTGGCTCTGATACCAATTGAAAGTGTGGATGGTCTAACCTAGAGGGGGGGTGAATAGGTTTCTACAAATTTTACTTCTCTTTTCACTAGTTTTAGGCTTTGCGGAATATAAGTGTGAGCCTAACAACTAGGTGAGCAACCTATATGATGCTATGCAAAGTACTTCAAGCTCGAAGGCTATCACAAAGGTAGAACACAAGTAAAGGAACTCGGATAGAAATAACCGAGGCACACAGAGATGAAGATGTATCCCGATGTTCACTCTCTTGGGGGAGAGCTAGTCACCGCTGGAGAGGTGTGAATCCCCACGAAGGGTACTCAAGTCCCACGAAGGCTCACCTTCGTCTCCTTGTGCCTCCTCCATGAAGTAGGAGCCTAATCACTTGTGGTAGACCTTAGGGTGGTCTCCAAACCCTCACAAACTTTCCACGGGGCGAATCACAAGCCGAATGCCTCCGAGCGACCCTAGTTGCCTAGGGTTTCCCACAAACCCAAGAGTAACAAGTAATCTCGATGAACTCAAGGGGGAATGAAATTTGGCTTGGTGGAGATGTAGATCGGGGCCTCCTCTTTTTTTCTACCAAAGGGATTTGGATTTGTGTGGGTAGAATGAGAGATCCCCTTAGCTTGAGGTGCTCATTAATGGAGGAGAGAGAGAGAGGATAAGATGTCATGATTTGGAACTGGTCAACTTACCCCTTCGGAGAAGAAGGGGTGTATTTATAGTCCGTGGGGAGAAAATGACCGTTTGGGGCGAATCTAGGGTTTCCGGTTTAATTCCCGGTTGGACCGGAAATTCAATCAGAAATTCCCGGTGGGAATTCCGGTGGCCACCGAGAATCAAACCTGAGATTTCCGATTTGAACCGAGCCTGGGACCGGAACCGAACCGAGCCAGCCCAAAAACATGTCTGGGCCTGGCTGAGCTTGTCCGGTCCAAAGTTTGGTTAAAACCGGATATTCTCGGTTGGATTTCCGGTGAGATTTCTGGTCAAACCAGAAATTAGACCGAGAACCAGAGATTCTTCCCAAACCTTCTTTTCCCCAAAAGAACTAGAAATACTCTTTGATCAGGAAAATGAGACAGGTGGGGAAAGGAGTTTGGTTAGCAAGAAATCAAAACCACGAGTCCATCAAGACAACCCCTCTTAATAGTGCGGTGCTTCCTATGAACTCAAGTAAAAATATAAGAGAATGGGAAAAACACCGCCACTTCGCTCCCAAGTTAAATTGGGGGGGAGGCCTCCTCTCACAGCTCATCAAAGAAATGGACTCAAACCTGAAAATGAGACTAGAAGAATATATTAGTCCAACACTAGCTCACGTATCATCAATAACCAAAAAATAAGTTGAAGGGTAAAATACCCTTACAGAGATAACATAAGATAATATTCAGCACATCAACTTAACATAACACCAACATTCATCGGATCCCAACCAACACAACATGTAGAATTACATAAAGATGATCTCGATCTTGTAAGGCAGCTCACGAGATCTAAACATGAAGCACATGGTGTAGAAGACAACCATCTAGCTACTGCTATGGACCCATAGTCCAAGGTAGACTACTCACTCATCACGCCGAAGGCAAGCATGGCAATGAAGACGACCTCCGGTGGCAATTCCCCTCTCCGGTAGGGTGTCGGGAAGAGCTTCTGGACCCTCCCGATCTCGGGTCGACGACGGCGGTGGATCGCGATATGTTTCTGGAAAATTGATCGGGTGTTTAGGTTTTTCCCGTCGGGGGGTCTTTATAGGCGAAGGGGCAGCGTCAGGAGTGGACCAGGGCAGCCTCACCCATAGGGGGCGCGGGCCAGGGGCTGGCCCTACCGCGCTATGGTGTGGCCGGCCTGTGGCCCCCCTCCATCTCCTCTTTGGTCTTCTGGAAGCTTCGGTAAATATTAGGAGGTTCGGCTTTTGTTTCGTCCAATTCTGAGAATATTTCCTATGTAACTTTCTAAAACACATAAAAAGCAGAAAATAGGGAACTGGCACTATGGCATATTGTTAATAGGTTAGTTCCAAAAAATGCATAAAAATGTCACGAAGTGTAACAAAACACTAAGCAAATGGTGTAAGAACAAGCATGGAGCATCAAAAATTATAGATACGTTTGAGACGTATCAAGCATCCCCAAGCTTAACTCCTGCTCATCCTCGAGTAGGTAAGTGATAACAAAGAGTAATTTTTGAGGTGACATGCACCATCACAATCTTGATCATCTATGTAAGCATTGAGTGCTGGGATCAAAAGAACTTAAAACATGGGCATGAAAGACATAATCTTGATAGAAGAAACTTAGCAACCATGTTATAACATGAAGAAGAACACAAACAAAAGATCATGAAAAATGAAACAATGAAAGTCAAATGTGTGTTCAAATCATATGGAAAAACATAACAAATGGTTTTCAGCTTGTCCTTCATGGAATAGGAAAACATAAATTCATAGGACACCTTCAAGTTTAAGAGGGCGACTAGATACAAATAATTTAAGAACAAGTGAAACCAAAATCATGAATCAATCAATGATAAACTTTGGGACTATTCACATTGAACTCAGAATGACAACTATGCTCTCTTAGACGGTGCATAAAGGTAGAAGGTGGTGACTCAACATAAAAGTAAAAGAAAGGCCCTTCACAGAGGGAAGCAGTGATTGCAAGTTTTATAAACCTTCAAAAATTATGGTACTTACTAGCTTTGAGCTCTCATTGCCCCCATCATAGGCATCTTGAATGGTTAAAGTTAATGCGAGTACAATTATGAAGCATATGCTTGACAAATCATCAGTTGAAAACCTCGTGTCCCATGAAGTATGAATACCCAAACCTCATGCTACTCGACTTAGAGTCCCAAGCAAGCTCTTGTCATTGTAAGTATATGCGTATCATTGAGAACCACCAACGGGATACCTCCATGCCCGACGACATGGAACAAGCCCACATCAAAATGACAGGACAAACATACAATGAACACCTCAGCATTTCTTTTATTTACCATTGGTATAGCTTTTTATTTTGAGATGCGTCGTCGAATGTTCACTATGGGCATGCTGTAAATTTCCACCATGAATTATGCATGTCTTAGATTGGCGGCCCAGGCGTTTCTCTAACACATATAAAAACTCCATGATCTCACAAGATTCCCAACTTGTTTCACATCGTGAGTATCCATAAACAAAAGATCATGATATCAACTGAAATAAGAAGTGCAATGTTGAAAGCTTACCCCATGACGACATGGTTTGGCTAATTTCCAACTTACAACTTGCAAGCATAACAACTCAACATAAGAGAGCCACAATGTCAAATTTTTAAGAACAAGAAAAGTAAAGTGTGCCATCAGGTTCATGAGAGCTTTACTGACCAATTTTCGCATAACACCAAAAAGAGTTTAATTTGAAGGATAGATAAAAGCAAGTCAAATGTACTTTGGAATAGCAAATTGCTAATAGGTATGTATGGTGGACACATTGGAATAACTTGGTTTTTGGGAGTTGGATGCACGAGTAGAGATCATACTCAGTACAAAATGAGGGCTAGCAAAAGACTGGGAGCGACCAACTAAGAGAGCAATAACGGCCATAATCATGCATAGCGACAAAACATCATTAAGAGAAGCATAAAATGGATCAAAAGTCAAAAACTAAATGATCATAAAGGCTTATGGCGACTTTGTATGAGCCAAACATGTTGTAAGCATGCGCCAAGTCAACCCAAATAAAGCATCAAGGAGAAAACCAAATTAATGCTTTCAAATAATAAAAACAACGCATGATTTTTTCAAAGGCTCATTAAGCAATCTCCGTCATTTGAGACAAGTCATGCTACAGCAAAACTACTAAGCATACTATCAAAATGATATCAAGCATGACATGCAAAAGTCTAAGCCGCAGTCTAAATAAGCTCCTTTTTGTACCACTTTTTTGCATGAAATTTTTTCTCTTTTCCAACACCATTCAAACCTTTCTGAAACAACTCTTTTGATGAATACCAACATGGACCAGAGGTCAAAATACACCTTGATGCAAAGATAAAACAAGATCTAAACAAAAATCAAGGCAAAAAATGAAAACTAAACACAGTTCTAGAAAAAGTGAACACTCATTGAATGATAAGAGTGAAAAATGGAGTGTTCTTGGCAAATGAAAACGAGTACATCTCCTCCAAAAGAAAATTTGTTGGGGTCCAACTATTTATTGTAGCAAACAAAACTAAACAAAACTGAAAACAAAAGTAAAGACGCTCCAAGAAAAACGCATAGTGCATGAAGCAATAAAAATATAGTGTGTTGAAAGGTGACCTGATTTTTGCCGATGAAGAAGGGGTGCCTCAGGGGCATCCCCAAGCTTTGGAGCTTGTACCTCTTGGATATTTCCTGGGGTGCATGGGCATCCCCAAGCTTGAGCTTTTGTCCATTCTTCAACTCATCTCATCATTCTCCAATCCCTACACTTGAAAACTTCCTTCATACAAAACTCAACACAATTCTATTAGCAACATTAGTGCAAGCATAATACTGAAACAACCCTTTTTGGTTCAGGTTTCAACCCAAAACCACCACATATAAAGCATATACTACTGTAGCAACTTTCCCAAAAGTTCCGTGATCAAAAGAACTCAAAAAGAAAGCGATCGAGAGGCAAACACAAATAGTGGCAGAAATCTATCAAAACAGAACAGCTGACAAAGGTCAATTTTTTCAAGAGTTTCTGTTGCTCAAATCAAAAAGTGTAAAACTAATGAAAGTTTGGATATAACCTGGGGCATATGCACAAGAAATTTCTGGTCAAAAAGATATCCTGAGAATTTTCACAAATTTTTATGGTGCAGCACCGAAAACTATTTCAGGACAGCAACATCCCCAAATCTTACCTCACTCAAATTAGAGGTTTCTCTTGGCACAACAATGAAATAAAAAGGATAAGGAGTGGTTATTACAGTAGTAATAACTTTCAAGACTCAAATAAAAGAAAAAGTACTGAAAGTAAAACAATGGGTTATCTCCCAAGAGTGCTTTTCTTTAACGCCTTTGAGCTAGGCGCAGAAAGTGCAAATCAAGTATTTTTGAAAGAGGCATTAAGATCAATTGCATAAGTCTTTTCAACAATAAATTGAATTCAGTCCAAATGAGTTTTTGAAGATCCCTTATGATCACTCTTTGGTACACTACTTTCATCAAAAAGATTTTTAGGACAAATCCAATTGAAATTCTTTTCCAAAGCTTCATGCATTCCTACAAGTTTGCAAGGTACTGGTACTTTGAAATCTTCTTTGGTTGTACCAACAACTTTAACAGGCGAGCCAAGCATATTAAAACGCTCAAAAACTTTCCTAGCTTCAATAGCAACATCTCTAAATTCTCTACGCAAGGTCTCCAAAATAAAATCTTTCTTTTCTGAGTCTTCAATATCATGAAGCTTAAGAAACATGTGTTGCATAAAAGGATTAAGGCTAGCAAACCTAGCTTCCAACATGTGAACTAAATAAGTAGCAGCAACTTCATAACTAGTAGCAAGCTCAGCCAAAGATTTATCCTCAACATCTTTATGCATGCTAATATGATTAAAGAACTCCTCAATGTTACTTTTCCCAATAATAGAACCACTACCTACTGAGAGGTCCTCCAAAACATACTTAGGGAACAACATAATGAACTAAGAGTAATAAAGTACCAACTATAAAGGATACTAATTTTTTTGTGTTTTTGATAAAACGATGCAAGCAAAAATAAAGTAAAGCAAAACTAAAACAAAGTAAAGGATGTGTGTGCGAAACTCGCCTTGCAGAAATCTTCTTTTTTCCCGGCAAAGGCGCCAGAAAAAGTTGCTTGATGCGAGCAGATAACCACCTAGTTGGGAACCCCAAGAGGAAGGTATGATGAGCATAGTAGCAAGTTTTCCCTCAGTAAGAAACCGAGGTTTATCGAACCAGTAGGAAAAAGGCAAACTTCCGAAGGTGATGCCTGCTAGCTTCGCGACAGCTCCGGACAATTTATAAGGCACCTCGTCCAGGGCTTTGCTTTGCACCAGCAACAACATGGAACCTACACACAACACAACCAAGAACTTTGCTCCCAACTTACGATGAGGTTGTCAATCTCACCGGTTTGCTGTAAACAAAGGATTGAGCGTATCGAGTGGAAAGCAATAGTAGTATGCGAGAAAGCAAACAGTGCGAGTAAAAGTAAACAGTAATAGCAATGTAAAGGAAATTGCACCGGGGTCCATAGTTCACTAGTGGTGTCTCTCCATAAGATAAATAATGACATGATGGGTAAACAAATTACAGTTGGGCAATTGATAGAATAAAGATAACGTGCATATGTCACGAGGATCACTATGATATTTACTCTGGGCATTACAACAAAATACATAGACCGCCATCCAACTGCATCTATGACTAAGAATCCACTCGCGGGGAATCATCCGAGGACCCCTTGAGAATTAAGTTGCGAACAACAGATAACTGCATTAAGCAAAGTGTGTAATGTAAACAAAGCAAATGTCCTTGGACACAAGATTGTTGTTTTCTCCCTAGTGGCAATAGCACATCTACAACCTTAGAGGTTTCAGTCACTCCCCCAGATTAAATAGAGGCATGAACCCAACTATCGAGCATAAATACCCCCTCTTGGAGTCACTAGTATCTACTTGGCCAAGATAGCTACTAACAACGGAGAGCATGCAAGATCATAAACAACATAGAGATAACATAAGATAATATTTAGCACAACAACTTAACATAACTCCAATATTCATCAGATCCCAACAAACACAACATGTAGAATTACATAAAGATGATCTCGATCATGTAAGGAAGCTCACGAGATCTAAACATGAAGCACATGGTGGAGAAGACAACCATCTAGCTACTGCTATGGACCCATAGTCCAAGGTAGACTACTCACTCATCGCACCAGAGGCAAGCATGGCGATGAAGACGATGTCTGGTGGCGATTGCCCCCTCTGGCAGGGTGCCAGGAAGAGCTTCTAGACCCTCCCGATCTCGAGTCGATGGCGGCGGATCGCGATGTGTTCCTGGAAAATTGATTAGGTGTTTAGGTTTTTCCCGTCGGGGGGTCTTTATAGGCGAAGGGGCGACGTCAGGAGTGGAACAGGGCGGCCTCACCCATAGGGGGCACAGGCCAGGGGCTGGCCGCGCCGCCCTATGGTGTGGCCGGCCCGTGGCCCCCCTCCGTCTCCTCTTCGGTCTTCTGGAAGCGTTGCTAAATATTAGGAGGTTTGATACGTCTCCAACGTATCTATAATTTTTGATGCTCCATGCTTGTTTTTACACCATTTGCCTAATGTTTCGTTACACTTAGTGACACTTTTATGCATTTTCCAGAACTAACCTATTAACGAGTTGCCACAGTGCCAGTTCCCTGTTTTCTGCTGTTTTTGTGTTTCAGAAGTGATACACAGGAAATATTCTAGGAATTGGACGAAACAAGTTCCTGAAGTCTTATTTTGTCCGGGACCTTCTAGTCATCGAAGGAGAGAAGGAGAGGGGCCACCAGGGCCCCTCACACCTGGCTAGCGCGGCCCAGCCCCTGGCCGCGCCGCCATGGTGTGAGGAGGCCTGGGGCCACCTCTGGCATCGCCCCTTCGCCTATAAAGACCCCCCGACAGGAAAAACCTAAACACCCGATCACTTTTCTAGAACACATCGTGATCCGCTGCCGCCATCGACCCGAAGATCGGGAGGGTCCAGAAGCTCTTCCCGGCACCCTGCTGGAGAGGGGAATCGCCACCGGAGGTCTTCTTCATCCCCATGCTTGCCTCCGGAGCGATGAGTGAGTAGTCTACCTTGGACTATGGGTCCATAGCAGTAACTAGATGGTTGTCTTCTCCACCATGTGCTTCCTGTTTAGATCTCATGAGCTGCCCTACATGATTGAGATCACCGTTATGTAATTCTACATGTTTGGTTTGTTGGGATCCGATGAATATTGGTGTTATGATTAAGTTGCTGTACTAAATTATATCTTTTGTTATCTCTATGTTCTTTATGATCTTGCATGCTCTCCGTTGTTAGTAGCTATCTTGGCCGAGTAGTTGCTAGTGACTCCAAGAGGGGGTATTTATGCTCGATAGTGGGTTCATGCCTCTATTTAACCTGGGGGAGTGATATAAACCTCTAAGGTTGTAGATGTGTTGTTGCTACTAGGGAGAAAACAACATTCATATGCTCAAGGGCATATGCTTTGTTTACATTACACACTTTGCTTAATGCAATTATCTGTTGTTCGCAACTTAATACTTGTGGAGTTCTCGGATTGATTCGCCACAAGTGGATTATTAGTCATAGATGCAGTTGGATGGCGGTCTATGTATTTTGTTGTAATGCCAAGAGTAAATCTCATAGTGATCTTCTTGATATATCACGTTTATCTTTATTCTATCAATTTCCCAACTGTAATTTGTTTACCCAGCATGTGTTATTTATCTTATGGAGAGACACCACTAGTGAACTGTGGACCCCGGTCCTATTTCCATCATATTGCTATCACATGTTTACTTTACTCGCACTGTTTACTTTACTCGCATAATTTTACTGTTTTCCACTCGATACGCTCATAACCTTTGTTCCAAGCAAACCGGTGAGATTGACAACCTCATCACAAGTTGGGAACAAAGTACTTGGTTGTGTTGTGTGCAGGTTCCGCGTTGCAGCTAGGAAGCAAAGCTTGGACGAGGCGCCATATATAAATTGTCCGAAGCTGTCGCAAACTAGCACGCATCACCTTTAGTCGTTATTGTCTGCTTTTCTCCTGATCGATATTAAACCTTGGTTTCTTAACTGAGGGAAAACTAGCTGCTATATTCATCATACCTTCCTCTTGGGGTTCCCAACTGGCTGGTCATTCACCACGCACAAGGAATCTTCTGGTGCCGTCACCCACGCGCCAGCAGCTCTTTTTCTGGCGCCGTTGCCGGGGAAGAGTGGAAGACTTCTACGAGGGGAGTTTTTGCACGCACATCCTTTACTTTGTTTTATTGTTTTGCTTTACTTTATTTATTTTACCTGCATCATTTTATATCAAAAACCCAAAAAATTTAGAATCCTTGGTAGTTGTTTTTACTTGTTTACTTTCGTTTTGCTGAAATGGCCAATCCTGAAAACACCAAGTTGTGTGACTTTACTAGCACAAACAATAGTGATTTTATCTGCACTCCTATTGCACCACCTGCTCCTGTCGCAAACTTTTATGAGATTAAGCCTGCTTTGTTGAACCTTGTTATGAAAGGGCAATTCTCTGGTGCTAGTACTGAAGATGCTGCAGCTCATCTCAACAATTTTGTTAAGCTATGTGAGATGCAGAAATATAAGGATGTAGAAAGTGATATTATTAAGCTCAAGTTGTTTCCTTTTTCTTTGAGAGGAAAAGCTAAAGATTGGTTGCTGTCTTTGACTAAGAATAGTATTGATTCATGGGCTAAGTGTAAGGATTCTTTTATTGGTAGATATTATCCTCCTGCTAAGATTATATCTCTGCATAGCAATATTACAAAATTTACTCAGTTTGATAATGAACATGTTGCTCAAGCTTGGGAAAGAATGAAATCTATGATAAAGAATTGCCCCACTCATGGACTGACTACTTGGATGATTGTCCAAACTTTTTATGCAGGACTGAATTTTTCTTCGAGGAACCTACTTGATTCAGCTGCTGGAGGCACTTTTATGTCCCTTACCTTGGGCGCCGCAACAAAGCTACTCGACAACATGATGGTAAATTATTCGGAATGGCACACCGAGAGAGCTCCACAAGGTAAGAAGGTAAATTCTGTTGAGGAAACCTCTTCCTTGAATGATAAGATTGATACCATTATGGCTATGCTTGCTAATGATAGGACTCATGTTGATCCTAATAATGTTCCTTTAGCCTCTCTGGTTGCTCAAGAAGAGCATGTTGATGTGAATTTTATTAGAAACAACAATGCTTATAGGAACAATTTTGCTAGTAACAATTATAGGCCGTATCCTTCTACCAATGGTAATGGTTATGGTAATTCTTATGGTAATTCCTACAACAACACTAGGGCCGCGCCCTCTGAGCTTGAGGTAATGCTCAAGGACTTCATCGGTAAGCAAACTGCTTTTAACAAATCTGTTGAGGAAAAGTTAGGCAAAATTGATATTCTTGCTTCTAAAGTTGATAGCCTTGCTCATGATGTTGAACTTCTGAAATTAAAAGTGTTGCCTAATGATGTGAAAGAGAACAATGTTTTTGCTACTGCTAACGCTATTCAAGTTGGAATTGATGAAAATATTAGATTGTTAGCGGAATTGCATGCTAGGTGGGAAAGAGAAGATGAGATGGCTATAGAGATGAAGGTATGTACCATTACTACCTCTAATGATGTTGCTCCTAATGCTAGCAATCCTCTTACTTTGATTGGGGTAGAGAAAAATCCCACTCCTTGTGTTAAAAAGCCTAAAACTGCCAAAACTTTTTCTCAAAAGAGTGCTGAAATTTTTCGGAGTGTGGGGGATGATAGCTCTACTTATTTTAATGATTTTGATGTTTATGGCTGCAATATATCTGAAGTTATTTTGTTCTTGCAAAAGCTTGCTTTGACTCCCAATGCTATTTCTTTAAATGTTGCTTTTACTAAGCATATTACCAATGCTCTCATAAAAATTAGGGATAAAAAGTTGAAGCAAAAAGCCTCTGTTCCCAAGAAGTTAGAAGATGGTTGGGAACCCATCATTGATATGCATGTTAATGGTTTTGATTGCCATGCTTTATGTGATCTAGGTGCTAGTATTCCTATCATGCCTTGAAAGATTTATGACATGCTTGATTTACCACCGCTTGAAAAATGTTATTTTGATGTTCCTATTGCTGATGTTGCTAATAAGAAACCTTTGGGAAGGATTAATGATGTTCTTATTGTGGTTAACAATAACCTTGTTCCCGTTGATTTTCTTGTTATGGACGTTGAATGCCATGCTTCATGTCCTATTATTTTGGGAAGACCCTTTCTTCGAACTGTAGGTGCCATCATTGATATGAGAGAAGGCACCATTAAATATCAATTTCCACTAAAGAAAGGTATGGAAGACTTCCCTAGGAAAAGAAAGAAATTTCTTTTTGACTCTATTCTTAGAGCAAATTATGAGCTTGATGCTTCATCACTTGATATTACTTGATTCGCAATTTTCTGCGCCTAGCTCAAAGGCGTTAAAGAAAAGCACTCTTGGGAGATAACCCAATGTTTTATTTTCAGTACTTTTTCTTTTATTTGAGTCTTGGAAGTCATTACTACTGTAATGACCGCTCCTTATCTTGTTTATTTTGTTGTTGTGCCAAGAGGAGCCTCTAATTTGAGTGAGGTAAATATTTGGGGATGTTGCTGTCCTGAAACTGTTTTTGGTGCTGCACCGTAAAAATTCGTATAAATTCTCTGTATATCTTTTGGACCTGAGATTTCTTGTGAATATGCCCCAGGTTATATCCAAACTTTTGTTAGTTGAACACTTTTTGATTTGAGCAACAGAAAATCCCTCAAAAATTCGGCCTTTGTCAGCTGTTCTGTTTTGACAGATTTCTGCCAATATTTGTGTTTGCCACTTTATCGCTTTCTTTTGAGTTCTTTTGATCACGGAACTTTTGGAGAGGTTGCTACAGTAGTATGTGATATATATGTGGTGGTTTTGAGTTGAAACCTGAAGCACAAAGAGGTTGATTATATGTTATACCTACACTAATGTTGCTAATAGATTTGTGTTTAGTTTTGTATGAAGGAAGTTTTCAAGTGTAGGGATTGGAGAATGATGAGATGAGTTGAAGAATGGACAAAAGCTCAAGCTTGGGGATGCCCATGCATCACCCCAAGAAATATCCAGGAAGTACAAGCATCAAAGCTTGGGGATGCCCCCGAGGCACCCCTTCTTCATCGGCAAAAATCAGGTCACCTTTCAAAACACTATATTTTTATTGCTTCATGCACTATGTGTTTTTCTTGGAGCGTCAGTTGTTTTAGTTTTCTTAGTTAGTTTAGTTTTGTTTGCTGTAATAAATGGTTGGACCCCAACAAATTTCCTTTGGAGGAGATATACTCGTTTTCATTTGCCAAGAACACTCCGTTTTCACTCTTATCGTTCATCGAGTGTTCTTCTTTTTCCGCTACTGCTTTTGGTTTTCGTTTTTGCCTTGATTTGAATTCAGACCTTGTCATATATTTTCATCAAGGTGTATTTTTGCCTCTAATCTTTATTGGTTTTCATCAAAAGAGGTGTCTTTAAATTTTTTGAATGGTGTTGGAAAAGAGAAAAAGCTTTATGCAAAATAGTGGTACAAGAAGGAGCTTGTGTAGACTGCGGCTTAGGCTTTTTTATGGCATGCTTGATGTCTTTTTTATGGTATGCTTAGTGGTTTTACTGTAGCATGACTTGTCTCAAATAACTGAGATTGCTTAATGAGCCTTTGAAAAAATCATGCGTTGTTTTTATTGTATGGAAGCATTATTTTGGTTTTCTCCTTGATGCTTTATTTGGGTTGACTTGGCGCATGCTCACACATGTTAGACTCTTACAAAGCCGCCAATAGCCTCTATGATCATTTAGTTTTTGACTTTTGATGCCATCTTATGCTTCTTTTAATGTCGCTTTGTCACTTTGCATGATTATGGCCATTATTGCTCTCTTAGTTGGTCGCTCCCAGTTTTTTGCTAGCCCTCGCCTTGTACTGAGTATGAGCTCTACTCGTGCATCCAACTCCTAAAAACCAAAGTTTTCCAAAGTGTCCACCATACATACCTACTAGCAATTTGCTATTCCAAGTAAATTTGACTTGCTTTTATTTTCTCTTCAAATTAAACTCTTACCAGTGTTATGCGAAATTCGGTCAGTAAAGCTCTCACAAACCGGAAGGCACACTTTACTTTTTCCTGTTCTTAAAAATTTGACATTGTGGTCTCTTATGTTGAGTTGTTATGCTTGCAAGTTGTAAGTTGGAGAGTAGCTCAGCCATGCAGTCATGGGCAAGCTTTCAACTTTGCACTTCTTATTTGAGTTGATATCGTGATCTTTTGTTTATGGATGCCCGCGGTGTGAAATAAATTGGGAATCTTGTGGGGATCATGGAGTTTGTATATGTGTTAGGGAAACGCCGGGCCACTAATCTAAGCCATGCATAATTCATGGTGGAAATTTGCAGCATACCCATGGTGACCATTCGACGACGCATCTCACAATAAAAAGCTAAACAAATGGCAAATAAAAGAGATGTCGAGGTGTTCATTGTCTGCTTGTCCTGTCATTTTGATGTGGGCTTGTTCCATGTCATCGGGCACGGAGGTACCCCATTGGCGGTTCTCAATTATATGCACTAGCACAAAACCCAGAATTAGGCCTGAAATTATTTTAGTATAAGTTATCGTTGTGTTAACGTAGCTTGTAGTTTTTATTTGGACGAGGTATGTTATTGAATCGTTAGATGAGCAGACCTGTGTTGCCAGCAGTAGATTTAAATCTTGTAAGTAAATAGATGTCTTGCATACATCATGGGATCCATGGTACATTAAACGATGGGTAGGTCTCATGGTTATAGTATAACATGAAAATCATATTTTTGAAGAACTTTATGTAGCTCACATAATAAATCTTTACTATAGGATTCTAGTTGGTGATGGTGAAGCCACTTTTTATTAAAACATTCGACATCCCAAAATACCCCTACGAAAAAAAGCAAATCAGCCAAAATAGTCGGTCAACAATCAGTAGCCAAAGCAATCAATCACGGGAATATGGAAAGCAATTAGGAAATCATTGAATATACGGAAATCATGGAATATACAGAAATCATGGAATATGGAAAGCAATTAGTAGCCAAAGCAATCAATCACGGGAATGACAAATTAATGTGAGATTTATAAATCTTTACTATAGGATTCCAGTTGGTGATGGTGAAGCCACTTTTTATTAAAACATTCGACATCCCAAAATACCCCTACAAAAAAAAGCAAATCAGCCAAAATAGTCGGTCAACAATTAGTAGCCAAAGCAATCAATCACGGGAATATGGAAAGCAATTAGGAAATCATTGAATATACGGAAATCATGGAATATACAGAAATCATGGAATATGGAAAGCAATTAGTAGCCAAAGCAATCAATCACGGGAATGACAAATTAATGTGAGATTTAGGCCGCCTAATTCAGCTATCTATTAGGAAACGTTCACGCAGTCCCCTCTGTTTGCATAATCTCTCCGATGCATCTCACCTCGATGCCGCAGCCCCTCTCCCCCTTCAACATATCCCCACCTCGACTCACCACCCGACACCCGCCAACCGTGGCTGGCGCGACGGCGAAGACGACCATGTGCAAGCCTGCATGATGCGGTGGGTGCTTGGCTTGGTGCCAATGCTGGTGGACATGGTCGGGTTCAGTTAGTGGCATGGCTGCTCTTGGAACAGCGGCCCACGCCCATGGCGCCATCATGCAGTGCACCGCCTCAGAGGCATCACAGCGCAAGAAATTATTAAGAAGTCAAATCCAGCCAAGTGGAGAGAGAAATCAAAAGGTACCTGGAGAGATTGTAGAGAGTACAGGGCGATGATGATTCATCTAGCTATTTGCTTAGAATGCAGGCGTCAATACTCCTAAACGCCCGTATTCTATAAAAAATATTACTGAAAACTGATGAGATCAAACCAATTCGTGAACAGTTAACCATGAAGTTCAGAAGTGGTTGCAACAAAGCCAATCATATACAACGTTTGAGGCCGAGGCTACGGAACGCATCTACTTTGCAGTTGTTGCAGGAAAAAGTGATGGCACACACCAAATTGCTTTGCATACGCGCTTGATATATTGAACAATGACAGCGGACATAGAGTAGGGAGAAGCAATCAACCTACCTCTGATCAAAAACCTGAAAATCGCCATCCAGCAAAACATCAATATCGCTGCATGGCTAATATCTATTCATGACTGATGGTAACTGGACCGGCATCTTCTTTCGACTTCCTTGAGTAAGAGCTCCTTCCTATATTATTCACATCCCCTCAAACTAAATAGATCTACTGACATGCTTGCCTTGCGATGTTGGAAAGATGAAAGAAGCATACATGTGCCGCAGCCGAGGAAGGATGTCGTCTATGCTCCAGCGGATACCAGGTCGAACTTAAGGGTAAAGATGGCGTATACTTTTGGCCATGATACAGAGCGCCACGATCAGAGAAACATGTATTCCTCCGTTTGGACTCGAGCAGGAAATTAGCAAAAGTTGAGTCATGCCTCAGCACGTTTGGTGGAGGCCCATGGAAAACAGGCTACTTAATCTAATGGCTACAGATGAATCTAAGGTTGATCAGATGGATTATATTTGTTAATCTCTAGGATTAACATGGAGGCTCCTTTGGTGCCTCCAATTAGTAAATATAAGATATACTTACAATGACAAGAGCCTTGCTTGAGACTCTAAGTAAAGTAGCATGAGGTTTGGGTACTCATATTCATGGGACACGAGGTTTTCAACTTATGATTTGTCAAGCATATGCATCATAATTGTTCTCGCATTAACTTTAACCATTCAAGATGCTTATGATGGGGGCAATGAGAGCTCAAAGCCGGTAAGTACCATAATTTTTGAAGGTTATAAAACTTGCAATTACTGCTTCCCTCTGCGAAGGGCCCTTCTTTTACTTTTATGTTGAGTCACCACCTTCTATCTTTATGCACCATTAAGAGAGCATAGTTGTCATTCTTAGTGTAATATGCATTGTCCCAAAGTTCATTGATTGATTCATATTGTTGGTTTCACTTGTTCTTAAATTATTTGTATCTAGTCGCCCTCTTAAACTTGAAGGTGTCCTATGCATTTATGTTTTGCTCTCTTTGAAGGACAAGCTGAAAACCATTTGTATGTTTTTCCTTATGATTTGAACACATGTTTGACTTTCATTGTTTCATTTTCATGATCTTTTGTTTGTGTTCATTTTCATGTTTACAACATGGTTGCTAAGTTCTTATTGTCAAGATTATATCTTCATGCCCATGTTTTAAGTTCTTATGATCCCAGCTCACAAATGCTTACATACATGATCAAGATTGTGTAGGTGCATGTCACCTCAAAAATTATTCTTTTGTTATCACTTACCTACTCGAGGACGAGCAGGAGTTAAGCTTGGGGATGCTTGATACGTCTCCAACGTATCTATAATTTTTGATGCTCCATGCTTGTTTTTACACCATTTGCCTAATGTTTCATTACACTTAGTGGCACTTTTATGCATTTTCCGGAACTAACCTATTAACGAGTTGCCACAGTGCCAGTTCCCTGTTTTCTGCTGTTTTTGTGTTTCAGAAGTGATACACAGGAAATATTCTAGGAATTGGACGAAACAAGTTCCTGAAGTCTTATTTTGTCCGGGAGCTTCCAGTCATCCGAAGGAGAGAAGGAGAGGGGCCACCAGGGCCCCTCACACCTGGCTGGCGCAGCCCAGCCCCTGGCCGTGCCGCCATGGTGCGAGGAGGCCTGGGGCCACCTCTGGCATCGCCCCTTCGCCTATAAAGACCCCCCGATGTGAAAAACCTAAACACCCGATCACTTTTCTAGAACACATCGCGATCCGCCGCCGCCGTCGACCCGAAGATTGGGAGGGTCCAGAAGCTCTTCCCGGCACCCTACCGGAGAGGGGAATCGCCACCAGAGGTCTTCTTCATCGCCATGATTGCCTCCAGAGCAATGAGTGAGTAGTCTACCTTGGACTATGGGTCCATAGCAGTAGCTAGATGGTTGTCTTCTCCACCATGTGCTTCATGTTTAGATCTCATGAGCTGCCCTACATGATTGAGATCACCGTTATGTAATTCTACATGTTTGGTTTGTTGGGATCCGATGAATATTGGTGTTATGATTAAGTTGCTGTACTGAATTATATCTTTTGTTATCTCTATGTTGTTTATGATCTTGCATGCTCTCCGTTGTTAGTAGCTATCTTGGCCGAGTAGTTGCTAGTGACTCCAAGAGGGGGTATTTATGCTCGATAGTGGGTTCATGCCTCTATTTAACTTGGGGGAGTGACAGAAACCTCTAAGGTTGTAGATGTGCTATTGCTACTAGGGAGAAAACAACATTCATATGCTGAAGGGCATATGCTTTGTTTACATTACACACTTTGCTTAATGCAATTATCTGTTGTTTGCAACTTAATACTTGTGGAGTTCTCGGATTGATTCGCCACAAGTGGATTATTAGTCATAGATGCAGTTGGATGGCGGTCTATGTATTTTGTTGTAATGCCCAGAGTAAATCTCATAGTGATCTTCTTGACATATCACGTTTAACTTTATTCTATCAATTGCCCAACTGTAATTTGTTTACCCAGCATGTGTTAATCTTATGGAGAGACACCACTAGTGAACTATGGACCCCGGTCCTATTTCCATCATATTGCTATCACCTGTTTACTTTACTCGCACTGTTTACTTTGCTCGCATACTTTTACTGTTTTCCACTCGATACGCTCATAACCTTTGTTTCAAGCAAACCGGTGAGATTGACAACCTCATCGCAAGTTGGGAACAAAGTACTTGGTTATGTTGTGTGCAGGTTCCGCGTTGCAGCTAGGAAGCAAAGCTTGGACGAGGCGCCATATATAAATTGTCCGAAGCTGTCGCAAACTAGCACGCATCACCTTCAGTCGTTATTGTCTGCTTTTCTCCTGATCGATATTAAACCTTGGTTTCCTAACTGAGAGAAAACTAGCTGCTATATTCATCATACCTTCCTCTTGGGGTTTCCAACTGGCTGGTCATTCACCACGCACAAGAAATCTTCTGGTGCCGTCACTAGTGGAAAAAGGCTTATAGATAGATGTGTTATTAGTGGAGCATATTATTTAATATGCGCCACTAGTATTTACTAGTGGCGCATTTGCAAATATGCTCCACTAATAATTTTCTTACTAATGGCGCATATTGTTTAAAATGCGCCACGCATAACTGGCGGGACCCACCAAAAAGGTCGTCGAAAAAATTCCTCCAGTTATGCGTGGCGCATTTGCCATATGCGCCACGCATATTTGACCTATTAGTGGCGCATATTGCAATATGCGCCACTAATAGGTCAAATATGCGTGGTGCATATGGCAAATGCGCCACGCATAACTGGAGGAATTTTTTTCACCCGCCACCCCCCCCCCCGTGGGTCGCCTTTTTAGTCTTTTAAAAAATAAAGGAAAATGTTAAAAGGTTTGAAAAAATTCAAAAAATCAGATTTAGTTATGTTATGTGATCTAGTAAGTAATAAAAATAATAAAAATAAATTTTAATATTTTTTACAAAAAAAATTTATGTCTCGGTAAAACGGCCATAACTTTTGCATACGAAGTCGGATTAAAAAGTTTTTTATATGAAAAAGTATCAGAACGAAAAGTTACATCCGAATCTTAAATTATTTGTATCTAGTCGCCCTCTTAAACTTGAAGGTGTCCTATGCATTTATGTTTTGCTCTCTTTGAAGGACAAGCTGAAAACCATTTGTATGTTTTTCCTTATGATTTGAACACATGTTTGACTTTCATTGTTTCATTTTCATGATCTTTTGTTTGTGTTCATTTTCATGTTTACAACATGGTTGCTAAGTTCTTATTGTCAAGATTATATCTTCATGCCCATGTTTTAAGTTCTTATGATCCCAGCTCACAAATGCTTACATACATGATCAAGATTGTGTAGGTGCATGTCACCTCAAAAATTATTCTTTTGTTATCACTTACCTACTCGAGGACGAGCAGGAGTTAAGCTTGGGGATGCTTGATACGTCTCCAACGTATCTATAATTTTTGATGCTCCATGCTTGTTTTTACACCATTTGCCTAATGTTTCATTACACTTAGTGGCACTTTTATGCATTTTCCGGAACTAACCTATTAACGAGTTGCCACAGTGCCAGTTCCCTGTTTTCTGCTGTTTTTGTGTTTCAGAAGTGATACACAGGAAATATTCTAGGAATTGGACGAAACAAGTTCCTGAAGTCTTATTTTGTCCGGGAGCTTCCAGTCATCCGAAGGAGAGAAGGAGAGGGGCCACCAGGGCCCCTCACACCTGGCTGGCGCAGCCCAGCCCCTGGCCGTGCCGCCATGGTGCGAGGAGGCCTGGGGCCACCTCTGGCATCGCCCCTTCGCCTATAAAGACCCCCCGATGTGAAAAACCTAAACACCCGATCACTTTTCTAGAACACATCGCGATCCGCCGCCGCCGTCGACCCGAAGATTGGGAGGGTCCAGAAGCTCTTCCCGGCACCCTACCGGAGAGGGGAATCGCCACCAGAGGTCTTCTTCATCGCCATGATTGCCTCCAGAGCAATGAGTGAGTAGTCTACCTTGGACTATGGGTCCATAGCAGTAGCTAGATGGTTGTCTTCTCCACCATCTACATGTTTGGTTTGTTGGGATCCGATGAATATTGGTGTTATGATTAAGTTGCTATACTGAATTATATCTTTTGTTATCTCTATGTTGTTTATGATCTTGCATGCTCTCCGTTGTTAGTAGCTATCTTGGCCGAGTAGTTGCTAGTGACTCCAAGAGGGGGTATTTATGCTCGATAGTGGGTTCATGCCTCTATTTAACTTGGGGGAGTGACAGAAACCTCTAAGGTTGTAGATGTGCTATTGCTACTAGGGAGAAAACAACATTCATATGCTGAAGGGCATATGCTTTGTTTACATTACACACTTTGCTTAATGCAATTATCTGTTGTTTGCAACTTAATACTTGTGGAGTTCTCGGATTGATTCGCCACAAGTGGATTATTAGTCATAGATGCAGTTGGATGGCGGTCTATGTATTTTGTTGTAATGCCCAGAGTAAATCTCATAGTGATCTTCTTGACATATCACGTTTAACTTTATTCTATCAATTGCCCAACTGTAATTTGTTTACCCAGCATGTGTTAATCTTATGGAGAGACACCACTAGTGAACTATGGACCCCGGTCCTATTTCCATCATATTGCTATCACCTGTTTACTTTACTCGCACTGTTTACTTTGCTCGCATACTTTTACTGTTTTCCACTCGATACGCTCATAACCTTTGTTTCAAGCAAACCGGTGAGATTGACAACCTCATCGCAAGTTGGGAACAAAGTACTTGGTTATGTTGTGTGCAGGTTCCGCGTTGCAGCTAGGAAGCAAAGCTTGGACGAGGCGCCATATATAAATTGTCCGAAGCTGTCGCAAACTAGCACGCATCACCTTCAGTCGTTATTGTCTGCTTTTCTCCTGATCGATATTAAACCTTGGTTTCCTAACTGAGAGAAAACTAGCTGCTATATTCATCATACCTTCCTCTTGGGGTTTCCAACTGGCTGGTCATTCACCACGCACAAGAAATCTTCTGGTGCCGTCACTAGTGGAAAAAGGCTTATAGATAGATGTGTTATTAGTGGAGCATATTATTTAATATGCGCCACTAGTATTTACTAGTGGCGCATTTGCAAATATGCTCCACTAATAATTTTCTTACTAATGGCGCATATTGTTTAAAATGCGCCACGCATAACTGGCGGGACCCACCAAAAAGGTCGTCGAAAAAATTCCTCCAGTTATGCGTGGCGCATTTGCCATATGCGCCACGCATATTTGACCTATTAGTGGCGCATATTGCAATATGCGCCACTAATAGGTCAAATATGCGTGGCGCATATGGCAAATGCGCCACGCATAACTGGAGGAATTTTTTTCACCCGCCACCCCCCCCCTGTGGGTCGCCTTTTTAGTCTTTTAAAAAATAAAGGAAAATGTTAAAAGGTTTGAAAAAAATTCAAAAAATCAGATTTAGTTATGTTATGTGATCTAGTAAGTAATAAAAATAATAAAAATAAATTTTGATATTTTTTACAAAAAAACTTTATGTCTCGGTAAAACGGCCATAACTTTTGCATACGAAGTCGGATTAAAAAGTTTTTTATATGAAAAAGTATCAGAACGAAAAGTTACATCCGAATCTTAAATTATTTGTATCTAGTCGCCCTCTTAAACTTGAAGGTGTCCTATGCATTTATGTTTTGCTCTCTTTGAAGGACAAGCTGAAAACCATTTGTATGTTTTTCCTTATGATTTGAACACATGTTTGACTTTCATTGTTTCATTTTCATGATCTTTTGTTTGTGTTCATTTTCATGTTTACAACATGGTTGCTAAGTTCTTATTGTCAAGATTATATCTTCATGCCCATGTTTTAAGTTCTTATGATCCCAGCTCACAAATGCTTACATACATGATCAAGATTGTGTAGGTGCATGTCACCTCAAAAATTATTCTTTTGTTATCACTTACCTACTCGAGGACGAGCAGGAGTTAAGCTTGGGGATGCTTGATACGTCTCCAACGTATCTATAATTTTTGATGCTCCATGCTTGTTTTTACACCATTTGCCTAATGTTTCATTACACTTAGTGGCACTTTTATGCATTTTCCGGAACTAACCTATTAACGAGTTGCCACAGTGCCAGTTCCCTGTTTTCTGCTGTTTTTGTGTTTCAGAAGTGATACACAGGAAATATTCTAGGAATTGGACGAAACAAGTTCCTGAAGTCTTATTTTGTCCGGGAGCTTCCAGTCATCCGAAGGAGAGAAGGAGAGGGGCCACCAGGGCCCCTCACACCTGGCTGGCGCAGCCCAGCCCCTGGCCGTGCCGCCATGGTGCGAGGAGGCCTGGGGCCACCTCTGGCATCGCCCCTTCGCCTATAAAGACCCCCCGATGTGAAAAACCTAAACACCCGATCACTTTTCTAGAACACATCGCGATCCGCCGCCGCCGTCGACCCGAAGATTGGGAGGGTCCAGAAGCTCTTCCCGGCACCCTACCGGAGAGGGGAATCGCCACCAGAGGTCTTCTTCATCGCCATGATTGCCTCCAGAGCAATGAGTGAGTAGTCTACCTTGGACTATGGGTCCATAGCAGTAGCTAGATGGTTGTCTTCTCCACCATGTGCTTCATGTTTAGATCTCATGAGCTGCCCTACATGATTGAGATCACCGTTATGTAATTCTACATGTTTGGTTTGTTGGGATCCGATGAATATTGGTGTTATGATTAAGTTGCTGTACTGAATTATATCTTTTGTTATCTCTATGTTGTTTATGATCTTGCATGCTCTCCGTTGTTAGTAGCTATCTTGGCCGAGTAGTTGCTAGTGACTCCAAGAGGGGGTATTTATGCTCGATAGTGGGTTCATGCCTCTATTTAACTTGGGGGAGTGACAGAAACCTCTAAGGTTGTAGATGTGCTATTGCTACTAGGGAGAAAACAACATTCATATGCTGAAGGGCATATGCTTTGTTTACATTACACACTTTGCTTAATGCAATTATCTGTTGTTTGCAACTTAATACTTGTGGAGTTCTCGGATTGATTCGCCACAAGTGGATTATTAGTCATAGATGCAGTTGGATGGCGGTCTATGTATTTTGTTGTAATGCCCAGAGTAAATCTCATAGTGATCTTCTTGACATATCACGTTTAACTTTATTCTATCAATTGCCCAACTGTAATTTGTTTACCCAGCATGTGTTAATCTTATGGAGAGACACCACTAGTGAACTATGGACCCCGGTCCTATTTCCATCATATTGCTATCACCTGTTTACTTTACTCGCACTGTTTACTTTGCTCGCATACTTTTACTGTTTTCCACTCGATACGCTCATAACCTTTGTTTCAAGCAAACCGGTGAGATTGACAACCTCATCGCAAGTTGGGAACAAAGTACTTGGTTATGTTGTGTGCAGGTTCCGCGTTGCAGCTAGGAAGCAAAGCTTGGACGAGGCGCCATATATAAATTGTCCGAAGCTGTCGCAAACTAGCACGCATCACCTTCAGTCGTTATTGTCTGCTTTTCTCCTGATCGATATTAAACCTTGGTTTCCTAACTGAGAGAAAACTAGCTGCTATATTCATCATACCTTCCTCTTGGGGTTTCCAACTGGCTGGTCATTCACCACGCACAAGAAATCTTCTGGTGCCGTCACTAGTGGAAAAAGGCTTATAGATAGATGTGTTATTAGTGGAGCATATTATTTAATATGCGCCACTAGTATTTACTAGTGGCGCATTTGCAAATATGCTCCACTAATAATTTTCTTACTAATGGCGCATATTGTTTAAAATGCGCCACGCATAACTGGCGGGACCCACCAAAAAGGTCGTCGAAAAAATTCCTCCAGTTATGCGTGGCGCATTTGCCATATGCGCCACGCATATTTGACCTATTAGTGGCGCATATTGCAATATGTGCCACTAATAGGTCAAATATGCGTGGCGCATATGGCAAATGCGCCACGCATAACTGGAGGAATTTTTTTCACCCGCCACCCCCCCCCTGTGGGTCGCCTTTTTAGTCTTTTAAAAAATAAAGGAAAATGTTAAAAGGTTTGAAAAAAATTCAAAAAATCAGATTTAGTTATGTTATGTGATCTAGTAAGTAATAAAAATAATAAAAATAAATTTTGATATTTTTTACAAAAAAACTTTATGTCTCGGTAAAACGGCCATAACTTTTGCATACGAAGTCGGATTAAAAAGTTTTTTATATGAAAAAGTATCAGAACGAAAAGTTACATCCGAATCTTAAATTATTTGTATCTAGTCGCCCTCTTAAACTTGAAGGTGTCCTATGCATTTATGTTTTGCTCTCTTTGAAGGACAAGCTGAAAACCATTTGTATGTTTTTCCTTATGATTTGAACACATGTTTGACTTTCATTGTTTCATTTTCATGATCTTTTGTTTGTGTTCATTTTCATGTTTACAACATGGTTGCTAAGTTCTTATTGTCAAGATTATATCTTCATGCCCATGTTTTAAGTTCTTATGATCCCAGCTCACAAATGCTTACATACATGATCAAGATTGTGTAGGTGCATGTCACCTCAAAAATTATTCTTTTGTTATCACTTACCTACTCGAGGACGAGCAGGAGTTAAGCTTGGGGATGCTTGATACGTCTCCAACGTATCTATAATTTTTGATGCTCCATGCTTGTTTTTACACCATTTGCCTAATGTTTCATTACACTTAGTGGCACTTTTATGCATTTTCCGGAACTAACCTATTAACGAGTTGCCACAGTGCCAGTTCCCTGTTTTCTGCTGTTTTTGTGTTTCAGAAGTGATACACAGGAAATATTCTAGGAATTGGACGAAACAAGTTCCTGAAGTCTTATTTTGTCCGGGAGCTTCCAGTCATCCGAAGGAGAGAAGGAGAGGGGCCACCAGGGCCCCTCACACCTGGCTGGCGCAGCCCAGCCCCTGGCCGTGCCGCCATGGTGCGAGGAGGCCTGGGGCCACCTCTGGCATCGCCCCTTCGCCTATAAAGACCCCCCGATGTGAAAAACCTAAACACCCGATCACTTTTCTAGAACACATCGCGATCCGCCGCCGCCGTCGACCCGAAGATTGGGAGGGTCCAGAAGCTCTTCCCGGCACCCTACCGGAGAGGGGAATCGCCACCAGAGGTCTTCTTCATCGCCATGATTGCCTCCAGAGCAATGAGTGAGTAGTCTACCTTGGACTATGGGTCCATAGCAGTAGCTAGATGGTTGTCTTCTCCACCATGTGCTTCATGTTTAGATCTCATGAGCTGCCCTACATGATTGAGATCACCGTTATGTAATTCTACATGTTTGGTTTGTTGGGATCCGATGAATATTGGTGTTATGATTAAGTTGCTGTACTGAATTATATCTTTTGTTATCTCTATGTTGTTTATGATCTTGCATGCTCTCCGTTGTTAGTAGCTATCTTGGCCGAGTAGTTGCTAGTGACTCCAAGAGGGGGTATTTATGCTCGATAGTGGGTTCATGCCTCTATTTAACTTGGGGGAGTGACAGAAACCTCTAAGGTTGTAGATGTGCTATTGCTACTAGGGAGAAAACAACATTCATATGCTGAAGGGCATATGCTTTGTTTACATTACACACTTTGCTTAATGCAATTATCTGTTGTTTGCAACTTAATACTTGTGGAGTTCTCGGATTGATTCGCCACAAGTGGATTATTAGTCATAGATGCAGTTGGATGGCGGTCTATGTATTTTGTTGTAATGCCCAGAGTAAATCTCATAGTGATCTTCTTGACATATCACGTTTAACTTTATTCTATCAATTGCCCAACTGTAATTTGTTTACCCAGCATGTGTTAATCTTATGGAGAGACACCACTAGTGAACTATGGACCCCGGTCCTATTTCCATCATATTGCTATCACCTGTTTACTTTACTCGCACTGTTTACTTTGCTCGCATACTTTTACTGTTTTCCACTCGATACGCTCATAACCTTTGTTTCAAGCAAACCGGTGAGATTGACAACCTCATCGCAAGTTGGGAACAAAGTACTTGGTTATGTTGTGTGCAGGTTCCGCGTTGCAGCTAGGAAGCAAAGCTTGGACGAGGCGCCATATATAAATTGTCCGAAGCTGTCGCAAACTAGCACGCATCACCTTCAGTCGTTATTGTCTGCTTTTCTCCTGATCGATATTAAACCTTGGTTTCCTAACTGAGAGAAAACTAGCTGCTATATTCATCATACCTTCCTCTTGGGGTTTCCAACTGGCTGGTCATTCACCACGCACAAGAAATCTTCTGGTGCCGTCACTAGTGGAAAAAGGCTTATAGATAGATGTGTTATTAGTGGAGCATATTATTTAATATGCGCCACTAGTATTTACTAGTGGCGCATTTGCAAATATGCTCCACTAATAATTTTCTTACTAATGGCGCATATTGTTTAAAATGCGCCACGCATAACTGGCGGGACCCACCAAAAAGGTCGTCGAAAAAATTCCTCCAGTTATGCGTGGCGCATTTGCCATATGCGCCACGCATATTTGACCTATTAGTGGCGCATATTGCAATATGCGCCACTAATAGGTCAAATATGCGTGGCGCATATGGCAAATGCGCCACGCATAACTGGAGGAATTTTTTTCACCCGCCACCCCCCCCCCCCCCGTGGGTCGCCTTTTTAGTCTTTTAAAAAATAAAGGAAAATGTTAAAAGGTTTGAAAAAAATTCAAAAAATCAGATTTAGTTATGTTATGTGATCTAGTAAGTAATAAAAATAATAAAAATAAATTTTGATATTTTTTACAAAAAAACTTTATGTCTCGGTAAAACGGCCATAACTTTTGCATACGAAGTCGGATTAAAAAGTTTTTTATATGAAAAAGTATCAGAACGAAAAGTTACATCCGAATCTTAAATTATTTCTATCTAGTCGCCCTCTTAAACTTGAAGGTGTCCTATGCATTTATGTTTTGCTCTCTTTGAAGGACAAGCTGAAAACCATTTGTATGTTTTTCCTTATGATTTGAACACATGTTTGACTTTCATTGTTTCATTTTCATGATCTTTTGTTTGTGTTCATTTTCATGTTTACAACATGGTTGCTAAGTTCTTATTGTCAAGATTATATCTTCATGCCCATGTTTTAAGTTCTTATGATCCCAGCTCACAAATGCTTACATACATGATCAAGATTGTGTAGGTGCATGTCACCTCAAAAATTATTCTTTTGTTATCACTTACCTACTCGAGGACGAGCAGGAGTTAAGCTTGGGGATGCTTGATACGTCTCCAACGTATCTATAATTTTTGATGCTCCATGCTTGTTTTTACACCATTTGCCTAATGTTTCATTACACTTAGTGGCACTTTTATGCATTTTCCGGAACTAACCTATTAACGAGTTGCCACAGTGCCAGTTCCCTGTTTTCTGCTGTTTTTGTGTTTCAGAAGTGATACACAGGAAATATTCTAGGAATTGGACGAAACAAGTTCCTGAAGTCTTATTTTGTCCGGGAGCTTCCAGTCATCCGAAGGAGAGAAGGAGAGGGGCCACCAGGGCCCCTCACACCTGGCTGGCGCAGCCCAGCCCCTGGCCGTGCCGCCATGGTGCGAGGAGGCCTGGGGCCACCTCTGGCATCGCCCCTTCGCCTATAAAGACCCCCCGATGTGAAAAACCTAAACACCCGATCACTTTTCTAGAACACATCGCGATCCGCCGCCGCCGTCGACCCGAAGATTGGGAGGGTCCAGAAGCTCTTCCCGGCACCCTACCGGAGAGGGGAATCGCCACCAGAGGTCTTCTTCATCGCCATGATTGCCTCCAGAGCAATGAGTGAGTAGTCTACCTTGGACTATGGGTCCATAGCAGTAGCTAGATGGTTGTCTTCTCCACCATGTGCTTCATGTTTAGATCTCATGAGCTGCCCTACATGATTGAGATCACCGTTATGTAATTCTACATGTTTGGTTTGTTGGGATCCGATGAATATTGGTGTTATGATTAAGTTGCTGTACTGAATTATATCTTTTGTTATCTCTATGTTGTTTATGATCTTGCATGCTCTCCGTTGTTAGTAGCTATCTTGGCCGAGTAGTTGCTAGTGACTCCAAGAGGGGGTATTTATGCTCGATAGTGGGTTCATGCCTCTATTTAACTTGGGGGAGTGACAGAAACCTCTAAGGTTGTAGATGTGCTATTGCTACTAGGGAGAAAACAACATTCATATGCTGAAGGGCATATGCTTTGTTTACATTACACACTTTGCTTAATGCAATTATCTGTTGTTTGCAACTTAATACTTGTGGAGTTCTCGGATTGATTCGCCACAAGTGGATTATTAGTCATAGATGCAGTTGGATGGCGGTCTATGTATTTTGTTGTAATGCCCAGAGTAAATCTCATAGTGATCTTCTTGACATATCACGTTTAACTTTATTCTATCAATTGCCCAACTGTAATTTGTTTACCCAGCATGTGTTAATCTTATGGAGAGACACCACTAGTGAACTATGGACCCCGGTCCTATTTCCATCATATTGCTATCACCTGTTTACTTTACTCGCACTGTTTACTTTGCTCGCATACTTTTACTGTTTTCCACTCGATACGCTCATAACCTTTGTTTCAAGCAAACCGGTGAGATTGACAACCTCATCGCAAGTTGGGAACAAAGTACTTGGTTATGTTGTGTGCAGGTTCCGCGTTGCAGCTAGGAAGCAAAGCTTGGACGAGGCGCCATATATAAATTGTCCGAAGCTGTCGCAAACTAGCACGCATCACCTTCAGTCGTTATTGTCTGCTTTTCTCCTGATCGATATTAAACCTTGGTTTCCTAACTGAGAGAAAACTAGCTGCTATATTCATCATACCTTCCTCTTGGGGTTTCCAACTAGCTGGTCATTCACCACGCACAAGAAATCTTCTGGTGCCGTGTCACCCACGCGCCAGCAAGGTTCGGCTTTTGTTTCATCCAATTTCGAGAATATTTCCTGTGTAACTTTCTGAAACACAAAAATAGCAGAAAACAGGGAACTGGCACTGTGGCATCTTGTTAATAGGTTAGTTCCAGAAAATGCATAAAAATGCCACAAAGTGTAACAAAACACTAAGAAAATGGTGTAAGAACAAGTATGGAGCATAAAAAATGGATGTGAGTACCTTTTACCTTACCTCCCCGGCAACGGCGCCAGAAAAGAGCTTGATGTCTACACACGCGTCTGTTCTTGTAGACAGTGTTGGGCCTCCAAGTGCAGAGGTTTGTAGAACAGCAGCAAGTTTCCCTTAAGTGGATCACCCAAGGTTTATCGAACTCAGGGAGGAAGAGGTCAAAGCTACCCCTCTCAATGAAGCGCCCCACCTTTTATTAAAGGTGAAACTCCTGTGTAATTGTGCTATTCCCTGGATCAATAGATAGCACCATAGTTTAGCATGTAGTAATCAATGCATTAGTATCAAATCTATAACGTAAATCCAGTTACGAGGTACATCTACCTTTACAAAATGCACAGCCTGAAGCACAGCAACAATGAGCCTCCACCTTCTTCAACTGCCACAGACAAACATGTTGGAATGTAAGCTCAAGATCCTATTTACCATTTCTTTACGAACAAAACCTGCACGTTTGAATATACAGCCCTAGACGGGTCAGTACAACAACGTACTGGCAAATGACACATATTTGGTGGCATTTGTGAAAAGACTATACTACATGATATTTGGCTAGTGGATCTCAAAGGCTAAATTGCATAAAGCCAATTTTATCCTACAATCTTAATAAAACTCTTTCTTTCAAAATTTTAGTTTTATAAGGGTCAAGACAACCCCCATACACTACATGTTAATTAGGCATGTAGTTCTGGGCGAAACTCAACAAAGCTTTTGGAACAACCAGACAACCATACCTTTTCTGGGCATGAGCCTGAGCTCCTCTAGGGGTTTCTTGACAAGTTTTAAAGCATTTAGAAAAGGTGATGAGATTCTTCTGACCATTCCATGACTAGAGACTCAAATGTCCATTCCGAGGACTCGGCTAATTAATTAGATTTTAGACACCTTGCAAGGGTTGTGCATTTTCACCTTAAGAATTATTTTATCCTAAAGAATAAAATAATACAAGACCTTTTAGAAAAAGCATTCAACCAAACAGATCTGACCGTGCCCCCTATATTATTCTACCACCCTTTGTCAGTACCCATGGTTGAACCCTTAATCATACTCAATCAAGACAGAGCCCATAATATCATAAGGTTGCACTGGAAGTACATCTAAGCATGGAAGCCATATTAATCTCTTGAATACTAAGTGGCAGTCCTGAGAAGTATCCTGAGCTACACATCTATCCAAGCATGTGCCCCAGAACCCACCTACACCGACCTCCTCTTATCAAACCACTCCACCCAGGTAGTTCATTTTAGTTGAAGTTGTTAATTTATTCACAAAACAACTTTGACAAGGTGGACAAGGCATAGCATCATATTTTTCAAAGTATTTAGCATCCTATCAGGGAGGTGTTTGGGGTTGGCTACATACTACTAGGATCTAGCACTTTATAAATAGTTGAATATTCCACCTATCATGCATACTACTGAGAACACTAATGCAGTGTAAAAGTAGGTAGAAGATATGTGTGTCACTTGCCTTTTGAAGAATACGATCTTTCCACTTCTCTCAACTAAACACGTAGTTCTTCTCACAAACTAAAGTACAAGAAATAGCATACCATAAACAATCCATTCAAACAAATCAAGTAAGACAAACAATTGAAAAGTGTTTGTATAACAATTTAGATTTATTCAAGATGTTGTGTTAGAATAGATATGCCAAGAGAATTGTGAATTATGAGATATGGGTTTGAGTGCTGGTTGAGAAAGATCAATAGGATTGGAGAGGATTGGACTAGGCAAAATAATATTGAAAAAGTCTTCATGCTTTATTAAAGCATGAATGAGTTTGGGGAATAGCCCATGTGGATAGTTCACATAATTGGCAAATAGTGCAACAACAATACTATTGGATAAGCGTGACAACAATTATTCTTAAATAGCATATATCACACTTAGGCACTAGGCTAGGTTTTAAGAATGCTTGAAGTACTCAATTAGCACATTTGCAGGTTGAATAGTTCAATACATGTGAAGCAAGATTAAGTAGACATAGGATTTGAGTATGAGTGATTGACATTTGAGAACATGGCTCAAATGGTTCATTGAACAACATGGTGTATGAACACATACTATGGTATGGGTTATAACAACACCAAATTAACAAAATAGAATCTAGGTTTGAGATGAATTCATATTCTACTCAAGTAGCACAATTGCAATTTGAATATATATATGAATTAGACAAAATATGTTTAGTTGGACAAGATATAGATCAAGATGATGTCTAAATGATATTTGATAGCTAACTAGGATCATAGGGTTTACTAAAGTAGAAGGAATTATTATTTGAAAAAGAAATAGAATTAATCTATATAGGAATACTCAAATTGTCATATTAGAATTTGAATAATTGTGAAATGGTTCAATAAAATAGGGAAGTGATGCTAATGGATAGCTTGCAGTAAAACAAAGCCATAGCAATTGGAATCATTCTAAAATCAATTTTAGAAATCAAATTAGTGATTTGAATAGATTTGAATACACAAAGTGTGTGCACTTATCAAATTTGGAATTTCTTTATCCTATGATGTTCTACGTGTTTAGAGGATTCCAGAGACTACAAATTTGTAATTTTTGGATGGACAGAATAAAAGATATGAATTAAAGAAGCTAACTGAAGGATTTAACTCAATTTGAAAATAGATTCAAATTTTATACTGAACCTATGTATTATAAGTGCACTAATGGATTCTACATGTTCAAAGGATTCCATTGATATATTATTTGTTAATTTTTGTGTTACAGAATGAAAGTTATGATTTTCCAAAGATTTGGATCAATTTGGTTCAAATTTTCTATTTGAATCCTGTTTTAATTTGGGAGCCAACACGTGGCAGCTTGTGGTTCGCCGGTACCAGTTCGTTCGGATCAGCAACATGGGTCGTTAGATTTAAAGTAGATCCGATGGTCCAGATCCGCTGATACCGTTTCAGTTTAAGTGGTTGATCCAATCCCTTGGATCAAGATCTAATGGTCGATGAGGAAAGCGAGATGGACTCACCGGCGATCTAGGGTTTCGTTGAGGATCTCCGGCGAGCACGTGCAGGGGCCGTGCTCCGGTGATGCTCCAGCGGGATCTAGATGGCGGCGACGGTACGACGAGCTTCAGGAGGATGAGGTGATCTCAAAAACGCGGTCCTTGTCCTCGATTGCATCCAGAAGGGGGAGAGGGGATCGGCTGGAGACAGAGCAGCGTCGGTGGTCTTCGGGGGCACTCGTCGGAGTTCAATTTCCTGCACATTGGAAAAAACTAGGAGATCAGGGAGATGCGCCAGGGCAGAGAGGGTTGGGGGAGGCTAGAGAGGGATGGCGATGTCACCAGTGGGTGCCGGAATCGGCCGGAGACGCTTGCAGGGATGGCGGACTCTAGCGAAGAATTTCTTTGTGCCCGCGGTGTCTCGGGTGGAGGTGCAAAGGGGGAAAAGAGGAGGCGATCCGGGGCTATTTATGGGGGCCGTGGTGTGGGGAGGGAGTTAGGGTTTCGGGAGAAATCGGCGAGGCGATGGACGGCAGAGGGAGGTGCCGTGCTTGGGCTAGAGAGAGGAGCTGGAGGAGGGCGATGACAGGCGGGCCAGGGCAGTCAGCGGCTAGAGGAGATCTGACACATGGGGCCCATGCGTCAGCGAGGTAGGAGGGAAGGCTGATACTGATTCGGTAAACGCCCGGGTGGGCCATGGGCTGGATCGGCGATTGGGCCGAATTGGTCCCCTGCGGCCTTTTCCCATTTCTTTTATTCTTTTTCCTTTATCTTTTTCCGATTTCTGTTTTATTTCATAACTTTTGCAAAAAAGCTTCAAATCACTTCAAATCAACTTCTAAAATTTTCGAAAATTCAAAGAAGTCCACTTAAATAGTAAGGAGCAGGTTTTCTAAATAAAACAAGATTTTCAAAATAAAGCTTATGTATTTGGAAAAGAACTTTGTTTGCATAATTCAAAATATGAATTGGGGTTTTGAAAATAATCCCTTTTTAAAATAAGAGGATGACACTTTATAAAATACTATTCACAAATTATTTTCAAATCACCATTTGCATTGCAAACCCTTTTAAACATTAGAATCATTTTAGGAGATAGTCCTTTGCAAGTGATCTTGCATAGGTTTGAATGTAAGGAGAAAATAATATTTTTGATACTTTGTTTTCTCAAATAAGTTCTTCAAGCATTAATAGGGAGTTTGAAATGGTTTTTATAACAAAGCTTTTAAGTAAACTCAAAAAGTTTTAAATCCCTGTGAAAATTCAATCAACACATACAAAATAAAAGCAAAAAAATTCCCCCAAAATTTGATAAAATCTTGGGATGTTACAGACTATCACCCTTAAAAGAAATCTCGTCCCCGAGATTGGAAGGCTATAAAGAGAGTAGGTGTTGAGTTACCTGGGTGGCTACCACCCTTAAAAGAAACTTTTGTAGGTAGTCTAGGTACTTGGGTTTAATCAGAAACTCCTTGGTGTTGACTTGGCACTGGGTCATCCTTTGACTTGGCACTGGGTCATCCTTTGACTCCATAAATAGTCTTCATCTTCACTTACAATAGGTGGGTGTCTATTCACAAATCCGGGCACCAACCTTCCTTAGGTTGCTTGGTTGATTCCTTGCTCCATTGTAGAGCTTCTATCCAGTGGGGTAGTTGTTGAACTACTTTGGACACTGAGGAGTCACTCTTTCGGTCAATCAGAAGATCAAGCTGAGAGGTTTTCCTATCTTCATCTCCACTTCTTTGTCATCATCCTTGGATGTTCTTCATCTTATGGTTACTTCCTTTATGATACCATTCTATTCCATTCCATTCTGGTAACCTTCCCAGTGATACCATTCTGTTCTTGTAACCTTTCATGTTGATGAACATCTTCCATGGTAAGTCTTCAATAAAATGCTCGGGGTTCATCCTTGTCATATTCCTACGTGTTGGCAGCACTTGCCTTTTATAAGGGTATAATATGCTATCTTCCTAGGGTTAAGGCTTAACAATGTCATTTCTCATAGGTATGTCTCTCTAGGTTTGTGTTTATTAAACCTTGTATTCTAACTCTTGGTCAACCTCACTGGTTTTGACAAAAGTTTTCTTGGATATGGACTTAAAATTCCAAGTCCCATTTTTTATTTTGAAAACAAAATCTATCGTTCCTAGCTAGGGGTTTGCGACACAACTCATGGCAACAATCCTTAAGTTGTAGATCCTTAAGTTTGCCATTTAAGGGAAATTAAAATCCTTTCCATTGCTCTGTTTGCTCTTTCCATTGCTCTGTTTGTCCTTTCCATTGCTCTGTTTGCTCTTTCAACCTTCCTTGCATGAGGTGGTTGGATATTATTACTTCCACATTAGCTACACCTTGGGGTGTCTTCTTATTGTACTTGTGGCATCCTTTAGTTATTCCATCTCGTAGTACTCTTTCCTGGGCATCTTCTTGCCTAGTTTCCTTTTGATTGTACTTGAAACAAGTGATCATACTGAGGTCCTTCTTCACGCTTCCTTGTGGGTTTGCCTTGTTGTTCCTTTCTGGACATTTGGATGGGCACTGTCCTAGTTCCTTGTAGTTGAAATACAGTACCTTGTTGTTGTCCTTTGTACCTTTATCTCCATCTAAGGGTTTATTGGGGTTGTTCTGGCATTGAGGATGCATCTGTTTGGGTCCAGGATAAGGTTAGGTCTTAGCATAGATGAGAAATAGATGGAAGGGGTCTAAAGAAGATTCCTACCCAAAAGTAGCAGATTTGTTTACAAGATGTATTCTCTTGATCTGCTGTGCAAACAATATCTAATAAGCAATATCTAACAAACATTCATCATAACAAGCAAACTAGTTTTCAACAAAACGAGAAGGTACGATCATCCACAAGTCGGTATGATCATAAACGTCTATTACACATCATCTATTATTAAAATTCCTAAATGGAAGTCCAACTAAGGCTTCTTGGTTCTCTTTTATGTTGATCCACTGTTCTGGTCCAGCTGCTTCAGTAGATTGGTAATTTGCTCATCCTTGGTTTTGATGAGGTCTCCTTGAACACTAAGTTCAAATTCCAACTTTTCCATGTCACCTTGAAGTTGACTTATGGTTTCCTTCAATGTAGTAGTATCCTCCTTTTCTTATTTGAGGTCCTGCTGAGTATTATGAAGTCTCCACTTGAGTCTTTCGCCAAGTTCCTTTATTGCTGACCAAGCAGCACATCTTGCTGAGTCAAGGAATGATGGACACATCTCAGAGTTGGTGAACATCCAAAGTCTCATCTTCTTGTGGTCATCTTCTTTATCTTTATATAAGTGGAGTTGCACCCACCAATATTCTTCACCTTCATCCATTATGGGAAATCCTTTGTACACAGCTTCTCCTTGCATTCCCATGCTTAACATGAGGTTCTTCAATGCTTTGGGAAATTCAGTCTCACTCTTTAGGGTCATGATCATCGCGGGTCCTTTCTTTAGTGATTCAATGAGGCTGGTCATCTAAATTTAGAAAAAAGAGTAGTGTAAAACAGATGAACGTGATAAGTTCTTATGAGAGAGAATTTAGACTAAAAAGTAGACAATTTTTTTTTAGAAAACTGAAAAGAAGATTTTCTTTGTAGAGGAAAAAATTCCTATGGCTTCCTAGTCTATTCCAAACCTAGGATCTCGATCCTACAGGCAACACTATGCTCTGATACCATTCTGTAGCGCCCCACCTTTTATTAAAGGTGAAACTCCTGTGTAATTGTGCTATTCCCTGGATCAATAGATAGCACCACAGTTCAGCATGTAGTAATCAATGCATTAGTATCAAATCTATAACGTAAATCTAGTTACGAGGTACATCTACCTTTACAAAATGCACAGCATGAAGCACAACAACAATGAGCCTCCACCTTCTTCAAGTGCCATAGGCAAACATGTTGAAATGTAAGCTCGAGATCCTATTTACCGTTTCTCTATGAACAAAACCTGCACGTTTGAATATGCAGCCCTAGAGGGGTCAGTACAACAACGTACTGGCAAATGACACATATTTGGTGGCATTTATGAAATGACTATACTACATGATATTTGGCTAGTGGATCTCAAAGGCTAAATTGCATAAAGCCAATTTTATCCTACAATCTTAATAAAACTCTTTCTTTCAAAATTTTAGTTTTATAAGGGTCAAGACAACCCCCATACACTACATGTTAATTAGGCATGTAGTTCTGGGCGAAACTCAACAAAGCTTTTGGAACAACCAGACAACCATACCTTTTCTGGGCATGAGCCTGAGCTCCTCTAGGGGTTTCTAGACAAGTTTTAAAGCATTTAGAAAAGGTGATGAGATTCTTCCGACCATTCCATGACTAGAGACTCAAATGTCCATTCCGAGGACTCGGCTAATTAATTAGATTTTAGACACCTTGCAAGGGTTGTGCATTTCACCTTAAGAATTATTTTATCCCGAAGAATAAAATAATACAAGACCTTTCAGAAAAACCATTCAACCAAACGGATCTGACCGTGCCCCCTATATTATGCTACCACCCTCTGTCAGTACCCATAGTTGAACCCTTAATCATACTCAATCAAGACAGAGCCCATAATATCATAAGGTTGCACTGGAAGTACATCTAAGCATGGAAGCCATATTAATCTCTTGAATCCTGAGTGGCAGTCCCGAGAAGTATCCTGAGCTACACATTTGTCCAAGCATGTGCCCCAGAACCCACCTACACCGACCTCCTCTTATCAAACCACTCCACCCAGGTAGTTCATTTTAGTTGAAGTTGTTAATTTATTCACAAAACAACTTTGACAAGGTGGACAAGGCATAGCATCATATTTTTCAAAGTATTTAGCATCCTATCAGGGAGGTGTTTGGGGTTGGCTACATAATACTAGGATCTAACACTTTATAAACAGTTGAATATTCCACCTATCATGCATACTACTGAGAACACTAATGAAGTGTAAAAGTAGGTAGAAGATATGTGTGTCACTTGCCTTTTGAAGAATACGATCTTTCCACTTCTCTCAACTAAACGCGTAGTTCTTCTCACAAACTATAGCACAAGAAATAGCATACCATAAACAATCCATTCAAACACAATCAAGTAAGACAAACAATTGAAAAGTGTTTGTATAACAATTTAGATTTATTCAAGATGTTGTGTTAGAATAGATATGACAAGAGAATTGTGAATTATGAGATATGGGTTTGAGTGCTGGTTGAGAAATATCAATAGGATTGGAGAGGATTGGACTAGGCAAAATAATATTGAAAAAGTCTTTATGCTTTATTAAAGCATGAATGAGTTTGGGGAATAGCCCATGTGGATAGTTCACATAAGTGGCAAATAGTGCAACAACAATACTATTGAATAAGCGTGACAACAATTATTCTTAAATAGCATATATCACACTTAGGCAGTAGGCTAGGTTTTAAGAATGCTTGAAGTACTCAATTAGCACATTTGCAGGTTGAATAGTTCAATACATGTGAAGCAAGATTAAGTAGACATAGGATTTGAGTATGAGTGATTGACATTTGAGAACATGGCTCAAATGGTTCATTGAACAACATGGTGTATGAACACATACTATGGTATGGGTTATAACAACACCACATTAACAAAATAGAATCTAGGTTTGAGATGAATTCATATTCTACTCAAGTAGCACAATTGCAATTTGAATATATATATATATATGAATTAGACAAAATATGTTTAGTTGGACAAGATATGGATCAAGATGATGTCTAAATGATATTTGATAGCTAACTAGGATCATAGGGTTTACTAAAGTAGAAGGAATTATTATTTGAAAAAGAAATAGAATTAATCTATATAGGAATACTCAAATTCTCATATTAGAATTTGAATAATTTTGAAATGGTTCAATAAAATAGGGAAGTGATGCTAATGGAGAGCTTGCAGTAAAACAAAGCCATAGCAATTGGAATCATTCTAAAATCTATTTTAGAAATCAAATTAGTGATTTGAATAGATTTGAATGCACAAAGTGTGTGCACGAATCAAATTTGGAATTTTTTTATCCTATGATGTTCTACATGTTTAGAGGATTCCAGAGACTACAAATTTGTAATTTTTGGATGGACAGAATAAAAGATATGAATTAAAGAAGCTAACAGAAGGATTTAACTCAATTTGAAAATAGATTCAAATTGTATACTAAACCTATGTATTATAAGTGCACTAATGGATTCTACATGTTCAAAGGATTCCATTGATATATTATTTGTTAATTTTCGTGTTACAGAATGAAAGTTATGATTTTCCAAAGATTTGGATCAATTCTGGTTCAAATTTTCTATTTGAATCCTGTTTTAATTTGGGAGCCAACACGTGGCAGCTTGTGGTTCACCGGTACTGGTTCGTTCGGATCAGCAATGTGGGTCGTTAGATTTAAAGTAGATCGGATGGTCCAGATCCGCTGATACCATTTCAGTTTAAGTGGTTGATCCAATCCCTTGGATCAAGATCTAACGGTCGATGACGAAAGCAAGATGGACTCACCGGCGATCTAGGGTTCCGTCAAGGATCTCCGGCGAGCACGTGCAGGGGCCGAGCTTCGGCGATGCTCCAGTGGGATCTAGACGGCAGCGAGGGTACGACAAGCTTTAGGAGGACGAGGCGATCTCGAAAACGTGGTCCTCGTCCTCGATTCCATCCAGAAGGGGGAGAGGGGATTGGCTGGAGATAGAGCAGTGTCGGTGGTCTTCAGGGGCGCTCGTCGGGGTTCGATTTCCTGCACATTGGAACAAACTAGGAGATCAGGGAGATGCGCCGAGGCAGAGAGGGTTGGGGGAGGCTAGAGAGGGATGGCGATGTCACCAGTGGGTGCCAGAATCGGCCAGAGATGCTTGCAGGGATGGCGGACTCTGACAAAGAATTTCTTCATGCCCGTGGTGTCTCGGGTGGAGGTGCAAAGGGGGAAAAGAGGAGGCGATTGGGGGCTATTTATGGGGGCCGTGGCATGGGGAGGGAGTTAGGGTTTCGGGTGAAATTGGTGAGGCGATGGACGGCAGAGGGTGATACGTCCAATTTGCATCACTATTTTGTATCATAATTTACTATTATTCATTGATATATTTCATATTTAGATAAGATACTTATGCTATTTCCTTTGCTTTCACATGTTTGATGATCATCGGAGGAGTTGCTGCCGGAGTCAGGATTCTGCTGGAAAAAGGACCATCAAGAGACCATATTTTGAAGATCAGGAAAATTTCAGAAAAATACCCAGAAATTATATATTCCCAGAAGACTCATGAAGCCAGAAGGGGGAGTCGAGAGGAGCCAGGGGGGCCCACACGCCAGGGTGGCGCGGCCAGCCCCCTGGCTGCGCCAGCCCTGTGTGAGGCCACCCTGGCCCACGTCTGGTCTCACCCCTCCGCGTACATCATCGTCCCCGAAAACCTAAGTCAAGGGGGGGCTCAGAGTTAGACACCGCCACCTCTGCAGGGCGGAAAACACCAGAGAGAGAAAAGCTCTCCGGCAGGCAAAAATCTGCCGGGGAAATTCCTTCCCGGAGAGGGGAGATCGTCGCCATCATCATCACCATCGCACCGAACTTCATCGGGATCATCATCATCATCATCTCCATCACCAGCACCTTCATCTCCACCATCACCACGCCATCCCGCTGTAACATCTTGAGTTGGATCTTGCTATATTCATAGGGGAAACTTTCCCGGTGTTGATTACTCTTGTAGTTGATTCTATTGGGTGGAACCGTTGAATTAAGGTTTATGTTCAGATTGTTATTAACCATTATTTCACCTCTGATCATGATCCATATGATGTCTTGTGAGTAGTTCATTTAGTTCTTGAGGACATGGGAGAAGTCAAGATGTTAGTAGTGAATTATTGTTGAGAAATATTTAATGGTTTGATATTGTTGTGGTGCTATTTCACTAGTGGTGTCATGTGAACGTGGACTACATGATACTTCACCATTTATGGGCCTAGTGAGATGCATTGTGTATTTGGCTACCGATTGTGGGGTTGCTGGAGTGACAGAAACCTAAACCTCCGTTGGGAAACCATTGCACCAGGGAGCGTAGGATCTTAGAGTTTAAGGCTGTGGTTAGATTTATCTTAATTACTTTCTTGTATTTGCGGATGCTTGCAAGGGGTATAATCACAAGTGTGTATTTATCCTAGTAAGGGTAGTGCGCTAGCACAGGTTCACCCCCATAACACCTATCAAACCAATGAATACTATTGGCTCTATGAAGCGAAAGCTCTTGATAGAAACTCCCGTGTGTCCTCGAGAACGTTTGGTTATTATAAGTACACAACCGGCTTGTCCTTTGTGAAGAAAGGATTGGGCCACTTGCTGCAATTGTTACTACTGTCTTTTATTTACTCGCACTTTATTTACTCGTATTACCAAATACCCCTGAAAACCTGTTTGCTAGTATTTACAGTGATTCCTTGATCAAAACCGCTCATCAACACCTTCTGCTCCTCGTTGGGTTCGACACTCTTATTTATCGAAAGTACTACGATACACCCCCTATACTTGTGGGTCATCAAGACTATTTTCTGGCGCCGTTGCCGGGGAGTGTAGCGCTATTGAAGAGTGGAATTGGTAAAGGTAACCGTCGCTGTGAGTATTGTTTTTATTTTGTCTTTTATTTTTGTTTTACTCTGCTATGGAGAACTCTCTATTTGGTTTCCTATTTGGAAACACATCTACTACTACTACTGCTGCTGCACATGCAGGGGAACCACCACCGCCACCGCCTGCTGAAATTGATCCTTTTAAAATACCTATGAAAATTGTTGGGCGAATTATGGATAACTGCTATTCAGGAGATGGAACTGTCCATCCGGGTGATCATTTATTATTTATACATGAATTATGCGAGTTGTTCAGATGTGCAGGTATTTCACCAAGCCAGGTCAAGAAGAAATTATTCTCATTATCATTGAAAGGCAAAGCTGAAGAGTGGTATCGACTACTCCAAGATGGTCCATCTATGGCATGGGAGCATATTGTGCCTCTCTTTTCTTCCAAGTTTTATCCTCCAAGTGAAATTCATAAAGACCGTAACCGGATATATAATTTTTGGCCTCATGATGGAGAGAGTATTGCCCAAGCGTGGGGGAGATTGAAGTTACTAATGCTCAAATGCCCCATTCATGAGCTCCCCAATAATATTGTTATTAATAATTTTTATGCGCGGCTTACTCTTCCTGATAAGGATTATTTCGATGCTTCTTGCTTTGGATCATTTACTCATATGAAAGAAGATGCTAAGTGGAAACTTCTTGACCGTATACAAGAAAATGCTGAAGGATGGGAAAATGACAAAGGTAGGAAGTCAGGTATAAACTATGATTATGAATGCATTAAATCTTTTATGGAGACCGATGACTTTCATGGTGTTAGCGCTGCCTATGGTCTTGATTCTCAAATACTTGCTAATTGTCTTAAGGCCTTTGCCTCTTATATTGATGTTCCAAAGAAAGATTGGAACAAATATCATGCACCTTATAAAGATTCTATTAGTCATATTCCTGCTGCAGCTACTGAAGTTTGTACTGTTGATAGCATTGTGCCTGAGCCTTATTTTGAGAAGACACCTTTCCCTGCTAGGGTAAAAAAGTATTCTACTTTGGTAAGTGTGTCTAATAAAAGTACTAAGAAAGCTGCAGAACCTGATGAGCAAATTACTATTAAGTCTCCTGTAGCTATATTGAAGGATCTTGTTACTAAAGATGTAGGGGATGAATATATTCTTTTTTGTGAAGATGTTTCTAACATTCTCTCACATCCTAAAAAGCATAGGAAAGCAAGTGTTCCTGTTATTTCTTCCAGGATTGGAGATCATTGCTATTATGGTTTATGTGATATTGGTGCTAGTGCAAGTGCTATTCCTTTAGAGCTTTACAAAGAAATCATGCACGAGATTGGCGCTTGTGAACTTGAAGATATTGATGTGGTTGTTCAGCTTGCTAATAGAGAGACTGTGTGGCCTCTTGGTATTGTTCGAGATGTGGAAGTTCTATGCGGTAAGACTAAATACCCTACTGATTTTCTAGTACTTGGTAAGGAAGCTAGTAAAACTTGTCCTATTATTTTTGGTCGACCATTTTTGAACACCTGTGGCGCCGTGATAGATTGTAAGAAGGAGAAATTTTTTACTAAGTTTAATGGAGAGTCTTATGAGTTTAATTTTTCCAAGTTTTCAAAGACTTCTTATGAAAATGAAATGCCTAATGAAAATTTTCGAGTTGAACAGCTTGCTTCTATTGCTCTTGCTCCTAATAATGCCTTGCAGCAATTCATGGAAGATCACAAAAGTGATGTTTTTAGCAAGGAAAGAGAAGAGATTGACGACATTCTTCTTCGTCAGCCGCCGTTACTTAAACATAATCTACCTGTGGAGGATCTTGGTACCACTTTGCCGCCTAAAGAAGATCCTGTGTTTGAATTAAAGCCTTTGCCTGATGACCTCAAATATGCTTATATTGATGATAAGAAAATATATCCTGTTATTATTAGTTCTAAACTTTCAGGAAAGGAAGAAGAAAGATTATTGGAGATATTGAGGAAACACCGAGGAGCTATGGGATATACTCTGGATGATTTAAAAGGGATTTCTCCCACTTTATGTGAGCATGCCATCAATATGGAGAAAGATGCGAAGCCATTCATGGAGCATCAATGCCGCCTAATTCCCAAGATGAAGGATGTGGTAAGAAATGAGGTATTAAAACTCCTTGATGCTGGTATCATTTATCCTATTGCTGATAGTAGATGGGTTAGTCCTGTTCATTGTGTTCCTAAGAAAGGAGGTATGACTGTTGTGCCTAATGAGAATAACGAGCTTATTCCTCAAAGGGTAGTAGTTGGTTATAGAATGTGCATTGATTATAGGAAGGTAAACAAAGTTACTAAGAAAGATCATTACCCTTTACCGTTTATAGATCAAATGCTAGAAAGGTTGTCTAAGAAGACTCATTTTTGTTTCCTTGATGGTTTTTCTGGTTTTTCTCAAATTGCTGTTAAGAAGGATGATCAAGAGAAAACCACTTTTACTTGTCCTTATGGAACTTATGCTTATAGGCGTATGCCGTTTGGTTTATGCAATGCTCCTGCTACTTTTCAAAGATGCATGTCTGCTATTTTTCATGGTTTTTGTGAAGAAATTGTGGAGGTCTTCATGGACGATTTCTCCGTCTATGGAACTTCTTTTAATAATTGTTTGCACAACCTTGATAAAGTTTTGCAGAGGTGTGAAAAAAACTAACCTTGTTCTTAATTGGGAGAAATGCCACTTTATGGTAAATGAAGGAATTGTCCTTGGACATAAAATTTCTGAAAGAGGTATTGAAGTTGACAGAGCAAAAGTGGAGGCGATTGAGAAAATGCCTTGTCCAAGAGATGTTAAAGGTATTCGTAGTATTCTTGGTCATGCTGGTTTTTATAGGAGGTTTATTAAAGATTTCTCTAAGATTTCAAAGCCTCTTACTAATCTTCTTCAAAAGGATGTACCATTTGTCTTTGATGATGATTGTAAGGAAGCTTTTGAAACTCTTAAGAAGGCTTTAACTACTTCTCCTATTGTTCAACCACCTGATTGGAATTTACCTTTTGAAATTATGTGTGATGCTAGTGATTTTGCTGTTGGTGTTGTTCTTGGACAGCGCGTTGATAATAAGTTGAATGTTATTCATTATGCTAGTAAGACTCTTGATGCTGCTCAAAAGAATTATGCTACTACTGAGAAAGAGTTTCTTGCTGTTGTTTTTGCATGTGATAAGTTTAGATCTTACATTGTTGATTCTAAAGTTACTATTCATACTGATCACGCTGCTATTAGATATCTTATGACTAAGAAGGATGCTAAGCCTAGGCTTATTAGATGGGTGTTGCTTTTACAAGAGTTTGATTTGCATATCATAGATAGGAAAGGTGCTGAAAATTCTGTGGCTGACAACTTGTCTAGATTGGAAAACATTTCTTTTGATCCTATTCCTGTTAATGATAGTTTTCCAAATGAACAGTTGGCTGCAATTAATGTAACTTTGCGAGACCTTCCTTGGTATGCTGATTATGCTAACTTTATTGTTTCCAAGTATTTGCCTCCGACCTTTACAGCTCAGCAAAGAAGAAAATTATTTTATGATTTGAGGCATTATTTTTGTGATGACCCACATTTATATAAAGAAGGAGTTGATGGTATTATGAGAAGATGCGTACCGGAATATGAGCAACAAGAGATATTAAGAAAATGCCATAGTAGTGCTTATGGAGGGCATCATGCTGGAGATAGAACCGCACAAAAGGTTCTACAATCAGGTTTTTATTGGCCAACCCTCTTTAAAGATGCCAGAAGGTATGTTTTATCTTGTGATGAATGTCAAAGAGTTGATAATATTTCTAGACGCAATGAGATGCCTATGAATTACACTCTTGTTATTGAACCGTTTGATTGTTGGGGATTTGACTTTATGGGTCATTTTCCTCCTTCAAAAGGCTATACCCATATACTTGTTGCTGTTGATTATGTTACTAAATGGGTAGAAGCCATACCTACAAAGAGTGCCGATGGTGAGACTTCGTTAAAAATGCTTAAGGATGTTATTTTTCCTAGGTTCGGAGTGCCTAGATATCTTATGACTGACGGAGGTTCTCATTTCATTCACGGTGGTTTTAGAAAAACTCTTGCTAAATATGATGTCAATCATAGAATTGCTTATGCTTATCATCCCCAAACTAGTGGGCAAGTAGAGCTTTCAAATAGGGAGATCAAGTCTATCTTGCAGAAGACTGTCAATAGATCTAGGAAAAACTGGGCTAGTAAGTTAAACGACACTTTATGGGCTTATAGAACTGCTTATAAGAATCCCATGGGTATGTCTCCTTATAAGATGGTTTACGGAAAAGCGTGTCACTTGCCCTTAGAATTAGAACACAAAGCTTTTTGGGCAGTGAGAGAGCTTAATAGAGATTTTAAACTAGCCGGTAAGAAAAGGCTATTGGATTTGAGTTCTCTAGATGAGTGGAGAAACGAAGCTTATGAGAATGCCAGACTTTTTAAAGAGAAAGTCAAGCAATGGCATGATAAGAGAATTCTTAAGGGAGAGTTTCATGTTGGTGAGAAAGTTCTTTTGTATAGGTCTCGTCTCAGATTTTTTGCAGGAAAATTACTCTCTAAATGGGAAGGACCATATGTTATTGTGGAAGTGTACCGCTCAGGTGCTATTAAGATTGCTTCATTGAAAGATGATTCTACACAAGTGGTGAATGGGCAAAGACTCAAGCATTATATTTCTGGAGATTCTTATAATGAAGATATTGATGTTATTGAAACAGTTTCTCCGGAAAAATACATCCAAGACAAATTGCACGTACCTGTAGAGTTCGCTTTCGAATAGGTAACAGTTCTAGTCAGAAAAGTTTCGCGAAAAGTTCTTCCTTTAATATTTTTGCTATTTTTACTAAATATGAAAAATCACGAGACGAAAACGGGGAGGAAAAAGAGTCCGTGTGTGTCTCACACACAGGTGGCACGGGCCCACCCCTGGCCGCGCCACCCATGTGTGAGAACACACCGGAACTCATTTCCGTCCTGGTTTCCTTCTGTGACTTCATTTCGATGTATAATTTTCACCTATTTAACCCCCCGGAGTCCCCGAGGTCTGTATATCGTTTTCTCGTCATGTTTTGTTTTGAGCTGTTTCTGCCAGGAGTTGATCTTAAGCTTGGGGGAATCATGGCCTCTTCAAGCGACAACAAGGGCAAAAGGCCCTATGTAGATGATCACCAGCGCCAGAAGTGGAAGGAAGGGCAAGGTTCAGGGAGAGCAAGGCCCCCGAACCCTGCTTTTGAAGGACCGACAAAAGCTAGACGTATCTTTTCTCATGATTTAAAGGGACCAACATATCATGTTTTGGATCTTGACTCCATGCCCGTGATAGAACACGGCATGCTGGTCACTTTTGAGCTTTGCACTCTATATCAAGCCTTGAAGAGAGAGGTAGAGATGCTTCAAGAAGAGAATCTTAGGCTTCGCAGGATGCAGGAATATTTCATTAATCCAAGGCTGCTTCCAATACCGCCAAAGGAGTAGTTCGTCATCGGTATAGGCATCCCCTTGGCTTGTTCCAAGCTTGGGGGAGTGGCGCGGTATCACATCATCACCTTTTGCTCATTTACTTTTCAAGTAGAGTCATATCATGAATAAAGAAGTTATCTTATAGAATAGTTTGTAGTTTGGAAGTATCCTCCTTAGTTGGTTATCTATGTATCCCTTGGTGTGAGTTGCGGTAATAAAATATTAATGAGAAGTTTTATCATTTACTTTTCGCACACTTTATGTTAGTTTGCAATCTCTCTTATGTGACTAGTCTTGTTGATTGGTATTGGTATCATATTGGGAGCATGAGTAAATTTAGTTGGTTTTGGCAAACCTAGCTTGGTCAGTAGCAACTTTACCTTGAGGTTTGAGTAGAGAAGAATAAAGAAGTGCTTGCAGTTACATCACTTCAGTTTTCCCTTATGTTTGGCTTATAAGCATTGTTATTCTTAAAGTTAAAATCGTTGTACCTTCAAGGGAATTTGCATGATTGTTCTTATTATATGTATGTTTGTTTGTTTCATGCAACTCTTATGCTTGCTACCTAGCCTTGCTAGCCAAAAACCTGTACTGAGAGGAAATACTTCTCATGCATCCAATTCCCAAAAGCCAAGTTACTTCCAAAGAGTCCACTATAAATTCCTATGCATGGTATTTCAAGCCATTCCAAGTAAATTTTCATGTGCTACCTTTCAAAAACCTTCAAACACTTCTCATTTTTGTGCCACTGTTTTTAGCTTATGAGGACGTAGTGGATGGGTTTGTTATCTTCCATACTAAATTAAGTACCCCTCGACTAGGCAGCTTCATCTGCTCGTCATTAATTTTGCAAGGGAGCTGGTCAGACCATTATAATCTCAAAAAGAAAAAGAAAAGAAAAAAGGCACTCCTCCAATGGAACGTGAAAGTTGGTCGGCACCCGATGGAATCGGTTAGCCATGGTTTGAGAAAGGAAAAAGGTGGGGAGGAGTGCAAAGCTATAAAAGAGCACTAAAGTGCCAATTAATCAAACATCTCGGAACCGCTCTCACTTGTTTAGTATGGAAGATATCAAGAACTCTGTTGCTAGTCGTTGACAAAAGCAACCACCTCTCAAAATAACTTTTTACCTCTGTTTTACAAATGAAAAGCTCTAGCACATGTTTAATCCCTGCTTCCCTCTGCGAAGGGCCTATCTTTTACTTTTATGTTGAGTCAACCTATTTCCCTCTATCTAAAGCAAGCGTTTGAGTTGTTATGTTTCACTCATCCATATGTTGATCCGTTTAATCATGTTTATTATCTTCCTTGTTTTGTATAATGCTTTTATCTGAAGGAATATATCTTTGAAAGCTTTCTATGGATGCAAAAGTTTAATTTGTTGAGCATATAGTCTTTGCTATATTAGCTCTATTTTAAAAGGCTCCGTTTAAAAGAGAGAATAGTTTGTTCTCCATCCTTTGACCAAGAACTAAGGTTTGCCATTGCCAATTATAGTTTACCTTGTGTATCTTTACATGTGATTCCCTTTTACCCATTGCAAGTCTATATCTTATAAAGGGAAGTTGCTGTCTATTATAATTTGTGCCTTGGTAAATGTGATGCTTCTTGTCCGTATTTTGATTATCGACACTTCACTCTATAAACCTGTGGTCATGTTTACCGAGTTTAGTTTTCACTTGGGGACAAGCGAGGTCTAAGCTTGGGGGGGTTGATACGTCCAATTTGCATCACTATTTTGTATCATAATTTACTGTTATTCATTGATATATTTCATATTTAGATAAGATACTTATGTTATTTCCTTTGCTTTCACATGTTTGATGATCATCGGAGGAGTTGCTGCCGGAGTCAGGATTCTGCTGGAAAAAGGACCATCAAGAGACCATATTTTGAAGATCAGGAAAATTCCAGAAAAATACCCAGAAATTATATTTTCCCGGAAGACTCATGAAGCCAGAAGGGGGAGTCGAGAGGAGCCAGGGGGGCCCCACACGCTAGGGTGGTGCGGCCAGCCCCCTGGCCGCGCCAGCCCTGCGTGAGGTGTAACGCCCCAAAACCGGCACCTTGCAGATTATAGCGATCAAGCCACAACCTACATGATGTCGCTTTGGAAACGCACCACCAAGCGCCTCGTGCATGTTGGAGCGTGCACGTGATGCGGGTGGAATCGAGTAGCAATAGTTACACAAGTTCACGATGGAACCCACAAAAGAATATAATATAACCGCAAAGACTCCACGAGTCAAAATATCCAAATATACAATACAAAGATCCAAATCATACATAAAGCAAAGTAGCATCCGAGTACGGACGAGAATACAAATGGGCCTAAGAGGCCTAAAGATAAATGATGGCGTCCAAACCCTGCCTAGGCCAGGCCGGAAGGGTAACCTTGCTAACGTCGTCGCTCCCATACCTGTCAAAATTGTCTGGCCAATGGTTGCCGAACAAGGAGGGAGAAAGAGAAAAAGGAAAAAAATGAGGGTGAGTACCGAGGCACGTACTCGCGAGACTGGAATTCAGCTGTGCTCGCCTACAGGCTATATGGTGGACTTAGCGGCAACAAAAGAAACTACAGAGACACGCTACAACTTTCGTCTAAATAGAATAAGATAAGAGAGCGCATAAAAGTAACCAACTAGAAACTAACACCAAACATAGCCCAGCCGATGAATCACCTCCTCGTGACCAAACGAAGAAGCAAGTATCAAAGGCACTCACACGGTTACCAAGTTTTATTGCAGGTTTATTGTTGTAGTTGTGCTAACTTACTACACAAGTTTATTAGTATTGAAATAGCAGGTGCAAGTTGTTCTATGATCGAGTAGTACAGCTCCAAGTCGTCCATAACCGCGGACACGGCTTTTCGAAAAGATTTAACCCTGCAGGGGTGCCCAAATGTACCCAAACGCATGATCAATCCTTCTGGCAAGTCTCGCACCCTTAATAAAAATAGGTGCGCCATTAGGATAGTCACGACTCGCACTCTCCTTCACTACAAACAAGTCCAGGAAGCCACCTAACCAAGTTGAACCCGTATCGAGAGTCCGGTCGAATCTCCGAGACGGACCTAGTTGTTTGTGTCTACGGCTTCTGAGGCCCGGCTCCACTCTGGGGAGACGACCCGCTTCAGCAGCGATAAACGCACGTACCACATCCTATGCGTGCATGCAGAAGCAAAACAAGGGGTTACAAGGCACTCTTGGGCTTCCCCCAAAATAAATCGGACCATTAAGATACAAGAGTTGCATGCACGCAAAACCCAAATGGAAAACCTCAAACTAGTTGTGGCCACTGGACAAGTGTGTAGATTTCGGCAGTGATCGAGGGGAGGGCCGTAAACGTACCCATGTCTGGTTAGAGCACTCAGTCTCAGAACAGTTCATGCGATCTCGGGGTCCTAGGGGACACAAGTGAGCCATCGTAAAACTGGCAAAATGACTCACAGATGCCTCTGCTTAATTCAATTTTAATTATTAACAATAAAGTAAGCCATGATTATCTCCAACAACATATATCCAAAAAATAGAGCATGTGATAACTTTCCCAACCCGATAAGATAAAACAACTCAAACAATCTGAAGATGCCTACGACTCGCAGGGCCAACTCAAACAACAAGCACACGGTTAATAGGATGTATGAAAGGTTCTATGGCTTTGCTTTGGATAGCATGTGGATAGGACACATGACTCGAACAAAAGCATCACGACACAAGGCTAGAATATAGATCTAGCAAGAGCAAAAGTGTTAAATGGGTAGAGAGAAAAGGGCTCGCCTGCAACGAAGATCGAAGAACACCCGAAGAACTTGTCGTTGCTCACATCACCACGAAGCGTCCTATCCGAGAAGAAGCAAATCGCTACAACAAGCAACGGATGCAACACTTACTACTACGGCAAAAGATTCGGCATGATCATGTGAATGCATGCATGACATGGCAATTATGATGCAATGCAACTTATCCATATTAAGCAGAATCGGAATTCTGGCACACACATATATGGTTTAAGTTATTTTACTACATGATATTTTAAATGTTGATTAGCATGGCAAAGACAAGATATGGGTGAGCTACACAAAATTAAATGAAGTGGTGATACCATACTTGGCAACTCACAATTACTCCATATGTTATTTATTAAGTGAGATGCAAATTACCACGTGACTACATGATGCGAGATGCAAATAGGTTTATGGATGGCAAATTCAGATTCTACACATTTTTCTGATAAATTTTCATATAAAATACTTTTTATTTCGAGTTATGGATCAAAAGATATGACTCAAACAAGATTTGTATATTTGCAGGAATTTTCAGAATAAAACAGAAAACTGGGCCGGACCTAAGGCGACGGATACTATCCATCGCGCGCGGGCGACGAGCTGCTCCGAGCGGATCTGGACCGAGGCCCAGCAGGGGCGCCGGATGTGGCTGACGGGCAAGGCCCACCTGTCAGTTTAGGATAAGAAGCAAAAAAGGTTGGGGATTTGCTCTCCCCGGGGATTCAAACTCAAGATCACGGAATAGAAAGAAAGGAACCAACCAATGGGGCTAAGGATTAGACGTGATGCTTAACAGGAACACGCTCTTTTAACCAGAGAAAGCAGGAGGCTTTGGCTTGACGAGAAGTTTCAGAGAACACGGAACTGATGCGTTCTTTCTCAGACTGAACTGGCGACGGAATCCAGTGGAGGAGGGCGCCAGGGGAGCAGACGAAGGGCGCGTTCAACGCGAGGCCTCGGGACGATACAAAAGGTGATGGATTTTGGACCAGAGACCCACCGGAGTGGTACCGGCGGCGAGCACCAGGTTGCTGCGGAGGAGGTCGGAGAGGATGGGGGAGCTTGGCATCGGGGAAGCACGGGCACGAGGCGGACTTCGCACGGGAACGAAGCAGCAGCTGCTGAAGACAAGGCCGGCTCGTCCATGGCGTCGGGAGGCACGCGGCCATGGTGGAGAAGAACGGAGACGACTCGGGAAAAAGGTGCGCGCGGACGACATTGGCGGATGAGGCGGGTTGCTGGTGGCGGGGAAGAAGGCGAGCGGCGATGGTCTTGACAACGCCCGACCAGGAGGAAGCGGACGGGAGCAGAAGCATGGCGACGGACAGACAGAACAAGGACGTCCAGGACGATGTTGGTTACGGGGAAGCTAGGGACAAGCTGGGGCAGGCGACGACGGTGACGCGTGCACGCACTTGGCAGAGGTGAGCGAGCTTGGGAGGCGGCGTTGAGGAGAAAGGAGAGAGGAACCGATAGAGTGGAGTGGCGGCGCTGCAGAGGAATAGGAAGGAGGGGGCTAGGGCTAGGGTTGCAGATGACTTTTATAGGGGAGCAGCGCAAGCTTGGCCGTCACAGCACAGCTTCATCGACGTGGCACCGGTGGATGGTCGTCCGTACAGGAAGAAGAAAGAGACGAACAGGAGGGTTTCGGCTGGATAGGTGGGCTTCAGTGGAGGGATTGGGCTGAGCTAGGTGGCCAAAAGAAGTGGGGCGGATATAGCCTCCGTGGCCAATTTCTGAAAAATACAAAGATAAAAGGTAACGGAGAAAAGAGAGATAGGAAGAAAAGATTATAAGAGATGGAGGGAAAAGATCTGCAAACAATTTGTAAAAACTTAATTTTGATTTAAAACAATTTTAGATCTTTGCAAATATTATAATTTTAGTTTAAATTCAAAATAAGAAGAAAAGAGGAGGGTATTTATAAAACCATACAAGAGAAAATAAGAAATAGTTTATACCAAATAAATTTTAAGTTTTGACAAAAACATGCAAGGTTATATATGCATGATGATGCACACGTCGCGATGACGCGAAAAAGAAAAAGAACAAACAAATCTAATAGGGGAACTTTCCGGGTCGTTACATGAGGCCACCCTGGCCCACGTCTGGTCTCGCCCCTCCACGTACATCATCGTCCCTGAAAACCTAAGTCAAGGGGGGCTCAGAGTTAGACACCGCCGCCTCTGCGGGGTGGAAAACACCAGAGAGAGAAAAGCTCTCCGGCAGGCAGAAATCTGCCGGGGAAATTCCTTCCCAGAGAGGGGAGATCATCGCCATCGTCATCACCATCGCACCGGACTTCATCGGGATCATCATCATCATCTCCATCACCAGCACCTTCATCTCCACCATCACCACGCCATCCCGCTGTAACATCTTGAGTTGGATCTTGTTATATTCATAGGGGAAACTTTCCCGGTGTTGATTACTCTTGTAGTTGATGCTATTGGGTGGAACCGTTGAATTAAGGTTTATGTTCAGATTGTTATTTACCATTATTTTACCTCTGATCATGATCCATATGATGTCTTGTGAGTAGTTCGTTTAGTTCTTGAGGACATGGGAGAAGTCAAGATGTTAGTAGTGAATTATTGTTGAGAAATATTTAATGGTTTGATATTGTTGTGGTGCTATTTCACTAGTGGTGTCATGTGAACGTCGACTACATGATACTTCACCATTTATGGGCCTAGTGAGATGCATTGTGTATTTGGCTACCGATTGTGGGGTTGCTGGAGTGATAGAAACCTAAACCTCCGTTGGGAAACCATTGCACCAGGGAGCATAGGATCTTAGAGTTTAAGGCTGTGGTTAGATTTATCTTAATTACTTTCTTGTATTTGCGGATGCTTGCAAGGGGTATAATCACAAGTGTGTATTTATCCTAGTAAGGGTAGTGCGCTAGCACAGGTTCACCCCCATAACACCTATCAAACCAATGAATACTATTGGCTCTATGAAGCGAAAGCTCTTGACAGAAACTCCCGTGTGTCCTCGAGAACGTTTGGTTATTATAAGTACACAACCGGCTTGTCCTTTGCTGAAAAAAGGATTGGGCCACTTGCTGCAATTGTTACTACTGTCTTTTATTTACTCGCACTTTATTTACTCGTATTACCAAATACCCCTGAAAACCTGTTTGCTAGTATTTACAGTGATTCCTTGATCAAACCTGCTCATCAACACCTTCTGCTCCTCGTTGGGTTTGACACTCTTATTTATCGAAAGTACTACGATACACCCCCTATACTTGTGGGTCATCAGAGGGAGGTGGCGTGCTCGGGCTGGAGAAAGGAGCTGGAGGAGGGCGATGACAGGCGGGCCAGGGCAGTCAGCGGCTGGAGGAGATCTGACACATGGGGCCCATGCGTCAGCGAGGCCGGAGGGAAGGCTGATACCGATTCGGTAAATGCCCAGGTGGGCCGTGGGCTGGATCGGCGACTGGGCCGAATTGGTCCCCTGCGGCCTTTTCCCATTTCTTTTATTCTTTTTCCTTTTCTTTTTCTGATTTCTATTTTATTTCATAACTTTTGCAAAAAAGCTTCAAATCACTTCAAATCAACTTCTAAAATTTTCTAAAATTCAAAGAAGTCCACTTAAATAGTAAGGAGCAGGTTTTCTAAATAAAACAAGATTTTCAAAATAAAGCTTATGTATTTGGAAAAGAACTTTGTTTGCATAATTCAAAATATGAATTGGGGTTTTGAAAATAATCCCTTTTTAAAATAAGAGGATGACACTTTATAAAATACTATTCACAAATTATTTTCAAATCACCATTTGCATTGCAAACCCTTTTAAACATTAGAATCATTTTAGGAGATAGTCCTTTGCAAGTGATCTTGCATAGGTTTGAATGTAAGGAGAAAATACTATTTTTGATACTTGGTTTTCTCAAATAAGTTCTTCAAGCATTAATAGGGAGTTTGAAGTGGTTTTTATAACAAAGCTTTTAAATAAACTCAAAAAGTTTTAAATCCCTGTGAAAATTCAATCAACACATACAAAATAAAAGCAAAAAAATTCCCCCAAAATTTGATAAAATCTTGGGATGTTACACTCAAGCAACCCTGTAATTACGATACAAGAAGTCTCTTGTGTCCCCAACACACCCAATACACTTGTCAGATGTATAGGTGCACTAGTTCGGCGAAGAGATAGTGAAATACAAGTAATATGGATAATTATAAGTAGTAAATGCAATCTGAAATAAAAACGGCAGCAAGCAAACATGTAACAGAACTGAATGTATACGGGGTTTCAATGCTTAGAAAGAAGGCCTAGGGATCATACTTTCACTAGTGGACACTCTCAACAAAGATAACAAAGTTGAACACATAAATATCTATCTTCACTATGCCATTCTAAACTATTCTCTGATGGATAACGAACGCTAATCATGTGTAGGGCTACAAAGCACTCCTTAAAGTTTGCATTTACCCAAACTATATTGCTCCACACTATCACCTTGAGCACACTAGATGGTTTCAACAAACACCAACAATTCATAGAGACACTAGCCAAAGAGACACACATAATGCGCACACTGTCACCTTCACATCATGGTACAAGGTGTCTCCGGAGATTACAATAATAAAGCACTGGAGTAGCATAATATATGAAGAATAGCATCTACCAATTCAACTAGATAAAAAGCTCATGATCACATAAAGATCACATCATGGGAGAGAGAGGTGAACCACATAGCTACCGGTAGAGCCCTCAGCCCCGGGGGAGAACTAATCCCTCCTCATCACGGGAGACAGCAACAGTGATGGAGATGGCGAGGAAGTCGATGGAGACGGCGGTGGAGGCGATGGAGATGGCTCCGTGGGCACTTCCCCATCCCGACAGGGTGCCGGAACAGAGACTTCTGTCCCTCGAATCTCGTCGGTGGCGGTGGCGGAGCTGCAGAACTTCTTCTGGAAAAATGCCGAACAATTTAGGGTTTTTGCGATAGAGACTTTATATAGGCAGAGGGGCGATGTCAGAGGTGGACCAGGGCCCCCACACCATGTGGTGGCGCGGGCCAGGGGGGTGCGCCACCCTATGGTGTGGCTGGTCCCTGGCCCCCCTCCGGCTCTCCTTCGGTCTTCGTCTCGCGACTGGGAAAATAGGAGGTTCGGGCTTTGTTTCGTCCAATTCCGAGAATATTTCATCTGTAACTTTTCTGAAATACAAAAACAACAGAAAACAGGGAACTGGCATCGTGGCATCTCGTTAATAGGTTAGTTCTGGAAAACGCATAAAAACGCCACGAAGTGTAAACAAAACACAAAGCAATTGGTGTAAAACAAGCATGGAGCATCAAAAATTATAGATACGTTTGAGACGTATTAATGCCATGCAGCATGGCAGTGCTTCTAGAATCATAACCACCTTTTTTTAGCGCAGCCAACAGCAGCTCTGCCTTTTCATTAAGAAGGAGAGAATTGGCCTGTTTATAAGGGAAACTGGCCAAAAACCAATACTATAGCAACACACACACTCCAACCCCGGGGCTGCGAACTAGACGAGCCGACAACTCTGCCACCCAAGCAGCCAGAGACGACACCCACAACACAATAGTGTTTTAGGAGCCGCTGCTCCAAGGTACGGACCACAACAACACTCCACACCGGCACCGAGGCCGCATACCCATGATTTGTATACTCTGCCACCCAAAGTGACTAGCATACTATGAACAATCTCCTGGAGCCGCCGCTCTGGCTTCCATGCCGTCCCCAAGGCCATGCACCAGCTGTGTTGATGCCTCTACTGCCCAAGCGACCAGAGACAACACTTCAATGGCAGAAGAACTCCGGAGCCGCTTCTCCGGCTTCCACACCAACCCCGAGGTCCTGCACCCACCTGGCCAACGACAGAGCAACAAGGCCACATAAGCCACTGCGAACAGGAGAAGGACCGGATCTCCAAGACATCGACTCCAAGGAGTAAGCGACGGAATCACCACCAATGATGCCCGCTCGGAACACCAAAACTTGAGCTTTCACCTGGAGAACCTGAGGTCGCGCTGACTTTAGAGGTGATGGGGCTCCACAACAACGCCTCCATGGAGGGGAACGACATCCTAGGACGCAGGCATCATCGGTACCGACCAAGGTCAAACTAGGCTTTCGCCTGGGGTTCACCCAATCCAAAGCCAACGCATCCTACCCAGCAGACCAGCCCACGAAGCGCCTTCCCCTGAGCAGAAAATTCAAGGCACTTTCACCTGTTGTTGCCCGCCGCCGCCCACCACAAGCAGGGCCAGCAAGCCGTGGCACCTCAAGCCATGACCAACAATCTGTGCCACCTCGCTGCAACATGCGGCCACAACCCCTCTGGTGCGGCGCCACCGCGCCGCCTTCATCGGCCTGCAACACACCCGGCTGTGCCGCAGTACCTCAGCCTCCTCAGGACGAGCAAGAAGCAGGACCAATGCCCCTCCACCTCGCCACACTGCAGACCGCTGCGCCGCCATCCCCGATCAGAAGCGTCGCACGTACCTCCTCCCGAGGCACACCAGAGCCAGCGCCCTGCACCAGGTATGGGCCATGGTTGGGGCCCTCCTCGCTGCAGTGCCATGGACCCATTTGACCTCCTGTGGCAGCACCCGCTGACATCCTACCTCAGGCACCAGCGCCGCTCACCTCATATGCCTCGCAGCCGCTTGCCTGGCCTTCAAATCCATCGCCAACTCACCGATCTCCATGCGCGAGAGACTCAAGAGGAAAAATGCGTCGCCACCAGCTTCCCTCGGGAATGCACGGCTTCCCCAGTGCATGCGGGGGTGAGGAGGATAGGGTCCAAACGCCGGCGGCGGGCTAGGGTTCATAACCACCTTTTACCACCGCTCGAGGAGGGCGATTCGGGGGTTGGTGCGGTTCTCTATTGTACTTGCTGGTATAGGAGAACGGATTTCATAACCTCCTTTACCATCACATTTTTAGCCTTCAGAATGTTAAACCCTCTGGCGATATTTCGGACCATCCGATTAGGTCCTCTAAAATTTTTGGCCTTATTTACCAATTTTGAGAGGGCCCTATTGATGTGAGAGACCCCAGAAGAATATCGTCTACATGTTTCATAGGACGGTGTGACATCAACTTGGTCCAGGAGGTGTCGAAAATGGCCAAGTCCTTTTTGGATTAACCGCCCATAGATTGCGTCACATGGAGAGATGTTTACCATAGTTGACAATGGGCCTTGCCGGTCAAGACTGCAAGTTGAAGGAAGGAAATCACACTCGAGTAAGCGACACGATATCTAAGAGCATCTCCACTCGCCCCCCAAATAGCGACCGGTGAAAACGTTTTTGAGGCCGTTTGGGGACGCCGATGCTGAATTCCGTATGGGGGGCGGTGGTTTCCCAGTCGCGCCCCCATCCCAAATTCAAATCTAGGCAAAATTCCTTAAAACATGGTGAATTTTACAAAGACATTCAAAATTTAACTAAAAAACAAATAAACCTAAACTAATTCATCCTGAGGTGGCGGTAGAAGACGTCGTAGTCTTTGTCCCCGCCGTCGTCGTCGTCCGACGGCGGCTCATCCTTGGCCGCCCAGGTGTTGTAGCCCTGGCCACCATCGTCGCCGCCGCGGTGCTAGCTCAGACCGGCGTCATCCTCCTCCTTGTCGTTGTCCAGATTGATGCAGAGACTGAGGCGGCGCGCGCGCTCTGCCTCGGCCCTCTTTGCGTCTTGCCTAGACTAGGAAAGGGCGAACTCCAAGGTCCCCGGCTGGACCTCGTTGAAGGAGGCGAGCTGGCAGGCGGCATCGTCGGCGAGGCGGTGGGCCTTCTTCGAAGAAGGCAGCGCAGGCGCGTCGTGCTCCTCCTTGATGCGGGCGAAGGAGCCGGGCTCCTTCTTGACGCGTGCGAAGGAGGCTGGCATGCTGGGCTCCTTCTTCACCCCTGACTCCTTCTTCGGGTGGAGGAGATAGGTGGACGCTGATGGTGTCGACCCGATGACGACACCGCCGCTGCGCAGGGTCCTCGGCATCGATGAAGATGACCGCGAGCACGACAACACCGGGCCGTCCATCCTGCGCGGCATCCAGTGTTGCCGTTGCGGCATTGTCAGCCGCGGGTAGTTACCCGCGGCAATGTGGTCGAGGATGAAGGGGAGGGTGCAGCCCTCGACGCCCCACCACACCTTCCGCACGGCGGCGTTCTTTTTCGCTAGCGGAAGGCCGTTGCCGTTGTAGTGTGTCAGCTCCGCCAGGCGGTGCTCTGTGAAGAACGCCGTCTAATGGTCCTCGTTGTCGGGGTCCCAGAGCGGGTCGTTGCGCTCCTCTGGCCTAAGCTCCGACCAGTAATGCTGGTGGATGGCGGCCTGCCGCGCCGCGCCGCGGGGCATAGGAGGGATTGGGATCCCGCCGGCGCTCAGCTTCCAAGTGCCGGGGCACAGGAAATCCGGCGGCGCCATGTACTTGGCCTCGTACAATAGGCGCGCCTCTCGATCGTGGAGGTACTAACGGCCGAAGCCGTTCGCCTCGTGGCTGGCTGGTTGCATCTCGGCGGCGTGGGAAAGCTACGGCATGAAGGAGGCGAGGAGAGGAGAAGGATGAGCTATGGCGAGGATGCCCAGCAATGGCCCCGGGACAGGGGTTTTATAGGCGCGGCGAGCAGCAAGCGTGCACGCGTGGCACGCAATTTTGCCAACCCGTGTTCCGACGCGACGGCTCGCTGCGCCGCCAGGCAAAGCTGCCGCCGGTGCAGTTATTCGGCGCGAGAGGCGAGGAGACGGGCGAGTGGAGACGACGAACCGTCGGTCGTGCCACTGACATTGGGCCACGTGGCCAGCCACGCGCCCAGCTGGCGCCCCCGCTCTCCCCCCGTGGACAGGGTTTGGATCGGGTGCGCCGGATGAAAATATGCGTCGCGCCGGTTGAAAAAAAGTTTGGGGGACGCGACTGAACATGATTTTCTGCGCCGACGCCCCTAAATAGCGTTTGGGGGCTTTAGGGGGCGAGTGGAGATGCTGTAAGGGCCATAGAAATTTAAAAGATTTTCTAAGATCAAGTGGCGCGATATCCAAAGATATAGAAGTTAAAAAGTTTTTCTAGAGGTTACATGTGGTTGAAAGTATAGTTAAGGTAAATACTATCTACCGGGGTCCGATGGGAGCCAAATATCGGAACTGTCCAACGCCGTCGATCACATCTAGAATCGAACGTTTGGGCTTGCATTAGTTTTTTTTCAATTATAGTACGCCCATTCACGACGCAGCCATTAATGGAGCGATAGGACGAAATCTCCTACCTTAATCGCCACACTTCTCCTGTCCATCTCATCCCATCCCCATCACCGCTTTGCTTCCTCCGAGGTCGTGCCGCTCCCATCCCTTCCCCAGCCCGCCTTGCTCTGGTTCCTTTGCCGGCTCGCGTACTCTGCCCTCCCGCCTCGCGTTAGATCTTCCACAACACCGCATCCTCCACTTTACCTTCTCGTGCACCGGCAGCATGAAGCTTCTGAAGCGAGGAGACGTCGCGGCAGAACTGAGTGTGGTCGGTCGAAGTAGGCCTCTATGGCGTTTTGGTGTCTGCTTCCAGCGAATCCGTGGGTCATTGGCTGGTTCCACTGAATTGAGCCATGGGGAGAGGTTGTTGTTCATGAAATTTTGGTTGGCTCGTTGGCCGACCCATGTCTTGAGGGAAAGCTGCATGCTTGATGGTACGGAAACAACCCTTTGTCATTCTACACTGCCCTGGAATCCTGGATACAACTTGTATAATTTCTTCTCAGTTTCATATTGGAAGCGGTACCCTGCAAGCAATTGAGTATGATTTTTTCCATCGAAAGATTGCAATTTATTCATATCGATCAGTGATGCTATCTTGTGATTTCCCATCATGCCATGTCTATAAGCTGGCCAGACAAAACAAATAGTTTCGGATGAAATTGTTTTGTACGTCAAATGAAGATGCACTCACATGCTGGGCGAGCATAGCCAATTCTAATTTAAACTTATATGCTTCTAACACACATGAGTTATACTTACATAACACTAGTTGTGTGCTTCGATTATTCTGTGTTTCCAGTACTGATTGGTTATATTGAGATAGACCGATTCCGTGCATATATTTCAATTATCTATGCTTCCATTACATATGGTTTATGTTTCTATAGCACTAACTCTTGCTTCTACATATACATGCTTCCTATGTGTCTCTATGCTTTTCTTTGGTCTAGTACTATTGTAATTTAAATGTTGCCTTTGTGCTACTAGTTATGATTCAGTCTTCAAAGCTTTATGTCAAGATAACATAAACTGATGCTTCCAAACTATGTATATGCTTCTCCCAAAGGTCTTACCTTTTTGGAGTTGTTGTTCAAATTGTCAATAGCATTGTATTTTAAACATTCTGCCATGCTTCCTACATACATATATATTGCTCATGATTCAAGTTAACACATTCCATATTATCTCTTTGTCCCAATGAACTTCTACGGCTTCGACGATGATGATGAGCACGTCGAGGTCAAGATTATATGTTGGTCAACTTCTCCTGCTTCAAATACCATCGCTTGAACGAGCGAACTTCTTCTACATCGAAGCCGACCAATGTGCTGCTCCTAGTACCTCGGCACCCTTCACCCGTGGGTGTAGGCACTCCAGGAGGGAGGGAGGTTTTACCAGCTGTGGCAGCATGAGGTCGTTGATGAGGTCATCAATGGGCCTATGCTATTCCTCGTTGACAATGTCCTCACTTCTCGTGGCTGCCACTCCGATCTTATCGACAAAACATCTATCTACACTTCAAGCATGTTTCTATGGTTTGGCTGGCGTGTTAACGACTTCATCATCTCTTGCAATGTAGACTAGTGCTTCGATGATCTTGTAGGCGTGTATGCAAAAGCAAATTCTGATATTACTGGAAGCAAAAGCCATTTGATCTGGAAGCAAATTAGATCCTCTATATGTAGCAATGATGATAGAAAATAATTGTTTCAATGGAAGCAAATACTATTTGCTCTGAAAGAAAAATGTATGCCATTTTGAAGCAATGTTGGCAGAAATTACAAGCAAACACTATTTCCTGTGTAAGCTGTTGGAGAGCAATGTTGATACAAACAAAATTTTGGTAAATCTTTCTAAGTTGAAAATGAATTTATAGACGATAAAAACCTACTATTATCTTGGAAGCAAACTTGTTCGACAGCAGAAGCAAAATATTTTTGTTAGGAAGCAAACAAAACTATACTCACAATGAATTTCACCATAGTAAAAGCAACGCTTCCATTAAGAGAAAACAATGCTTTGATGGCAGACAAATCTTCTGCCGTGTCTGGAAAAAGTAGTTAATTTATATTATTATTTTTAGTTGGAAACAACTCATTATTTCTCAAAATTGTTTCCTAAAATCAGGAATTAATTTGGATATAAAGATTGACCGGAAGCAAACTCTAATAACAATGGAAATAACCTTTGCTTTCTTAGGAAGCTTAATGCATGCACCAGTAGAGTAAGTTGATCTCCTTAATATCCGGAGTCTTAGTTTCCTGAAAAATCTATGGCACCCAAATTCATAACGGGAGTAGTTAATTAGAATTTCTCTTAATTGGCGTTAGATCTGGCGTGATATGCGTGAGTAGTTTTTTTTTTTGAATGTTAGCAGTAGATCTGCTAAATTCATTGATTAGAAAGAAGAGTTTTACAAAAGAACCAAGAAAAAGGAAAAATAGCCGCGGCGAGACACGCCTCAACTGGGATCAAAGGGGAAGGAACACTAGTGGGGACAGGGCCTCCAGTTCCGGCCCGTAAGGGCCTTTAGTCCCGGTTTGCAAACCGGGACCCCAGCCGCGGGACTAAAGGCTAAACCTTTAGTCCCGGCCCGGTTACCAGCCGGGACTGGAGGGTGTCCACGTGGGCGGCTCCGAGTGCATCCAGGGCCAGGACCTTTAGTCCCGGTTTGTAACACAGACCAGGACTAAAGGGCATCTACAGATTTTGTTTTTTGCTTTAGGGTTTTAGGGTTTAGGGGTTTTAGGGTTTTAGGTGTTCGGGGAATTAACGTGATGCCTCGTTTGGTGCCTCTTGTTTGGTGTTCGGGAATTAGTTTATGCATATATATAAGATTAACTTATCTTACAAGCGAGCATATATATACAATTATATGGAGATCAGAATTATCGGGACTAGAGCCCGTCTATTCGATTACATGGACCAACATCAGTAATGGCCCCTAGCTACACTAAATCGTCCTTTGTCGTCTATAGCTTCTGTCCTCAGAAAGGTCGCTAGCTCCTCTGCAACAGCAATCGCGCATTGCTCTGGTAGGTACTTCTCCCGCATGGCCGTGTACTATATAAGAAGAGGAGATGAATATGAATATCAATCATGATAACAAAGAATGACGGGTAAAAATAGAGGTGTGAATGTTTATTGCTTACGTCGTATCTGTAATCCTTGTGCTCAGAGGTAAACGTGCGAATGGTCTCGCAAACATAGTATCCACATAGATGCGTCCCCCGTGGCTGCTGGTCGCACTTTACGAGAATAGAATATATATAATCAAAATAATAATCTAGCATCACAAATATATTGAAAATAGAAGTATATCATACTACTACTTACCTGAGCCGCTCTAAGGGTCAGCTTCTCATGCTGGATACCGTCAGTCACGCACTTGAACCGCTTCCAAACCCTGCCCGACAAGGAAAATGATTTGCTAAGTTTTTCATTAATTGATGTATCAGAAAATCATCGAAAGAGACCGATAGAGCGCAAGAATGATTGAAATTACCCTTGGAGCATGTCCTGCAGGCTTTGGAACTGTTCCAAGGGTCTCGATAATGGGTCGAAGGCATCAACTCTTCCCTTATCAATTTGAATGTCCAACAGAATCCAGTGGTAGCTGCACATGTATATATATATATGTGTCAGTAACTTATCAATTACACTTATAAGTGAATGGACACAACAGAGTAAGACCCTCACTTGAAGTTGTATGAAAATAGTATGTGGTCACAGAAATTTTGATCTATTAGAAACCTTAGAAGGTTTTCCTCCGTCTCCTTGGGTTTATCAGTTAGCATCGCTATATGTATTTTATCTGGGTCAATAAACCCAATATTTAGGATGTTCCTACTTTTACATTCCAGAATCTTCATTCTGCATAATAGAGTACAAGTCAGAACGGAACAAGTTATATGTAGACAATGAATTGAAATAACTAAATAAGTTATATGTAGACAACAAATTGAAAAACTTACAGACAATAGCAACTCATAAGCGATTTGTCGAGGGCGTCGGCATTGTACATCTGGAAGAGTTCATCAAAGTCGATATGGATGTCTTCGGGCGGCCGTAGTACTCCCGTGGGACACGCGCCACGATCATCGTTCTCCCATTCTTTGATTCACTTAAGTACCATGTATGCAAGTAACGCATATTTGTTGGGAGATCATCAAACTTATCTTTGCTGACCAAAGGCGCTCCCATGACAAACTGTGGCTTAGGGGCTACCACAGCCTTGGGTAACCTGTCGTCTTGGGAAGCCAGAACGTCTTCAACCGGGATACCCCATTCATCCGCCCACTTCTTTGCTAATTCCAAATCTTGCCCCTGCACCAGAGAGGGAACATTCTCGGGTAACACCCTGAGGGGTGGGATCGACTGTTTGGCCTGTTGTCCAAGCTGAGGAACGTCTGATCTTTTTTTGCTTGTAGTTGAACTTGATTTGCTCCCACTTGCACTTGCACGTGATCTGCTCTTTTTCCCTTCCTTCTGCAATGTGCGTGTATAGTCGTCAGGCTTATGGTGTAAGTCATACTGTGATGGAAGGGTCATGAAGTATTTTGCATATGCTATTTGCTTCTCGGTGTATTCCGGGCGGGGCTCGGGTTCCTTCTTTTTCATCTGCGCATCATAATGTTCCTTTGCTATCCTGGCGTTTTCCTCGTTGGTACGATCATAAGGTTTGATAGGAAGATTAGCATGAGGTACCTTTGGGAGGGGCGACAGTTTGCGCTTTGGGGAGCTCCGTCGCTTAGAACTCATCGATGGAGCATTCTTGCTGGCACGCTTCCGCTTAGTATCCTTAGCGGGCGGCGGCGGAGACGGCCGACCCAAGTCCGGCGGCGGTGATCCAGATGGACTCGTGTTGTGCTGGCCATCGTCATGTGGAGGGCTTGGAGGTGATGGAGGTGTAGGTGACCTGCGACAACTCGGAGGCGGTGTTGTCCTTGGGGCCGAGCCTGGAAGCTTGATGTAGTTCTTGTCCCATAGGATGACTCCACCCAGTACTTCTCCGAGTGTCCTCTCATCTTCGGGTCCAGCTATGTCGAGCTCCATATCATGAAACCCCGCCATGATTTCATCCACCCCGACTTTAGCTAAGCCAGCTGGAATCTCACGGCCATGCCAGCGTGCATCAGGGCCAGAAGGTAAAGCTTGTCCGACGGCCACCTTCATGGATATGTTCTTGAATCTCTGATGGAGTTCACATGATGTTGACTCCTTGATTCCATCCACGGGGTAGGCGGGACCGCCCTCTATCATTCTTCGTGCATCGTCGATCGGGGCCTCAGATTCAGCCACGCTGCTTTTCCGCTTAGATGGGGCGCCGGTAATATCGAGTGCAGGATCTTCCTAGCGCGCTACTCCTCTAAGCTCGTCAATCTGCTTCTGTTGCTCGTTAAGCCTGGCAAGCAACTGGTTGAACTTGTCATTCTCCTCATCCTGCTGTCGCTTCTTTGCTCTCGCTCGGCTTCTGTAAGTGTCTTGGTCTCTGGCAAACCCAAGCCACCACGGGTAAGAAGGACCGAAGCCTCGCGTTCGTCCTCCATGTTCGTCATTGCCGAGGACCAGTGTGAGCAAATCTTTCTCTCTATCTGCAGTGAACTATCTTTTTCTCTCTTTAATTTCTTTCACTATCTTTTTCCAATTCTCCCTGGGTATCCTAAGACCGTCACTGCAGATGAGGTCCCCTGTTTCTTCGTCGTACGAACCACCATGCGCAAGGAACCAATTTCTTGCTCTCAATTCCCACTCATCACGGATGGGTTCAGGTATGATGCCTTTAGCTAGCATATCTTGCTCTTTCTTATCCCACTTTGGGATGGCAGTCTCATAGCCCCCTGGCCCCAGCGTGTGGTGATATTTCTTCTTGTCGGCATTTTTTTTGTTCTTTTCTGATAATGCCTTGGCATCTTCTAACTCCTTGTACTCTTGAAATGCCTTCCAGTGATTCGCCTACTTGGCTAGATACCCCTCGAATACTAGCACTTTCTTTGTCTTCCGATAGTTTTTCCATAGCTTCTTCTTCCAGCTACGGAACAGTTCGGCCATCTTCTTTAGAGTCCACTGCTTGACTTTGGCCCTCAGTTTTTTTGCGGTGTCTTCATTCTCACATTCTGGCAGGTTGAAATGTGACATGAGATCATTCCAAAGATTATCTTTGTACCTTTCGGCGACATAGTCACTATCGGCTGCCCCTTTGCGCTTGTTCCACTCCCGAACGCTGATCGGGACGTGATCCCTAACGAGAACTCCGCATTGCTTCTTGAATGTGTCAGCAGCATTCTTAGGAAGCTTGGGTTCGCCCGTAGGCAATATCACCTCAAAGGTGTAATGCGTCCGTGCATCCAACTTTTTAGTCGGGCCTCGTTTCGTAGCTTTGCTCGATGTGGAGGCCTAAGAGGGAGAAACATTCATCAAATTAATATATATGTATACAATATAGAGCTATCTCCAATATTTTTTAGATATTACAAGTGATTGCCGAACTTCATATGAATACCTCGCCGGACTTTGTTATTTCTCCACTGGCTTCTCCACCGGCTTCTCCATCAGTGGAGCTATCCCCTTCTCCGTCATTGGAGCTATCCCCTGCCTCGTCGGCTTCATCTTTGTGTCGGTCGACCTCCATTCCATCTCCGGAGGGGTTCATAAACGACGACGGAGATTCAGCTGGTTCAATGTCGGGGGCGTCTTTGATTATATCTTCGAGAAGTTCTTCCTCTTCGAGGTTCCTGCTATGTGGATCCATAGTTTCTGCAAAATACCGACATTTGATTAACTAATAAATTCTATTTCTATTTGCAAAATAATTCTATTTCTATTTGCAAAGTAATTCTATTTCTATTTGCAAAATAATTATAGTTCTATTTGCAAAATAATTCTATTTCTATTTGCAAAGTAATTCTATTTCTATTTCTATTTGCAAAGTAATTCTATTTCTATTTGCAAAGTAATTCTATTTCTATTTGCAAAGTAATTCTATTTCTATTTGCAAAGTAATTCTATTTCTATTTCTATTTGCAAAATAATTCTATTTCTATTTGCAAAGTAATTCTATTTCTATTTGCAAAATAATTCTATTTCTATTTGCAAAGTAATTCTATTTCTATTTGCAAAGTAATTATATTTCTATTTCTATTTGCAAAATAATTCTATTTCTATTTGCAAAGTAATTCTATTTCTATTTGCAAAGTAATTCTATTTCTATTTGCAAAGTAATTCTATTTCTATTTGCAAAGTAATTCTATTTCTATTTGCAAAGTAATTCTATTTCTATTTGCAAAGTAATTCTATTTCTATTTGCAAAGTAATTATATTTCTATTTGCAAAGTAATTCTATTTCTATTTGCAAAATAATTCTATTTCTAATTGCAAAGTAATTCTATTTCTATTTAATTCTATTTCTATTTGCAAAGTAATTCTATTTTTTCTAACTTATTTCTATTTGCTATTTTTTCTAACTTATTTCTATTTGCTATTTTTCTAACTTATTTCTATTTGCTATTTTTTCTAACTTATTTCTATTTGCTATTTCTATTACACACTAACAAATAATAAATTCTAAAAAAAAACTAACCTAACAATTCTATCTAACAATTCCTAACAAATAACATAACCTAACAATTCTATCTAAAAATTCTAAAAAAAACCTAACCTAATAAAACCTAACCTAATAAAATTTAACCTAATAAAATTTAACCTAATAAAATTTAACCTAAAAAAACTTAACCTAATAAAATTTAACCTAATCTAATCTAACAAAAAAAAAGGGGCGGCTCGGGCGTCTCACCGAGCGAGAGAGGATTGGCCGGAGGGGTGGCGGCGCCGGCGGTGGCCGGAGGGGTGGCGGCGCGGGCGGTGGCCAGAGGGGTGGCGCGCGGTATGGCTCAGGGGAGGCTCGGTGGCCGCGGGGGTGGGGCGGTGGCCGGAGGGGTGGCGGCGGGCGGTGGCCGGAGGGGTGGCGACGGGCGGCTCGGGGAGGGGTGGCGGCGGGCGGTGGCCGGAGGTGGCGGCTCAGGCGAGTTTTCCGGTGGCCGCAACGATCGGCAAAGCAACTCCTCGCGCGCGTCGACGGCAGAAACGGCTAAGTGCCGGGGAGGAAGAAGAGGGGGCTTATATACCACCCCCCCCCTTTAGCCCCGGTTGGGGGCTCGAACCGGGACTAAAGGGTTCCTTTAGTCCCGGCTGGAGCCCCCAACCGGGACTAAAGGGTGGTGGGCGGTTGGCGCCCGAGCCCCCCCCCCTTTAGTCCCGGCTGGTGGCTCCAGCCGGGACTAAAGGCGCAATAAATGTGCGCCAAAGCATAAAGTTTTTCAGGTTTTCATTTCAAATATCAATTTTTAATTTTGAATTGAATAACTAATGTATATTTTAGAATCTGATAAAACTATGAATATGAAAAGTGTTTGAAATTGAATTAATAATTCAAAAATATTTTATATTTTCAAAATTAATTATTTTAACTATCCAAACTATTAACTAGTTTGCCATTTTCAATTAAAACTATATTAATTAATATTCTTTTTGTGTATTTTAGCATTTGACAAAACTATAAATATGAAAAGTGTTTGAAATTGAATAACTAATTCAAAACTATTTTCTATTTTCAAAATTAATTATTTTAACTATCCAAACTATTAACTAGTTTGCCATTTTCAATTAAAACTATATTAATTAATATTCTTTTTGTATATTTTAGAATTTGACAAAACTATGAATATGAAAAGTGTTTGAAATTGAATAGCTAATTCAAAACTAATTTATATTTTCAAAATTAATTATTTTAACTATCCAAACTATTAACTAGTTTGCCATTTTCAATTAAAACTATATTAATTAATATTCTTTTTGTGTATTTTAGAATTTGACAAAACTATAAATATGAAAAGTGTTTGAAATTGAATAACTAATTCAAAACTATTTTATATTTTCAAAATTAATTATTTTAACTATCCAAACTATTAACTAGTTTGCCATTTTCAATTAAAACTATATTAATTAATATTCTTTTTATATATTTTAGAATTTGACAAAACTATGAATATGAAAAGTGTTTGAAATTGAATAACTAATTCAAAAGTGTTTTAACTATCCTACAAGAACTGCGAGGCAAAAAAATCAGGACTGGGTATAGCGGCGGCAGGGGTAGGGGAGAGGTAGTAGCCCGCCGGGAGGAGTGCCATCGGAACGAAAGGCGAGACAACGGGGTTGAGGCGGGAGACGGCGGCCATTGCTTTCGTTTTGGCTTTGAGGGGAGGCGCTTTAGGAAGACGCAGCACGGTGTGTATAAAGAGCAGGACGGGAAAAGAACTAGTGAGCCGGCTTTTTTTCTAAAGAGCGGTGATGACCGATCCATACCATTATTCACATCCAGCCATCCATGTAACCGTGTCTGTCGTAGCCATGGAGAATCTTCATCATGCATTACATAAAAGGTTTAATAGATTATTACATTATTGCACCAACAATCCTATCTATTATTTCTATTTTCTCCTGGGTCGTAGCCATGGAGAATCTTCATCGTTCAGTAGGATGCTTGGGTCAGTTTTCACTTTGAAGGGCGGAATTTCATGAAACTTATTATAATCTACTGACACGTCTGTCTTGTCATCTACTCCCACGATGTTTCTTTTCCCTGAAAGAACTATGTGGCGCTTTGGCTCATCGGACGATGTCTTCTTTTGCTGATTTCTTTTTCTCGTTTTTGTAGACATGTCCTTCACATAGAAAACTTGAGCGACATCGTTGGCTAGGACGAATGGTTCATCCATGTACGCAAGATTGTTGAGATCCACTGTTGTCATGCCGTACTTTTGGTCTACAACTACCCCTCCTCCTGTCAGCTTCACCCATTTGCACCGAAACAAAGGGATCTTAAAAGTAGGTCCATAGTCAAGTTCCCATATCTCCTCTATGTACCCGTAATATGTTTCCAAACAGTGCCCATTCTCGTCTGTTGCATCAAAGTGGACACCACTGTTTTGGTTGGTGCTCTTTTTATCTTGGGCAACCGTGTAAAATGTATTCCCATTTATCGCGTACCCTTGAAAAGTACATATAGTCGAAGATGGTGGCCTGGCCAAACAGTACAGCTGATCTCCAATGGTGTCGTCATTCATGAGATGTGTCTGCAACCAACTGCCAAAAGTCTTCTTGTGTTCCCCTTTAATCCAAGAGTCAGTCTTCCCCGGGTTTTTGGAGCGTAGAATATTCTTGTGTCTCACGATATACGGAGCCACCACGGTGGAATTGTGTAGAACTGTGTAGTGTGCTTGAGAGAAAGAATGCCCGTCCATACATACTTTTGCTTTCCTTCCTAGTGTGCCTTTTCCTGTCAGCCTACCCTCATACCGAGATTCAGGAACACCAATCGGCTTAAGGTCAGGAAGAAAGTCCACACAAAACTCAATGACCTCCTCTGTTCCATAGCCCTTGGAGATGCTTCCTTCTGGCCTAGCACGGTTACGAACATATTTCTTTAAGACTCCCATGAACCTCTCGAAGGGGAACATATTGTGTAGAAACACAGGACCGAGAATTCTAATCTCTTCGACTAGGTGAACTAGGAGGTGTGTCATTATATTGAAAAAGGATGGCGGGAACAACAACTCGAAGCTGACCAGACATTGGACCACATCAATCTGTAACCCTGATAGACTTTCTCGATCGATTACCTTCTGAGAAATTGCATTGAGGAATGCACATACCTTCACAATTGCCAGGCGAACATTTTCCGGTAGAATTCCCCTCAATGCAACCGGAAGCAATTGCGTCATAAGCACGTGGCAGTCATGAGACTTTAGGTTTTGGAATTTTTTGTCTTTCATATTTATGATTCCCTTTATATTCGACGAGAAACCAGTCGGGACCTTGATACTAAAAAGGACTTCAAAGAAGATTTCCTTCTCTTCCTTGGTAAGAGCATAGCTGGCACGCCCTTGAAACTGCCCTGGATGCATGCCATCTCTTCCTTTATGACATTCCTGGTCCTCCCGTGCTTCCGGTGTATCTTTTGACTTCCCAAACAAGCCCAGGAAGCCTAGAATATTCACGCAGAGATTCTTCGTCAGGTGCATCACGTCGATTGCGGAGCGGACCTCATGGACTTCCCAATAGGGTAGCTCCCAAAATATAGATTTCTTCTTCCACATGGGTATGCGCTTATCAGGGCCGTTCAGAACAGGTTGGCTGCCAGGACCCTTTCCAAAGATTACTTTTAAATCTTTGACCATATCAAATACTTCAGCACCAGTACGGATGACAGGCTTCCCCCGGGGTTCTGCCTTGCCATTGAAATGCTTGCCTTTTTTTCTTCAAGGGATGCTTGGCGGAAGAAAACGACGATTGTACGGGTATACATTCTTCCTACATTTGTTCAGATATATACTTTCTGTCTGATCCAAATAGTGCGTGCATGCATTGTATCCCTTGTTTGACTGTCCTGAAATGTTACTAAGAGCAGGCCAATCATTGATGGTTATGAAAAGCAACGCTCGAAGGTCAAATTCCTCTTGTTTGTGCTCGTCCCACACACGTACACCTGGTTTGGCCCACAGCTGTAAAAGTTCATCAACTAATGGCCTTAGGTACACATCAATGTCGTTGCCGGGTTGCTTTGGACCTTGGATAAGCACTGGCATCATAATAAACTTCCGCTTCATGCACAACCAAGGAGGAAGGTTGTAGATACATAGAGTAACAGGCCAGGTGCTGTGACTGCAACTCTGCTCCCCAAAAGGATTCATGCCATCTGTACTCAGACCAAACCATAAGTTCCTTGCGTCACCTGCAAATCTCGGGAACTCTCTCTCGATTTTTCTCCACTGCCGACCATCAGCGGGGTGCCTCAACTTATCGTCTTTCATACGATCTTCCATGTGCCATCGCAACAACTTCGCATGATCTTTATTTCTGAACAGACGTTTCAACCGTGGTATTATAGGAGCATACCACATCACCTTGGCAGGAACCCTCTTCCTGGGTGGCTCGCCCTCAATATCACCAGGGTCATCTTTTCTGATCTTATACCGCAATGCAGTGCATACCGGGCATTTATCCATATTCTCGTACTTCTCACCGCGGTAGAGGATGCAGTCATTAGGGCATGCATGTATCTTCTGCACGTCTAATCCTAGAGGGCAGACAAGCTTCTTTGCTTCGTACGTGCTGGCGGGCAATTCGTTCTTTCTTGGAAGCATCTTCTTCATCAGTACCAGCAACTTTTCAAATGACGAGTCAGTCACACCGGTCTCTGCCTTCCACTTCAGCAATTCCAGTGTGCTACCCAGCTTCTTCTGGCCATCTTCACAAGTTGGGTACAACAATTTGTTGTGGTCCTGTAACATCTGCTCGAACTGCAACCTCTCCTTTTCTGTGTCGCAGCCTCGCCGTGCATCAGAAATGACCCGGCCAAGATCATCAGCGGGCTCATCTGGTTCCCGTTCTTCACCCTGATCTTCTTCTTCATTGTCTTCCATTACGGTATCAGCATACTCAGGGAACATAGATCGGTAGTTGTCATCATCGTTCTCTTCTTCTTCATCGTCGTCTTCCATCATAACCCCTCTTTCTCCGTGCTTGGTCCAAACATTATAGACCGACATAAAACCGGACCGAAGCAGGTGGCTCTGAATGACTCTTGAGGAAGTCTAATCCTTCTCGTTCCGACATTCAACACATGGACAAAACATATAGCCACCACCATGCTTGTTCGCATCGGCGGCATCTCGAAAAGAATGCACGCCTTCTCTATAAGCGGCAGTGCGTCGATCACCGTACATCCATGGATAGCTCATCTGCGTTATACGACAGTATACCAAATACAATCACGATCCTAAAAATTAGTACAGCACGGTCTAAACGAGGAAATATAGTTGCTAACCTTTTAGAATATGTAGAAATAAAGAGGAAGAGGTTTAAGCGTGGCTCGGGCATCTCATATCGTAGTTGTGTTCGGTGAACTAAAGCGGCATCGCTCTAACACACATTTCAACAAACACCTCTAGTGCATTCAAGAAAAATAGAGAGCTAGCACACACCCACACTCTTCCATCCAAGAAAAATGCAAGGAAGAGGGGAGAGGGGGGGTTGTGGCCAATATATATAGGCAGAGGACTTTAGTCCCGGTTTGAGACACAAACCGGGACTAAAGGTGGCGCACATGCGGGCTGCACACCGCATAGCCCTTTAGTCCCGGTTTGTGTCTCAAACCGGGACTAAAGGCTCGTTACGGGCCGGGACCAAAGCCTCCTGGGCGGCTAGGCCATTTTGGGGCGACGTGGCCGGGCCTTTAGTCCTGGCCCAGATGGAGGCCGGGACTAAAGGGTCCAGGCCAAAGGCTCGTTTTCCACTAGTGGAAGCCCCAGCCAACTTCCAAATAGTCGCCTCATCTCGAATCCTACGAACTAAAGCTACAACTGAAAGCTCCTCGTGCTGAAAAATGCGTCGATTGCGTTCCCTCCAAATCTCCCAGCTACTCAACATAATTAGGGAGTGAGCACCTTTGCGGTCGTTCTCCGAAGCACCTGCAACACACAGACGTAGCCATTCTCTAACCGTCTTGACCTCTCCCCAAGAATTTGGGTTAACCGATGTCAACCGAAAAATATGTGCAAGCATGCTCCAGACCTCTCTTGCCCAAGAGCACTCAACAAGCAGATGAAAGGGTGTCTCCAAATTTCTAAAGCAAAGTTGACAGAAGTATTCATTTTCCCAGCCTCTTCTTTGAAGCACATCAGCCGTCAAAATTTTGTTCATTTCCGCCGTCCAAAGGAAGAAATGGCACTTCCCAGGAGCCCATCCCTCCCAAATAATTGCTGCAATATCTGAGGGAATGGATCCTTCAAACTGCAACAAATAGGCTGAGCTAGCCGTGTACTCTCCAGATGCATCAAACCGCCATCAAATGGCTTCCGGTGTACGCTCGTCTAGGATTACATCATCAACAAGCGCAGCCAAGTTCATGAGTTCCTGAACCATCTCAGGTTGAAGTCCACGGCTAAGGTCCAAAATCCATCTATGATTTGTTAGTGCCTCCTTGACTGACCGGTGTTTGCGAGATGCTATTTTAAATAGCGTTGGAGCAATATCACGTGGTGCATAACCATGCAGCCAGCGATCACACCAAAAATCTGCCACTGTTCCAGACCCGAGAGTAATCTCCGTGGCAACAGCGAAAAGTTGCCGGTCCTTTGCATCACACGGGAGTGGTGTGCCCACCCAGGGACGGTCTGGGTGTCTCCAAGCAGTCCATAACCATCTAAGGCGAAGAGCTCTGCTGAATTTCTGAAGGTCATGAACCCCGAGCCCTCCTAATTCTTTCGGCCTGCAAACAATATCCCACTTAACCCGACAATGTCCACCATGACAAGTTCCTTCACCTCTCCAAAACCAAGCACGACACCTTTGCTCTATTTTTTCAATCACCCAAGCAGGGAATTTATGCACCGTCATCATATAGATAGTGAGTGACGAGAGAACTGCCTTGAGTAAAACAAGGCGCCCTTCTCTAGAGATCATGGACCCCTTCCAAGCTGCAAGGAGGGCATCAATCTTGTCCAGCAAGACTTGAAAGTCAATCTTACATAGAGAGCGAAGGGAAAGGGGCATTCCTAAGTATGTGCACGGAAAACCTTTAATAGCAAAATTCAGCGGTTGAAGAATATAGTTGAGGTCCATGCCATTGCATCTGATTGGCATGGCCGAGCTCTTAGTTGGGTTGGTCACCAGGCCAGAGACTTCCCCAAAGCAATGCAAGGCCATGCTAATGAAGTTCGCATCACGGCGCGAGGGGCTTATGAAAATAGCTACATCATCAGCATATAAGGATGCCCGTATTGTTGGCATACGACCCGGCAGCTTAGAAAGCATCCCTTGAGAAGTGGCGAGATCGAGGATGCGGTGCAGAGGTTCCATTGCAAGAATGAAGAGAAAGGGGGACAGAGGGTCTCCCTGACGAAGCCCACGACGGTCTCCCTGACGAAGCCCACGACGATGCAGCACAAAGTGTGAGGGAATTCCATTAATCAACACTTGCGAGGAAGAAGATGCCAGCAACATCGCAATCCATTCCCGCCAACGATCCCCAAAACCTCGCGCTCTCAACATGTGCAGAAGATAAGACCACGAGACTGAATCAAATGCTTTTGCAAGGTCCAATTTAAGGAGCACCACCGGCTTTTTCGTGCGATGGAAGAATCTAGCCGAAAGAACTGGGTTTGACCTCTCGGAATATCCCAATTCAAAGCCCGGTGGACCCCGAGCCCTCCCTTCACCTCTCCCAATTGATTCCCAGTCCAATATCCCACGAAGCCCACCGGCTTTTGCAAGGTCCAATTCAAAGCAATCAGCTTATCCGTTCCCCAATTCCCAGTATCAAATCGACATCCCATTCCTCATTGTCGAGCTTCCGCACGCTTATTGCCGGAGTGGCCACGCTAGCCTGAGGATCCACAGAGGTAGGAGCTCGCCCCTAGCGTCCACGGCCACGCTCGCCGGCGAATCGACCGGCAGCGCTGCTCTCCCCGGCATGCGCGACCACGTCGTGAGGCCTTCGGCATCCCCGGTCTCTCCTCGCGGAGGGCCTTTTCCGGCGCTGTCCGCTTCCTCGTGAGGGACTGCCGCGACACCGTCCGCGCCCACCGAGAAGCCGAGGGCCCCTCGCGCAGGGTCTTTTCCGGCGCTGTCTGCTTCCGCTGGTGAGGTTTCAGAGTTCTCGGTATCGCTGCTCACGATGCGGCCAAGGTACTAGCTCACGATGAATTTGATTGCTGCATACCAGCACACACACTGGAATGGATTGCTTTGGTCGATGCTAGCTTCCAGTCCATCAGGACATGACAACGCAGTCAGGAACCAAACTTACTAGTTGAGGATTTGTTGACGTTTCTTCTGAATATTGTTCTCCTATAGAATGTGGCACTTCATGTTGTACAGTTGGATTTGCTGTACACTACCTGAATGAAAAAGTGTGGTATTTGCAGTATTATTCTCCCACTTTTGACATTTGTTTCAGCAATTTGGTGTAACATAATTCAGTTTGTTTCAGTAATTTAAGTTCGCCAAAAAAAAACAGATGCACAAGTTGATAATATCACAATTTGTGTTCATCAATATCTAGGTAGCAACATAAGCACATGATATAAGAATACAAGCAATTAACAAATTTTAGCTAGCATGCCTAGCTAGCTAGCACTAAGGCACCAACATGAAACATCACTGCTGAAACCTTGATGTACTAGCACCTTCACCAAAATCCAATTGATGAGCAGCCGGCAGTGCTGTACCATCTCCATGAACTTCAAACAATAATCTTGTATACTCTCCTTGGATAGGTGGACCAAAAATTGACGGATAATCTCCTTGGATAGGTGGACCAAAAACTGACGGATACTCTCCAAATGGCATGACTGTGTGTGGATTTATATTATCAACACAAGGTAATTCCAAAGCTGTAGTTATGGGTGGAGCAAGTACTGATTCCTTCGCTGCATGGTTTGCATCTTTTCCTGCACATTTTGTGTACATACAAGAAATGAGAAAACTGAAACGTATTCTCAAAATGTTCCACTGATCTGTCTTTATACACACATCTCTTGAATTCTTTAAGAAAGTTAGGATGGTCACTGATTACTTGACTCAGATTTTTAGCGGCATTTTGATACAAATGCCATAAATAGAGACGGTGTATTGCGTTCGGGAAAACTTTTCCAATAGCCTTTATAATAGCAGCACATTGATCAGTGAATATTGTTTGAGGCTACTTACCAGACATAGCTTGTAAGAATGTCTTAAAAAGCCACACAAATGAATCTGCCTTTTCATTATATAGCAATGCTGCACCAAAAAGAATGGTCTGTTTGTGATGATTGACACCGATAATTGGAGCGAATGGCATTTGAAACTTGTTTGTTGAAAATGTGGTGTCAAAAGAAATAGCATCTCCAAAGACAGAATAATCCATGATAGCTTGTCCATCAGTCCAAAAGATATTCATTATTCTGCCTTCATCTTCATCTGGATCCACGGCATAAAAGAATGACGGATCCTCAGCTTGCTTGTTCTTCAAATACTCCATTAATGTTTGTACATCTTTCGATTCTAAATACTTCATTCGCTCACTTCGTAAGAAATTATTGCAATCCATTTGCAAGAAGGGAACACCGTCTTTGCCATACCATTGCTCACAGAAATCATATATTTCAGCTTGTTTGATTCCCGATGTGCTCATTTGTTTAATCATGTGGCGGTCTGCATCTAATAGTTGACGTTGTGATCTAAGCATGTGCCTCTTATCTGGACTTACAAGCTGATGATTGTGCTCCAACATAACTTTTTGAACAGTCCAAATCCCCTCTCGACTAATGCTGAACTGAACACGAGCCATGCAATTTGTCCTTGAAGTAGCTTGTTCTTTCTTGGTTTCATGTGTTGGATGAGTAGCCCTCACACCTGAATTGCTACAAACTAAATATCTGGAAGATAAAGTCCCATCGGCTCTATATTTCCTGTGGCACCTCCTAATGCTAAATCCATTATTTTTAGCATAAGAATTATAGAACTGATATGCATCTTCCTCGGACCTAAAGCACATCCCATCTTTTGGAACAGTTTTTTCAGATTGGTAACCTTGATTATCAACCTGCAACCATGCATTATTTTATTGTCACTTATTGATGAACTTACTGCAAGAACAAATGCTGAACTGATTGTAAATTAGCATAATTTAGAATAGAAATGTTGAACTGATTGTAAATTGTTACCAGTCTACTTACAAACATACTACTCCCCCTGTTCCATAATGATCGTCTCAACTTTATCTAGATTCGTATGTATCTACACACTAAAACGTGGCTAGATGTATGTGTATCTACATAAAGTTGAGAAAATCAATTTTGAAACGGAGGGAGTACAGGAACACAAGTACCATAGACTCGTCAGTAAAATTACGTTTTCTCCATCTTGTAGGTCAAGATTGTTCCTCGGTGGCTGCTCCCTAGTTTCCTCCATTGGGAAGTTTGTGTCTTCACATGATGATTGCTACATCGAGATTTAAACCAATCAAGATATAGTACAAAGAAGATTTCGACATGCTGTAGATGAATCAGGTTATACTCACCATGGATGGATGAGTTTTGGACAGAGAGGGTTCCGGTGGAGGGGCATCTGTTAATGGGTCTTGCGCCATGGTGTCTTCCACGATCGTCATCTCGCTGCGGCCGCCGGAAGAAAGGTCATATAGGAAAAAAACAATCAGGAATAGACTGCCTGTACGTGGTAATCAGTTGTGGTAATCAGAAATTTAGGGATCGGTTATGCTGATTGCTTTGAGATTCGTATGCCAGGTGTCGTGCGCTGGAGGTGGTCCACCGTTTGGGTTGGTACGACCTGGTCGTATAGGATTTTTTTCCCGAAAGCATGCAGCACGCTGCCTCCTTCGAAATCCTACGGTCAGGCTACTTTCCATCCTACGGCAAGAAGTTGGTCCGATGGAGAGAGCATCGTTTTGGTGGACGGACTCAGTGGAGCCCGTTTTCTGAACCACAAAAAAATTCAAATTTCAAAGTTTCAAAAAAATTAAATAAAAATATCTGGTTGTAGACAACTTCATACACTACGATTGTACAAAATTTTAATTCAAAATACATTGTATTGTGTCCTCGATAAAAATAACAAAAAACCAGATCTGGGAGCATGAACAGTATAGATTTTTTTTTCTTTCAAATTTTGACCACTTTATCTTTTTTGCTGAGCCTACATGACAAGGTATTTCATATTGAAAAGTTGCACAATCGTAGTGTATACAGTTGGGTATATCCAGATATTTTTTTTGAATTTTTTTAAAGATTTAAAATTTAAACTTTTTGACATTTAAATAAAAGGGCTTCATGGTGCCCGGGTCCTAATAGCATTTTCCGGTCCGATGGATGGCTAATATCGGGATCTGATTCGTTGCAGTGCCCGTTAGTTAAAGAAGTCCGTGAGGTGAAGAAATAATGTAATAAATATGCTTTAAATTGCAGGCAAGTTGTCAGTCCCTCACATTGATGTATACTTTAACTGTGTAACATCTTAATATGAAATAAATTATATTATAGACTATATAAAAAAGATAAAATCTAACGAACTATTCATATATCTAGATTTAAAGCTTTATGTTTTTTATACAGAGTAGAATATAATGTATTTCAGACTGAGACTTTGCAGAATTAAAGTATACATTATTAACTATATATATATTTTTTTTTTGTTATAATTTTTTTAAAAAAAATTATATATATTTTTAGATGTTTAAAATAAAGGGCTCGAAAGCCCGTGAGCCAAATCCACGCACTCCCACATTAGGCTATATATATATATTTAGGGTGTGTCTAGGGCTCAGTCTACTGAGCAATAACTTTTTTTTTTTTTGAAATAAGGCAAAATATGTAACACCCCACTTTTTGCAACCCTGTTTAAGTAGTGTTTAGTGAGCCAAAAATGAGGACCAACAAAAACTTTTTGAGCAAACCTCTGGGAGTACTATTTCTTGCTTGTTGTCTTGGTTGTTATGTTAATGATGTCTGATTGAGTTGCTTGTTGAGTAATTTTGTGAAACAACACAATCCTTGTGCCCTTGTGATCATGCCTTTATTTATGCTTCTAGCTTTTTTTTTCCAACACCATTATCTTGGCAACCTCTCCTTTTGCAAATAATTTTATTTGTCCAAAACAAGAGCCAAGATTTATCTTTGAGACAAAGCTTTTATCAAAACTAAGTATTTACAAAATTATCAGGACCTACAAAGTAGAATGGTCCCACTATTTTACAAACTTATACTTTGTTGATGTTTATAAAAGGATTTCAATCACCTTTAAGAAAACTTTTTAAAAGGAGATGTTATGTCTCCACTAGTTTCTGAAGAAGCTACAAAAGCTTTACTCCTTTATTTGAAACTCTTTTCTACTTGACCATGGCATGATCATCATTGAGCACTTGTTCACTCTTTGTTTCTGGTGATGCTATATTAGCTGTAAATGTTTGACCTTGTGTGGTGAGTTGACTTTGTGTGACTTTGTTTGACTTTGATATGTTGTTTGTGTGTAGATATAATCCTCACTTAGGCCTGTGGCCTAACCTATTCAAAGTACATCCATTAATATTTTGTCACATGCAAGTTGTTCTCATGCTATGCTTCAAATAAAACCCATCTTGTTGTTTTTCCTCTCAATCCTGGATCCCTAACCCTAATGTCTTAGTCTTATCATGAGACATTAGGTGCCCCATTTTGAGGAGTCTTACAACGAATCAAACTGGCCCAAGGAAGGCACCCTTGGTGTTATTAAAATCATATGCATCCAATCATAAAAGGGTTCACTCAAATTTAGAACATCTTTTTCTTGCAAGCATTTTATCAAGCACCTAGTGTGCAGACTATCTTAGTATCTGTTAGCAGATTCAGTTTTCTGATGCTTATATTAAGCTCATCTATTCTATCTATGGCAATGTACCTTCCTAGAACTCATATTTGGCATGTGATCTTCCATTCTTTCCATTACCACCTGGTCATTTGAGGCCATCTTCAACTTGTTTCAATTATGTTTCTGAGGCTAATCAACTCACTGACCATTTGACTATTATCATATGCACCTTTGCTCACACTTCTAGAATTCGAAATAAATTGTTCAGAGACCATTCCTTGACCTATTCCTCTTCCTTTTGATCTACTCTAACTATCTATGCACTTGTGTGTGCATTTTGAGGTATGCCATCTATTTATGTGACTAGGTTTTGAACCCTAGTCAAAACTGATTTCACTTTCTAGTTTTCTTTAATCTTCTTGGTAATTTGTCAACACTCATCCTAAAATCTCTCCATAAATTCATTTCCTCTCTTCTAGCATTGGAAGAGTGTTATTCATGCTCAATGTCACTATTCCTCCATCAAAACAACTAACTCTTTATCTCACCTTTCTTACTTAGCAAAATTACATATGAGTGGTCACTTTGTTATTTCATGCCCTTTTCTTCTCATCAAATTTCTTTATAATCTCCTACCATGCTATCCTATTTCTATAGGATCCTATGGACCCAAAACCCTACTTGCTTACGTCCAAAAATTCTCCAAGATCTTGTTCAATATTGCTATTGGGCAAACTTTCAAACTACAAGGGTAGTGATCAATTTTTATTATGCCAGTTATGTCAAACCCGTACCCAACTTTATCCCCACCTCCTCTGATCCATCCATGCATGCATCTCACTAGAGGAGGTATTTCTATCTCCAAAAATCCAAATAGTGAGGCATGCATGCATTCATCTCCTTTATTCATCTCAAACATCCAAATTCTTTTGAAACTTTACCAAACCACCACCCAGCCTTCTCCAGCACTTTGGCACCCCTCTGGTCGTCTTGCACTGTAGCAGCACCCTCCTCTTTGTCTCCTAGTGTTTGGAAAAAGGAGACATAGCATCCATGTCACCAAAATGTGTATCAATAAAATAAAGTACTGCAGCCTCACACCACTGATCCTTCTCGACCAAGGCTCCTTCCTGGATCCCTCCACCATCTCTACCGCCCTATCCAACCAACCACAGCACCTCTCTGGACCCCTCAAGCCCAAACCGACCTTGCAAACATGCCCCACACACCCCTCTGGTTATAAGTCCACAGCGTGCCACAGCCCCTCTCTAGACCCCCCCATTCTGCTCCCAGACCTCCACCTTGAACTCCCACAGAAGAGACCCATCCTCTTGCCCTGGAACAGAGTAGAAAGGGGAAACCCTAGTTTTTCGATCTGCATGAAGGAGGGACAAGCTGCTGTCCATATAGACCCTCTCTGTCGTCTCTGAATGCTTACAGGAACTCTCCTCGTTCATAGCCGTCTAACCGAGCCCTTCTCTTGATCCAGGGCAGCCCGGATGTCGACCCCCTGGAGCTCGGAGGTGAGCATCCCCGTCACCGACGCGCGAGTTGCTGTTCTGCGGGCAAGACTAGGCGTGCTGCCCCTCTCTGGGCGCGGCGTGGTGCTCCGCGTCGCCCATTCCCGTCGCCATCGCCGGAGGAGGACCCTGGGCGAGCCCCTGCGCCAGGCCTGGCCGCGCTAGGGTTTGCCCTCTGTCCCAGCCGGCGGGAGGAGGACGACGGCCGGGAGCCGTCGATCGGGACTAGATCGGACGGCCCCAGTCGCTCCTTACCGGTTCGGGTGCCCAGGCGGCTGACAGCCGGGCCCCGCTGGTCAGCCGAGCCAGGCTCCTCTCCCGCGCGCGCCTGGGCGAAGTGGGCCGACGACCCAGCGGATCAGCCCATGCCTGTTGGATCCGGCATGCGTGACGTTTTTTTTAGCAGCTTCTTTATTTCTTTTTCAGATCTGTTAAAGAAATTACTGCAAGGGTTAAACCCCAAATAAATTGTTAATCGTCAGAAAACTGAGTAGATCTAATTTTCTACTTGATCTAGAACAAGTTACCAAGCTTGTAGTATAAGTGTTTTGCCCAAAATTTAGTATATTGTCTTTTTGGCTTTTAATCTAACTTAATGTGTCCTTTCCACTCAAAATTCTATACCAGGAGATCTATCCAACCTTTTTGAGTAAATCCAACTTTGTATGGAAGATATATTCAGTACCTTCCAAGTGCCACTGGTCTAGATACCAATAGGATTTTATTTTTGGCATGGTTGTTTTTGTAAAATACTATCAGATTTGAATTTAGGGAATTTTAAAACTTATTCTGTGCAGTATTTTTGAGTGAGACCAATTTTGGGTGATCCTGTACTGTGTATTCTTGCTACTGACCATAGGATGGATTTTTCTGAGGTTCTATGATTTTCTGGTAGATTTATCTCTGAACCAATAGTTATTTTCACTATAAAATGCATAGTTTATTGTCTGTTAATCAGAAAATTGCAAATCCAATTTTGTTGGGTTTATATTGTTGTTAGCTACCTGATGCTATGCTAGTTGGCATGTTTTGATCAAGTTATATGCCTGCTTGATGTTTGTGTTGAGTATAGGGTTATTTTCTATTAAAAAATGTTTTCCCTATAAATAAAGTGACTTTAATTTTTATAAGATGAAACATTGGTTCAGAAAACTTGTTGCTTATATACAAGTATGCTGAATTTGTTGTTTGACCTATGTGACCACTTGCATGCTTGTTTGAGGTGAAATGGTGTGGTACTTGCTATGTTTGAAAAACCCTAGTTTTAATAGGATTAACTTACTCCTAAAAATCTATGAATTATTATTTTAGTTTCTAAACATGATTGTTTCTGATACTATTTGATGGTGTGATGTTGAGTGGTGAAGTGTTTGCGACTCGTGTATGCATGTATGCTTATTGTGTGTTTTTATTTTTCCGGCGATAGATTCGAACGACGAGTGTGCGGAGGTGGGGGAGGTCTTGGAGTATCAAGATGAAGGAAGTCAGGGACAAGCCAACCAAGGCAAGCCATCTCTTGATGCATATCTGAATCCTATTGATATTCTATGCATTGCTTCTTATTACTCTCTTATTTATGCATTGATTTCCCTATATTGCTATTGGTCTCTAGATGACAATAGTTGATGACTTAGCTCCACAAGTCAACTTGATATCACCCCTTGATATGACATCCTTGTGACCTATCGCAACACCTCTTTTACTAGAGACTTGATGATTAGCATCAATGTCTTTGGAAAACTTGTAGTGGAGCCAAAACTCTAGGAAATTGGGTTACTCTCGGGAAATACTTCGAAAATGGTTTCGAAAACCTTGGAGTGGTTACTACTCCATTGAGATGTTTTAAAATGGTTTCATAAACAAGGAGTGGACAATGGGAGTTGAAGGAGTTGGTGGATTTTCTGAAAAAGGGCATTGTGTATAAGTGTTCGCCAAACCAATTACTCCCGTGCAACCACATTACCCGGTATGGGACGGGCTTAGCTTGAAGTTTATTTGCTTTAGTGCGGGGAGCCTCATACTATATAGGGGTTTGCAGGACTCCGGAATCCGGGTTGCCGCTAGTTTATGGGCAATAGTAAATCGGGATCCTTCGGGATTTATCCGGCCGGAAGACACTTGGGTTCTCCCGCCGTGGCGCCGGAGTTACGCTCTGGAGGAGGTACTGCCGGGACGTGCCGGGGAGGTAAACTCCACAGGGTAGGCACCCGTACTAAGGTAGATAGATGGAGGGCTACGATCGATTATCCGAACCCCGCATACTTGTGTATGACGGTCCGTGGTGGTATCCCGGCGGATTTATCGAATGGTGTGGGTAAAGTGTACAACCTCTGCAGAGTGTAATCTATTCGAATAGCCGCGTCCTCGGTCATGGACGGTTGGAATGGCCATACTTAACCTGTGTCGAGTTTTGGTTTTACAAAATTGTTTTCGAGAAAATGGAGAAGGGTGCCGGACGGAGTACTCGGAGGGTACTGCCATGGCACGGTTATGGTTCGGAGTACTTGCAGGGTACTGCCGAAGGAATGGAAGTGGTCATGTGTGATTGACCGGAATTAATAAGGGTGGTGGTCATGTTTGATTGACCGCCGGTTTTTCTCTTGAAAAGGAGTTTCCCCCTTTCCTAGAGCTTTTGCAAAGACTACTCTTGTAAGTATCTTCTTTAATAAGGATATAGAGATGTCGTATGACATGCTATATCGACACGAGAATCTTTCTACAAATCTTCTTTAATAAGGATATAGAAATGTCGTAGGACATGCTATATCGACAAGAGAAACATTCTAGTATTAAGCTGCCTTCAACCAAGCCAACCTTGCTACAGCCCAAATAGCATGTGTTTATCTTCTCCTAGATGGTTTGCGAGTACAATTCCAAAATGTACTCACGGCTTTGTCCCTGGCTATTAACTTGGCCAGATTATGGAGAAGACTACTCAGAAGGTGGCGATGGCTACGATGACGCCGGTGCGAACTAGGAACGTCTCCCAGTCAGTTGCCTGTAGGGTAGTAGGCATGACGTGGGTCATCAACGCTGTTTGGTATCCGCTGCTTAGTTGTAGACTTGCCCTGCGTGGCAATATCTTGCTTGGTCATGTGACCAATTGTAAGTATATTATTTCGATATTGTAAAGGATGATGTAATTCTGTTATCAACTCGGATATGTGGATTCACGGCACACTGATCATGGGATCGTGAATTGTATGCATATCGGGTATTCCGGATGGGTAATCCGGGGTCCCCACAGAGTACTTGCCATTTCATTAATTAAGAAGAAGAGAGTTGGCCGTTTAATTAGCGGGAAACCGGCCAAAAACCGATACAAACACCCTCAACAACCATCATGGAACACGACCGTCGCGAGGGCACACCCAGCCACCCTGGCTACGAAACGCAAACCGCACACACACCGTTGCAAACGAGCATCGTTGCAACATCATTAGAATGACGTTATCATATTTCAGTTGCAATTCACTATTAGCACGAATCACAAAGCAATCCAACGGTCCGGATGTATGGTTCATAGTTGCAACATCATTTACAACTGAAAAAATCTCAGTTGCAACTCAACTTGTAACTTAATTGTACGAATCACGATGCAAATCTAATGATTTAAAATTTTACTGAGTCATAAGCTATTTTCTCAGTCTATTGAGAAATAGCATATTTATTAGCCTTCTTTCTTCCGGCAGAGTAGTTGCTCAACCAAACAAATAGTTTTGCTGTCTGCTACACGCTACAGCTAACAGTGATTGTTGACTCGATTGCAGCTGCCCTGTAGTCGATATTTCCTTTTTCTTCCTCCACTCCGGCGCAGGTGGTAGATGGCTACCGCTGGTGCCATCTCCTCCTTAGTCACCAAGGCTTTGAACTACCTCGACAACTACGGAAATCCCGGAGGCATGGAGGAGGCGAAGAACCGGCTCCGGCTTGCCATGCCACAGATCCTGATGGTGTTTGATGTCGCCAATCTAGAACGCATCAGACAGCAGAGCAGGGTCGTGGATGCATGGCTGTGGCATCTCAGAGACGCGGTTGAGGAGGCTGAGGATTCTATGGATGAACTTGAGTACTCCCGACTCGAGGCTAATTTCCGCAAGCGGAAAAAAGAAGAACGCGAGTCCAAGGCTGAGGACCCAAAGGTTAGTGGTGACTGGGGCTCTACTTTTGCTAAGATGAAGCATAAATTTGTTAGATCTGTTAAGCATGCCAGAATTTTAGAGAATACTCCCAGGAAATTTACTCACCCCGACACTCTAAAGAGACTGGTAAAAGCACTGGGTTGCTTAGCCAAGGCTGCTGAAGGTGTTGATGCTGTCTTCGCCGCCTCAGACCATCTCAGGGGAACTGAGCTAGATGGGCAGCTAGTGGACAATTATGAGGGAACAGTTTTTTCATCAAATGCAGCTGTATTTATGGGGCGAGAGAATGAGAAGAAACAAATTATCGAATGGCTAACCAAGACATCGGATGAATCTATGTCAGATGTCACTAGTATTCCTATTGTTTCAGTGGTTGGTCATGGTGGCATGGGAAAGACTGCTTTGGCTCGGAGCATATGCGAAGAAGAAGAGGTAGTGAAGTATTTTAAGGTCATCTGGGTTACTGTATCTACCAGCTTCGACGCCACATCGCTGACCTGCAAAATACTGGAATGTGTCACAGGGGAAAAACCAAGTGCTAATCGTTTGGATCCTATACAGCAGTATCTCAAAGAGAAGCTCAAGTCTGTTAAATTTTTGCTAGTTTTGGATGATGTATGGGAAGATGAGAACTTATATGAATGGGAAAGGTTCTTTGCTCCTCTAAGGCAAATAAACACAAGAAGCAAAATTCTGTTGACAACCCGAATGCAATCAGTATCAGACATGGCCGCATCTGTGATGGGAGTCAAAAGAGATCAGTGCATAACTTTACAAGGACTGACAGAAGACACAAATCTTGAGCTGTTCAATCACCATGTGTTTTCTGGCCTGAACTCAGAAGACTACGTGGACTTGAAATTAATTGGGAAACACATTGCAAGGAAACTAGGCGGGTGTCCCTTGGTAACAAAGGTTACAAGTGGGCACTTGCAAGGGAATATGACTACTGAATACTGGATCAGGTTCTTGCATGAAGGTTTGGAGAGCTTTATATCAGCCAATGGTGACATTATTAGTGTTCTAAGACTAAGCTACTACCATCTGCCAACAGATTTGCAGGTGTGCTTTCGATATTGTAGCTTGTTTCCTGTGGACCATGAATTTTGTGAGGAAGAGTTGGTGAAGATGTGGATGGGTTCAGGTTTGATCTCACAAGCTACAAGTCACTCAAAATCACTGGTGGATATCGCAGTACAAATTTTGGCTCAGTTGACCAGGAAATCATTCTTTGATCTAAAATCTAGAGTACGAAAGGGTAACCTGAAAGCTCGATATTATTTAATGACTGGCATAATGCATGAGTTGGCGAGGACTATGTCCTCTGGTGAATGTGCAAGAATAACTGACCCTGCCAGTTTGGGAGAAGAGAAGGATACACTCCGACACTTATGTGTTGCCCAGCTTCACAATTTTTCTGTTGAACAGATCAATAAAATCTCCAATTTCAAGAGCCTTCGAACCATTGTCATTGATAGTAACTGTGAAGTTGCTGAGGATATAGCTTGCGCACTTGAAAAAAATGTCGAGAGGTCAAAATCATTGCGATTGATCCATTCAAGGTTGAGAAACACATTCCACTTTGCTGACAAGTTCGTTAACTTAAAGCACCTTCGCTATATATACCTGGACAGTATATCACCGGAGGGAATGAATGAGGTTGCCGAACTTTATCATTTGATTTGGCTTCATTGTCAAAGTGGTATGTTGCAACATTGAAGTCAAATACATTGTGGTGACCGCCATCTTGTGGAGTTTTGCTGACTATGCACTGAAATATTATATACTCCCTCCGTTTCAAAATATAAGATGTTTTAGCTTTGTGAAGCAAGTGTATTTAGACATCTTTTAGTGTGTAGGTTCACTTGAATATACACACTAAAGCATGTCTAGATACATTTGCTTCACAAACCTAAAACATCTTATATTTTGAAACGGAGGGAGTATTTTTTTCAAAAAATAAGGAGTCTATGAAGCTCGGGATTCAGTGACACTTTTCAATGTTTAAGCGCCTTTTGTGCTCCTCGGGAGCCTGTTGGTCTGTTGGGCTTGTGGGCGGTGTCTTGTTGTTCTAGCCTTCTTGAGTTTTTTATATATCTTCCCTGTGTCCTTCCACGTTATGGATTCTGGGTCTCTTGGACTCGGGTACCGTGGTTTCCATGGATACTAGATGACCTATTGCGGCACTAGCACAAAACCCAGAATTAGGCCTGAAATTATCTTAGTATAAGTTATCGTTGTGTTAACGTAGCTTGTAGTTTTTATTTGGACCAGGTATGTTATTGAATCGTTAGATGAGCAGACCTGTGTTGCCAGCAGTAGATTTAAATCTTGTAAGTAAATAGATGTCTTGCATACATCATGGGATCCATGGTACATTAAGGGTGTGTTCGGTTGGTGTCATCAGGTGGAATGTAATGGAACCGTTCTACACCTAGAATCCATCCGCGTGTTCGGTTAGGCAAAGAAAAAGGAATGGAACGGTTCCTCGAACCGAATATTCGGTCTAGATGCGGAACCATGTCGTTCCACCGATTCGGTGGAACGTCGCCGTTCCATCTCCTCTAATCCCTCCCTCTCTATGAAAATAAAAGAAAAGAACCCGCCCCAGGTCCCCAACCCTATCCTATCTCATCTTGTGCTCTGGCTCCTCTCACTCTGTCAACCGGCGGCGGCGCACGGAAGAATCCATGGCGGCGTTCGAGCCAGCGGGCGGGCGGCGGAGGCAGGCGGGCGGCGGAGCCAGCAGGCGGGCGAGCGGCGGAGGCAGGCGGGCGGCGGAGGCAGGCGGGCGGCGGAGGCGTTCGAGCCAGCAGGCGGGCGGGAATAGGTCGACAGCGAGGGGAATCGGTCGACGGCGACGGGAATTGATCAACGGCGACGGGAATTGGTCGATGGTGGCAGGGAATTTGTGGAGGGCATATGGGCAAGCAGTGTCCAACTGCAGGGGAAGACGAGAACTGTGCCATGTGGTCTGTTTGTTTGATATTTTTATTTAGAAAAAAAATTAGTCTTAGACTGAAAAACTTTTGTTTGTTATAAATTGACTGTCTAAATCGTAAAATATAGTCATTCCATTCCACATATTTGTCTCCAACTAAACACCGGACGGAACCGTTCCATTCCACTTTTTTGACTCAACCGAACACGAGAATGGAACCGACCCATTCTAGTGGAATGGAACCATTACATTCCATTCCACTTCGTTCCCGAACCGAACACACCCTAAACGATGGGTAGGTCTCATGGTTATAGTATAACATGAAAATCATATTTTTGAAGAACTTTATGTAGCTCACATAATAAATTTTTACTATAGGATTCTAGTTGGTGATGGTGAAGCCACTTTTTATTAAAACATTCGACATCCCAAAATACCCCTACGAAAAAAAGCAAATCAGCCAAAATAGTCGGTCAACAATTAGTAGCCAAAGCAATCAATCACGGGAATATGGAAAGCAATTAGGAAATCATTGAATATACGGAAATTATGGAATATACAGAAATCATGGAATATGGAAAGCAATTAGTAGCCAAAGCAATCAATCACGGGAATGACAAATTAATGTGAGATTTATAAATCTTTACTATAGGATTCCAGTTGGTGATGGTGAAGCCACTTTTTATTAAAACATTCGACATCCCAAAATACCCCTACGAAAAAAAGCAAATCAGCCAAAATAGTCGGTCAACAATTAGTAGCCAAAGCAATCAATCACGGGAATATGGAAAGCAATTAGGAAATAATTGAATATACGGAAATCATGGAATATACAAAAATCATGGAATATGGAAAGCAATTAGTAGCCAAAGCAATCAATCACGGGAATGACAAATTAATGTGAGATTTAGGCCGCCTAATTCAGCTATCTATTAGGAAACGTTCACGCAGCCCCCTCTGTTTGCATAATCTCTCCGATGCATCTCACCTCGATGCCGCAGCCCCTCTCCCCCTTCAACATATCCCCACCTCGACTCACCACCCGACACCCGCCAACCGTGGCCGGCGCGACGGCGAAGACGACCATGTGCAAGCCTGCATGATGCGGTGGGTGCTTGGCTTGGTGCCAATGCTGGCGGACATGGTCGGGTTCAGTTAGTGGCATGGCTGCTTTTGGAACAGCGGCCCACGCCCATGGCGCCATCATGCAGTGCACCGCCTCAGAGGCATCGCAGCGCAAGAAATTATTAAGAAGTCAAATCCAGCCAAGTGGAGAGAGAAATCAAAAGGTACCTGGAGAGATTGTAGAGAGTATAGGGCGATGCTGATTCATCTAACTATTTGCTTAGAATGCAGGCGTCAATACTCCTAAACGCCCGTATTCTATAAAAAATATTACTGAAAACTAATGAGATCAAACCAATCCGTGAACAGTTAACCATGAAGTTCAGAAGTGGTTGCAACAAAGCCAATCATATACAACGTTTGAGGCCGAGGCTACGGAACGCATCTACTTTGCAGTTGTTGCAGGAAAAAGTGATGGCACACACCAAATTGCTTTGCATACGCGCTTGATATATTGAACAATGACAGCGGACATAGAGTAGGGAGAAGCAATCAACCTACCTCTGATCAAAAACCTGAAAATCGCCATCCAGCAAAACATCAATATCGCTGCATGGCTAATATCGATTCATGACTGATGGTAACTGGACCGGCATCTTCTTTCGACTTCCTTGAGTAAGAGCTCCTTCCTATATTATTCACATCCCCTCAAACTAAATAGATCTACTGACATGCTTGCCTTGCGATGTTGGAAAGATGAAAGAAGCATACATATGCCGCAGCCGAGGAAGGACGTCATCTATGCTCCAGCGGATACCAGGTCGAACTTAAGGGTAAAGATGGCGTATACTTTTGGCCATGATACAGAGCACCACGATCAGAGAAACATGTATTCCTCCGTTTGGACTCGAGCAGGAAATTAGCAAAAGTTGAGTCATGCCTCAGCACGTTTGGTGGAGGCCCGTGGAAAACATGCTACTTAATCTAATGGCTACAGATGAATCTAAGGTTGATCAGATGGATTATATTTGTTAATCTCTAGGATTAACGTGGAGGCTCCTTTGGTGCCTCCAATTAGTAAATATAAGATATGTCCACCATACATACCTATTAGCAATTTGCTATTTCAAAGTACATTTGACTTGCTTTTATCTATCCTTCAAATTAAACTCTTTTTGGTGTTATGTGAAAATTTGTCAGTAAAGCTCTCACGAACCTGATGACACACTTTACTTTTCTCGCTTTTAAAAATTTAACATTGTGGCTCTCTTATGTTGAGTTGTTATGCTTGCAAGTTGTAAGTTGGAAATTAGCCCAGCCATGCCGTCATGGGGCAAGCTTTCAACATTGCACTTCTTATTTGAGTTGATATCGTGATCTTTTGTTTATGGATACTCGCAATGTGAAATAAATTGGGAATCTTGCGGGATCATGGAGTTTGTATACATGTTAGAGAAACGCCTGGCCTGCCAATCTAAGCCATGCATAATTCATGGTGGAAATTTACAGCATGCCCATAGTGAACATATCTTCGGCCATTATGAATGTGAAGAAGGATGAATTCCACAGTTTGAAGCAGGGTGAAAGGTCACTGAAAGAATATATGGATGATTTCTGTGCCTTGTCTAGGTATGCACCTGATGACATAGATACTGATGCTAAGAGGAAGGAAAAAATCCTCAATGGACTCAAAGGAGAACTAAGGATACCCTTGTCAGTGGCATATTCTCCAAACTATCAGTCCCTGCTTGATCCGGCTATCACACAGGATAACAACATCATGAAGGAAGAAAACCGCAAGAGGAAGTTCAGCAATGGCAAGGCTCACATTGGATCTTCCCATAAGAGACACCACTTCTCCGAAGGAATGGAAATGGTAGTAACTCCAATGGCCATAGGCACAATGGTGGAAACAAGGGAAACCACTCCAATGGACATCACAATGGAGACAATGGTCACCAAAATGGAGGAAATGAACATCACAATGGAGACAATGGTCACCAGAATGGAGGAAATGGAAATCACAATGGTCATCATAATGGAAACAATGGTCAGCACCACCACAACTCAGAAGTTAAGAAGGATCTCTCTCATATCACATGCTTCAAGTGCAAGAAGAAGGGACACTATTCCACAAGCTGCCCAGAGAATAAGTCTGATGAACCAGCCAAGCCCAATCCATTCAAGAAGGGATATGTGAACCACATCAATGTGGAGGAAGTGATGGGCACATCTCCATTCAACTCTTTTACAGCATTGGAATTTTATTTGATATTGGAGCATTGCATTTATTCATATCAAGAGCATTTGACAGCCAAACATGCATTTTTCCACCGAAGCCATATGAAGAGTAACTACACTCACCATCCCAGAGGGAAAGAGGATTAGATACAAATACTGTTTGGAATTTAAGGATATTAGGCTAAACAATCTTAAGGGGATTAGCCTAGAAGTTATGGTCATAGTAAGAGAATGATTTGGCTTACAAGGAGAAACAAATCAAGATAATGGAAGCAATAGAAAGAAATACTCACACCCAAAACTAGCAAGTTCAGTAAAGTACAATGGAGCCACCACACCGAGGAAGAATCCACTTGGGAGCGTAGAGAAAATCTTATAGATAATCACCCATACCTATTTGCTAGCCTTTTCGAAGCTTGAGGGCGAGCTTCATCTTAAGGGGGTTAGTCTGTAACATCCCAAGTTTTTCAAATTTAAACTCAGCATGCATTCATACTCATCTCTGCATTTTTGAAATAAATTTGAAACAGAATTTCAAAAATAGAAGGTTGCCTTCTTTCTAAAATAAGCTTCAAAGCTTATGTGAGCCAAATTGAATTTTCAAATAAAATAAAAATAAGTTTAAATGTTTTTACACCCAAAATATTACTGTTTTATTTATCCCATCTTTTTCTATAAATTTTTGAACCAAAGTGATTTTCAGAAAGTTTCTATTTAAATAACCCTAATAGTCTATGGAGCTATTTTTTTATGTTACCAAATTTTCTTTATTTTCAATTTCACCAAACACTACTGTTTCAATTACCCTTGCATATAAAATCTTTTGAAGCAAAAAGATTTCAGAAAGTTTATAAATTAAATAGTCCCATGTGATATATGGGAACTATTTATACTTTGAAAATATCTTTGTTTTCAAACTTTATCAAATAGGGTTTTGTGTGTGACTAAACACATCAGCACCTTACTTAAAAGTTGACTGAATTTGAAATTTATCTTTTCAAACAGTTTTTGCCTTTTCAAATAACACAAAACAGTTAGCAGCAAAAATAGAACAAGAAAGAAGAAGAAAAAATAAAGAAAAGGAGCAGCCTAGGCCGACTTGGGACGAAAATCAGCCCAGCCCCACAGCTTCTTCCCTCTCTCTCATCGACAGACGGGTCCCACTCGGCAGACCCTTCCCTAACCTCCCTCTCCTATTCTCTGGAACCAACCCCGCACGAACCCCCACTTGCCCCGCCCAATCCCGTGCAGCAACTGCGTCTCTGAGCCCCTCTATTAGTAGCCCGTGCACCCCCTCTCTCCTCTCCCTTCTTTCCTGTTCGAGAACCGCCGCTAGGCTGCAACATTTTAACGCCAGAGCCCGCCGTACCGCTGCAGTTCGTCACCGATTCCAGCGTGGTTAAGCACCCCCGCCTCCCTCTTTGGCCTCTCTCACATTCCTCCCCCTCTTGCGCATCTACTGATGCCCGTGCTTGTCCAAAATCACAGTGAAACATACACTGGGATGCAGCCCGAAGGTCACCGTCATTGAGAGCTCCTCCGTCCGCCGTTTTTGGTCAACCCAGGAAGCAATCGAGCTCGTGGACCATCCCATCCTTTTCCTCTCATCAAGCCGCCCACCATCGACCACCTCATCACCGCTGGAGACCACGGGAACATCCTCGCCATCAAACCATAGTGCGCAGACGCCGAAATTTCTCCTCGCCGGTGAGCCCCCTTCTTCCCCTTCCTTGCTGTCCGTAGGATTTAGATCAATGGCCCCGATTAGATCACTTAACCTGAAAGGGTATGGGCTGATCAGAGCCATTCATCCATCTTTTAATCCAACGGCCCAAAACCTCGATCCAAACGAACCGGTACCAGCCTATAGGATACAGCCACGTGGCCAGCTAGAAATCAAACAGAATTGAAAATCCTTTCAAATAGATAGAAACTTGTAAAATCAATATAAAATAATCTACTTGTCCAAATTTGGCAAACTTCATATCTCTGGAATCCTACAAATGTGTAGAATCCATTTATGCAGAGAAAGCATAGTGGTACTGTACAAAGTTTTGGGATGAAAATAAAATAGCAAAATTGACTTATAAACACCATAAAATTCATAACTTTTGTTCTATGAATCCAATTGCTACAAATTTGTAGTCTATGGATTCCTCAGAACATGTAGAACACTCTAGAACCAAAAAATTTCAAACTTAAAACGTGCACACACACTTGCTACTATTAAATTTAACCAAATCACTATTCTGACCACCATTTGAATTCTAAAAACTATTTTGGAGTGAAACCACTTGCAGTAGCTTCATATTACTGTCCTCTATCCAGTAGGTTCATAACCTAATTCTCTCAGAGCAATGCCAAACCAGAAACTTTTTTGGGAAGCATTTGCTCAATTTTCAAATAGTCAAAATTGTCTATTGCTTTGCAAAATAATTAAAAGACTTTTCCAACACCACACTTGTTTTCTAAACAGCATGGTTCACTAATTACAACATTTTCACACACTAACTTAGTGTGTGAAATTAAAATGACATTTGCATACATGCATACATGTCTATGATTGCCATTTAGAATTAGTGTATTTATGCTTGTGTACTTGTTGCTTGTATAGATTGTGAAGAAGAGCTGAACAACTCTTGTGATTGCTGTGAGTGTGCTGGTTGCTACCAAGGCAAGTGACACACATACCCTCTACCTATTTTTACTACTGCATTAGTGTTTTCAGTAGTATGCATGATAGGTGGAATATCCAACTATTTTATAAAATGCTTAGATCCTAGTATTGTGTAGCTATCCTTTAAACCCCACCTGTTAGGATGCTAAATACTTTGAAAAATATTGATGCCATGCTTTGATCACTTGTTAAAGTTGTTTTATGAACAAATTAAGAACTTCAACTAAAATGAAACACCTAGGTGGATTGGTTTGATAAGAAGAGTGCGATGTAGGTGACTTCTGGGGCACAGGCCTCATCGAGAGGATGTGTACTCAGAATGCCACTCGGGATGGCCACCCAAGAACAAAGAGATTAATATGTCTTCTATGCTTTAGAGTACTTCCAGTGCAGCCTTATGACAATATGGGCTCTATCTTGACTAACTAGGATGTGAGGGTTCAACTTGTGTGCAAGACATTGGCTGGTAGCAGAATAATAGGTGGGAACGGGTCTTGCCAGTATGGTTGCTCTCTCCTTCTGAAAGGTCTTGTCTCATTCTTCTCTTTGGGTAGAATGGGTCTTAAGGTGAAAGTGCATAACCCCTACAGGGTGTCAAACTAATCGATTAGTCATGTCCCTGGTTATGGACAATTTGAGTCTCTAGACATGGAATGTACGGAAGAATCTCATCACCATTTTTGAATGATTAAAATTTGACTAGAAACCCCTAGGTTAGGGGCTCAGGTCCATTCACTCCGAGGGGTGGTGGTTTCTGTTGTTCCGACTTGTTGAGTTTTGCCCAGTGCTACATACCTAGCTAGTATGTACTATTTGGGGGTTATTTCGACCCTTTGAAAATATAAAATTTTGAAAGAAAGTTTTGAAAAAGAATGGTAGGATAAAATTTGCTTTATGCAAATTAGCCCAAGAGATCCACCGGCCAAATATCATGTAGATAGCTCTTTCACAACAGCCACCAAATATGTGACATTTGCTAGTACATCATTGTACTGATCCCCATTCATGGGGCTGCATATTCAAATGTGTAGGTTATTCTGATGAGGAGTGAGTTGATAGGATCTCGAGTCTACATTCCAACATGACTGCCTGTGGCGCATGGTGAAGATGGAGGCTCACTACTACCTTAGTTTCTGTTGTGTTTGTGATGTGTTGAACTCTGTCTTTTGAGCTAGTCCATGTGACTAAGCTGGTTTGTAAGTTTAAAGACCTATGTATCTGGATCTGCGTCGTAATCTTTGATACTATGCAATGAATACTCTATTTTGTTCTGTGGTGCTATCAGTGATCCAGGGAATAGCACTTAACACAGGTGTTCCACCTTAATCCAAATGTGGGGGCGTTACATGTCTGAGGTCAGATCACCGATATCACTATATCGTGTTCACCCTCGTCTGACAAGTCTTTTAACTCGTCCATGACATTGCATCCTCCATGACCTAGTCACACGCTTGCAAGCTTCATAGATACAATTGTCACCAAGTGGGCCTAGAGTATCTATCCGTCACGCGGATGGACAAATCCCACTCTTGGTGCAGACGCCTCAACATAATCCTTTGGCATACCCAAGAGACATCTTTTTCAGTCAATCCTTTTACAATACAGATGGTTGATGCAATCAAAGCAACCTCCAGATGTAGTGATTAGATGTAACCTCATAGTCTAAGGAATAGGTTACTTCGTTTCTTAGTTATATGCAATGTTGAACTTGTGACTGATCTAATTGCATTAATAGTTCTTTGGGTGTGTGTCCATCATGTCAAACATGACCTCAATATTCATTGACGTATTTGCCCATGATCAGGAAACCTTGATCTTTCTATCGAGTTGATTTTCAACCTCTTCTTGAAAATTCTGGAAGTTTTCAAAGGTTTCAGACTTATGTTTCATCGAATAGATATACCCATATCTACTCAAATCACCAGTAAAGGTCACAAAGTAACGATAACCATTGCGTGTAGCGATACTCATTGGTCCACACACATCCGTATGTATGATTCCCATTAGGTCAGACGCCCGTTCAACAGTCCCGGTGAATGGATTCCTAGTCATTTTGCTTAAAAGGCAAGGATCGCATGTATCAAAGGAATCAAAATCCAATGAGCCAAGAAGGCCATCATTATGGAGCTTCTTCATGCGTTCTACGCCAACATGACCAAGACGGCAATGCCATATGTACGTGGTATTATCATCACTATGCTTGCATCTCTTAGCATCCACACTGTTGATATGTGTAATAAGATCCAAAATATATAAACCATCACGAACATGCGCATGAACATAGAAAACACCATCTTTAGTAATGGAACAACCGTTTGTTACAGACTCAAAATGGTATACGTCTCGCGATAATGGAGACCCACTTATAATATCCATACTCAAAGATGGAACGTAATAACATTTATTCAAAACTAATATCATCCTGGAGGGAAGCCGTAGATGCAGAGTGCCTTCATCCATGACATCCACATGTTGACCGTTGCCGTGAAGGGTTTCGCAGCATAGTAAATCAAAAAAAATTCTACGAATGCAAATAAGAAAGCCAAGATCCAATCTAGGAGATGTAATCAACGAGAGAGACAGATGAGATCTTCATACCCTTGAAGAAATCACATAGTGGAAACATTCAACAGAACATGGATGATGTAGTCATACTAGCTGTCTCCTCCTAGTGATCCGATCCGATCCAACGCCACAAGTGGCGGCGCCTCCAAGAGATGCACACGTGCAGCATACCAACGACTCCGCCTCCCTGGTCTAACGAGATATGGTAGAGTGGTATATGGGATCGACAGCACGACGGCGTGGTGTCTATGGTGGAGAGTATGCACCGATAGGGCTTCGCCTGTTTGCATGGTGGAAGAAGAACGGGAAAAAGAGGCTTCAAAAACCGGGCAGCGACTTCGTGCAAATTAGGTCTCACCTAGCCATCTGCGCACTAGTCCTTTTATAAGCGGATTGTAGGGTTTCAAAAAACCAAACTTATCCCAGGCAGCGCCGCCGTCTCGAATGGATCAATCTGATCGATCTTCTTGACGCGTACGTCAAGTCGAGCGATGCGTGCATTGTACCGTCGGCCTTCTGGTCATCGGCCCATGGTGCACCAGACAAGGCCCAAAGCCAAAGCCCACTCGGGCTGCCAGAATGGCGAGCCAGGTGCGGCTGGCCTAGCTAGCCATTCGGCGTACCCACACCAGTGAGCTAGGCGAGAGCGCCCCTGGTCACTCGATGGCGTCGAGCGCCAGGGCGTTGCCCTGGCCGCTGTGTTGTTTCTGCCGCTTCCCTTTTTTCCTTTTTTTTATTTATTTCTTCTAAATAAATATGTTAATATTTATTAATTCATACAATTAATAAACACTAATATTTTCCACCCGGAACAATTCCAAAACACTTTCACATATATCCCGAAACTACCCTAGCATTGATTTGCGTTAAGTATGTGACCCTATGGGTTCGAGAATGCGTGGACATGATCTCCATCAGTAATCAATAGCGGGATCTGAAAATCCATATTGACTCCCACGCACTCAGCAATGATCATATCGGATGAACAACGATGCCAGGATTCAATCAATCCCGTATTTTTATTCCCTTCATCTCGCGATATTTTACTCGCGTGAGATTCAATTGTCGGTATCGGCATACCTAGTTCAATCTTGTTCACAGCAAGTACTTTATTCGTTCCGTAATCCGATATCATTTTGTGATTAACCCTTAACCATGTGCTTGCAAGCGGTGTTGATATCGATTACCGAGTGGGCCCTAAGTATATCTCTCTGACTCAGGAGGGACAAATTCCATCTCGATACATGCAACCCAACAAATACTTTCCGATTATCTGAGAGACACCTTTATGATCACCCTTTCGTAGGATGACATTTAATGATGTCAAAGCTCTCTTCGGATACTAGGGAGTTGCATTATCTCATGGTCTAAGGAATACAATACATGACATAGGAAAAGGCTTCGCAAAGATGAACACAATGATACGATCTAATTGTTGTGCTTTATTTGGGTCTGTCCATCACATCATTCTCCTAATGATATGACCTCATTATTAATTGACAACTCATGTCTATAGTTAGGAAACCTTGACCATCATTAATCAATGAGCTAGTCCTTAGAGGAGTACTAGGGACACGGTGTTGTTCATAAACTACACAAGTGTTAATGTTTCCGCTTAATACAATTCTAGCATAGAATATAAACATTATCATGAACAAGAATTATAATAATAACATCTTTATTATTGCCTCTAGGGCATAATTCCAATAGTCTCCCACTTGCACTAGAGTCAATAATCTAGTTTACATCTGGTAATAATCTAACACCCATGGCATTAACGTGCTGATCATGTTTTGCTCGTGGAAGAGGTTTGGTCAACGAATCTGCGACATTCAGATCCGTATGTACCTTGCAGATATTCAGATCTCCATCTACAATACAATCATATCCTAACTAAGATTTAGAATCATCCGGGTCGGTGTTGAAGCTAACATCGGCGTAACCTTTTACGATGAGCTCCTCATCACCTCCATTTATCAAGAACATTTCTTTCATCATATTTAAATACTTTAGGATGTTCTTTACGGTTGTCCAGTGTTCCACTCCTGGATCACTTTGGTATCTGCTCGTCAAACTAAGAGCATTGGACACATCCGGTCTAATACACAACATGGCATACATGATAGAACATATGGCCGAGGCATATGGCACACTACTCATTGCTTCTATATTTTTTGCTGTAGCTGGACACTGGGCCTTGCTCAATATCTTACCTGACAACATGGGCAAGAAACCTTTCTTTGCTTAATCCATTCTGAACCTTTTCAGAACTTTCCAGGGATGTACTTTGGCTTAAACCTATTAGGCATCTTTGTCTATCTCTATACATCTTTACCTTGGGAACCCTAGGAGGACCAGCAACATTTTGCCATCCTTCTGAGGCTTCTTGCCCTTCAGACCCTTTGCTGACTTGTCGGACTCCTTGAAGTCCATAGTCTTGTTGAACAACAACACATTGTGATCCTTCTTGATTTCCACCTCCACAGTTTTGAGCATAGCAAACAACTCTGAAAGGGGCTTAGTCATCCCTTGAATGTTTTAGTTCAGGACGAATCCTTTATAGCTAGGGACAGTGGTTGCAGCACCCTATCAATTGCAGGCTCGTCCAGAATCTGGCATTCCAAGGCATTCAGGCGTTGAACGTAGCCAGACATTTTGACGAGGTGCTCGCTCACACTTCTGTGTTCGTCCATACGGGAGGAGAAGAACAGCTCGAAAGCTTCATACCTCTCCACCCATGCCTGAGGTGCAAAAATGGCTTTGAGATCAGTGCTTATGTCAAATGGGCTCATCTTTTCAAAGCACTTTTGCAGATCAGACTGCATGGAGAACAACATTCCACTCTGGACGAACAAGGCATGTTCCACCTTGGTTTGGTAGATGGCCTAGTCATCCTTGGAGGCGTCCGGCTTGGGTGCTGCACCCACAGCGGCATCAAGAAACTACCCCATACTATGGGGAGCGAGGATGGTCCTCAAAGTGCGAAACCAAGTAGTGAAGTTTGAACCATCGGTTTTCAGTTTTTCTTTCTCAAGGAATGCACCTAGGTTGAAAATAGGGCGAGACATCTACAATGGATTTGCAAAGACACTTAGACGTTGTTCATAATACGAGTTCATTTTGCTTATTAATTCAAATTAATGCAAAGTAGGTGAACTCCCAGTTATACTAACATCCCTCAAAGTTGTTTTAGTGATTGCACGATCCCAATTACTATGACATCCTGATCATCACATGAATGGTATAGCTGCAAAGGTAGACGGGTCTTTTCAATCACAATCAACATGTGACTTGTGCTTAACCTTTTGGCAATCTGTGTTTCGAGGCCATGTCTACACATGCTAGTGCTCGCCAACACAACCTTAGCGTATACGCGGCACATAAATGGCTTTTACCCATGCCTTTATGTGAACTTAGATATGTCTAGCCCCCGATCGTCATGGCCGACTTCATAACTGAGAACTTTGTTGGCGATTGTTATCACTAAGGGGAAACTTTTATGTTGAAAATTTAATTAGAGGGATCATCTTAAAAATGCTACCGTCGATATATTAATTAATATAAGCAAATTTTAAAATTACTTTGCCCTTTTTGCAAATTTTAAGTTAGACCCTTCTACTTAACCTTTGCAAGTTTTACGTGGATTCTAGGGCTATGCAAGGAAGAAACGCTTCTTAACCTGTGAGCATGCAACCACAATGGTGATTCGCTAATTGTCTCTCTAACCCCTACTAAGGGCCCTCCATTGGAAAAACCATGTCCACTAAATAGGAGAAACTGACACCTCGCCTAAGCCACTTGTACAATTTAAGTCAAACGTCAATCGTGGAACCAGTCTCGCCAAAGCATAAGGTCGGTTTGCGAGGTTGCTCGCAATCCAACAATGTCGTAGACATCAGTAGATGCAAATAAAAGGTAACAATAAGAAAATCAATGCCCGCATCCACGATGCGTTCTAACCATACTAGTACAACTATGCATAGATCGGCTCTGATACCACTGTTGGGATCAAAGCAGAAAATAAAAAAAATTCCTACACCCATAGCCCATGATCTATACGTAGTTGAACATTAACGGTAATAGCGATAGAATTCATACCCTTGAAGAACGAGTGCGTGGGAACGTTCCTGCACGAATATTGTCGATGAAGACAACTGAAGCTGACCTCAAGGCCGTGTTGTCATACCAGTCGAAGAAGACCAGCACCGCACAAGCGGCGCCTCCGAGGGATTACACACGTACCATGTATAGACGTCATCCGGGCTCCGGTCCAGCAAAGCAGCAGAAGAAGGTGGATTTAGACTGGAAATCCGGCAGCGCCAAGGCGTCCGACATGAGAGGTTTCCTTCAACCCGCTGACACAGCTCCAAACGTGGGAGCCAAGTCAGGAGGAAGAGAGGAAGAGGAGGGAATGAATGAATCCAAGGTGCCCAGGGGGGTTTATATAGGAGGCAGAGGGGGTAGGTGGCCGCCGGCCCTAGGGGTAAACCCTAGGCCGACTGTCCCTCCCTTGGCCGCCATCGGCCCTCAGGGCAAACCCTAGGGCGCTTGGCCTGGTTGGCCATGGCCGGCCTGGCCTATGGGCCTAGCCCATTTCCCCTTTTCCCACTTTTATTAATTTATTAATTAATTTACTTTTAATATTTAACTACTTTAATTAAATACTAAACACATTAATCAATTTAGTCCTTGGCATAATTCCTTCACCGCTACAACTTCGATAAAGTCCGGAATGTTTCCGGTGTCTCCGGAACCTTTTTGATATTGCTCGGAACTTTTTTGGATAACGCCCTATGGCTTCCAGTAATTCCAAATATACCTTTAAGCGCCATATACCCATAAGTGTGACACCCTACGGGTTAAGGAACATGACAGACATGATCGAGATCACTCTCCCATCAATGACCAACAAACGATTCTGGAAAACCGTGCTGATCCCTGTGCATTCCACGAAACTCTTTGTTGATCTGTAAACGCCGTATATCATTCCCTTTGTCACATGATACTAGATCTTGTTTGAAGTCAGATCATCGATATCACTATATCATCTTCACCCTCGTCTGACAAGTGTTTTAACTTGTCCAAGACATTGCATCCTTTGTGACCTAGTCACATGCTTGCAAGCTTCGTAGATGCAATTATCATCGAGTTGGCCCAGAGTATCTATCTGTCATGTGGATGGATAAATCCCGCTCTTGGTGCACACACCTCAACATACTCCTTTTGCATACCCAAGAGACATCTTTTTTAGTCAATCCTTTTACGGTAGAGACATTTGATGCAATCAAAGCAGCCTCCAGATGTAGTGATTAGATGTGACCTCACAGTCTAAGGAATAGGTTACTTTATTTCTTAGTTAGATGTAATGTTGAACTTGTGACTGATCTAATTGCATTAACAGTGCTTTGGTTGTGTGTCCATCATGTCAAACATGACCTCAATGTTCATTGACGTATTTTCCCTTGATTAGGAAACCTTGATCATCAGATGACACATGAGCTGGTTAGCTAGAGGTAACCAGGGACCTGTTTGTTTATATGCCACACATGTACTAATGTTTCTGCTCAATACAGTTATAGCATGACAAATAATATTATGAACAAATCAGATATGGCACAAAAATACACTTAAATATTTGCCTCTAGGGCATATCTCCTTCAGTCTCCCACTTACACTAGAGTACAAATAATCTAGTTTACATTAGGCAATGATCTAACACCCACCGAATGCTGGTGTGGATCAAACTTATCCAGTGGAAGAGGCTTCATCAACGGCTCTGCAACATTCAGATCCGTGTATACTTTGCAAATTTGAATTCTAACATCCTTTACAAAGGTTATGGAGGTGCGGTGACTGGATATGTGTTCTTGGTGAATGGAGGTGCGGTGAGTTGGAGAAGCTGCAAACAGTCGCTGAAAGCTAAGTCTACAATGGAGTCAGAGTATATTGCCACTGCTGATGTGGCAAATGAAGCTGTTTGGCTATAGAAGTTCATCCTCGAGCTTGGATTACTCCCTGGAATGCGCGACCCTGTACACATTCATTGTGATGACAAGGCTGCCATTACGGAAATTAGGGAGTTGAGTGCTCACTCTGTAGACAAACCTATACTATGATGATACCATGTCATAAAAGATTATGTAAATGATGGTAGAATTAGAATTTGCAAAGTACACATGGATCTGAATGTTGTAGAGCCGTTGATGAAGCCTCGTCCACTAGCTAAGTTTGATCCACACCAGCATTCGATGTGTGTTAGATCATTGCCTAATGTAAACTAGATTATTTGTATTCTAGTGTAAGTGGGAGACTGAAGGAAATATGCCCTAGAGGCAAATAATTAAGTTTATTTTTGTGCCATATCTCATTTGTTCATAATATTATATGTCATGCTATAACTATATTTAGCAGAAACATTAGTACACATGTGGCATATAAACAATCAGGTCCCTGGTTACCTCTAGCTAACCATCTCATGGGTATTCTGATGATCAAGGTTTCCTGATCATGGGCAAATACGTCAATGAACATTGAGGTCATGTTTTGAAATGATGGACACACACACCCAAAGCACCGTTAATGCAATTAGATTAGTCACAAGTTCAACATTGCATCTAACTAAGAAACAAAGTAACCTAATCCTTAGACCATGAGGTCACATCTAATCACTACATCCGGAGGTTGCTTTGATTGCATCAACTATCTCTATCGTAAAAGGATTGACTAAAAAAAGATCTCTTTTGGGTATGCCAATGGAGTATGTTAAGGCGTGTGCACCAAGAGCGGGATTTGTCCATCCGCGTGATGGATAGATATTCTGGGCCCACTCGGTGACAATTGCATCTACGGAGCTTGCAAGCGTGTGACTAGGTCACAGAGGATGCAATCTCATCGACGAGTCAAAAGACTTGTGAGACGAGGGCGAAAACAATATATTGATATTGGTGATTTGACCTTGGACAAGATCTAGTATCACGTGATAAAAGGAATGGGATACAATGTTTGCAGATCAACAAAGAGTTTCATGGAATGCACAGGGATCAGCACGGTTTTCCAGAACTGGTTGTTGGTCATTGATAGGAGAGTGGTCTTGATCATGACCGGCATGTTCGTCAACCCGTAGGGTGTCACACTTAAGTGTATATGACGCTTAGGGAAAGATTTGGAATTAACGGAAGTCGTAGGGAGGTATCCAGAAAAGTTCTGGGCAATATCGGAAAGGTTTCAGAGACACCGAAAAGGTTCTAGACTTGATCGAAGTTGTATTGGTGAAGGAATTATGCTAAGGACTTAATTAATTAATGTGTTTAGTATTTAATTAAAGTAATTAAATATTAAAAGTAACTTAATTAATAAATAAATAAATAAAAGTGGGAAAAAGGAAAGTGGGCTAGGCTCATAGGCTAGGCCACCAAGGCCAAGGGCGCCCTAGGGCAGCGCTAGGGCCGGCGGCAGCCTAGGTGGGGGTGGTGGCGCCCTAGGGTTTTCCCTAGGGGCCGGCGGCCACCTACCCCCTCCTCCTACTATATAAACCCCCTCCCTTCCTCTCTTTCGCCTAACTTGGCTCGCACGTTTGGAGCTATGTCAGCGGGTTGAAGGAAACCTCTCGTGCCAGACGTCATCGCACTGTCGGATTTCTAGTCTAAATCCACCTTCTTTCGCTGTTCTGTTGGACCGGAGCCCGGACGACGTCTATACACCGTATGTGTGTGTAATACCTCAGAGGCACCACTCGTGCGGTGCTGGTCTTCTTCGACTGGTACGACTACACGACCTTGAGGTCGGCTTTAGTTGTCTTCATCGACAACGTTCATGCAGAAACATTCTTGCGCACTTGATCTTCAAGGGTATGAATTCTATCGCTATTACCGTTACTGTTCAACTACGTAGATAGATCATGGGCTATGGGTGTAGGAAAAAAATTATTTTCTGCTTCGAATCCCAACACTGTCTGCTTCCCGGTGCTCTCGTCGACACGTGAATATTCACCCGCACCGCCCCTCTTCAGATGAACGCTGAGTTTCGTCCCCTAGCTCCAGCCACATAGAGACGGTGGCAACGCAGGTAAGTTTCTCTCTCTATCCGCCGGGCTCCACTACCGGCCATGCGCACATGGCCACAATCCCCAAATCCACCAAACCTTGAATCCCCCATACGATTCATTCATGGATTATCAATTCAGTTGCTTGCAAACGATATACCCCCCGTAAGATTCGTCATATCTTATGTAGCCATATTCTATTCTCACTACTACCCGACCCACGCTAGTGTTTTTGCCGTGTATTGTGTTTTGGTTCTTCTATTCCCGAACCCCTAGGACGCATCTCCTAGTTCATCTAGTCAAAGCGATTACCATTCTCGGTCCTGTATTTCTACACAGTATGTTCCCCTTTGAGAGGTTCATGGGAATCTTAAACAAATATGCTCATAACTGTGTTAGGCCAGAAGGAAGCATCTCCAAGGGCTATGGAACAGAGGAGGTCACTGAGTTTTGTGATGACTTTATGCCTGACCTTAAGCCGATCAGTGTTCCTCAGTCACGACATGGGGGGGACTGAGTTGAAAAGGCACGCTAGGAAAGAAATCGATAATAAATATGGATAGGCATTCTTTCACTCAAGCACACTACATAGACGACGCCGATGCAAAATAGGATCGTCTCCCGGTCAGTCGCCTATAGAGTAGTAGGCATGACTCAGGTCATCGACGCTACTCTTGTATCTGTTGTTAAGTGTTAGTTGTGAACTTGCAATCCATGGCATTTGAACTTGGTCATGTGACCATTGTAAGACTTATTTGAATTCGGTACTGTAGTGGATGATGTACTTTGATTATCAGCTCTGTTATGTGGATTCACGGCGGTCTTCCTGGGATCGTGAATTGTAAGCATAACGGGTATTCTGGATGGTAATCTGGAGTCCCCACACTAAGTTACTAGGCTTGGCCCATCAAGAAGAACAAAACTGGATTGGGGTAAATTCAAATTACGATCATTTGGTTTGGTCACAATCCTGCCATGTAGGATTGGCCATCTAGGATCCGACGTGGCCTGATAAAATTGCTAGTGACCAAATTTTTGGTCATAATACTTATGACCATCTATTTTGGTCATAATCGCTTATGATCAATCAGAAAAAATGTTCATCGTAGGCCGTCAGTAACGCTCAACTGGTGACCAAGTGTTTTTGGTCATAAGAGGGTCATAAATTGAACACAGTGACCATCTAGTGACCAATCTGGAGGGTCACCACTCAGCATATTTCTTGTAGAGATTTCCACATATTCCCACATATTTGCATCTTATATAATGATATATTTATTTTTTCATAGATTTCAGGGATTTTCTAAACAATTCCCTCTCTTTTGGTGTTCACCCTATATGGAAGACTACACCATCTGTTAGTGTTTCTAACTTTCCAAGAGCTACGGGATACCATAAAGGGCAAGGTTAGAGAGCATGGTTTGGGAATTTTGAGATGAACAAAATGAGCTAAAGTGGCCCGTCAGGAGATCTATGAGCTGCAACTGGGACCAGGTGGCACGGTTAGCCCAGTACGTCGCGCCACCTGTGCTTGTTTCCCTCTCGAGCATTCTATGCCATCCATTTTCGTGTGGTTCTCCTTGTCTTGACCTAAAACCGACTATATAAGGGATCCCCTGGGGGTTCCCGAAGGACAGCGGCGTGGAGATCAAAAAAATAAACAAAGAGACAGAAGGTTGTTGCCGGAGGAGTTCAGAGGGGGAAATGCTGCCGGAATCACCTCCGGTGGGCTCTACCCCCCTCCGGTGTGTTCATCATCACCATCTACGGCAACATCACTTGTTCCCCCTACTGTAATATCTTTGCAAACATGATGTGTGGTATAATCTATTGTTTTCCCATGATTTATTGTATCTATGTCTATGTTTGAGTAGTGCTTTGTTCTTGGCAATTGTGAAATACTTTGTTGATTGGTTGCACAATGGTCTTATGTACCGATATATGAGTGCACACATATGTTAGGGGATGCATAAAGTTGTCACCATTGCATATTGTAAGGAGGAGGGATGGACGGGGTAGACAAGAAACCGTGTTCCAAGTCTTATATGCATGCTATATTAATTCATGGTTAATCAATGGGGAATATATTGGGGACCCTATAACCTCAAGCAGTGGTTGGACATATTTGTCTTAATGAATCCCATGTTAGCACATTCACTTTGCCTAGGGACCAATCACTAGGATGTGTAGTAGTTTAATTACTTGAGTACACCTATTTATGGCTCCACCTAGAAGAAATAATAGATTGTATTTAAAAGAGTTAGGTGTTATGCATCGAGCTAGTATATGTTAATATGTTCTTAACTAATTGTACCATCCAAAACAAATGGAATAACAATTTGCCAGAACACTTGCTCCCTTGAGTTACTTGCTTTTACTTTACTTGTTTTACTTTACTTGTTTTACTTTACTTGCATATATTAGATAGCTTTACATTATGTATTTACTTCTAGCACTAGGTAGTTCTACTTTACAGTTTTCTAGTTACAATCAAAAAGTACTTTACACCTTGTAGTTCATTGCATTGCATAAAATGCCATATAAGTGGGTTATAGAGCTTTAGAGAATAGATAGTTTACCTTCAGCTCCTCGTGGGTTACACTCAAATACTTATCGAATTGTGTTACAGTGATTCCCTACTCTTGGGGATTATCACTCCCTCTTCAACAAGGTAGGTACCACGCCCTCATCTCTCTCTCTCTCTCTCTCCCTCCTACTACTTCTTCTTCTTCTTTCCCAATTTCTACTACTAGTTCATCCTATTCCAGGGTTTGGCTATGTATGTTCCCCATTTTTAGGATTTCAACATTGTAGAGCTCGATTAGGTGATGATAGGTGTTAATCATGCTTACTATGGTTTGATTCTAGGATTTCTATCTCTAATACATGTTGTTCTTGCTTATTCTAAATAATTGGTGTTTATATTCAGTTTCATAAGTTAACATTCATGCATGCTTAGGTCATTCTGGTAGGTTCTAGTAGTTTCTAGTAGGTTCTAATAGCTACTTCTACTCGACATGATCAAGTTTGCTTGCTCATGTGCTCTAATTCACACATTAATGTCTAATCTTTTGTTGACTGCTACTGTTAATGCACTTGTTCTTTAGTTTACTGTTATTCTTAAGTTAACAAATAAATTTCCAAGGTTTAGTTTCTACTTATTTGTGTAGATACATCTTATGAATGTATTGAGCATCCACGGTTCAAAGACATAATGCAAGTTTTGTGTGTTTTTATAATTATGTTATATGTTGCTTTACTGTTTCGGGTATATCTATATGAACTTGTACATACACTGTCAGTTGCATGATCAAGTTAATTACCCTATAAACTATGTGCTAAGGTGTAACGCCCCAAAACCGGCACCTTGCAGATTATAGCGATCATGCCACAATCTACATGATGTCGCTTTGGAAACGCACCACCAAGCGTAATATGCACGTCACAACATACATATTATGCGAGTGGAATCAAAGTAGCAACAGTTACACAAGTTCACGATAGAACCCACAAAAGAATATATAATATAACCACAAAGACTCCACGAGTCAAAATATCCAAATATACATACAAAGATCCAAATCATACATAAAGCAAAATAGTATCCGAGTACGGACAAGAATATAAATGGGCCTAAGAGGCCTGAAGATAAACAATGGCGTCCAAACCCTACCCAGGCCAAGCCGGAAGGGTAACCTTACTAACGTCGTCGCTCCCATACCTATGAACATCGTCGGGCCAAAGGTTGCCGAACAAGGAGGGAGAAAGAGAAAAGGGAAAAAAAGAGGATGAGTACCGAGGCACGTACTCGCAAGACTGGAATTCAGCTGTGCTCGCCTATAGGCTATATGGTGGACTTAGCGGCAACAAAAGAACTTTACTACAGAGACAGTACAACTTCCGTCTAAATAGATAAGAGAAGAGAGCGCATAAAAGAACCAACTAGATACTAACACCAAGCATCACCCGACCGATGAATCACCTCGTCGCACCCACACGAAGAAGCAATATCAGAGGCACTCACACAGTTAACAAGTTTTATTGCAGGTTTGTTGTTGTAGTTGTGCTAACTTACTGCATAAGTTTATTAAAATGGAAATAGCAGGTATAAGTTATTCTATGATCGAGTAGTACAGCTCCAAGTCGTCCATAACCGCGGACACGGCTTTTCGAAAAGATTTAACCCTGCAGGGGTGTCCAAATGTACCCAAACGCACGATCACCCCTTGATGCCTACGATTAGCACACTTCCGATGGTGTGCCGGCAGGAGGTCACGACTCACACTCTCCTTCACTACAAACAAGTCCAGGAAGCCACCTAACCAAGTTTAACCCGTATCGAGAGTCCGGCCGAATCTCTGAGACGGACCTAGTTGTTTGCGACCACGGTTAAGATGGATCAGAGCCCACTAGGGGATGACCACTTAACAATACGTACCGCACCTATACGGACGTGCAGAACAAGGGGTTACAAGGCACCCACGGCTCCCCCCAAAGTAAAATGGACCATAAGATACAAGCTGCACGCCCGACAAGAAACAAATAGAAAACCTCAAACTAGTTGTGGCCACTGGACAAGTATGTAGATTCCGGCAGTGTCAAGGGGAGGCCCAGAAGCGTACCCACGTATGGTTAGAGCGCTCAGTCTCAGAACAGTTCATGCGATCTCGGGGTCCTAGGGGACACAAGTGAGCCGTCGTAAAACTGGCAAAATGACTCACCGATGCCTCTGCTTAATTTAATTTTAAGTATTAACATTAAAGTAAGCCATGATTATCTCCAACAACATATATCCATAAAGTAAAGCATATGATAACTTCCCAACCCAATAAGATAAAACAACTCCAACAACCTGAAGATGCCTACGACTCGCAAGGCCAACTCGAACAACAAGCACACGGTTAATAGGAAGTTGGAAGGTTCTATGGCTTGCTTTGGGTAACAGGTGGACAGGACACGTGACTCAAACAAAGCATCGCGACACAAGGCTAGAATATAGAGCTAGCGAGAGCAAAAGTATTAAATGGGTAGAGAGAAAAGGGCTCGCCTGAAAAGTGTGTCAAAGAATACCCGAAGAACTTGTCGTTGCTCACATCACCACGAAGCGTCCTATCCGAGAAGAAGCAAATCGCTACAACAAACATCGGATGCAACACTTACTACTACGAAGAAAGAAACGGCATGCTCATGTGAATGCATGCATGCCATGGCAATTATGATGCAATGCAACTTATCAAAATTAAGCGGAATCGGAATCCCGTCACACACATATATGGTTGAAGTTGTTTTACTACACGACAATTTAAATGTTGTTTAACATGGCAAAACAAGGTATGGGTGATCTACACCAAATTAAATGAAGCGGGGAAAACATTATAAGCATTTCCCATATACTCAATATGTTACTTATTAGGTGAGATGCAAACTATCACGTCACTACATGCTGCAAGATGCAAACAAGTTTATGAATGTCATGTTCAGATTACTCACATTTTTCTAAACAAATTTCATATATAAAACATTTTATTTCATGTTATGGTTTAAAAGATATAGAATTAATTAACAAGTAGTATTTGTAAAACAAAAGGAGAATAAAAGATGGCAGAGAGAGCTAGGCTGGGAGCTTGGTTCTAAAGCAGTTGTGAAACAGTTTGACGCTGTTTTGATTTGACCAAAACCAGAGATTGTATAGATAGGCCACAAGCAGACACACGTGTTGCTGGATCGATACTCACCGTGCAAAATGAGCTAGCTGAATGCTGAAATAGGAACTGAACTGAAATCCTGCAACTGAACTGAAATCCTGCAGATTACGCACTGACAAGTGAAAACGAAGGGGCCTTCACGCCCAGAAATTTGATTTGGAATGCTGGTAGTGGGTAAAAGGAATATACCAGAGGGCTTTGCTTCGGTTTTGACAAAGAAAAGAACATGAATTTGTTTCCACGACAAGAGATCAAGAGCTGCACCAATCTGCAAGTGTTGGATGGATCCATCGTGCAAAAGCTAGCTAGCTGATTCTGAATCTGAAGCGATGGATGGCTAGCTAGCTAGCTGGAGCGGATGGTTCGGATGGATGCGTGCGTGCACAGAACCAGGACAGAACGTTCACCCATGGCGACATGCGGAACGAGCGGGGACGGCAACAGCGAGACAGAGCAACAACACGAGCTGGTGAGTGGCGATGTTGCTTGAGCCGTGGTCAAACAGGAAGGTCGCCGGGTCTTCGTACATAACAAGCAGAACGCATCTAGTGCTCGACGCGAGCTCATCCATGGCAGTGCACGTACAAAGAAATCATAGATCAGCGACATGAATCATCTCGAGCGACCAAAACGGATGGGGAAAGGGAGGAAAAGGAAGACAAGCTCACCGCTAGGTCGTAGTTATGGTCAGAGAGGACGGGGGCCACCGCATGCGACTAATTTTGGCGGCAAGCCGTGAGGAAGACGTCGACGATTCGGAGGCTTGAAGACATTCTGGCATGAGTGAATCGACGGGGACGGCGAGGGAGAAGGTGCGCAGCTTCTGGTACTCTCGGCCGAATGCGGGAGTGACCAGGACGACGGCTTGACGGAGAGGCGGTGGTTCTCGGTGGCTCCCGGAGGCGTTTCTTCAGCGAGGGGAAAAACAGAGGAGAGGAAAGGGGTCGGACGCCGCGAGGAAGGGAGGCGGCTAGGGTTTGCTGGGGGATGCAAGGAGATTAAAAGAGAGGAAGGTGTCACGCGCTCGGCGTGGTTGCTCCAGGGAAAAGAAGGAGATGGCGAGCAGGTGATGTTGACAGGGAGCTCAGGCTCCTCTCGTGCTTGCTCTCTGAAGAAGTCAAACAGGGGACGTGGAGTTGGAGTTGAGATAGGCTAGAAGAATGGTTGCGGCCTTTGCCAAGATTTTTCAGAATTTGAATTGGAAGCCAGGTTAGAAGAGAATTAAAACAAGGTTTGTAACAAATCAGACTTGAAGCATTTGGATTTACTTTAAATATGATTTTCAACAATAAAACCAAACATTTTTATTAACATAGTTTTCCAGCTTATTTAAATAAAGAATAGAAGGGGAAGGTTATTATAACCATACAAGCCAAAATAAGAAATAGTTTTGTACCAAATAATTTTAAGTTTTGACAAAAACATGCAAGGTTAAGATGCAAGATGATGCACACGTCACGATGACGCGAAAAAGAAAAGAACAAAGAATTCTAATATTGGGGATTTTTCCGGGTCGTTACATAAGGTCTCTCTAATGTGCTAGCTGTGCCAGGCCTTTGAGTGCCTTGCTAGTGGTGTTCTCCAGCAATGGAGATGCACAACAAGTACTTAGGGTTCTAGAAAGTAGCCGCGACTCCCTCCACTATTGTTATCCTAGGGTTTGAGCTATAACCTTTGTAGTCAACTTAGTGTGCTTGATGAAGATGTGGTGCAGTTCTTCCTCGTCTGGCTCCTATTCTTGCTCCAAGCTCTCCTTGAGATCTTCTCCTTCACACCAGTCGGTGTGTTTGGAGTTCCCCTTCTTGAGCCTCTGGCCTCAAGGTGATTCTTTTGCAGTTCCCTCTGCCTCTGGCCAGAGAATGATTCTTATGAGCTCTGTGAAGATTTGTGAGCTCTAAGGTGAGGGTTTGGGGTCCTATTTGAACTATTCTAGGGTTGTGCTGCTGCTGACACCTATTGCCATACAAACAGTGACTAAGCTGCTTATATCGGCTCTCTATTTTGACTTCTAGCTTACATTTATAGCTCATCGTGGGCTAAAGTCATAAGCCTAAAAAGGCATGACGGTTAAAGGGTAGTTTGGTAATTTTCTAAATCAATTTATGTGATTTTAGGGGTTTTATCTTCTGTTTATTACATTGTGTTGCTGACAGCAACTAGGGTTTTGTGATGATTTTTATATTGAGTTATTCATGTTCATGTCTGATGAATTGTTAAGTGTTCATCGTGCATGTTTGAGTTCTTTTTATAGAATCCAAGGTTGAGGTGCTATTTATTTGAATTTATCAAGTTATTCCTTTAAGTATTTAGTTGAAAAGTATTTGGGCTTATTGTTCTGTTGCACTACTGGCTGGGATAATAGCTTCCTACTAGTGTCATACTTGGTCCTTGCTTGCTTCTCTCTAGTTCTTGATAGATTACTGGATAGTACACTTGGTCTCTGTCTCTACTGGTTCACAATACTATGGTTCCACTTCTCGTTCTAGTCTTCTAGTTTCTGTTTACTGTCTGGTTTCCTAAGTTTTACCTCTGCCTAGTTTGATCTTCGGTCTTCTACTGGTCATTTTCCTATGATTTTCTTTTTCCTTGCCTCAAAACAAGGTTCAGGACAAGTTCCTGGACTGAAACATGGATTCTATACTAATCATGGATTTACCTTGTAAATCCTACATTTAGATCTTTCCAAACGTCCTTTGTTTGCTATTTGTGTGCAGGTTGAGAAGATCCAGAATTGAAGATAAGAAAATTTAAGTTTTTAGGAAATTTTCTTTTTCTTTTGGTAGTTTGTATTAGGGTTTTACTCCTGTTGTACTTTTGATCATTTCATTCCTTGTACAATAATATTGTAAAAATACTAGTGTGATCAGAAATAAAATCCTATTTTCCTTTCTATTATTTGTGATGATTTATTATTATTTTTATTTACTTATTTTTGAATGTGTATTCAAGTTTGAATAAGTCAAACCTCCATTTTGAACTCAGTTCTCCTAGGATTAGTTTTAATTCAATCATATCACACAATTGGTGTTGAGTCATAAGACTCCATCAAAATAATTCAAATGAATTCACTTTGAAATTTGAATTTCAAATTCTTGTGTTGACCTAAGTCATTCCAATCTCTCATATGTTTTAAAAAAACTTTTAAATTTTTCACACTTTTCAAATGTATGCAATGCAACTTTTCAAAATTACAATCTAGTCCTTCAACGTTTCTACTTTTCCGGTCATACATAGAAACTGATACTATTCTCCAATTCTTTTCAAAATTACAGAGATACTAGACGGGCCGGCGCTCTTCGCCGCGCCCGGCTGCCATGCGTTGTTGCATGGCGATGCGTTTTTTTAATCATTTTTATGCAAGGTGAGGTAGGCAGTGCGACAGAGCCGGTTGAGAATGGCTCAAATACAGAGACGACCCACTCACAGTACAGAAAAGAAACACTAACTGAACACACAAAAAACATAGCTTGGAGCGAAGGTTTTCTTAGAAATCTTTTTTTACATCAACTTAAACAGAAAATTAGGCTTGGCTGAATACAGATTTAAAACAGCGACTAAGCACAAGATTTGTTTAGCATACATGTTTATTGTATATGAGCACAAACAAGCCACTCCTAACTTGCACAATGCATTTGTGTATATGGAAAGGAGCAGTAGATTCCCCACGAAAGCCCGAGAACACCAAAAAAGAGCACCAGTCTGCTCTCTTGTCGTATCACAACTGAAGTAAAGTATTCAGCAGCTGACTTGAAAACAACAATAACCATCTGAATTCTGGTCATCCAAAGATTTAACTTACCCGCATATAATGGGGTCAGAACTGCTTTTGCGTTTTCACATACCACAAATCACCATCGTACATGTTCATCAGGACTGAACATTTGCTACATGTAAGGACATGAATCGGGCAATTAAAATCTCATTTGCACCCCATCTGCAACACAATCCATTCATATCTCGCATATTCTTTCTACCAGACTGTTTTCCTTCTTCCAGCCAAAGCTATAGCCTGAGGCTCTCAAACAGATAGGACAAAACCTGAGGCTACTGAATTCAGGTACCACTGAGCCAGATTCACGAGTGCATCTGATAGCAAAAACGCAGGATACAGAACAACCAGTACAGGTCTCTTTATATTCCGCTGGTTACACAATGTCTATGTCTGGACATGTCACACAACTCGTGATGGACTCAAGGGATCGGTCCGGTTGCTTTGCAATCTTCCTTCGTAATTCTGTAGATGATACCATCATGAAACCAATCTCTAGATACAACGGTCGCACAACAAAACCACAAATTCTAGAGCTGAAGACCATCAAATATAATTTTGCACCTAATGTTTTTGGCAGGCAAGCACCTATCTTATGCAACATGTTACTATACTGATGAGCGATGAAATCTACATAGACAGGGAATAAGGAACACGTGGATAAAAGCAATTATCAGACACTGCACAAAATTTGCAAAAAGGCTTTTCCATGTAATTTTGAAAACCAAGAACTCTTTTATCTATTTACTGCATGGTAAGTATTATAATTAACATTGCTAAGAATATTCTGAAATAGCTATGACTGTAGACATGTAAAAGCAAACTCAAAGGCAGAAGATTGGTCACCAAGACCTTTCTCCATTCCTAAGCCAAGCCTCAAACCGATGATTCACTACACGAAATAAATCCCATTGTCAGTTTATTTTCAGGAATTATAAGCAGTAAGCATGTCATTTAACAATATCTCTAGCTACTCTTTTGATATATGGACCTTGGGGCCACCATGGTTGCAGAGGTTTCAGAGTAAGGTTATCACAAACTAAACAACTGATGCAACACAGAAAATTGAGAAGCACCAAGCAAACCATCACGGACATGGCAAACAATGCATTGTCACCCAATGGAGGCATAATTGATAGAGAAGACCAAATCACATACCCCAAACATACAAACTGCAACAATGAGTAACAGTTTCAGAATAGAACGACCAGAGCAACACTGCAGAACGAAAGGCCATCCAGCCATCGCCAAAGTGTACTGCACAGAGAAGATCCACATTCAATTTCAAAAGTTGGGGTGATTTTGGAGAAAGCACCTGATATTACAAAAAAAAATGTTAGCATGTATGTATGAGATAGATATCAATGTGCAACTAATTTAAGTTAATTCTAGTTAATTAAACCTATGCCTATAAGTAACCCTAGTCAAAATTTCACATACTAAAATTTTAGATTGCTCTCGGATATAGACTAACACATTACGCAATATAAATGGAGCTTGTGTTTACAACCATGAACAGTCAATTAAAATAAGTAACACATACATTCAGAAACTTGAAGGTGTCTTGAGACTGCCATAATCTATTACTGGTTTAGTGTTTTGAGGTAGCCTAAAGTAGTCCAAATTGTTCGATTTCTTCCACTGCTCTAACTTTTAGATAAATCTTAACTGATTATTGACAAACTTGCATGAAATTTATGTATTACAATCTTCACAGAACATCGCAGCTCATTATCAAGTTTCACATATTTATCTCTGCTTAAATCTAGGATTCTGATGACCCAAATCCCCTAAAGTATTTGATCTCTTTATCCACTCTGCAGGAAGATGCCACAAAAATTCAAAAGGTATGATACTCTCGCCTACATATATGCGACATCAGTATAAACAAAAAAATTCACCCATGTGTGGATGTTAAAAGATAAGAAGAGAGGCTACTTTGCACAACAATGAAAATATAAATGACTTGCTATTTATGCTATAAAAAAGGACCTGCTATTCAGTGCAATAGATAGATACTATTTAGAGCACTACCGGTCATACAATAAAGTCAGTCCATAGGAAATCCAATGAGATAAATTTATCACCTTATCATGCTAATTCAGTAATTCTGCAAAACACATACATATCATTTTATTTTCAGTTAATGTAGTGATATCTTCAAATTATCCCTATTTTGTAAAACAACATAAATAAAATTTAAAAAGGACGACTCGGAGTTGGCAATGAGTGAAGCTGAACACTCAGTATGGTAAAGATATGAATTTCAGATGTTCCATCCTTAGAACATGTTCTTCATGAAGAGTACTACTGAAGTGAGTCGTTGAGTTCTCTTGGATGGCACAAACTTTTTCAGGGAAACAACCACGGATTGTCAGATAGACGAAACATATCGCTACCCAGGAGTGACCATAATAGCAAAGCACCGAAGTCGCACTCTCAACCAACCTGCAACGAAAGCCAATCAATTTCACAAAAGAACACACAGAACAAAGCTAAAGATGGAGGTGCAAGCACCATTTACCTAAGGCCACAGCAACCATCCATCAGCACACACTGCATAAGCTTCTAGAGTATTGGCCTAGTGGAGGCTTTATGCTCTAACACACCGCTGCTTCCTCATTGATCGGCTTTGCCACATTTAAAGCATCACAAGAGGAAACTTATCCTTACCACGATCTGTGTCAATAAGACCTTTTCTTTCTTAAACTTGGTGAACCTTTCAGTTTGGATGGCTGGGATAATCTGAAAATGCAAAAGGTATCAGAACAATCAGGACTATTTATGTAAAATGGTAACTGGAGTATCTCCTAATTTGGAAGTTCCGTTTACGATCAAATCAAAACAGCTGAAGTGATCTAACTGTACTTTTAATAAGGTGCTATCTATCTAGCATGCATTATGCTTTAAAATCATAACCTGCCAATGAAAAAAAATTACCCAGATAATTTGTCCAAACGTTAATATAACCTTTTCCTACTCATCAAACCCAGAAATGCCTCATAGACCATAAGCCTAACAGAACACTACATGTTCAGTTTTTGCCACAAGTCAAAACATTATGTTCAACCTTCATCAGGAAATTGTCCACTTTGTAACCGCAATTAATATAAGAAGATCTATATTACAAAGAACCTGCCAAGCGACTCTCTAAGGTTCTGGGGATCAGATCGGCCTGATTTTCTATGTCGGGGTTAGGGAGGAGCTTGGTACTGGAGGAGGCCAGAGCTCTTGTTGGAGAATGCCCGGACTTGGAGATGGTCGGACCTCGAGCTAGAAACCCCCTCTCTTCCTCCTATCGATCCAACAAGTAACCGAGAGAGGGAGTTAACACATACCAGCAGGATGGCGATTGAGCGGGACGGCGGCGTCCTGTCAGCTGGTCTTCTGCCCGTTGGCGCTGCCGCAGTCGACGCAGGTCCATCGGAATCGCGACGGCCGCCGGCTCCGTCCACGGCTGTGCCTTCTTCAACCACGACTCGAGTAAGTTGGAGCAAGTGAGGGGCCTGACGGCGCACCTTCGTAACATCCTCGCCGCAGCGCTGGATGAAGAAGGTCGCTGCCGCCAATTGGGAGGAGGTCGGCGGTAGATTCCTTGAGAGCGGCGCGCCGGGAGATGGGAAGCGGCAGGAAGGCAGGCAGCAGCGGCGGGTGCGCCGGGAGATGGGAAGCGACGCACGCCGAGAGATGGAAAGGGGTGGGGAGGCGGGCAGCATCGGCGGCGGGCGCGCCGGGAGATGGGAAGCAGCGGACGGCGGCGGCTGTTGCTGAGGAACCCTAGCCTATGGATGAAACTCTTTTTTTCTTGTGAGAGACAGGTGAGAGAGACATGTCCATTTTTTTCCTCGTGGCACCCTACACGGGCCCGCGCGCATAGAGTGGCGATGGCTGATGCCCTCAGCGCAGCCGGTCACGACCAAGCTTAAAGCTTGTACTAGTACATAGGGAGAACATTTCTTTGACCGAAAGCTTCATACTTTTGAGCCATTATTTTAAAATCTGCAGTCGGAAGACTCAGCTAACAGGCCGCCAACTTTATACAGCAAGTGGCTACTGTTTAAATGCAAGTGGATTACTGTCTACCTCCGGAATAGTGCCTAAGCTTAAAGAAACTTTGAATGAACTTGCTCGGTCTAGTCCAGTCTCTGTCATGACAATTAAATAATATTATGGTATTAACCATGAAGTTTCTATGATCATGTTTTTGTAGTCCAGTTGCTATCAAGACAGTTAAGTGCTAAGGACCAAGGAAGATGCAGGTTGAATATTTCAGTGCTACAGTTCTCGTCGAAGAAAGAAGTATTGCAAATTTGCAATTGTATTTCCTAATCGATGACTCACATTTGGGCCCCTAATGCATGTGAGTACCAAGTTTACGAGTATGCTTTCATTGTGGCCTTAACAACAACACACGATGGAGGTTGAACGTCTCTCCCAAAATGATCTTTCATATGACTGAGCTAACGATCCATAGAGTTCTTGGTCGAAGTAAAATAATTTTGGCACATGCGAAGTTAACTTAAACTGATACTGCTTTGGCATTAGTCTAAAATTATTTTTGCACTAGTCTAAATTGCTGGGTCCAGTGAGCACCAAACCAAAAATCTTTGCTAAAAGCTGACACTACTTTCTAATTATTTTCTGGCTTACAGTTATTGGGAGCGGGGCAATCAGAGGTAGATGAGAACATCTCTTTGACCGAAAGCTTCATATTCTTGAGCCACGTATATTAAAAAGTTGCAGCCACAAGACTCAGCTAACAGGCCAACTATATACAACAAGTGGCTATTAACAAATGCAAGTGGATTACTGTGCACCTCTGGAGTAGTGCCTAAGCTTTCAGGAAAGTTCAGTGAACTTGCTCGATCTAGTCCAGTCCCTGTCAAGACAATTAATTAGCCATGAAGTTTCTACAGTTATATTCCTCCAGTCTAGTTGCCATCGTGCTAAGGACCAAGTAAAGTGCAGGTTGAATAAGTCGTGCTACAATTGCTCATTCAAGAAAGAAGTGTTCCAACTATGCTTCCTGTTGGATGAGTACCCGATGCTTATGCATATGCTTTCATTGGAACCTTGGCAACTATAACATACCACGGAGGTTGAACCTGTGTTCCATACTTCCATTGCAGCTTCTCGTATGTGAGTTCACATTCATCTCCCTATGCTGTGATCCTTCCCTAGATATCTTCCTCTCAGATACACGCAATATCCATGGCTACCGGCACCACACTAGTGTTTGCGGGCAAGTCGGTGGCAACTTCAGCCATCTCTTTCTGGATCTGCAAGGCTTTCACGTGCCTGAATGAGTACAAGGCTGAGGGCATGGAGGATATCAAGAAAAGGTTGTGGCAGTTGATGCCAAATATCCAGGTTTTGCTCGACATTGCCAACCCTGAGAGTATTAAAGAGCATGTAAGTGCACTCGATTCATGGCTATGGCAGCTCAGGGATGCAGTAGAGGAGGCTGAGGATGCAATCGATGAGCTCGAGTACTATGAGCTAGAGGAGAAGGCGAGAAGTTACAAGGTTAGTGACTCGGGCTCCTCCTTTGCTAAGGTGAAGCATAAAATCGTCAAATCTGTCAAGCATGTCAGTATGTTGGACAAGAATTTGAAACAATTTACTCACCGTGGCACCATCAAGAGGCTGATGACTGCTATGGAGGGTGTAGACAAGGCTGCTGCAGATATTGCAGATATTCTCAGAGTCACAAAGCATCTCAAGGGGGTTGCATATGGTAGTCAGCGGCAGGAACATTGGATGAACAAAGATCGTGAGACAGGTTCGTCCTTGATGACATCTAAATTTGTTGGACGAGAAAATGAGAAGGAAAAGATACTTAGATGGCTGACCACGACACCAGTTGTAGCTGCTGAAACAGTGATTACTCCTGTCCATGTTCCTATTCTTTCATTAGTTGGCCATGGTGGCATGGGGAAGACTGCTTTGGCTCAACACATATGCGAAGTGGTCATGGAGCGTTTCAAGGTTATATGGGTCCATGTATCTGATAGTTTTGATGCAACATCTGTGATTAGTAAAATACTGGAATCGGCTACATGGGTAAAACCTAATGCCAAGCATTTGGAGGCATTGCAGCAAGATCTCAATAGGGAACTGAACCTGCATACTAAGTTCTTGCTGGTTTTAGATGATGTTTGGGAAGATAAGAATACAAATGAATGGGAAAAGGTATTTGATCCTCTGAAAGGTATTAGTGGGAGCAAAATTTTGATGACAACCAGAATGCAGTCAGTAGCTGATATGGCTGCCAGTACCATGGGAAGTGAAACGTTGTGCTTGAGAATAGGTGGACTAGAAGAAGGTGAAAATCTTGAGCTCTTCAATCACCATGTCTTTTCTGGTCTGAATCCACAAGATTTTGTGCATTTACAATCACCTGGGGAGAAAATTGCAAAGAAATTGGGTGGGTCTCCTATGCTAACAAAGGTTGTTAGTGGGCATTTGCAGTGTAATATGACTATAAAATACTGGGACAGTTTCTTGGTTGATTTGGAACATTTTAAAGGAACTGAAAAGGATATTATGGAAGTTTTCAGATTAAGCTACTACCACCTACCAATAGAGCTTCAGATTTGCTTTCGATACTGCAGCATATTTCCACAGGCCTCTGAATTTAGAAAAAAGGATTTGGTACTGATGTGGATGAGCTCAGGACTAATCTCACAAGCAGGAAATGAATCAAAAAGGCCTGAGGACATTGGAGAGCAAATCTTAGCTCAGTTAACTAAAAAATCATTTTTTGAAATGAAATTGAAAATAGTGCAATATAGTCAAAGCAAAGAAGATTACTACATAATGCATGACTTAATGCATGAATTGGCAAGGTATGTATCTTCTGGTGAATGTGCAAGATTAACTGATTGTATCATGTTGGGAAATGGAAAGGATACGGTTCGACATATATGTATTCCTTGCATTGAAAGTTTATCTGTTGAGGAGGTCAAGAAAATATCACATTTTAAGAATGTGCGCACTATTATTTTTGAAGGTCAACATTTGGTCAACAAGGATATGGTTCATGCTATTGAGAATGTTGTAGAGAACTCAAAAGCTTTGCGCCTATTGTACTTAAATTTGAAGAACACATTTCATCTTTCTGGACTTGCAAATTTGAAGCACCTTCGTTACATCAACCTACCTAAGTTGTCACCAGAAGGATTAAGTGGACTTGTCAAGCTCTACCACCTAACAGTTATTAATTGCTCCATTGGCTGGCAGAAAGAACATAGACAAGTGAGGCATCTCGGAAACATGGATCATCTACGATATGTAAGCTCTGAGCTATATAAATGTAGCGAGATCCCTATTGGAAGACTCACTTCTCTTCAGGAGTTACAGAACTACAGGGTAGAAGGAAACAAAGGCAATAGAATAAGTGCAATCAGAAATTTAAGAGGTCTCCGTGAGCTTCAGTTGCAAGGTCTTGAGAATGTTGAGAATCCCGAAAAAGCTCATGATGCCAAGTTGAATGAAAAGCAATACCTCAACTCTTTGTCTCTGGAGTGGTCGGCACGTCCTAAAATAGAAACCAGGACTGATCAGTTGCTTATTGATAATTGTGAGCCACATGCAGAAATTAGAAATCTTACAGTTTCTGGTTATGGTGGTGTAAGATCTCCAATCTGGATTGAGAAACTTTCTGTCAACTTGATATCACTTAAGCTGATCAGATGCATAAACTGGGAGCACCTTCCTTCACTAGCGGAGTTTGTATCGCTGAAACATCTTACATTGCAGCACCTTCATAGAATACAACAGATTGGTCAATCATCTCATGTTTTCAGTTGTGGCTGCAGTTACTCATCTATACCAAAGTGCGCGCCATTTTCTATTAACAGATCTCTACCTGTAAGTCTTCATACTCTCATTGTAAGATCTTGCCCTGAACTAAGTGAATTGCCCATTCTACCTCCCAGCTTGGTGTATATGGAAATACACGATGTTGGGTTGACCAAACTTCCAAGGATAGACAAGCCATGTAGTGAGGAAACTGGGACAGGTTCATCCAAATTGCTGCACATCCGTGTCAACTTTTGTCCAAGTTTAGATTCACTTGATGGCAGCGTTCTAGCACAGACAGAGTGCATAAAAGCCATCCGTATCCTATGCATCACAACATGCAAAAAGTTGAAGTATTTACCCCTAACATTTGAAGAAATGAATGAGCTTAGAGAACTCGAGATCGGAAACTGTCCAAAGTTGAGGATATCAAAAGAAATCAGAGATAAGACCCTGTCTCCATCACTTGAAAAATTAATTATCACGCAGTGTGGTGACATGGAACTTCCATTGGTTGACTCATTGCATGGACTAGCATTTCTTTTTGAGCTGGTGCTGAAGAACTGCTCAGGCTTGATATCCCTTCCCCCAGCAGATGTGTTCAAGAGTCTCAAGTCACTGAAGTTCATGGAGATAATGGGGTGTGAGAACCTCTTATCCTTGGCCGGGCTCGGTTCGCTTCAGTCCCTCTTTCAGCTGAAAATCAGCACTTGCAGTAAGCTTGCAGAGACTGGTTTGTCCTTACCTCACCATGCATCAAATGATAGTGGTGATGGTGGAGAAGACAATACTGCCATTTCTACTGGGTCCTTGAAGATAGACTCTCTTGAAATTGATCTCCCATCCGTGTTACTTCTTGAGCCACTCAAGGATCTTCGCCACACCAGAGGATTGATGATTAGTGATGGACGACAGATGAAGAACTTACCTGAGCGATGGCTTCTACAGAACAGAAAAGAGATCCGATCCCTGAAGATATTGAGTGCCAGCTCGCTGGAATCTCTGCCATTACGTATGCAAGAACTATGCTCTCTCAACTACTTGCTCCTATCTGGTGCTGGGAAGGGGAAGCTACAGTCACTTCCTGATCTGCCCTCCTCCCTGCAATGTCTCCATGTTATGGGCTGCTGTCCAGATGAGTTGGTGAAGCAGATTAGTGTAAAAGACAGTTCTGAATGGAATAAGATCTCACACATTGCCAAAGTGCATATTGGTAACTGTCTTTTCTCTCATCTTTCATCCTCATTTTTCCATGATATGTTGAAAAAATCTCTGTTTTTTATTTTAAATATTTATTTGAGCAATGTAATATCTACTGTATCTACTATATACTAAAAGCACAATACGGGGGTCTAAAATAGAGACACTACGTTGATCCACATCATCAAAATTATTTTAATGGTTAGATCTATAATTTTAAGGGACAAGATTTAAAGATTTTATTTATGGACATACTGTCACGTTTGACACCCACGTTGCCTAGGAAAGAAAAAATAAAAGGAGTCCTAGGCTTTCGTTAAAAAAAAACACTAGAGAATTGACACGCAAGTTGTTGCCTAAAAAAAATGTCCCAGACTTCTCTCGAAAAAAAAAGAGGCATCACTTGTACATGATTAGTTGTATTTATCACAAACTCTATTTTCTTTTCCATGTAGCAGTCGGACCTAGCCACACTAGGTGCATACATGAGAGGATCAACTGAAATCATCCCACTAATTAAGATTATGTCTAGCAAAAGGCCTTTCATAAATTCTGTAAATTCAATGGGAAAGCATCATGACATGTACTATACGTACATGGAAAAATACATTTAGCTTTCGGAGGATTCTAAACATCATCACGTATCATGTTTACTGTGCGTGGAAAAAAAATGCAATTAGGTTCCGGTTATGATTCCAATCCAAACATAGAGCCATTGTTTGGCAGGAATTTAGCAGTAAAAAATGTATAAATTTTAATCAGAATGTATAGTGTGGCTGGAATATACAAAATTAATATCTCAATGGCAAGAATTTTCATAAAATTGATATGATCCTTATTGAATTATTCACTTACTTATCATTAGGATACAAAATTGATTCATTTAAAAAACAAATAGGTTGCACGATATAGGCTGATCACTAAAATATGATTATTAATTGTTACAAATCTTACATAAGTGGTTTAAACTAATAATTTACAATCTCGGAATAGAAATCGTAACACATCTATCTTTGTATTTACATGGACTATGAAAGTGTATATAAGGTAATGTGAATATCTTTGAAACTATGGGTGGATTTCATAGTAATTTTGACATAATAAGAATGATGACCTCACATTTACGAGGGATACACTCTAGGAAGTCCCATGATATTTTCATCTCACCTTATATCATCATATATGTTTATAGCACATGGGGCATACTTTGTATTAAAATAAAGAAGAGAAAATAAGGCTACAAAATATAAGGTGACGCAAACCACATACAATAATTTGGAGAATTTTATTGAGCTGACGCATCTAGAGCCATCAAATTTTATAGCATTTATGAAAAAATGCCATGTGGCAAAGTTATTGGGCCCACACCTAACCATCCCCCGGCAACTCTCACCTAGGTCCCGCAGGCGCCTAGGAGCGAACGTCAAATCCAAATTGGTGTCCTTAATATGGTACACCTAGAAACATTATATTTAGTTAACTGTAGCTGATTGATCTTCATGGTTGTACATAAACACATCTGCCAATTCATCTCGTGGACATTTTATTTCCCTGCACCATGTGTTGATATTAACCCTAATTCTAATTTGATCTTTGTTTATAGGTATAATGCCCACTAATAGACTACCTAAACCAAGAGATTTGATGCTTTTATTTCAGTTAAAAATATTATGTGCTAATGGCCATACAATAAGTCATTGTTATATATGTTAATTTTACAAATGACACAACTATAATTAGTCAGTAAATTTATGTTGGTTATAGACCGCGGCTATAAAATTGAAGTGTTAATGTTCAATCTAGTAGCATGAAAATATATGAAAATTGAATTTATTTCAAACACTTTCAATGCAGTAAAGATGATGTCCTCGCATTTGTGAGGGCCACTATGCTAGTTTAAATAATAACTCTTTGCTGGTCCACGGCCGCTATCTCGAACTATGGTTTTAGCTAATCAACTTCGCATGCTTTAACTTTTGGATGTCCTGTCAAACTTTCTTTTGTTCGCTTATCTTGGCAAGCACAAAAACATATCTTTTGGAAGGTATTAATCCAAGATACTTACATTCTTTACTGATTTTATATTAGGTCTTAGGACAATCTGTTGTGTCTATATTATGTTTACCAGCCTTCATACAATACTAGATTAAAATGTTTGCTCTTGTGTTCCAAAGTTCAAAATTTTACTTCCACTAAAGTTATTTGCTACACTAGTATGACTGCGTACATTCTGACATTCTAAATTTAAATTCTATACATGCCAAATATATTTGCCATTCATACTCTCTCTTGACTGGATTTAACCCTTTGTAGGAGATTCATACTTCACCAATGGAATGGAATGCAACCACGATGATTTTTATGGAGAAAGTAATCAATGATTGTGGAAACATATGTATGTTTCATTGTAAATTAGGGTGTCTCCAATATAGAAATAGCAGCCGGCCATAAGAGAAAAAGTGAGCTATGACCTGACCATATATATCGTGCGCCTCGACCATAAGCTAGAAATTGCTAAGGTCGTTCTTACCGTTGCAACCCGATCGTAAGGAATATAAAACGAATTTCTCTTGTTTCTCTCTCGGGCGTGGAGATTGGAAGCAGACTTTGCAAAGAATCTGGATAACGGTTGCATAGACAATGAATAGAAAAAGAGAATTGGGCCTAGCTTATGGTAAACTAGTTGAATGACCGTGCGTTGCTACGGGCTGTTAAGTTTTTCTTGCCACACCAATGATCATGTATTCTTAATATTTTTCTCACTAAGTTTTTATTTAGTATGTTCCATCAACATTGTGTTTGTGTGTACTCCCTCCGTACCAGTGCATTAGGCAATTATCGTGACCAAGACGGTGAAGAAGACGTCGTCGAGGACACAGCAAGCCGCCAGCGAGCAATAGACTTAGCGTGGGGGGGTGCAGGTGCGTCGGCGAGGAGACCACTCAAGTGGCGGCGGACGTTCGAGGGAGGGCCGGAGCAGCGAAGGACGAGCTTTGAGCAGGGCAGGGCGACGAGGCGGCCGCGGGAGCGCCGCGGGTGGCGGTGGCAGGCGGCCCGACCGGTGGTGGTGGCGGGGGCACACCGGATCTGATTTTCAGCGATGGCGGTGGCGGTTCTTGAGTCCAGCAGTAGCGATGGTCGGTCTTCTTCTTCTTCCCTTCCGGTCTTCTTCTTTAACTTTGGCTTCCAGCAACTAAACGACAACCCGTGGGCTGTCAAAAAATCGACCGTGCCCACGGGTGCCCGTAAAATAGCACTGCCCTGCTGTATCATCGTGTGATTCACAAAATTGAAATATGTCTCTAATTATTATTTATAATATATGCAATATTTGGATATTATATAGTAAAAAATTAATTGGTTGAATTAAAAATCAACTTTTGACTTGTGATCTAGACCAATCCCTCCTGCTTTCTTGTCAGGTCCTACTACATCAAGAATGGCATATCTTTTTCTTAACCGTTGTTATCCAATCGTTTAGAAATAGGGTTTGTCTATGTATCAGTCGCCTGAGAAATAGTTATTTCTCAGTCACTCAGAAAAGTGCAACTGTAGTTTAAAGAAAAGTGCAACCGCAACGAGTTGCACTTTTCTGTTAGAAAAGTGCAACGAGAAAAGTGCAACTGATGCGTATTTTTTAGGGTGACTGGGAAATAACAATTTCTCAGTCGCCTGTTACTTAGCAAATCCGTTAGAAATAACACCCATCATGAAATGCCATTAGTTCTTAGCATTGGCGTGTGCATGCTAAAAAAAGACTACTACTACTTAAGTTATAGATCACCACCTCATATATGTAGAGCAATAGCAGTACATACCAGAAACAATTTCTGGCATTCGCACTTGATGATTTATTACTATTGCATGAACGTTGTTTCCTCCCTATAAAAATCAGCATTGCGATTACGTTTTTATAGAGCGATGTGCTCAAAATTTTCTGAGCAACATCAAGGATTGGTGAAGCTAGCAGCAGCCAGCGGTCACACGATTTTTTTTTAGAACACGCAGGAGATCTGCGTGCCATTGTATTAAATAAAAGAGAGTGGCATCTCGTGGTCGTTCCTGATCAGCGTCCTTCGGCAACGCGGTTTTGGGACTTGGTGGTTGCGGCGGATCGCGTTGCTATTGAGGACGGCGCGTACCAGGGTGCTGATTAATGGCTCCGCGGAAGATTCTTTTCGGCATGCGCGGGGCCTTCGCCAAGGAAATCCCATCTCCCCATTGTTGTTCGTCATTGCAATGGATGTGCTCGCCGCCATGTTCCGCGCGGCCGAGCGCGCCAGCGTTCTCTCCGACCTCGGAACTGCGGGGCATAGGCACCGAGTGTCCCTCTACGCCGATGATGTTGTGGTCTTTGCTAGGCCGGCGCATGACGAGCTCCGTGCAGTTTGTGGGGTTCTCGACTGTTTCGGTGATGCCTCAGGATAGTAAAGTGGTCACCATATGTTTCCCTGTGTGTATTTTTCATATCAATAGCAGTAGACCGGTCTGACTAGAAACGTGAGAGCATGCTCTTTGCATGCGCCTGCGATCAGCAAAACTTGTGTAAGAACTAAGATTCTAAGAACAGGCGGATGTCTGGGTCTGTTTGGATGTAGGAATTTTTGCTCGGAAATGAATTGGACTGAAAATTCTAAATCTAAGATGGAAAGGAAATGACCTCCATTTCCAATTTCGTTGTTTGGATGTGCATGGAAATTCTTGTTGGAATCAAAGAATAGCACCTAATTCCAAATCTTGTTTGGATGTACAAAACATGGAATTGAATTTCGATCTAGGGTTAGGGTTTTTCTCACTTTATATTTCCAAATTTTTATTTTTATTTAAATTTTATTAAACTTTGATATTTGTACTATTTTCGAATTTCTTGAATTTTTTATTTTTTATTTTTTATTTTATAATTTTCAAAATTTTATTTTATAATTTTTTGGGTTTTTTTATTTTGTATTTTTATTAGAACTTTTTTTACGTTTCCTATTATTTAAGTTTTCTATTTTTAAAGTTTTTTAATTTTTATGTTTTTTGATTTTTTTTAATTTTTCACATTTTTTATTTTTTAAAGTTTTTATTTTTTTTAAGTTTTTACAATTTCAGCCAATTCGGAGCGGGGCAGCTCGGAAATATGCAAGACCGAAATAACACATGATGGATTTGGCTTGGAATTTCAGCCAGTTTCCACACTCGAATTTCATGGCCATCCAAACAGCAGAATTCGGGCCTCTAAATTCCAAATGGACAATTCCAAGCCCCAATTCATACATCCAAACAGGCACTAACAGAAATTGTTACCAGAATTAGCCGGCCGTGGGTGTTGTGCGTAGGGATGAAAGTGGCAGCGGCGTCCAGCGGTCCCGCATAAACCGTCCACATGAAAAGGCTTAAATGGCTTATGTTTATGTCCACTAAAATTAAGCGGTTAATTTGGGAACGTCCAGCAAAATTAGCGGCGCCGCCGGCTCATCTCGTCTTCAATCGGGCGTGTCGCTCGCATCGGGCGATTCGGGGGAACCTGAGTGCGCCGCCGCCGGCCCCCGCCTGTCGCTCCCGTCTCCGCCGCTGGCCTCGCCTTGGTGGCGGCTCCGCAACCATGGCTCTCCTCCTCCGCCATCGCCCCCCAATGAGCCACCCACCGAGCCGGCGGCCTCCACTACTCCGTCACCGGCCCCCACAGAGCCAACCGCAGAGACGGCGCTCGCCACACCTCCGCCACCGACCCCAGATTTGCCTCCTTCCCTGACGCCAACGGAAACCAAGCTCCTGGACTCGCTCAACGCGACAATCCTCGACCACCGCCGATTTGGAGTGCTGTTGATCTTGATCTAGCGTCGTGCTCTCGGCTAACAGCAGGCGCGTTTAGGGATTGCCGAGCTGCTGGGTGGCGGATTGGGAGCGGTCAGCGTGCTGGCTCTCCATCTGGCGACGCCGAAGGTCCAGCGGTTCTCTGCTGCTGGTTCTGGGTGGGTGCTTCACGGCAAGGACGTGGCCGCAGGTAGTTTTGGGAACGCACTAGCTGAGGGCATGGATTAGTTACTTTGGCGTGTTTCCAGAGGACGTCACGCGCGAGACAGCAGTGAGCGGCGTCGTGGCGCCATCAAGCCGCAAAAAGCCTCAAATGGCCTTCCGCAAAACCTGCTTAATTATTACGTGGCGGAAGCGGCTAGCGCCGCATCGTCCAGCGGACGGGCCACTTTCATCCTGAGTTGTGCTTGTGCGGGTCAAACCTGTATGGCGCGGGGAGGTCACCGATATGTAGCAGCGGATTCTCTTGAATCAGAATCAGGACGGGAGGCGTGAGGGCTGAGCAGCTATACGATCGCTCAAGTCCAGGTTTATCAGCTCTCGGCATTCTCCGCGCTGGCCGCGACGAGTCCAGTGTCCATGTACATGTACATGTACATCGTGGGTCACTGACGCCGTATGCACGATCCGTGTCGTGTCCACCTGGCCCACCGCGAAGGTCGTAGTAGCGTGTACTCAACCTCGCTTGTCACCGAGTACGCGGTGTTGTGGTCGACAGTGTGGTGCTGCCCAAGGAGATCTTCCCAACCGGCGACCGCTCCTTCTCCGTCACCGGGGAAGCTAGCCCGAGCTCCTGGTCTCCGGCGAGCTGGGACTGCCCAGCCTGACTGCACTGTCGTTGCTGCCTATGGCTGTTCGGTCCCGTAGTTGTCACACTTCACCGTCCCATCCCTCTTGGCTCATCGGGTCGCGAGCTTGATGGCGTCTACAAGGCCCGCTGCCTATGGCGTCTGCAACGCTGCCTGTGGCGTCCGCCTTGCTCCCGCCCCTTGCCTCTCTCCTCGCCGGAAACGAACTCATCCAGCTGTTGGTTGATGATGAGATATCTGTAGGACATGACGAACTCAACACATCATGGTGGCCAGGTATTACCATGGCGACCACAGGCATAGCGTAGGTGTCTGATTCCTCAAGATCCTCCAATTGTTCCGGTGGGCCGTCGATATCGGGCGATCGACATGCCCTTCATCTTCTAGTTTTCATCCTAATCTGATCTGCTCAATCTCACGGGTCTTGTCGATCTCACCTGGATATATACGGAACCAGGGATGCATACTAAAGGTAGAAACGATCCCGGCCGCTAGCCTATACCTAATCGACCAGGAGAACCAGGAGTTGTTGTTTTGACGTACGACTAACCAAGGGAGCGGGGGAGCGGTTTTTTTGACGTACGAAGAGTATGTCCCGTAGCCAGTACCCGTTTTTTATCGCTAGTCAGATCCGATCGTGGTTTTTTTTACATACGAAAAGACATCCGATTTTTTTACGTACCACGCCATCTAGCAATCTGGTTTTTTATCGACCGATGGTTTATTTGACTTACAAAAATGGATCGGCGGTTTTTTTACCTACCACTGTTTTCTAACCATCACGTCTAGTCTTCCATGCACGAAAGCTAAACAACTTGTGAAATCCTATCAGAAACCAGTCTAATGCTTGCCCGTTACCTTTTGTTCTTCTACACAAGCAGCAAGAGTCAACACACAATAGTTCTTATTAGGCATTAGTACAAACACGTTAACAGACATTATCAAATTTGCAAGAAACTGATACGAATGCTTTGCAATGAAGTCCTACAGTTAACAATAGGTGTCACAAAAAGTCCTACAGTTAACAATCATCAGAATTCCTTCATATACGTACGACTAACCCAGACCATCCATTATACTGCATCTTAAGTTCTATTGCCAGTTTTAGTGCAGTGAATTGGCCATCAGCGTCAGTTACGGAACAATGTTTATTCATTTAACTGGGACTTGCCCCACTACGCAAGAACCTGAACCTAGATCATGACCCTAATCAACAGACCACACAGAGAGAGATGAAACGCATCAATGACAATTCAGTACCAAGACTGATGCATACAACAAGATCCACACTTAAAGCACAGTAAACTCAGAGGTTTCCATACTAAAAAGCAGTGTTTAACTAACAGAGTCTTCACAACAGAACGAGATCACAAGATCAGCAACATTGTTGGCTAGAATTTGACCTTACATTCAGCAGGCCTACTGCAAAGAACTGCGTGCGACGGCAGTCGGAGCAGCCACGGCGGTTGGTGCATCTGCCCGCGGTCGATGTAGCGGAGGCGTGTTCCTCAGGGGACGAAGTAGAGCTCGCCGAGGGTGGGGTCGCGGCCATGCCTTCGTCTACCCCAGAGGCGATTCGAGCGGCTTCCTCGAGGCGAAGCGCCTCTGCCAGGCGCCCTGCTTCATCCTCCAGGCGCTCTGGAGCATCAGCTTCTTGGGCGCGTCGCCGGGCTTCTTGCTCGGCGCGGCGCCGGGCTTCTTCCTCGGCGAGACGCGCCGCTTCTTCTTCGGCGCGACGCGCAGCTTCTTCTTCGGCGCGACGCCGGGCTTCTTCCTCGGCCTGGCGCCGGCTGCTTCTTGGCGCAGCGCCCGCCTCCTCCTCGCGTAGAGCGCAATGGTGACAACCACCACAGTAGCAGTCAAGCCCACCGCGACCAAGTCCCATCTGAGTCCGCGGGGCGCATCCGTGACCGGCATCGGCTTCGGCGGTGGCAGCAGTGGAGGACCGCATCCCAGGATGGGGCCGAGGCGGGGTGCTTGGTCAGCAAACTGGGGCTCCTTGGTGAGCCACGCGTCTGACGGGAAGACCAAGTGGTCGGGCACCTGGATATGGTCCACGCTGAAGCTCGGGAGCGGGAGGTGCTCGAGGAAGAATCCCGGCCGGGTGCTCCCGTCGGCTAGCCGAAAAGGATGCGGCGGGTGCGGCGCAAACAGGATATTCTCTGGCGATTTTCGGGCTAGAGTTGTGGGCAAGATCGGGTCTGTAGGACATTGAAGTTGTCGGTAATTTGCGATGGGAGGAATTCGACTTGGACTCGATCTAGATCGATCGAGTAAGCGCAGCGCTAACAATAGAGCAAAGAGGTTTTTATGGGTTTTTTTGACGTACGAAGACGGACGATTTGGTTTTTTGATCTACCACGGTTTTTGAACCATCACGTCCTCAAGCCGTATTATTAGTAGAGATACTAACTATCGGGGTCCGTTTAGAAACAAATATCGGACCGCCCCGACGCCGTCGATCCAATCTCAAATCGAACGACCAGCATATCTCCCCCAGCCCCGCAGTAATTAGTTTTTTCCTAAGACATTATCACGGGCGTTGACCACCGTCTCCTCTAACTACGGCTCCCATTTCCTCCCTACACCGAATCACTTTGTTTCCTCTCGCCGGCGCTCCCTTTGCATTCCCCGCCGCCCCCAATATACGTCCTCCCTCCTCCAGCCCTACACCTTCACCTCGCCATATCCTCCGCCGGCAGTCATGACGCTCCGCTGCGGGAAACGCCGCCGGGGCAGAACTATGCTTTTTTGCAGGGAGACATGGCCAGCGGATGAGTTCATATCAACCGGATCTTCCAGGCTTCGATCCTACCGAAGCATTTGGTCGTTGGCGGCTTCCACGGCTCACAACTCACAGGAGCCTTCTCTATTCCTCCAAGGACAACACGATTCGGGAAGAACATAATACTCCTGTGAGCGTTTTTTCCTGCATTTTTCGGACACAGATCCGTTATATTCCTTTGTATATGCAGTTGTGAAATCCATTTTATTGGCTGATCCATGTGTTCATATCTTAAATCTGCTAGGTTATTGATATCTTTGTATTGTATCACTGGTAATTTTCATGCCTCGTCTTGCTATTTTTCTGCTTCCATGTACTGCTTGCTATTGTATCACTGGAATTATATGCCACCCAACATGTTGTTGCTACTCTTCTTTCAGTTCATCCTTTTGCCAACATGAAGCAAGGCGAAACAGATCATTTCGAAGATGTAGTGTACTGCTACGCGTAGAATATTGCTGCCCACTCCTTTGCGTTAGTCCACTTGACAGCGGTAGCATCACGGCAACCGGCTGCGTCCTCAACTGACATAGGTTACAATTCATCTCCTCAACTGACTAGGTCACTGGCAATGAGGCCATTCGCTAACGTTGTATCCATGATGCAGCTTTGCTCCATCCATGCCAATCTGATGCCTAGATTGTTCAGTTGAGGTGGGAAGCAGGAACACCATCTGTAGGAAGCAGGACCACATATGAATGAAGCACGACCACCAAAGGAAGTACGGTCAAACTAACGACAATATGAAGGAAGCACGACCAAAATTGGAAAGTAACATGAACACCACACCAAGGAAGCACGTCTACCGCTGCAAGGATGCATGTCCCGATCAAACTGAAGCACGACAACCATCTGAAGGAAGATTGTCACTGTCATCTGGTAGTGTCTGCATTGTGCCTAGATGACACAAACCAAAATGTAGATGCCACGTTTTGTTGTGTGAAAGAAAACACAACAAGCAAGTAGACAGCAGCATGCGATTCGTTGACGACAGCAGCATGCATCTAGCGTGGTGCTGGTCCAACAAGCAAGTATACATTTGTAATTGCTTATCATTGTAAATAAAATGTAATTTCAAATTGATTACATATATATTTGTCAATGGAAGCAAATCTCCATTCGATAGAAGCAAATATTTATTTAATTAGAAGCACATCCCATTTCATTTTAAGCATGTAGGAGTATATTAATGGATTCAAAAAATATTCTGTGTCAGTAGAAGGAAAATTCAGTTTTGGTGGAAGCAAAACTTAGATAACATGAAAAAAATATTATTGTAAAATGTAATACAATTTTTTTGGGGTTGATTTAAGTGGTGAAAGTAGTTATAAAAATAAATCAAAATAATCTCTTGGAAGCAATCTCGTCGACCCCCAGAAGCAATATAATATTTTCTTGGAAGCAAAATCTATCTTCTTTGGAAACCAATGTTGATGGAAATAAATTTGTTGATTTGGAAAGAATATAATGTTATATGGAAACAATTCATTGGTCTTTTGAAGCACCTATTTGCTGTGAAACAAAATACTAGAAAAACAATTTATTGTTTGTTAGTAGGAAGCAAAATTAGGTTGCAGAAAATAAAGTGGACTGAATAGGAAACGAAATTTCATCACATGGAAGCAAATCTATAGCAATTAATTCTGGCGTAAATGAAGGGAGTTGTTAATAGAAAATAAATGCCATTATTACAACCAATGCATGCAAAAATTTGAAGCTCCGTTTGGTGGCTAATTGGACGTCTGGGATGGAAGTTATCGTCTGGTGTAGAAGTAGTCCGATGGGAAGCTAGGATCGGGATCCGATTCCTAGTGGTGCCCCTAGCTTATGGCCTATGGCAGATCTTAAACATTATCAGTGCTTTGATTCACTATAAGCGCATGCCATGGGGTCTAGTTTATGGCCTCCTTCATACTTAAACATTGGAGACACCCTTAGTAGTTTGTGTTTTGGTTGCCACGAATTGCGCTAGAATCTTGTTGTATTGTATCTACTAGTTGAATGCCCATGCGTTGCTATGTGCTGTTAATTTTTTTCTCGCTACACCGATGGTCGTTTGTCCTTACTATTTTTTTCACTAATTTGTTTGTGTGTATGTCGTTCTTTCTTTTGAAGGATTGATAATATCTATTTTTCTCCACGCATGATCTACTAAAAAGCAAACCATATGTTGAATATTAAATTATATGTGATTTTATCAAACTTGCATAGAATAATAACAATAATATTGTATGCACATCTCATTTGATTTTTTAAACCAGTTGTTTTTTATTTGGCAAATCCCAAATTTTTCCCCAAAATCGATTAAATGGTGTAAGTTTCCCCTTACTAAAATGATACATCATAATTATCAACATTCATATAATAATGATTTATAACATTTTTAAATTATACAAAAATCTTATAATTGAGAATAAGTTTTTGATTTACAATTGGTTATGTATTAATTAAATTTGTGTGCATTGGCGCGGCCTTGGAACATGGCGCGGGCTTTGAAGGATTATACTCTCTAACTATGACAATACAAGATGTATCGACATAATATGTGTAGTCTAATTTTTTTTTGAAACTATCAATATAATCTATTTTTTATCATCTTGCGATTCACAAAATTGAAATATGTCTCGAATTATTATCTATAATATAAGCGATATTTGGATATTATACTTATGTAAAAAAGCATATCAATTGGTTGAATTAAAAATCAACTATTATGCTATTACCCTGAGTAGATCTACTATGTATTGTTAGGTGAAAAACATTATAATTATTCTGCCAATTTTTTTTATAATTTTACTTCACTATGAGTAAAACACGGTAGCCAAATACGCCCTTATTTATTTTCAAAAAAAAATTAATTTACACTTAATCTCTCTACTCTCTCTCTCTCTCACTCACTTTCCCCACCGCTGTTGACCTGTGCGTCTTCCCCATTTTTCCTCAAAATTCCTCCAACCATGGCTTGTCTCGCCTCCGATTTGCTGTGATTTGGCCGCATCCCCACCAACCCCTCCCCTTTTCATCTTCTTTGCATTGCCGGAGCTCCATCCTCACCTTCCCCCTCCTCTCCCCTGGCTACCGTTCTCGCAGCTTCTCCCTTGGCTACCGTCCTCGCCGCAGTTCTCCTCTCGCTCACGCATCTCACCCCGATTCGACGCAGCTCGGAGCAAGGTGCAAGGATTCCTGGAGGCCGCGTGCGATCCCAACACCACCACCGCTCTTTGTCCTCCTCTCTTAGCGTCAGGGTTAGGGTCGTTCGCTCCCGAAGGTAGCAAGCAACTCGCGGCCGAGCACCCACCTCATTTTCCTGTGCGATTTCATTCTTCTTCACCTGGTTCGAACGTACTATTGGTTTTTGGGGATAGATCAGAGATGGCGGTGCCTTTGCTGATGACGAAGATCGTGAAGAAGAGGACCAAGCACTTCAAGAGGGCCCATAGCGACCGCTACATTGGCCTCAAGGTAACAACCTCTTCTGCAAACCTTTGTTGTGGTGGAGACAACCGGCGCCGCATGTTTTGTTTGCTTCGTACAGATGATTTGACTTTGTTCTATATCGTGATTGTTACTCATGGCTGTAGTTTTGAAGTCTCTTGCTGTTCATGGCTGTTTAGATAGTTCTCTCTGTTATAATTTGTTTATCGATTTGTAGTATTATGCAGCTCCAATGCTTAGTTGCTGCATGCCAAATTTACCACTCTAGCTTAGGCAATGTTACTGTGAAATGGAGTTATAGATTGAATGATTTAGCTCCCGTGTTATAGGATGTGACCGTATTTTGCTGTCGAAATGTATTTTTCTTGCGTTAGGCGGTATGATGTAGATCGATTACTAAATGCTGCAAGTTTAAGTCGACCTTGTTTGTTCCACCGGGTTGTGAAATCATGACAAACTCTTGTGGTTTGTTTGAGTTTTGTTTTGCTATTCTATTTTATGGTCGACTTCTAAAAGAAAGGAAATGATGACTTAGTAAAAGATCTGAGTAAGAAAATATTTTCTTGAGCATAACATTGGGTTGAATGAAGAGGGCCCTAGCTCTTGCATTAGTATAGTACTGTGGCTGTCGCAACCTCTTCTACAGAAATTACTTCATGTCTTCATGAAGTGGAATGAATAAAAAAAGGTGTGGGCTTTATTCTGAGTATGAATGCTTGCTTAGACTTCTTCCAACATTTATTTCCTGATGTGCGCTTGCTACCGGTTGATGGCGCCAGAAAAGAGGCTGTTGGCTTATGGTTGACGTGGGAGCAGACGGTCCTTGTGCGTGGTGAATAACCAGCCCGTTGGGAACCCCAAGAGGAAGGTATGATGAGTATAGCAACTAGTTTTCCCTCAGTTAAGAAACCAATGTTTAATATCGGTCAGGAGAGGAGAGACAATGACAACTGAAGGTGATGCGAAACCTGCACACACACAAACAAATACTTTGTTCCCAACTTGCGATGAGGTTGTCAATCTCACCGGTTTGCTTGAAACAAAGGTTATGAGCGTATCGAGTTGAAAACAATATAGTATGCGAGTAAAGTAAACAGTACGAGTAAAGTAAACAGTGCGAGTAAAGTAAACAGGTGATAGCAATATGATATAAATAGGACTGGGGTCCACAGTTCACTAGTGGTGTCTCTCCATAGATAAAATAACACATGCTGGGTAAACAAATTACAGTTGGGCAATTGATAGAATAGAGATAAACATGATATGTCAAGAAGATCACTATGAGATTTACTCTGGGCATTACAACAAAATACATAGACCGCCATCCAACTGCATCTATGACTAATAATCCACTCCCGGGGATATCAATCCGAACACCCTAGAAGTATTAAGTTCCGAACAACAGATAATTGCATTAAGCAAAGTGTGTAATGTAAACAAAGCATATGCCCTTGAGCATATGAATGTTGTTTTCTCCCTAGTAGCAACAACACATCTACCACCTTAGAGGTTTCTGTCACTCCCCCAGGTGAAATAGAGGCATGAACCCACTATCGAGCATAAATACCCCCTCTTGGAGTCACTAGCAACTACTCGGCCAAGATAGCTACTAACAACGGAGAGCATGCAAGATCATAAACAACATAGAGATAACAAAAGATAATATTCAGTACAGCAACTTAATCATAAACACCAATATTCATCGGATCCCAACAAACCAAACATGTAGAATTACATAACGGTGATCTCAATCATGTATGGCAGCTCATGAGATCTAAACATGAAGCACATGGTGGAGAAGACAACCATCTAGCTACTGCTATGGACCCATAGTCCAAGGTAGACTACTCACTCATCGCTCCGGAGGCAAGCATGGCAATGAAGAAGACCTCCGGTGGCGATTCCCCTCTCCGGCAGGGTGCCGGGAAGAGCTTCTAGACCCTCCTGATCTTCGGGTCGACGGCGGCGGCGTATCGCGATGTGTTCTGGAAAATTGATCGGGTACTTAGGTTTTTCTCGTCGGGGGGTCTTTATAGGCGAAGGGGCGATGTCAGAGGAGGGGCCAGGCTCCCTCACGCGGGCCCAGCGTGGCCAGGGGGCTGGCCGCGCCGCCCCTGCGTGTGGGGCCCTTGTGGCCCCCCTCCTACTCCTCTTCGGATCTCTGGAAGCTTCCGGGTAAAATAAGACTTCAGGATGTGGTTTCGTCCAATTCCGAGAATATTTCCTATGTATCACTCTGAAACACAAAAACAGCAGAAAATAGGGAACTGGCATTGTGGCACTTCGTTAATAGGTTAGTTCCGGAAAATGCATAAAAGTGCCACTAAGTGTAACGAAACAATAGGCAAATGGTGTAAAAACAAGCATGGAGCATCAAAAATTATAGATACGTTTGAGACGTATCAAGCATCCCCAAGCTTAACTCCTGCTCGTCCTCGAGTAGGTAAATGATAACAAAAGAATAATTTTTGAGGTGACATGCACCTACACAATCTTGATCATATATGTAAGCATTGGTGAGCTGGGATCATAAGAACTTAAAACATGGGCATGAAGATATAATCATGACAATAAGAACTTAGCAACCATGTTGTAAACATGCAAATGAACACAAACAAAAGATCATGAAAATGAAACAATGAAAGTCAAACGTGTGTTCAAATCATAAGGAAAAACATACAAATAGTTTTCAGCTTGTCCTTCAAAGAGAGCAAAACATAAATGCATAGGACACCTCAAAGTTTAAGAGGGCGACTAGATACAAATAATTTAAGAACAAGTGAAACCAATAATATGAATAAATCAATGAACTTTGGGACAATGCATATCACACTAAGAATGACAACTATGCTCTCTTAATGGCGCATAAAGAAAGAAGGTGGTGACTCAACATAAAAGTAAAAGAAAGGCCCTTCGCAGAGGGAAGCAGTGATTGCAAGTTTTATAACCTTCAAAAATTATGGTACTTACCGGCTTTGAGCTCTCATTGCCCCCATCATAAGCATCTTGAATGGTTAAAGTTAATGCGAGAACAATTATTATGCATATGCTTGACAAATCATAAGTTGAAAACCTCGTGCCCCGTGAATACGAGTACCCAAACCTCATGCTACTTTACTTAGAGTCCCAAGCAAGGCTCTTGTCATTGTAAGTATATGCATATCATTGAGAACCGCCAATGGGGTACCTCCGTGCCCGATGACATGGAACAAGCCCACACCAAAATGACAGGACAAGCAGACAATGAACACCTCGACGTCTCTTTTATTAGCCTTTTGTTTAGCTTTTTATTGTGAGATGCGTCGTCGAATGTTCACCATGGGTATGCTGCAAATTTCCACCATGAATTATGCATGGCTTAGATTGGCGGCCCGGCATTTCCCTAACACATATACAAACTCCATGATCCCCACAAGATTCCCAATTCATTTCACACCGCGGGCATCCATAAACAAAAGATCACGATATCAACTCAAATAAGAAGTGCAATGTTGAAAGCTTGCCCCATGACAGCATGGCTGGGCTAGAATCCAACTTACAACTTGCAAGCATAACAACTCAACATAAGAGACCACAAATGGGGGCTCCATTGGGACTCTTCCTTCGCTCCCTGACCTAGCCGCCAGAGGCGATCAGGGAGGCGCCGCCTTCTCCACCCGATCTCCATCAGCCGTGCTGGTCCCCTCTCCCTCTGCCTGCTCCGACAGCGGTGGGGAGGAGGGATCCGGTCTCTCTGCTCTGTAGTTAGGGTTTGGTTTTGCAGGTCGTGGAGCGCCGTTGGGGTGGTGGGAGCGGCGCCCGGACGAATAAATCTGCCTCAGCTCCACTCCCACACCGGCGGTGTCCTTCATGGCGGCGTCTCGGAGTTGATGGCATCGTGTGTTTGCTGATTCCTCGGATCGGCGGCTTTCAGTTTATTGGATGGTGTCGTCGAGGCGGAGGCGGTGATCCCATCAGGTGTGTTCATCCTCCTGCTCTGTCCCCGTTACTATGGCGTTGGCTCCGACGTCATGGTGGAGCAGGGAGGATGTGTTGTCCAGGAGTACATGCAGACGTTTGTCTGCGTATGTGACAGACGGAAGATGGTGTATCCTATGCTGGGTTTGTGGATGGAGGCCGGCAGTTCTGATTTCCTCCCCCGACGTTGTAGTCGTAGGGGGGTACCAGTTCTGGAGTTCGATCGCGTGTCCGAGGACATGTTGCCTCGGTCTGATTCTTTCAACGACAATGGTTTTGCCTCCGGCAAACTACTTTGGAGGTCCGAAAAGCTGCTGATCAGCGATGGAGCCGCGTCAAGCTCGGGTGTTGTGGTGATCTGTCTTCCGTCCCTTTGGCGTTCGCTTTGCTGGTGTCGAAGGAGGAGGATAGACGCTGGTTTTTTGCATAGGTTTATCCTATCTTTTCAGTTCTGTAAGGTCTGTTCGTTCGTAACTTGTAACTTGTTTTTATCTTATGAATAAAGAGCGGATTACAGTGTCAAAAAAAACATAAGAGACCACAATGTCAAATTTTTAAGAACAGGAAAAAGTAAAGTGTGCCTTCCGGTTCGTGAGAGCTTTACTAACCGAATTTCGTATAACACTGGTAAGAGTTTAATTTGAAGAGAAAATAAAAGCAAGTCAAATTTACTTGGAATAGCAAATTGCTAGTAGGTATGTATGGTGGACACTTTGGAAAACTTTGGCTTTTAGGAGTTGGATGCACGAGTAGAGCTCATACTCAGTACAAGGCAAGGGCTAGCAAAAGACTGGGAGCGACCAACTAAGAGAGCAATAATGGCCATAATCATGCAAAGCGACAAAGCGACATTAAAAGAAGCATACGATGGCATCAAAAGTCAAAAACTAAATGATCATGAAGGCTATTGGCGACTTTGTAAGAGTCTAACATGTGTGAGCATGCGCCAAGTCAACCCAAATAAAGCATCAAGGAGAAAACCAAAATAATGCTTCCATACAATAAAAACAACGCATGATTTTTTCAAAGGCTCATTAAGCAATCTCAGTTATTTGAGACAAGTCATGCTACAGCAAAACCACTAAGCATACTATCAAAAAGACATCAAGCATGACATGAAAAAGCCTAAGCCGCAGTCTACACAAGCTCCTTCTTGTACCACTATTTTGCATAAAGCTTTTTCTCTTTTCCAACACCATTTGAAATTTTTATAAACACCTCTTTTGATGAAAACCAATAAAGATCAGAGGCAAAAATACACCTTGATGAAAAGATATGACAAGGTCTGAACGCAAATCAAGGTGAAAACGAAAACCAAAAGCAGTAGCAGAAAAAGAAGAACACACGACAAACGATAAGAGTGAAAAACTGAGTGTTCTTGGCAAATGAAAACGAGTACATCTCCTCCAAAAGAAATTTGTTGGGGTCCAACCATTTATTGCAGCAAACAAACAAACTAAACCAACTAATAAAACTAAAACAACTGACGCTCCAAGAAAAACACATAGTGCATGAAGCAATAAAAATATAGTGTTTTGAAAGGTGACCTGATTTTTGCCGATGAAGAAGGGGTGCCTCGGGGGCATCCCCAAGCTTTGATGCTTGTACTTCTTGGATATTTATTGGGGTGATGCAAGGGCATCCCCAAGCTTAAGCTTTTTTCCATTCTTCAACTCATCTCATCATTCTCCAATCCCTACACTTGAAAACTTCCTTCATACAAAACTAAACACAATTCTATTAGCAACATTAGTGCAAGCATAACATATAATCAATCCTTTATTTGCTTCAGGTTTCAACTCAAAACCACCACATATATAGCAGATAATACTGTAGCAACCTCCCCAAAAGTTCCATGATCAAAAGAACTCAAAAGAAAGCGATAAAGTGGCAAACACAAATATTGGCAGAAATCTGTCAAAACTGAACAGCTGACAAAGGTCAAATTTTTGAGGGATTTTCTGTTGCTCAAATCAAAAAGTGTTCAACTAACAAAAGTTTGGATATAACCTGGGGCATATGCACAAGAAATCGCAGGTCCAAAAGATAAACAGAGAATTTATACGAATTTTTACGGTGCAGCACCGAAAACAGTTTCAGGACAGCAACATCCCCAAATCTTTACCTCACTCAAATTAGAGGCTTCTCTTGGCACAAAAACGAAATAAACAAGATAAGGAGCGGTCATTACAGTAGTAATGACTTCCAAGACTCAAATAAAAGAAAAAGTACTAAAAAGAAAACATTGGGTTATCTCTCAAGAGTGCTTTTCTTTAACGCCTTTGAGCTAGGCGCAGAAAATTGTGAATCAAGTAATATCAAGTGATGAAGCATCAAGCTCATAATTTTCTCTAAGAATAGAGTCAAAAAGCAATTTCTTTCTTTTCCTAGGGAAGTGTTCCATACCTTTCTCGTCCATAACAAGAAAATCAACGGGAACAAGGTTATTGTTAACCATAATAAGAACATCATTAATTCTTCCCAAAGGTTTCTTCTTAGCAACATCAGCAATAGGAACATCAAAATAACACTTTTCAAGCGGTGGTAAATCAAGCATGTCATAAATCTTTCTAGGCATGATAGAAATACTAGCACCTAGATCACATAAAGCGTGGCAATCATAACCATTAACATGTATATCAATGATGGGTTCCCAACCATCTTCTAACTTCTTGGGAACAGAGGCTTTTTGCTTCAACTTTTCATCCCTAATTTTTATGAGAGCATTGGTAATATGCTTAGTAAAAGCAATATTTAGAGAACTAGCATTGGGAGTCAAAGCAAGCTTTTGCAAGAACAAAATTACTTCAGATATATTGCAGCCATCAATATCAAAATCATTAAAAGAAATAGAGCTATCATCTCCCACACTCCGAAAAAATTCAGCACTCTTTTGAGAAAAAGTTTTGGCAGTTTTAGGCTTTTTAACACAAGGAGTGGGAGTTTTCTCTACACCAATCAAAGTAAGAGGATTGCTACCAGTAGGAGCAACATCATTAGAGGTAGTAATGGTATATACCTTCATCTCTCTAGCCATCTCATCTTCTCTTTCCCTCCTGGCATGCAATTCCGCTAACAATCTAATATTTTCATCAATTCCAACTTGGATAGCATTAGCGGTAGCAAAAACATTGTTCTCTTTCACATCATTAGGAAACACTTTTAATTTCAGAAGTTCAACATCATGAGCAAGGCTATCAACTTTAGAAGCAAGAATATCAATTTTGCCTAACTTTTCCTCAACAGACTTGTTAAAAGTAGTTTGCTTACTGATTAAGTCCTTGAGCATTACCTCAAGCTCAGAGGGCACGGCCCTAGTGTTGTTGTAGGAATTACCATAAGAGTTACCATAACCATTACCATTGGTAGAAGGATACGGCCTATAATTGTTACTAGCAAAATTGTTTCTATAAGCATTGTTGTTAAAATTATTGTTTCTAATAAAATTCACATCAACATGCTCTTCTTGAGCAACCAGAGAGGCCAAAGGAACATTATTAGGATCAACATGAGTCCTATCATTAGCAAGCATAGCCATAATGGTATCAATCTTACCATTCAAGGAGGTGGTTTCCTCAATAGAATTTACCTTCTTACCTTGTGGAGCTCTCTCGGTGTGCCATTCGAAATAATTTACCATCATGTTGTCGAGTAGCTTTGATGCGGCGCCCAAGGTAAGGGACATAAAAGTGCCTCCAGCAGCTGAATCAAGTAGGTTCCTTGAAGAAAAATTCAGTCCTGCATAAAAAGTTTGGATAATCATCCAAGTAGTCAGTCCATGAGTGGGGCAATTCTTTATCATAGATTTCATTCTTTCCCAAGCCTGAGCAACATGTTCATTATCAAACTGAGTAAACTTCATAATATTGCTACGCAAAGCTATAATCTTAGCAGGAGGATAGTATCTACCAATAAAAGCATCCTTACACTTAGCCCATGAATCAATACTATTCTTAGTCAAAGACAGCAACCAATCTTTAGCTTTTCCTCTCAAAGAAAAAGGAAACAACTTGAGCTTAATAATATCACTATCAACATCCTTATATTTCTGCATCTCACATAGCTCAACAAAATTATTGAGATGAGCTGCAGCATCTTTAGTACTAGCACCAGAGAATTGCTCTTTCATAACAAGGTTCAACAAAGCAGGCTTAATCTCATAAAAGTTTGCAGCAGTAGCAGGTGGTGCAATAGGAGTGCAGATAAAATCACTATTGTTTGTGCTAGTAAAGTCACACAACTTGGTGTTTTCAGGATTGGCCATTTCAGCAAAACGAAAGTAAACAAGTAAAAACAACTACCAAGGATTCTAATTTTTTTGGGTTTTTGATATAAAACGATGCAGGTAAAATAAATAAAGTAAAGCAAAACAATAAAACAAAGTAAAGAATGTGTGTGCGAAAAACTCCCCTCGCAGAAGTCTTCTCTTCCTCCCCGGCAACGGCGCCAGAAAATAAGCTGCTACCGGTTGATGGCGCCAGAAAAGAGGCTGTTGGAGTATGGTTGACGTGGGAGCAGACAGTCCTTGTGCGTGGTGAATAACCAGCCCGTTGGAAACCCCAAGAGGAAGGTATGATGAGTATAGCAGCTAGTTTTCCCTCAGTTAAGAAACCAAGGTTTAATATCGGTCAGGAGAGGAGAGACAATGACAACTGAAGGTGATGCGAAACCTGCACACACACAAACAAATACTTTGTTCCCAACTTGCGATGAGGTTGTCAATCTCACCGGTTTGCTTGAAACAAAGTTTATGAGCGTATCGAGTAGAAAACAATATAGTATGCGAGTAAAGTAAACAGTATGAGTAAAGTAAACAGTGCAAGTAAAGTAAACAGGTGATAGCACTATGATGTAAATAGGACCGGGGTCCACAGTTCACTAGTGGTGTCTCTCCATAGATAAAATAACACATGCTGGGTAAACAAATTACAGTTGGGCAATTGATAGAATAGAGATAAACATGATATGTCAAGAAGATCACTATGAGATTTACTCTGGGCATTACAACAAAATACATAGACCGCCATCCAACTGCATCTATGACTAATAATCCACTCCCGGGGATATCATTCCGAACGCCCTAGAAGTATTAAGTTGCGAACAACAGATAATTGCATTAAGCAAAGTGTGTAATGTAAAGAAAGCATATGCCCTTGAGCATATGAATGTTGTTTTCTCCCTAGTAGCAACAGCACATCTACCACCTTAGAGGTTTCTGTCACTCCCCCAAGTAAAATAGAGGCATGAACCCACTATCGAGCATAAATACCCCCTCTTGGAGTCACTAGCAACTACTCGGCCAAGATAGCTACTAACAACGGAGAGCATGCAAGATCATAAACAACATAGAGATAACAAAAGATAATATTCAGTACAGCAACTTAATCATAAACACCAATATTCATCAGATCCCAACAAACCAAACATGTAGAATTACATAACGGTGATCTCAATCATGTATGGCAGCTCATGAGATCTAAACATGAAGTACATGGTTGAGAAGACAACCATCTAGCTACTGCTATGGACCCATAGTCCAAGGTAGACTACTCACTCATCGCTCCGGAGGCAAGCATGGCGATGAAGAAGACCTCCGGTGGCGATTCCCCTCTCCGGCAGGGTGCCGGGAAGAGCTTCTGGACCCTCCCGATCTTTGGGTCGACGACGGCGGCGTATCGCGATGTGTTCTGGAAAATTGATCGGGTACTTAGGTTTTTCTCGTCGGGGGGTCTTTATAGGCGAAGGGGCGATGTCAGAGGAGAGGCCAGGCTCCCTCACGCGGGCCCGGCGCGGCCAGGGGGCTGGCCGCGCCGCCCCTGCGCGTGGGGCCCTGGTGGCCCCCCTCCTACTCCTCTTCGGATCTCTGGAAGCTTCCGGGTAAAATAAGACTTCAGGATGTGGTTTCGTTCAATTCCGAGAATATTTCCTGTGTATCACTCTGAAACACAAAAACAGCAGAAAACAGGGAACTGGCACTGTGGCACTTCGTTAATAGGTTAGTTCCGGAAAATGCATAAAAGTGCCACTAAGTGTAACGAAACAATAGGCAAATGGTGTAAAAACAAGCATGGAGCATCAAAAATTATAGATACGTTTGAGACGTATCAGCGCTCAAGAAAATCATGTTTTATGCATGATTAATTCCTTCTGTCTCATCCTTTTCAGCCAAATTACTTCCAAGATGGCTATATAAGTTTGAGCTTTGAGGCATGTTCTGAGTGTGTTTATCTTCAAATTTATATGTTTTTTGAGTTACTTCTAGCAAGTATACCCCCGAAATAGCATGAGGTGGCATTTGTGTTGCTCAGTATCCCCTTGTACTCTGCTATAGCTGCCTGTAGTCATGTCATTATTTAAACAAATCAAAGTATTGTTCATTATAGAATCCTTAAGGAGAAGATTAAGCTAGGTTCTTTGGTATTTCATATATCTTGAATCTTTGTTGTCTTCTGGATGTGCTACCTGAAACACTTTTTTTATTGTCTCAAAAGGGAAAAAAAGGAAAATTATGACAAATTATTAGCTCATAGATAAGTAGCAAATAATATTGTGCAAGAAGGAAGATGCAGAATTTTGACCTATAAACTGGTTTTGATAGAAAAATCAAAAGTAACCCGAACTAAAAGCAAGCTGCGCTGGTTAGTGTGTTTTTTCTTTGGCCCCTCAATCAACCAAAGCGTCCTGGCCTCCCTTTGTTAAATACAAATAACCAATAACTTCTGGAAATAATCAAACCTGGAACATGTCTGTACCCAGCTCCTTAATTTTACTGATGATTTTCAGCTTACAATGCTTGCTCCAGATGGACTTGTGGTCCTCCATTAAATCAGCAACTCTCCAAATGCATTCCACCTGCGCCACTCCATGGTTGCACATGGTCGTGGTTTGTCCCGAGCCTGCAGCGGAACCGCTCTTTTCCTCCTCTTTCCTTCTTCCGTTGCATGCCTTCAACGAATTGCTCGGGGATAGTCTTGATGCTGCATATCCGCTGTGGTCAAGAGAAACTTGCGAGTCGCGACTCAGCAGCGGACGCTGAGCCTAGAGCACAGCACCCGTGTGTCGCTCGGAAGTCGGAAGGCGATGATGCTGCAGCTCGTCGCCAAGATCCTCTCCGTCAAGCAGGTCTCCTGCATCCGCGCGCCGTTTGAATCAAGTTTCCTCTGGTCCTATGTACATGTGTGGACAGACAAAATTGTTTTGGAGCTCGCCGTGTGGGACTGGACCATGTTGTCCATGGGCGATGATGGCAACATCCTCCCCGGCCTTGACTGGCACGCCGTGCGTGCCCGCGTAGCAGCTGTTGTACCAAACGATGTTGCCTGGAGATCGGTCGAGGCACTCAACTCCTATTTATAGATGCCTTTGGCTTGACCAACGAGCAACACCGCAATAGAGTCCATGTCGACCACCCCATGATCGCGTGTTTTAGAAGAGTTCATGTTGATGAAGAGGTCAATGCTAATGAGAGCCGATCTAGACTTGCGACGCAGTCGTCCTCGTTCCGTCGTGCTGCTGTGGGACTCCGTCTCCACCGATAAGAGCAACTCGCTGGATTGACTGGGCTTTTTTAGAGACCTGCTCCAGGCCCACTTTGAGACGCAAAAATTAGCGAGAAAGTAAAGGCTTACAAGGACGACGGACGAAATCAGCGTATGAACAGGGGACGGTTTTCTTTACGTACGGGCATCTGGTTTTTAGGTACAAAGGATCTTTTTGACGTACGAAGATTGACCCGATTTTTTTACATACCACGATTTTCTAACCATCACGACCTCAAGCAATCTTATAGTAAAGAAGATGTTATTAATGTGTCCTATGTCCAAACGTAAATGGCGTGTGCTCTGCTGGAATGTTCGTGGTTTGAATTCAGAGGGTATGCAGAGAGAAGTTCGATCGAAAATAGAAGAAAGTGAATGTGATATCATTTGTTTGCAGGAGACGAAGTGTGAGGTTTTTGATTGGAAACTGATTCGTAAATTTTGCCCTAAACGATATAATAATTTTGCTTACTCCCCCTCAAGGGGTGCCTCTGGTGGTATCATTGTGCTCTGGAATGCATCTGCTTTTTCGGGGGTGTTAATTAAAGTTCAGTTATTTGGTCTCATGGTCAAGTTTACCTCCTCACACAATAATGCTTCTTGGACCCTTGTGTCAGTCTATGGCCCTTGTCAAGGTATTGAGAGAGACAATTTTGTGAGCTGGTTATACAATTTGCAGATTCCACTCTCTGAGAATTGGCTTTTAGTGGGGGATTTCAACTTCATAGATCTCATGAAAATAGGAATAAACCTGGGGGTGACACAAATGATATGTTCCTTTTTAATGAGATTATTGGTCACTTAGGGTTACTTGAGTTGCCTTTGAAAGGCAGATCGTACACTTGGTCTAATATGCAAGAGGAGCCTCTTTTGGAACAATTGGATTGGTTTTTTACTAGTTCGAATTGGATAAGTGACTACCCTAATTCCATGGTATTCCCCCTGGCCAATTCTGGTTCTGATCATGTGCCATTTGTCATTAATATTGACACTAATATTCCAAAAGAAAATTCTTCCGTTTTGAGAATTATTGGGTGGATATGCCTGGTTTCCAAGAATGTGTTGCATCTTCATGGGAAAAGAACTCTTCCAAAACCTATAGTTCAGCCATTGTGGCCGATAAGCTGAAATCTTTGAGGTATGATCTGAAGAAATGGCATAGGAGTTTATCAAAGATCAAATCCCTCATACAAAATTGCAACAAGGCTATTTTAACTCTTGACACGCTTGAGGAGATAAGGCCTCTCTATAAGCTAGAATTTAATTTTAGGAAAATCATCAAATTGCATCTTGATGATCTTCTCATGGTGGAGTGCAATTATTGGAGGAAAAGGTGCACAATAAGATGGATTAAGCAGGGGGAAGATAATACCAAATTCTTCCAAGCTATGGCCACTGAAAGGTTTAGGAGGAATAATATTGCCATGCTAAGAGCAGATGATGGAAGAGAAGTTACTGACCATCATGAGATGGCTGGTTTCCTTTGGTCCAGCTATAAGGCACGTATGGGTCAATCTAATGGCAATAACATGCAATTTGATTTGTCGGTTCTGCTGAGGAGAGTGGAAGGTTTGGATGATTTGGTCTTGCCGTTTTCAAAAAAAGAAATGGATGGTGTTATCAAAGAAATGTCGGCGGATAGAGCCCCTGGGATGGATGGGTTTAATGGGCTTTTTGTTAAGAGATGTTGGCCCATTATTCAAAATGATTTTTACCACCTTGATTGCTTCCGAGTTTCATGCTGGCAATCTTAACCTGCAGAATATAAATGGGTCATATATTACATTGATTCCTAAAAAGCCAGTTCCTGAAGGAGTGAATGACTTTTGACCTATCTCTCTCACTAATGTGTGCCTCAAGTTTTTGACAAAACTTGCAGCTAATCGTCTACAGGATAAAATCTTGTCTTGTATTCACAAAAATCAATATGGATTTCTAAGGAGTAGATCAATTCAAGACTGCTTGGCTTGGTCATTTGAATACTTATATCTGTGTCAAGCTTCTAAAAAACATATTGTTATCCTGAAGCTGGATTTTGCCAAGGCATTTGACACAGTAGAACATGAGGCTCTCTTGGAGGTTATGAAATATAATGGGTTTCCTAAAAAGTGGTTGGAATGGGCTGATTCAATTTTATCTTCTGGGACTTCTTCAATCCTCTTGAATGGTATTCCTGGCAAGCAATTCCATTGTAAAAGAGCAGTTCGTCAAGGAGATCCGTTGTCTTCCCTGTATTATCTATTTGGATCTGATCTCTTTCAATCTGCAGTTAATGTTTTGATGCATCAGGGTTTAATTTCTAGACCAATTGATACTCTTGACCCAGATTTTCCCATTGTCCAGTATGCGGATGATACCCTCCTTATTATGCCTGCAGACAAGGCTCAGCTTGAGGCTTTAAACAACGTGCTCAACAAGTTTTCGTGTTCCACTGGTCTCCAGATAAACTATAGCAACTCAAATATGGTTCCGATTAATGTGCCAGATGATTTAGCTTCTCAGCTTGCCTCTGATTTTGGCTGCCAAATTGGCGTTATGCCCTTCACATATCTTGGTCTTCCACTTGGCACCACTAAACCTCGGATTGTTGATCTTATGCCGCTTGCTTATAGACTTGAAAGTAGGTTGGCCTGTAGCTCGAGTTTCCTTTCTCAAGGTGCTAGATTGCAACTTATTAACTCAGCTCTTTGCCTCCATGCCTCTACATTTTCTTTGCTCTCTCAAACTTCAGGAGGGTTTTACCTCTCAATTGGATAGGATTTTGAGGCAGTGCTTATGGAGAGATAAACTTGATGAACACAAGCCCTCTTTAGCAGCTTGGGATATGATTTGTCGTCCGAAGCAGTGTGGTGGTCTTGGGGTGATAAATTTCCAAAAACAAAATGCGGCGCTTCTTTTGAAGTTTCTGGATAAGTTTTATAATCATAGAGATATTCCTTGGGTCAGTTTGATCTGGGAAGTTTATTACACTGATAAGATTCCTCACGCTGAGAAGCTTTGTGGATCTTTTTGGTGGCGTGATGTGGTTCGTCTGGTTGATAATTTCAGAGGAGTGGCGGCGGTAAAACATGGTAAAGGTGATACTTTCTTGTTCTGGTCTGATAACTGGGTGCTTGGTGGTTGATACGTCTCAAACGTATCTATAATTTTTGATGCTCCATGCTTGTTTTTACACCATTTGCCTTGTGTTTCGTTACACTTCATGGCGTTTTTATGCGATTTCCGGAACTAACCTATTGACAAGATGCCACAGTGTCAGTTCCCTGTTTTCTGCTGTTTTTGTGTTTCAGAAAAGTTACACAGGAAATATTCTCGAAATTGGACGAAACCAAAGCCAGTCGCCCAGAATTTCACCGAAGCTTCCAGAGAACCGAAGAGGAGGCGGAGTGGGGCCATGAGGGCTCCACACACCAGGGCGGCGCGGCCCAGGCCTTGGCCACGCACCCTATGTGTGAGGGCACCCTGGCAGCCCCCTGACGACGCCCCTTCGCCTATATAAAGCCTCGGGACGGAAAACCCTAGGAGAGTCGGCAATTTTTCAGAAAGAGTTTCGCAGCTCCGCCGCCGCCGACGAATTTCGGGGGACAGAAGTCTCTGTTCTGGCACCCTGCCGGGACGGGGAAGTGCCCCCGGAGCCATCTCCATCGGTCTCCATCTCCGTCTCCGCCATCTCCATCGACCTCACCGCCATCTCCATCAACCTTGTTGTCTCCTATGATGAGGAGAGAGTAGTTCTCCCCCGGGGCTGAGGGCTCTACCGGTATCTATGTGGTTCACCTCTCTCCCATGATGTGATCTTTATGTGATCGTGAGCTTTGTATCTAGTTGAATTGATAGATGTTATTATTCAGATATTATGCTACTCCTATGCTTAATTATTATACTCTCTGGAGATACCTCGTATCATGGTGTAAAGGTGACTAGTGTGTGCATCATGTGTATCTTTTTGGTTAATGCCTCTATGAATTATTGGTGTTTGTTGGAACCATCTAGTGCGTTTACGGTGATAGTGTGGGACAATCTAGTTTGGGTACATATGGACTTTGAGGAGTGCTTCGTAGCCCTACGCATGATTAGTGTATGTTTTCCATTGGAGAATTGTTTTGAGTTGCATATGGATGATAGTATCTATTGGTTTAATTATGTTATATTTGTTGAGAGTGTGTCCACTAGTGAAAGTATGATCCCTAGGCCTTATTTCCAAGCATTGCACACCGTTTACTTACTGTTTTGTTACATGTTTGCTTGCTGCCATTTTTATTTCAGATCGCGTTTACTACTTATAATCATCACAACTACTTGTATTTCACTATCTCTTCGCCGAACTAGTACACCTATACATCTGACAAGTGTATTGGGTGTGTTGGGGACACAAGAGACTTTCTGTATCATAATTGCAGGGTTGCTTGAGAGGGATAGCTTTGACCTCTTCCTCCCTGAGTTCGATAAACCTTGGGTGATCCACTTAAGGAAAACTTGCTGCTGTTCTACAAATATCTGCACTTGGAGGCCCAACACTGTCTACAAGAACAGACGCGTGTGTAGACATCAAGCTCTTTTCTAGCGCCGTTGCCGGGGAGGTTAGGTAAAAGGTACTCACATCCTCCTGTGTGAGTGCTCGAAGTTATTTCCTTTAGATTCTGTAATTATATCTTTTTGTTTCTTATTTTTATTTTCACTAGTTAGGCTTAATGGAAAATAAAGAGTTCTTTAGTCTTTTTCCTGAGTTTAGATTTGAAGAGAAATTTGAAAAACCTCTGGAGCTTTATTCGCATGCTAATAGTGTTGTTAGTATGAATGCTTTAAATACCGTTTGTAACACCCTAGGCATCGTCCTGCCTGGCGATGCTACCCCCCTAACTGAACAACACAAAATTTAGTAAAAACTCTATCATCGGACAACACCTCCTTTGTTTCTAGAACAAACACGACAGGCAAGTTATAACTATCCAGCTGCTAGCAATAATATAAGGTTCACAAACTCCAAGCACACAATCTATAGTTCTCAAACCAACCACAATTATACGAAATATAAATGAGCGACCAAAGGCTCAGACTTAACAAAACCGACAATCCAATAAATTAATAAGAGGTAACTAAGAATGAATCGTCTAAAAATGTGTGTATTGTGACGTGTAGATTGAAGGTGTGCTACTCCCGCCTATGCATGCCGCTATTCCGAGTACCTGAAAACTAAATAAAAACCAACACAAGCAAACAAGTCTGAGTAAATAATACTCAGCCAAGTACAGCATAATGCCTTGAAGAAACATAATCACAACCATACAACAATAAGGGAAATATTCAGAACACAACTCCCAGTGAATCCAACAAGTTAAACATGGTTCCCAATGAGCACTCCGGAGTAGCCCATGCGCAACAGAATTCACCGCCCGAAACGGAGTAGGGCACGTGGAACAGATATTCACCGACCTGGCTCTAGCACAACAGAGTAGCCCACGTGTAACAGAAATTCACCGATCGACACGGAGTAGCACACGTGGAATAGTTCTCACCGCACCCGGCTATAAACATCTCAAAACACCAAAATCCAACGACATCGGAACCGAGCAGCATCAAATACAACAAGCAATTGAAAATAACCCAACAACGGGCAAACCATACAAGAAAGTCGACATGCACTTGCCTTTAACTTAACGGAGCAGAGCGATGCGTCGTCGTCTCAACACTGGGCCGAAGTACACAAACACCTGAACAAATCATCCACGTCTCAAAACTTGCTAATTGCTACTGTAGGAAGATAAAGACGCTTATTCGTATTTGCTAATCCCAGATTTTTTTTACAGGTCAATCGTTTAACTGCAGAAGCAACTTTTCTAGATACACTATTATACGTAAACGCTACTAAGAAATCTGCACAGCTGCTCCTGTAGCAGTGCGCCCCAACCAAAAAGCATGAGCTTCTAAACTATCTTTTCTAAACTATCTTTGGACACTGATTTCAGTACTGCCTGGGATAAAATCGTGACTTGGCCTCAACCTAGGATGAGTAAATGATATCACCAAACGTGCTCTCTACTTGTAAAATCATGAGACAGGCTTGGGATCCCTAACGAGCTGCAACCTGGGCGCTACTACTAAAAAATCAAATTCCGATCTGTGACTCGATTAGGTAAACCGACTACTTGAAACTCCAATCTCCCCAGTCCAAATAATTCTAGGTTCGATGCAGAACCACTACCAGCTGCAAACAGATTCGAAATTTCAGTAGTAGTAGTCCCTACGCTGCTACCAAATTAGGACACGGGAAGACACAGGGGAACAAACCGGAAAGTCCTGGCTTGAAGAACAACTGCGGCCGACTTCCGTCGTTGGCGGCGGAGCAACACCCAGCGTCAGCGCCCACAACGACGCTTGGCGACGGCGGCGGCGGGGCTCTGGTTAGATTTTGGCTTAGGATGTTGCGTGACTTGTGAGGGCTGGGAAAACGACTCCAGACGTTTTATCTGTTTTTTTTTTCTTGTTTACCAAATCAGTTGCCGATTCGGATCCGAAGATGAAAAATTAAAAGGATTTCTGAGTAAAACAACTGAGCTCCGTTTTGGTTGAACTTTAAAACAAAAATCATTTTTATTTAGCTTGACAAAAACAAAACGTCGAACTTTGGTCACTCTACCCGGCTTATGTCCGATTTAACTTGTATAAAGAACCGGGATATTACATTCTTCCCCACTACAACTGAATTCGTCCTCGAATTCTTTACTATCACTATGTAGCAAAGAACAACTGAATTTAAACAAGACAAAAATACTCACCAGACGTGAACAACTCGGGATATCTCTCTCGCATCTTAGACTCAAGTTCCCACGTTGCTTCTCGCTCCGTTTGATTGGTCCAAAGAACCTTGACAAACTTGAGTGTTCGACGCCTCATTACTCTATCAGCCTCCTCCAAAATCCTCACCAGTCGAGCCTCAAAGGTCAAATCTTGCTCGATCGTAATTGGCTCCAAAGTCATTTGTCGCTCTGGATCCCGGAAGTACTTCCGTAACATTGATATATAGAATACATTTTGCACACCTTTCATTGACTCGGGTAACTCCAGACGATATGCTAATTTTCCCACTCGTGCCAATATCTTGAATGGTCCAATGTAGCGTGGGCTAAGCTTGCCTTTGATATTAAATCTCACCACACCCTTGGTAGGCGATACTCTTAGGAGCACCTCATCACCTACTTGAAATTCTACACTCCGTCTCTTGGGATCAGCGTAACTCTTTTGTCTACTCTGCGCTGCCAGCATATGTTCCCTAATTTCAGCCACTCTGTCAGCAGTTTGCTGGACCCAATCTGGCCCCAATATTGCCTTCTCTCCCACAGCATCCCAACAAAGAGGAGACCTACACTTCCGCCCATACAAGGCCTCATATGGTGCCTTGCGAATGCTCGCTTGGTAACTATTATTATAAGAAAACTCAACGAGTGGCAAATGGTCCTCCCAACTCCCTTGCCAAGATAGAGCACAACACCGCAACATATCTTCCAACGTCTGAATAGTCCGCTCAGACTGACCATCAGTTTGGGGGTGAAACGCCGTACTAAGCCTCAACTATGTACCCAATGCAGCCTGCAAGCTCTCCCAAAACTTTGAGACGAACTTGGCATCTCTATCAGAAATAATAGTTTTCGGAACCCCATGCAACCTGACTATCTCACACACATATAGTGGAGCCAGGTCACTTGCCGAGTTAGTGGTGCGAATAGGAATAAAATGAGCGACATTGCTAAGCCGGTCCACAACCACCCAAATAGCATCCTTCCCTCTTGGTGAGCGAGGTAGTCCAACAACAAAATCCATAGCAATGTCATCCCAGGGCCACGTCGGAACCTCTAGGGGTTGCAGCAACCCTGGCGGCCTCTTATGCTCAGCTTTCACTTGCTGACATACACTACAAGAAGCCACATACTTAGCCACATCCACCTTCATCCGTTTCCACCAATAGATTTTCTTCAGGTCCTGGTACATCTTGTTCTCACCTGGATGTACGCTATATGGAGTACGATGTGCCTCCCTTAGAATTTCTTCCTTCACATGTGCTTTTTGTGGCACGCAAATACGACCGTGAAACCGAACTGCTCCCATTGAATCCAGAGTAAAATCTCCAGTCTTACCTTCCCGGATGTGCTTCTTAACCTGCTGCAATAGTCGATCTTGTTGTTGCGCCTTTAAGACTTGGTCAGGAAGTTGCGCCTTTAAGACTTGGTCAGGAAGAGCTGACGCAATAATGAGTTGTGACTCTGACTCTACAACTCCTGCATAGCAATATGAAATATCCATCCGCTCAAAATCAGCTATCAATGAATTTATTGTTGGGGGAACTTGCTTACGACTAAGAGCGTCCGCGACCGCATTTCCTTTACCGGGTGTATACTGGATATTGAGATCATAATCTTTAATCAACTCCAACCATCTTCTTTGCCTTAAGTTCAAATCCTTCTGGGTGAAGATATACTTCAGGCTCTTATGATCCGTAAATATGTCACATGTTTCTCCATAAAGATAATACCTCCAAAGCTTGAGAGCAAAAACAACTGCTGCAAGTTCTAAGTCATGGGTGGGATAATTTTCCTCATGCTTTCTCAACTGTCTCGACGCATAGGAAATAACCTTGCCATTCTGCATGAGAACACAACCAAGTCCCACCCGAGAAGCGTCAGAATATACTGTGAAATGCTCTTCGAACTCCGGGAGTGCAAGTATAGGTGCTGACACCAAACGGTCCTTCAATAAACAAAAACTACGGTCACACTCTTCTGTCCACTGAAATTTTACCCCTTTATGTGTAAGCATGGTCATGGGCTTGGCAATAATAGAGAAATCCTTCACAAAACACCGGTAATAGCCAGCCATTCCTAAGAAACTTCTCACCTCCTTTACCGTAGTAGGTCTTTCCCAACCAACGATAGTAGAAACCTTGCTAGGGTCAACACAAATTCCTTCACGATCAATAACATGACCCAAATAGGCAACTTCTGAAAGCCAAAACTCACATTTCTTCAACTTAGCATAAAACTTGTTCTTCCACAAGGTCTCAAGTACCATGCTCAAATGACGCTCATGCTCTTCTTCCGACTTGGAGAAAATGAGAATATCGTCAATAAATACCACCAAAAAGTCATCATACTTATGAAAGATGCTATTCATCGCCTCCATGAAATAAGCAGGTGCATTGGTTAACCCAAAGGACATAACCTTGAACTCGTAATGCCTATACTTTGTAGAGAATGCCATCTTCTCAATATCCTCTTCTCTCACTCTTATTTGATTATAGCCCGATTGCAAATCAATCTTTGAAAATACCTTGGCTCCTCTTAATTGATCAACTAAGTCCTCAATGCGAGGCATCAGATACTTGTTCTTGATTGTGACCGCATTAAGAGCCCGATAATCAAAACACATCCGCAAACTCAAATCTTTCTTCTTGGTAAACAAGACGGGAGCTCCCCACGGTGACACACTACGCCGAATCAAACCCTTAGATAGTAGGTCATCAATTTGCTTCTTCAATTCTTCTTGGTAAGGGCGAGCTAAACGATATGGGGCAATCGATATTGGGCGTGCACCAGGAACAAGGTCAATACGAAACACCACATCACGCTCTGGTGGCATACCTGGTAACTCGGTAGGGAAAACATCAGGATAATATCTAACCACACGAATGTCCTCGATCTTCAACTCTTTACCGGGTTTTCCTACCAAAGCCCAAAGAAATCCGGCCTTCAGAACTCTCTGACCCGGAAACAGGCTGGTCAACAATGACAGTGAGCGCTGAGGTGCACTGCACTGAAAGATTAATTGCCTACCAGATGGGGCCTCCAAGGTGATGGTCTTCCAAAAACAGGATATAACTTCCCGATAACGGTGTAACCAATCCATACCAAGAATCACATCGAATGTCGGTAAAGGAATTACCATCAAGTTTGCCACAAACTCTTCATCGTCAACAGAGATCACACAACCCAGACATACTACAGAACTAGTGATCAACCCTCCAGGTGACCTAACTTGAACGGATTGAGAAATCTCCTGGCTAGATAAGCCAACTTTCTTGACAAAATCAAGTGATACAAACGAATAGGTAGCACCAGAATCAAATAGAATTAAAGCATCATGTGAATCAAGTGGAAGTATACCTGTCATGACATCTAGACGACCCAAGGAAGAAACTGTAGGCATGGTGTAGATCCCAGGGGTTGCCGGTGATGAAGAGGAAACTCCAGAAGCCTGCTGCACTGTTGGAGCAATCGGTGGTGCAGGTAACTGAAGAGGAGCATATGGCGCTGGAAGTGGAGCTGAGGGCAAATAGTAACCATGTGGTGGGTAGGGAAACGATGGGTACGGGTACGGATACTGCGGGGGTACGGCTAGGGAACTCGTCATCATCTGAACCGAACCATGAGATGACCTAGCCGCTGAAGATGCTCCACGAGAAGTGCTGACTGCTGATGAAGGTCCCAAACAAGGAGTGGTCGCCTGCCACTTGATGATAGAATCCGGGTTCGACTTACAAACCCTACTCATGTGTCCCATCATGTCACAATGGTGACACTTCCCCCTAAAATCACACTCAGCTGCCTTATGGTTTTGGCCACACTTAAAACACATCATACCTTGCCCAGGAACTGGACGCATATATGGAATTCCTTTAGCACGTGGTGCTGGTGAAGAGTGTGACCCTTGCTGCTTTGGCTTGGCATTCTGGTGAGACTGCTGACTTGGCTTAAACTTCTTGAAATCAGATCGCTAAGTAGAACCCTGCCCATCCTGGTAAGTCCTCTTGCGGTCACCACCTGTGCCACTAGTGCCTCCAGTATGACCGAGTCGAAACTCCAACTCCATCCTTCTTGCTTGCTCAATCACCTTAGAGTAGCTAGTCTGTGGTTTTACTCCCATAACCTGCCTATATTTAGAGTGGAGGCCTCTGAAGAATGCCTTGGCCTTGTGCTCCTCATTTCCATTCACCCTATCAACAAATAGTACCATCTTGGTGAACTCAGCCTCATACTCATCCACACTCTGGTCTCCTTGTTCAATCTTGGTTAGTGCGATGTACATTTCATCCTTGAAAGATTCTGGGTAGTATCTACTAGTGAACTGCTGCACAAAGAACTCCCAAGTAAAGCTCGCCATGAACAGGATCATGGGCTGCTCGGACTCCTCTCCACCATGCATCAGCTAAGCCTTTAAGCTGGAATGCAACAAAAAGGACTCGCTTGCGTGATGGCAACTCCAAAGCCTCCATATACTTCTCCATATTATTCAGCCAAGATGATGCTTCCATTGGTGTCCTAGTCCCATGAAAGTCACCAGCATTCAGTGATAACCATTCTTTGAGCTTCATCCCTTGACCATCATGTCCACCACCATTGGTAGATTGACTCCCATGTGTTCCATCATTGTGACTCTGCTCAACCTCTGCATCAGATTCCTCCATATTGCTATTGCGGCCACCACGATGACCACGACCACGACCACGAGCACCACGAGCCCGACCCCTAACTCTTGGCGGCATAACTATACAACAAATTATCAACAATCAGCAAAGAATCCATAAGATTCAAACACAAAATAAAAAACCAACGATAAGATGAATGAGATGCATGTCCCATGAAACCCCTCCTATTGTGCACCAGTGTGTCAAATTTTAAGTTTCACCTAGAGCAAAATTTAAGTTATACGAAAACAAGTTGTTAACAACCTATTCCAGAGATCTAGAACCTAGGCTCTGATACCAACTGTAACATCGCCAGGCAGGACGATGCCTGGGGTGTTACACCGTTGTTGCTAATGCTATAGAAAAGTCTAAGCTTGGGGAAGCTGGTTTTGTTAAGCATGATATTTTTAGTTCCCCAGCTTCAGTGGAGAAAGTTTGCTCTGATGATATTTTATCTCCCCTACGTGATGTTCCTGTGCCTATTACCTATGTTAGTGATCATGATTGGAAAAACCACTCTACTTTTGATATTGAAAATCTTTTTGGTGCCAATTCTAAGGTTAATAATTTTTGTACCATCAGTACTATCCATGCTCCTTCTTATGATGATATGTTTGATGAGTATGCTTTGCGAAATAGCTGTTTTCTAGTTTGTGATGATACTAAACCTCTAGTTTATGATGGTTATGATGATGGGTATAATATTTTTAGCTCACCTACTTTTGAGGAGAAAATTAGTTATGATTACAATATGCCTCCTATTTTTGATGATTATGGTGACGAGAATAATTATTCTGTTGAATCTGCTCCTACTACTATTGTTCATGTGGGGAGTATTAATTCTTTTATGCATATGGCTCATGATAGAGATGCTTTATGTGATAGTTATGTTGTTAATTCTATTCATAATGCTACTGAAAGTTATTATGAGAGAGGGAAACATGGTTTGATGGATCTCAACAATATTGAGTTTCTCCTCTTTATGTTGCAATTCTTGAAGTTGTACTTGTTTTGCCTTCCTATGCTATTTGCTTTGCGCTTTCATGACTTGTCTCTTTACAAGACTATTTTTCATAGGAAGTGGTTTAGATTTAAATGTCTTTCACATTTGCTTTTTGATGCTCTCTATTGCTTTAAGTTCCTATATGGCGCCTTTGCGTCAAGCTCTTATATGGCGCCGACATGAGCATCTTTGCAAATTACTGCGCCTAGCTCAAAGGCGTTAAAGAAAAGCACTCTTGGGAGATAACCCATTGTTTTATTTTCAGTACTTTTTCTTTTATTTGAGTCGTGGAAGTTATTACTACTATAATAACCACTCCTTATCCTTTTTATTTCGTTGTTGTGCCTAGAGAAGCCTCTAATTTGAGTGAGGTAAGATTTGGGGATGTTGCTGTCCTAAAACAGTTTTCAGTGCTGCACCGTAAAAATTTGTGAAAATTCTCTGTATATCTTTTGGACCTGCGATTTCTTGTGCATATGCCCCAGGTTATATCCAAACTTTCATTAGTTGAATACTTTTTGATTTGAGCAACAGAAAACCCTCTAAAAATTTGACCTTTGTCAGCTGTTCTGTTTTGACAGATTTCTGCCAATATTTGTGTTTGCCGCTCGATCGCTTTCTTTTTGAGTTCTTTTGATCACGGAACTTTTGGGGAAGTTGCTACTGTAGTATATACTTTATATGTGGTGGTTTTGAGTTGAAACCTGAAGCAAAAAGGGTTAATTCATTACTATGCTTACACTAATGTTGCTAATAGATTTGTGTTTAGTTTTGTATGAAGGAAGTTTTCAAGTGTAGGGATTGGAGAATGATGAGATGAGATGAAGAATGGACAAAAGCTCAAGCTTGGGGATGCCCATGTCACCCCAATAAATATCCAAGAAGTATAAGCATCAAAGCTTGGGGATGCCCCCGAGGCACCCGCTTCTTCATCGGCAAAAATCAGGTCACCTTTCAACACACTATATTTTTATTGCTTCATGCACTATGCATTTTTCTTGGAGCATCAGTTGCTTTTGTTTTCAGTTTTATTTTGCTTTGTTTGCTGCAATAAATGGTTAGATCACATCATGTTTCTTTTGGAGGAGATGAACTCGCTTTTCATTTGCCAAGAACACTCTAGTTTTCACACTTATCGTTCAATGAGTGTTCTCTTTTTCTGCTACTACGTTTAGCTTGCATTTTTCGCCTTGATTTGTGTTCAGATCTCGTTATATATTTGCATCAAGGTGTATTTTGACCTCTGGTCCATCTTGGTTTTCATCAAAAGAGTTGTTTCGAAAAGGGTTCGAATGGTGTTGGAAAAGGGAAAAGTTTCATGCAAAAAAGTGATACAAAAAGGAGCTTGTTTAGACTGCGGCTTAGACTTTTGCGTGCCATGCTTGATTGCATTTTGATAGTATTCTTAGTGATTTTTGCTGTGGCATGATTTGTCTCAAATGACTGAGCTTGCTTAATGAGCCTTTGAAAAGAATCATGCGTTGTTTTTATTATTTGGAAGCATTAATTTGGTTTTCTCCTTTGATGCTTTATTTGGGTTGACTTGGCACATGCTTACACCATGTTGACTACAAAATAAGTCGCCTATAGCCTCTATGATCATTTGGTTTTTGACTTGTGATACCACTTTATGCTTCTTTTAATGATGTTTTGCCGCTATGCATGATTATGGCTGTTATTGCTCTCTTAGTTGGTCACTCCTAGTCTTTTGCTAGCCCTCATTTTGTACTGAGTATGAGCTCTACTCGTGCATCCAACTCCCAAAAACCAAGTTTGCCATTGTGTCTACTATAAATTCCTATGCATGGTATTTGCAAGCCATTCCAAGTAAATTTTCATGTGCTACCTTTCAAAAAAACCTTTAAAATACTTCTCATTTTGTGACACTGTTTTCAGCTCATGGGGACGTAGTGGTCGGATTTGCTATCTTCCATATTGTCTTATTCCAAAAAGAAAAAAAAGAGAAAAAAGAGAAAAAAAGAAAGAAAAAAGGCACTCCTCCATGGTATGTGAATGTTGGTGGGCACCCGATGGAATCGGTTAGCCATGGTTTGAGAAAGGAAAAAAGGTGGGGAGGAGTGCCAAGCTTTTTAAAAGAGCACAAAAGTGCCAATCTCTCTCTCAAAAACTTGCTTCATTTTTGTTTGGAAGATAGTAAGAACCCATTGCCAGTCATTGACAAAGACAACCACCTCTCAAAACCAATTTGTATCTCTCTGTTTTACAAATGAAAAGCTCTAGCACATGTTTAATCACTGCTTCCCTCTGCGAAGGGCCTTTCTTTTACTTTTATGTTAAGTCTCCACCTTCTACCTTTATGCACCGTCTAAGAGAGCATAGTTGTCATTCTGAGTATAATGTGCATTGTCCCAAAGTTTATCATTGATTAATTCATGACTATGGTTTCACTTGTTCCTAAATTATTTGTATCTAGTCGCCCTCTTAAACTTGAAGGTGTCCTATGCACTTATGTTTTGCTCTCCATGAAGGACAAGCTGAAAACCATTTGTATGTTTTTCCTTATGATTTGAACACACGTTTGATTTTCATTGTTTCATTATTCATGATCTTTTGTTTGTGTTCATTTTCATGTTATAACATGGTTGCTAAGTTTCTATTATCAAGATTATGTCTTTCATGCCCATGTTTTAAGTTCTTTGATCTCAGCACTCAATGCTTTACCTATATGACCAAGATTGTGATGGTGCATGTCACCTCAAAAATTATTTCTTTTGTTATCACTTACCTACTCGAGGACGAGCAGGAGTTAAGCTTGGGGATGCTGATACGTCTCGAACATATCTATAATTTTTTATGCTCCATGCTTGTTTTTACACCATTTTCCTTGTGTTTCGTTACACTTCGTGGCGTTTTTATGCGATTTTCGGAACTAACCTATTGACAAGATGCCACAGTGCCAGTTCCCTGTTTTCTGCTATTTTTGTTTTTCAAAAAAGTTACACAGGAAATATTCTCAGAATTGGATGAAACCAAAGCCAGTCACCTAGAATTTCACCGAAGCTTCCAGAGAACCGAAGAGGAGGCGGAGTGGGGCCACGAGGGCCCCACACACTAGGGCGGTGCGGCCCAGGCCCTGGCCATGCCCCCTATGTGTGAGGGCGCTCTGGCAGCCCCCTGACGACGCCCCTTTGCCTATATAAAGCCTCAGGACAGAAAACCCTAGGAGAGTCGGTAATTTTCCAGAAAGAGTTCCGCAGCTCCGCCACCGGCGCCGACGAATTTCGGGGGACAGAAGTCTCTGTTCCGGCACCCTGCCGGGACGGGGAAGTGCCCCCGGAGCCATCTCCATCGGTCTCCATCGCCGTCTTCGCCTTCTCCATCGACCTCACCGCCATCTCCGTCAACCTTGCTGTCTCCTATGATGAGGAGGGAGTAGTTCTCCCCCGGGGCTGAGGGCTCTACCGGTAGCTATGTGGTTCACCTCTCTCTCCCGTGATGTGATCTTTATGTGATCATGAGCTTTGTATCTAGTTGAATTGGTAGATGTTATTATTCAGATATTATGCTACTCCTATGCTTAATTATTATACTCTCCGGAGATACCTCGTATCATGGTGTAAAGGTGACTAGTGTGTGCATCATGTGTATCTTTTTGGTTAATGTATCTATGAATTGTTGGTGTTTGTTGGAACCATCTAGTGCATTCACGGTGATAGTGTGGGACAATCTAGTTTGGGTATATACGGACTTTGAGGAGTGCTTCGTAGCCCTACGCATGATTAGTGTATGTTTTCCATTGGAGAATTGTTTTGAGTTGCATATGGATGATAGTATCTATTGGTTCAATTATGTTATATTTGTTGGGAGTGTGTCCACTAGTGAAAGTATGAACCCTAGGCCTTGTTTCCAAGCATTGCACACCGCTTACTTACTGTTTTGTTACATGTTTGCTTGCTGCCATTTTTATTTTAGATCGCGTTTACTACTTATAATCATCACAACTACTTGTATTTCACTATCTCTTCGCCGAACTAGTGCACCTATACATCTGACAAGTGTATTGGGTGTGTTGGGGACACAAGAGATTTTCTGTATCGTAATTGTAGGGTTGCTTGAGAGGGATAGCTTTGACCTCTTCCTCCCTAAGTTCGATAAACCTTGGGTGATCCACTTAAGGGAAACCTGCTACTGTTCTACAAACCTCTGCACTTGGAGGCCCAACACTGTCTACAAGAACAGACGCGTGCGTAGACATCAGTGGTGACTCCAAGCCTATGAGGAGCAGATTTCCAAGGCTCTTTTCTTATGCTTTGGATGAGAATATTTGTAACAACCCACTTTTGTAAACCTAGAGAACTTGTGGTGTGTGAGGTGTGTAAAATTTGGAGCCAACAAAAACTTTTATTTATTTGATGAATGCCCACTTTATTTGTGTCCTTGCTTGTTACATGCATGCAACTTGTGGTTTCTAGATTGGACTAGTTCGGTTAGGATTAACACCTTGACCTTTGTTACCTAGAACCCTTTTAAGATACCATCTCAAATTTGTGATCAAGCCCTTTTTCTTGCAACAAATAAAACTTCCCTCTTACGCATTCTTACCTTCGGAATAAAACTCCACCCCACAAAACTTGCCCTAGACCAAACTTCCTTGCTTCATCACTTATTTAAATTTTGAGCCTTAGCTCAAAATAGAACTATCCCAATTCTTCTTCTTTTATTCATCTTTATCTCAAATTCTTACCCATTTTCCTCTTTAAAAATTTTCTTGGGCTCATATCATTTTGATCACCACTTGGAGTTGTATTAAACTCTCTCTTCTCAAAAATTTGTTCAACAAATTTTCTTTGAATATAGGAACTCCTTTCCAACTCAAATTTCAGAAACTTTTGGTTCAAAACTTTTTGTGAAGCCAACCCATCTCTCTCTTTTCTCTCTAATCTTTCTCTCCCTCTCAAGCCCAGCCCAAACCTCCCTCTCTCCTTCCTTGGCCCAACCTCCCTCTCTTATCGATGGAAGTGTGCAGGAGACAATCGGCTAGAGAACCCTAGCGATCGATGTCCCTCTCCCGCCCGTTCTGCTTCGACTCCCATGCGTGATGATGCCACCCCTCCTACGTTGCCCCGACACCACCCCAGTGATGTCTTCCCTCGCTCACTGGTTGGCCGAGACCACCGCCCCGAGCACTCACCCGAGCCCTCCATCGCTATAAAAGCCCCCACCCCGAGCCACTCTCCCCCTCACACCACTCCACTCTTTCCACTCCCCTCACCCCAGGCGCGAGAGCGCTGCCCTCCTCTTCCTCTCGCTGCAGAGAGTGAGGGAGAGAGCAGGAGCTCTCAGAGTAGAGCCGAAGAGGTGGCCACCCTCCCCGACCTTCCCTGGCCTCCTTTCCCTCCAAACCCCCCTGACATCTGCTAACCCCCATGAATCTTTTCCCTGCGCAGAGTTCGCCGGAAATGCCACCGTTGAGCCATGCCTGGGAGCGCCACCAGCGGAGAAGAGGTCCAGGACATCGCGGGAAACGATGTCTCCGGAGCTGGATACGCCGCCCGAAGCCACCCCGACCCCCTGCGACCCTGCCGCCGCCCCGCTGACCCTCACCGGAGCCCCACCGCCGACCGCCAGCCCTCCCCGGTGAGTTCCACCACCCCCAGACATTTCTCGTTAGGGCTCCCATCGCCCTGCCTGTTACTTGGGGGAAGACAGCCGGTGGCCGTCAGATGGCCTTTAAACCAACAGCCCAGATGGGCAGATACCCTTTCGGGTTTGGTTAGACACCGACAGGCTGGCCCGCCTATCAGCTCACCTTTTTTTTCTTCCTCCCGACGCGCCTGTCTCTGGTTGGGCCGGCCTTCTTCGCCCGCCCGGCCCACTCCAGACTCGGTCCGCCTGACTTTTTTTTAGGAAAAACGTTTTTCTTTTTTAATTACTGCAAACTTCAAATGTGAATATCTTCCAAACTATAAATCCGAATTAAGTGAAATCTGCGCCAAAATTTCTTAAATTTTATCCTGTATCTGTTAGTCCTAGTTCCTTTTGCAATTTCCCATGTTAAAGTGTTGTGCTATTACAATTGTAGTGCATCGTGTTCTTAGAACCGCTTCTAAAATCTAAAATTTTAACTTTCTTGCAGAATTTGTCTTGATCATCAAATTGGTTTGGAACAAATTGTAGTAGAGTAGTAATGTCTATATCTTTATTTTACCACTGGTCCCTTACCCTTAGCCCTTGTGTAGTTTAAATAGTTATTTTATTGTTGAACCATGCTTGTTTTAAATTGAAATTCTTGTTGGAACTTGTTAAGAAAACCCTAAAACTTTGACAATTTTTTTTTTGCAGCAACTTTGTGTAGTAACAAAGTAGATGTCTGAAATTTGTGAGTGCACATCTTGAGTTGCTTGTTATGGTGTATTAGTATGATGTGTGCACTTGTATGTTGATTGTTGTGCTTTGCCTTTCTTTCGCGACGCTAGATCCGACCGTTGACGAGTTCGAAGAAGAAGAATACTTTGAAGACTTTGAAGACAACCAGGGACAAGCCACCCAAGGTAAGCCACCTTTACTTGTTGCATATCTTGATCCCAATTTTATTATGCAAGTTTCCCCTTTATGTTTATTTCAAAGGTGCATTGTTTTATAATTGCTATTACCTCTTCATAGCGATTCATTTGAGACTAGGATCCACTAGTCACTTGTTATCATCTCTAAGATGACACCCCCACCCCTTGATTCCTACTTACTCCATTACTTAGTAGGGTTTGATGCTTAACATCATGTTTCCCCTTTGTAGCCTCACTTAGTGGAGCAAAAACTCTAGGTTGGGACACTCAAAAACTTTGGGAAATGATTTTTAAAACCTTGAGGAAGTTTTGGCCTTGTTCAAGTGTAAGATATTGGAAAGGAAGGTTTTTGAAATAAAAGGAGGACATTGTTGCCTAAGTATTCACCCATACCAACTAAACCGTACAACCACATTACTCCGAAATGGGATGGGGCTTAGTCCATAATTTATTCATCTTAGTATGGGCTACCTCACAACTCTATAAGGGTGTTTGATTTATTGAAGCCGGGTTGCTAAATTTTGGGGGCAATACACCGTAGTTTCCTACGGCCGGACGATACTACGGGTCTTTTGACGTGGCGATGGTGTCATGGAGTAGGGGACTACCATGGTGCTGGAGAGGTTAAGCCCGTGGGGTAGGTGCCTATACTATGATGACTAAGCGAAAGGCTTTGATCGATTATCCGAAGACCGCATACTTGTATGATGGTCCGTGGTAAAGTCCCGGTGGATTTATTAAATGATGTGGGTAAAGTGTACAACCTCTGCAGAGTGTAAATCTATTCGAATAGCCGTGTCCGCGGTCATGGACGGTTGGAATGGCCGTTGCTTAGCGGTAGTGCCTTTGGTTTAGGGTTTTCAACAAGGATCTTGTGGAAATGGTTCGGAGTACTGATACGTCCAAAACGTATCTACTTTCCCAAACACTTTTGCTATTGTTTATCCTCTAATTTGTGTGTTTTGAATACAACTAACACGGACTGACGCTGTTTTCAGCAGAATTGCTCTGGTGTCTCGTTTTTGTGCAGAAATTCAACTTCCAGTAAAAATTCAGGAAAAATCACCAAAAATCATATTTCACCAGAAGACCCACGAAGCCAGAAGACCGGAGGGAGAAGTGGCTCGAGGAGCCGTCACACGTGGGCGGCGCGGCCCAGCCCTGGCCGCGCCACCCCTGTGTGAGGTGGCTCCAGGCCACCTCTCGACCCCCTCTCTCGCGTACATATACCCCCTGACGACTTAAGATCGGGGAGACGGCATTTTTCCCAGATAGACTTCCGCTGCGCCGCCGCCATCAGAAACCGCGATTCGGAACCAGAAACTCCGTTCTGGCACCCTGCCGGGACGGGGATTCGGAGGAGATCTTCATCACCATCACCACCGACGCTCCTCCATCGACCATCCATGACTTCCCCATCCATGTGTGAGTAATTCCCCCGCTGTAGGTGAGGGGATGGTAGGGATTGGATGAGATTGTTCATGTAATTTGATATGAGATTGATAGGGCATAGTGCCTAGTATCTTTATTTAGTGCCTATGACATTGTTGCAACTTGTTGTGCTTAATGCTTGTCACTTTGGGCCCGAGTGCCATGATTTCAGATCTGAACATGTTATTATTTCTATGATGATACTTGTTGTTTATGGTCTTACCTACAAGTTGTTTACACATATTGTTGTCCGGAACCCGAGGCCCCAAAGTGACAGAAATTGGGATAACCGGAGGGGATGGCTATGATGTGAGGATCACATGTGTTCACCGAGTGCTAATGCTTTGCTCCGGTACTTTATTAAAAGGAGTACCTTAATTACCAGTAGTTTCCCTTGAGGCCCTGCTGCAACAGGCTGGTAGGACAAAAGATGTCGTGCAAGTTTCTCCTTGTGAGCACGCACGACTATATACGGAACACATGCCTATGATTGTTTGTACTAGGATGCTTTATCATTATTTATCTGCAATGCCCGTATCTCATTGATTTCATGAATTATCTTATCCATGCAACGCCCGTTATCCATCCCTATGCCTACAGTATTTGTTCCTACTGTTTACAACCGTTACTTCTACTGCTGCTATTTTACTACTGCTGTTACTGTTTTCCTACTGTCACTGCTATAAAACTGTTGCTACTGATAAACCGCTGCGAGTGAGACTGTTTCCAGGTGCAGGTGAATTGACAACTCATCTGTTAAGGCTTTCATATATTCTTTGGCTCCCCTTGTGTCGAATCAATAAATTTGGGTAATACTTCCCTCGAAGACTGTTGCGATCCTCTATACTTGTGGGTCATCAAGACTATTTTCTGGCGCCGTTGCCGGGGAGCATAGCTTTATCTGTAAGTTCACTTAGTATTCATATTGTTCGCTGCAATCCTTTCATCATGGGTAAACCTCGTGATGGAAAAGTTCCTATATTGCCATCCACTACAAGAAGAGGTACGACTCTCAACACCTCTGTTGCTCTTGATTCACCTTCTGTTATGAGTAAGTTGCTTACACCACCACACCCACACGTTACTGCTACTACTTCTGCTGAGATTGAAAGTGCCACTGATAATTTAGACGATGCTTCTACTGTGCTTGATGAGAGAGGTTCACTAGGTTCCTTTTTAGAGGCTACTATTGCTAGAGCTAAGTTGGGAAACACCACTGTTACACCTGTTAGTTCACCTGAGTCTAGGGAATGTCCTAGTGATGATTATGATGATGATGCTTATATTGAGCTTAATGATGATTTTATTGCAGAAGCACGTGCTGCTCGTGATACAGGTAATATTAAAGAGCTTCTTGCTAAACGTTCTGTTAGATATAATTTGTCTCCTGATCCTAAGTTTGCAGCTTCTCCTATCAACATTAGAGACAAGGATTATGATTTCTCTTTGGATTTATCTTACATATCTATTGTTGAGAAAACTCCCTTTTGTGGTACTAAAGATGAGAGTGCTATGGAGCACATGAATGAGCTTTCTACTTTGAGTAATTTGTTTTCTGATGATATTAAGCTCCGCACTTATTTTGTTGCTAAGATTTTTCCTTTCTCATTGAAAGATGCTGCTAAAATTTGGTTTAATAGCTTGTCTCCTGGATCCCTTACTAGTCCTATTGCTTTGGTTAATGCTTTCTTTCAGAAATATTTTCCCGCTAGTGCTCAACATGCTGCTGTGCAGAAAATCTTTGATTTTGAACAGGGAAAAGGAGAGAAATTGCCTGAATCTTGGACAAGGTTTTGTTCTTTAATTAGAGCTTTGCCTAAAGAACCATTGCCTAAAAATGAAATCCTTGATATATTTTATAATGGACTAACGGATGAATCTAAGTCATATTTGGATAGTTGTGCTGGTTGTGTTTTCAGGGAAAGAACTCCAGCTGAAGCAGAGGAGTTAATGGCTAAAATAAGCCGGAATCATGATGATTGGACTTTAGTTGAGCCAGCACCAGCACCCACTCCTGCGCCATCTACAGAGCCCACACCGAAGAAGAGAGGGATGATTGAATTAAATGATGAAGTTATGAAGGAGGCTAAGAAAGCTCTTAAGGAGAAAGGTATTAAGGCCGAAGATGTAAAAAATTTACCTCCTATTGAAGAATTATGTAAGCCAATCCCTCGCTCATCTACTATTGAGGTACACTCTCTCCAACGCTTTGATGAAAGGGATATTCCTTACACTAAACCTCCTGAACAATGCTTAGATGAGTTTGATAATTTTATTGTTAAACAAGAAAATTTTAATAAAATGGTGCATAATCATCTGTTGGAGAATTCTAGAGTTATTAACAAGATGCAGGATATTGTGGAGAGAACCGCCAATGATGTGAAGATACTTGCTAAACATTTTCAAATGATTCAAACACAAATTGATCAGCTTACCAAAGTGCAGCAAGACCTGCTAGTTAATGCTGCAAGAGAGAAGCAAGCATGTGAAATAGGCACAAGAAGTGGTGCTGCTACTCAAGACCCATTATATCCTGAAGGACATCCTAAGAGGGTTGAGCAAGATTCTCAACGCACTTCAAGTGATGATATTCCTCCCAAGAAGAAGAAGAAGCATAAAACAACTACAGAATCTTCTGATGCAGGTATAGATCCTAACAGTGTTTCTATTTCTGATGCTGAAACAGAACCAGGAAATGATAAAGAAGAAGATAAAGAAGAAGCTGAAGAAGAACCGGAAAAGAGTAATAAAAATGTAAAGTACACCAAAGAAGACTTCATTGCCAACAAGCATGGCAAGGAGAGGGAACCTTGGGTACAGAAGCCAATGCCTTTTCCTAGTAAGAAACACAAGTCCAAGGAAGAAGAACACTACAACAGGTTTTGTGAATGGATGAGACCTTTATTTTTGCAAATTCCTTTGACTGATGCTATTAGAATGCCTCCTTATGCAAAGTATATGAAAGATATTGTCACTAACAAAAGGAAAATTCCTAGTGAGGAAATTTCCACACTACTTGCTAACTATTCTTTTGATGGTAAAGTTCCAGAGAAGCTTGGAGATCCAGGTATACCAACTATTCCGTGCTCCATTAAAAATAACTATGTTAGAACTGCCTTATGTGATTTGGGAGCTGGAGTTAGTGTCATGCCTTTCTCTCTTTATAAGAGACTTGATTTAGAAAAATTGGTTTCAACTGATATATCCTTGCAAATGGCTGATAAGTCTACTACTATTCCTATTGGTATATGTGAGAATGTTCCTGTTCAAGTTGCTAACAGCTGTTTAATATTAACTGATTTTGTTGTGTTAGAAATGCCTGAAGATGATAATATGTCTATTATTCTTGGGAGACCTTTTCTAAACACTGCAGGGGCTGTTATTAATTGCAATCAAGGAAAAGTCACTTTTAATGTTAATGACAAAGAATATACAGTTTATTTTCCCAAGAAGATTGATAGGAGGAATGCTCTAAATTCAATCAAGCATGTTGAGACCATCAAAGTTGGTCAAATTATTTGTTCAGAGCAAAAGCCCAAGGAAGAATGTCAAATTGTTATGGTTGGGACTATACCTATCAAAGTTGAGGTAACATAAGCATTAAGTGATATGCAAAGTTTCTCCTCATAAAAAGTTAGTTTGGTAACAAGACTTGATCAACCTTGTTAACAAAGTGATTTTATATGAATGAAACTTCGTTTTCACCGCATCCACTCCACCTCACTTGTATTTACTTTCATCAAATTTTATTCCTTCAGTTTAGTTGTATGATTAGGAGTATCTCAGAGCTGCTGCATGCTTAGTTTTGATTTGCTTGAAATCTTTTCATCCTCGTTTTCCTGAGTTTTATCGTTATGCCAATTTCTGAAAAATCCTCGAAAATAAAGTTTCTCGAAAAATTCCAGAAAATTCTTTATAAATTTTTGTGTCAAAAATGGGGCAGAGAGACACTTGGGAGGCACCAGGTGGGGCAGCCACGCCACCTCACACACAGGTGGCGCGGCCCAGCCCTGGCCGCGTCACCCATGTGTGAGGGGGCCCCACCAGGCACCTCACTCATCTCTTCTTCCCCTGCTCTTTCTCTCTCCCGAAAAACACCGACCCATTTTCTCAAGCTCGAGTTCTTGCTGTTCTTCACCCAGATTTTCGATCTCCTTGTTCAGCCCAACATTTTTGCTGAAACTTGGATCATTTGCTCTCTGGTATGTGACTCCTCCACTTGTCCAAGTAGATTTTCTTTTGGTAAAGTATTTCTTGAGTATTTTAGCATTGTAGGTGACAGTATAAATGAGTATGCATGCTTGTTCTATTGTTTAGAAAGATTATTTTGATGCATGATAGCTCTCTAGTGACTCACTATAGTAGTTTCCTACATTTGCTTGTCTTTAAATCACTTTTTATAAGTTTGTTAAAAAATTTCAGAAATGGAGGAGAGTGTGTATCAACTCTCTCAGCATGATCTAGAAGTGCATGATGTTATGAAAGTTCACCGTGAAGAGAAGGTTTTTCCTTCACTCTATCCATGCTCGGCATTCTTGAGTGCTGCTGGAATTCTTCATGATTTCCAAACCTTACTTTCTAATGCGGGACTAGAATATTTTGTTGAGGGTGAACCTCCCTAATATGTCAAACTAACAATGTCTGTGGTGCAGGATTTCAGATTTAGTTGGTCCACTTCTAACCCCATGGTTCATTATAAAATTTATAACAAATCTGTGAACTTGCCTCTCGATGTTTTCTGCACAGTTATCAGAGTACCACAGTGGGGATCGCTTGAGAAGATAAAGGGGCAACCAAGGCAATTGTTAGAACTATACGAGGAGATTTTTCAAGGAAGAAGCTTCACAGGAGAAGGTGGTAAAATTCAAAATATTCATTTTCCATCCATCCGATATTTTGCCTTCTTCATTACCAAATGTGTTCTTGCTAGGAAGTCTGCAAGTAAGTTGTCTCTCCATGATTTAGCTTTTGTTGCTGCTGCTTTAAGGCATGATAGAACTTACAATTTGGGTGCCTTAATAGCTTTTCGTCTTGATATTAACCGTGAGAAAGGGGGAATTTGTGGGGGGCTTATAGCTTCTCGCCTGCTAGCTTTTCATGGCGTTTTGCCTCATTTTCGAGATTTTCAGTTCCCCGAGGAGAAACTTGACCTTGATGCTATGGTTCAACATAAATTTATTTCTCCTCCCGCCAGTTTGATTAATTTAACATTTGAGCTAACCCTTTTCAAGAAGACTACCTGGAAGGTAGTAAAGACTGAACGATCAATCCGTTTGCCTGCACCTCTTTTGTTTAACCTTGATCGCAGGAATGGATGGTCGCTTACAGAAGGCGAGCTCGATGCGTACGTAGAGGAGCACCCGCCGCCTGTGCACGATGAGGAGGGCGCCGAGGAGTCGGGGCAGCCCTCCAACACTATGAATTTTCCATATGCACAGCCTTATTATGATTATGCGCCATCAGCTTCATCTTCGCGAGAACCGGAGTACGATTACACCTATGATGACCCACCGGCTTGGAGCAGCTACCAAAGCCGGCATTGATCTCCACTTAGGCCGAAAGCCTAAGCTTGGGGGGAGGTACGCCGACGATTCACTCATCTACATATCATATTCTGTCGGTCCTTTGTATATTCATGTTTCGCTTTCTTTACTATTCTCGTTCTTGTTTTCATTGCTTCCAAAACACAAAAAGACCAAAAATATTTCCGTTGTTTCTCTCTATTTGGTTCTTTAGTTTTCCACCTTTGGTTTGCTTTACTTGCTATTTTGGTTTGCCGTTTGAAAAATCCAAAAATATTTTGCTTTGTTGCTATTTCCTTCCGCTTTTGCTTTCAAAAATCGAAAACGCCAAAAATATTTGTTGTTCTTCTTTGGTTTTGTAAAGTTTGTTGCAGAGTTCAGTCTCCCGTTACTCCATTGGAGCTTGGTATTCACTTTATATTATTCAAGCCACACAAGTGAAGAGCAATAATGACGACATATGACAATCCGAGATGTGGTAAGAGGCTGGTATGAACTCTATTTGTTTTCATTTTTGTACATATATTCATCTATGTGGACATGCTTAGTCAGTTCATGTAAGGCATATGTCATCTAATGGATGCTTTGTAGTTCTTGCTTTCATATGATTAGTTTCAATCTACTATTAGCCTGTAGCATGTCATGTAGACGCTTGCATGCATTGTTTTATTCATAGTATGGTATGATATTGTGGTATCCACCTCTGAAAGCTCCATTTGAATCGACTTGGCACATGCTCATGCATGCATATAACTGAACAAAAAGTCAATTAAGCCTCGATGATCTAATTTGCCTCAGAGTTCTTGTATCATTTTTATGCCTATATTAATTTTGTTTTGTCGCAAGCATGATTATGATAGTTATTGCTCTCTCGATTGTCGCTTCCCAGTCTTTTGCTAACCTTCACTTGTACTGAGTATGAGCTCTACTCGTGCATCCAATTACCAAAAACCAAGTTTTCCAAAGAGTCCACTATAAATTCCTATGCATGGTATTTGTAAGCCATTCCAAGTAAATTTTCATGTGCTACCTTTCAAAACTTTCAACTACTTCTCATTTTGTGCCACTGTTTTTAGCTCATGAGGACGTAGTGGTTGGAATTGCTATCTTCCATATTAAATTAAGTACCCCTCGACTAGGCAGCTTCATCTGCTCGTCATTAATTTTGCAAGGGAGCTGGTCAGACCATTATAATCTCAATTCTAAAAGAAAGAAAAAAGGCACTCCTCCAGTGGATTGTGAAAGTTGGTAGGCACCCGATGGAATCGGTTAGCCATGGTTTGAGAAAGGAAAAAGGTGGGGAGGAGTGCCAAAGCTTTATAAAGAGCACCAATGTGCCAATTTTCAAAGAACTCGGAACCGCTCTCACTTGTTTATTATGGAAAATAGTAAGTCCCCATTGCTAGTCGTTGACATAGAACAACCACCTCTCAAAAGAACCTTTTATCTCTGTTTTACAAATGAAAAGCTCTAGCACATGTTAAATCGCTGCTTCCCTCTGCGAAGGGCCATTCGTTTATTTTTATGTTGTGTCACCATTTTCTAGCTTTTAAGCACTTCTTGAGAGCATAGCTGTTATTCTTAGTGCAATGTGCTTGTCCCAGAACACGGTTAATTGTGGTATAACTTTGATGCTTGTATCTTTGATATTTCTACTTCTAGTCTTCCCTTGGACTTCAGAGGTGCCTCAGCATTTATGTTTTGCTCTACAAATAAAGGCAAGTGGGATACCATTCTCTCATATCATTTATGCATATTACAATCTTGTAGCTTCTCATGAACATGTTACTTGTTATTAGTGCATTGGCACTCTTTCATAGCTTGCTTGACTATAAGGTGACATTAGTTGCATATTTCTTATTATGAATTGCCCGAGTACTTGATCACATAGTTAGTATATATACATCATATGAGCAAATGTGTTCGTGAAAGTTTCTTTTATCGCTCTCAGTTGTTAACTGAATTGCTTGAGGACAAGCAAATAGCTAAGCTTGGGGGGAGTTGATACGTCCAAAACGTATCTACTTTCCCGAACACTTTTGCTATTGTTTATCCTCTAATTTGTGTGTTTTGAATACAACTAACACGGACTGACGCTGTTTTCAGCAGAATTGCTCTGGTGTCTCGTTTTTGTGCAGAAATTCAACTTCCAGTAAAAATTCGGGAAAAATCACCAAAAATCATATTTCACCAGAAGACCCACGAAGCCAGAAGACCGGAGGGAGAAGTGGCTCGAGGAGCCGTCACACGTGGGTGGCGCGGCCCAGCCCTGGCCGCGCCACCCCTGTGTGAGGTGGCTCCAGGCCACCTCTCGACCCCCTCTCTCACGTACATATACCCCCTGACGACTTAAGATCGGGGAGACGGAGTTTTTCCCAGATAGACTTCCGCTGCGCCGCCGCCATCAGAAACCGCGATTCGGAACCAGAAACTCCGTTCTGGCACCCTGCCGGGACGGGGATTCGGAGGAGATCTTCATCACCATCACCACCGACGCTCCTCCATCGACCATCCATGACTTCCCCATCCATGTGTGAGTAATTCCCCCGCTGTAGGTGAGGGGATGGTAGGGATTGGATGAGATTGTTCATGTAATTTGATATGAGATTGATAGGGCATAGTGCCTAGTATCTTTATTTAGTGCCTATGACATTGTTGCAACTTGTTGTGCTTAATGCTTGTCACTTTGGGCCCGAGTGCCACGATTTCAGATCTGAACATGTTATTATTTCTATGATGATACTTGTTGTTTATGGTCTTACCTACAAGTTGTTTACACATATTGTTGTCCGGAACCCGAGGCCCCAAAGTGACATAAATTGGAATAACCGGAGGGGATGGCTATGATGTGAGGATCACATGTGTTCACCGAGTGCTAATGCTTTGCTCCGGTACTTTATTAAAAGGAGTACCTTAATTACCAGTAGTTTCCCTTGAGGCCCTGCTGCAATAGGCTGGTAGGACAAAAGATGTCGTGCAAGTTTCTCCTTGTGAGCACGCACGACTATATACGGAACACATGCCTATGATTGTTTGTACTAGGATGCTTTATCATTATTTATCTGCAATGCCCGTATCTCATTGATTTCATGAATTATCTTATCCATGCTACGCCCATTATCCATCCCTATGCCTACAGTATTTGTTCCTACTGTTTACAACCGTTACTTCTACTGCTGCTATTTTACTACTGCTGTTACTGTTTTCCTACTGTCACTGCTATAAAACTGTTGCTACTGATAAACCGCTGCGAGTGAGACTGTTTCCAGGTGCAGGTGAATTGACAACTCATCTGTTAAGGCTTTCATATATTCTTTGGCTCCCTTGTGTCGAATCAATAAATTTGGGTAATACTTCCCTCGAAGACTGTTGCGATCCCCTATACTTGTGGGTCATCAAGTACCGATGGGGTACTACCATGGAGGAGGATTTTGAGTAAAGGAAATGACAACTTGGGTCACCCTTCCTAGAGATTTTACTTAAAATTGTTTCAAAAATGTTTTTTTTCAACAAAGATATAGAGATGTCGTAGAACATGCTATATCAACACGAGAAAGTTTTGAAAACAAACTTAGCATAGAACCACCCTTGCTACAAGCCATACTAGCATACCTCTTGCATATTGTTCCTCTTAGGTGGTTTGCGAGTACAATTCCACAATGTACTCATGGCTTTGTCCCTGGCTATTTACTTGGTCAGACTTCGATGACTATGAGGGAGATGAAGGTTTCGATGACGACTTCGCGAACTAGGATGTTCTCCCGGTCAGCTGCATGTAGGGTTTAAGGCATGACTTGGGCCCGACGATGATGCTACTATTATCCATTGTGTTTGGTGTTGAACTATCACCTTCAAGGCATCTGTGTAAGACTTGGCCATGATGCCATTGTTGTAAGACTATTTTTAAATTCGGTTGTATGGATGATGTACTTTGATTACCAGTTCGGTTATGTGGATTCATGAGCAATTCTAGGATCATGAATTGTATGCATAACGGGTGTTTCAGACAAGCGGTCTGGGGCCCCCATAGAGCTGGTATCAGAACCATCCTGGCCTTAGGAGACCTTGTTAGCATGGGCGTTAGACTTGAGCAAAAACTATCTTCCTTCCAAATAAAGAGAAGACTATACGCAAGCATGTTGCCTAAGTCTATATTCTTCTTTCTTCATTAGTTACTTTAAGTTACATTTTCGCATACTTAAAATTTTGCACACTATCACTAACTCAAACTCCTTAAAATTTTGTGTAGATGGCGCTCCACTTCACCAAGTGGCACATGCTCGGTACCCTGGAGGTGCCGTTGACTTTCGAGGAGGACCTAATTGAGCTCAGCCTCAAGATGGGTCGTCCCCACCCCGAGCTCAAGGGAGGATGGGTCGACAAGCTGGAGGACTCCGAGCAGACTTGGCTGGTGTCTTGTACGGTCCGTGGCGTTGTGCTGGATCCCAGCATCGAGGAGATTGAGGTGGATGTCTTGGACCGTACATGGGAGGAGGGCTCTATCAGGGCCATGCAGGCGACCTTGGCTCGCTTGGTTCACTACCACCGTGGGAGCCACGACTTGGGCCGCTTCGTGTACTTCGGGAGGCATGATGAGCATGGCTTTCCCGAGGAGTGCATCCCTCACTACCACTTCGGTGGTCATATGCAGCACATGGAGTCTCTTCTCCCCCGCACCCAGGTTCGCCTGGACTACACCAGGATGCAGCGAGACATCAAGGTGAACACTCTCATCAATGTTCGCCAACAGCTGCAACTGAAGGAGGAAGAGCTAGATAAGAAGGTGAAGGAGCTTGAGAAGACCAATGTAACAACCCAAAATTTTGGAAATTTAGAAACAAATAAAATTTATTAAAATACCAAATTTTGGACCCAACAAAAACTTTTATTTTAAATTCAAGATTTATTTCTTGTCTTTCCGGAATTGGGAATTTGAGCATTTTTGCTCCCATGCTTGAAATAAGAATAATAGGAGAAAGGTTTTAAACCAAATACTTTGAGCAAAACATTTCACTCCCTTTCTTTTAAAAGAAAATAGTTGGAAAGAAATTAAAACCCTATTGCAATAAACCCAGCTGCTTGTTTTAGTCGTTGGAATAAAAATACCCATTTTGAAAACTTAGTTCCAAAACCTTTGCAAAAATCCACATGATTTCCTAGCCAATCTTTGATACCAAAATAAACCTTTGTTTATAAAATAGTTTATTTGATACAACTTTGTTTTCTATCTATTTAAATCTTGCATGAGTGAATGTTAAATCCATTTGGAAATAGTTCAAGTGAACAAAGTCATCCAATCCCATGCAACAAGTAAGAAAACACAAAGAAATAAGAAGAAACACAAAACCCTAAATAGGAAACATAAGAAAAAGGATCTAGAAAATGTTATTGCCTACACCACTTTGCCCTTCTATATTAAGAAATCGTTGATCTAGACCATCATGGATCTCTCCACAATACACAATAACAAGTTATAAAGATTCAAGACCGCATAGTTTGAAGCCAGAAACTATGTTTAACCCTATTCAAATTTCTACCAAAGTTTGAATTCAAATAAGAGGTCATTCCCAACTCCATGTCATCTCCAAGAAAACCAATACCTTTGGACCAAGATAAAACTTTTGCACTTCATATTGCATGTATGCCTGGATTTCTAATATAGGTCTTTTATGATTTCATGTGTGTTATAATTTGTTGTGCAATGATTAGTTAATTCAAACTTAACCCACAGAAGCATTAGAGAAGAACCACAAAGACCAAAAGAACCAGAAGCAAGAGAAATAAAGAAAAAAGAGAAGAAAAGTTTGATCTAGAAAATATTATTGAGTACCCTACTTTGGACACTTAGATTAAGAAATCTGCAACTCAACTAAGCGTGTGATCAGTTGGTTGAGCAAGACCAAACCACATTCTTGCTTGACCAACAAATTTCAAACAAAAACTCAAATGCTAACCTAACTCAAACATCTGCCAAAGATTGAATCTGAATCAGTGACCTTTCCTCAAATTGCAATTAGGTTTTTCGCAAAACATCACCTTTCAGCACAACAAAAATATTTCTGGAACCCTTGCTGAATACCTTGACAACTCCAATTGGAATTTTTCAAAAATTCAAAATTTGATTTCATGCGGGCATTATGTCAAACACCTTCTGAGCAGAAATCAAACAAAATCAAAGCAACTGTTTGCAATAGTGGTTGGCAGCCCTAGTCCTAGTCCCTGACCTCCAAACAGTGCCCCTGCCTCTCCTAGACTCTCCTCTGTCGACTCCTCATCTCCCTGCCCGGACCCCGGCCATGAGACCCGGAAGAAAGGTGGAGGCAAAGCAACCGGACCCCTTCCTTGTCCCCCTCTGAACCAGATCGTCTCGACCCCTCCCATCGTGCCAGGACACGCATGCAACACGCCGCAGCCCGCAGCACATGCCAACGCCGCCCCCTCTTCACTCCCTTGCCGGCCCGAGCCGTGAGCTGGCCGCCACTGCACACCGCCTGTGCTCCCTCTCCCGCCTATAAAAGGCCACCCTTCTTTCCTAAAAAGACTCACACCACCTTCCTCTACCTCCTAGACATCGTCTCCCTCGAAGTAGCTTCCTAGTTCGAGCTCGCCGGAGCCGGCCGAGCTCCAGGACGCCCAGCATTCCCGGTGTTCCCGAGCCTCCTTCGAGCCACCGTCTGGACAAGGTGGAAGAGGAGGAGCTCCTCCGCCGGACTGCAACTCGCCGGTGCCTCCCGTGCCTTCCTCGTCGAGCTCCGCCACCGCGCCCTTCGCCTCGCCGTCGATGAGTTCCTCACAGTATCCCGAGTCGAGGACGACGACTAGTACCGGTTCGATTAAATTTTTTTTTTCTGTCTGGCGTTTCTCTCCCCCGCTGGACTTCTAGTTGGGCTGGCCCGGCTGTGGCCTGGCGCCTGGTCTAGTCAACCATAAACCTTTTTTTTCTCTGTTATTAGTCAGCTGAAAATAGTATTCTGACCCTAGTTTCAAAATTTAATAACCAGATTTTCCTAGATGCAATTAAAGTAAATAAATATTCGTTGGAAAGCCATGAACTTTATCTAGCCTCTGGAACTGGTTTGGTGCCATTTAGAAATATAATTTTCTTACAGTAAAAATAACAAATCAGGACCTTTGCAACCTTAGAAAATCCATATCAAATCAAATAAAATTCCTAAAAATATAAATCCAACTCTAGAAATTCACAATTAGTTATACCCATCTGCCTATAGCAGTAGATCTCATTTTTGAACCTCTTAAAGTAAATGCTATTTACCTATATGGTTATATAAGCATTTGCCATATAGGATTTTATTCAACTCAAACCGATAATCGAAATTTTTATGGAACTCTTATTGTTAAACCATATTTCCAAATACCTATCTATAGGTATTAATCTTAGTCCTTGTGTACTTGTAGAAGATATTTGGAAATTTAATACTACACGGTAGTAATTAGAAACTCAAACTTCCATAGCTATTTCAAAATAATGGAAATGATATGAAACCAATTTGAATCAACCACATTTCTAAATAGTAATCTATAACCCCTAATACAAGTCAACTAGGATCTATAGACTCTACTTGTAGATTCAAATTTGATTACTAAATAGTTGCAAACTAGAAATGGCTTCAATAAAAGAAAAATACTCCAAATCCTATGAAGCCTCTTTAGTTGAACCATAATCTTGAATATATACTAGTAGTATATGAACTATGGTCAATAAGGACTTGCAAGAGGTATTTCACAATTCAAAGTAACTTAAATCCTCACTTAAGTCAAGAAAGTGATAATCCCATCTATATGAACTCAATTAAGTTGAAGCCACTCTCCATCGCATTCTTAGATAACTTTCCTTACCCTAGTATCCTTGATTGTTGAATGTGTGTGGTTTGTGAAATGCTTGGTGATTGTATGTATTTATTTTTCAACGATTAGACGACAAAGAGAGTAAGGAGAATGGATCCCGAAGTCCACCAAGAAATGGAGATGGAGATCAATCAATCAAAGATGAAGATGAAGACTATTTTGACTTTGCCAAGCCAGGCAAGCCATCTTTTGAATCATACCCTAATACCTAGATTTCCAATTGCATATTTAGTTGCTTTCAAATAAATTGCATGATTGAATTGCTAGTATAGAGTAATAGTTGTGTATTGATATCTTGCTTAGCAAGAGTATCAAACTGAGTTTATCCAACACTCCCTTAGTGGTAGTGTCAATCATAGTAGTTGCTTAGTCGCTAATAAAATTGAAGTCATCTATAGGGGAACCATATTCGAAAGAGGTGAATTGAACTTGAAAGCTTGAATGGAGATTGTTCATCTCTGTGTGATTTCTGAAAGAAAACAAACTTGAGCAAGGACTATGGAATGCATTTTTGAAATGCTAATGAGTGATGTACTATGTGAGCCAACCATACCATACAACCACATTACCCCTATATGGGAAGGAGCTTAGTCCGTAGTTTGTTTTCTTTAGTATGGGAGACCTCATTTGAACTTATAGAAGCGTGAATCCCACAGGGACGCTTCCGAAGCCGGGACTTGCCATAGCTGTGATGGAGGATACCACAGACTATGGGAGTCCAAAATACAGCATCCTGTAGCCAGAAAAACTATGACTTCCATTCCGTATCTGGACTCGTAGGGAGGATCCTATACTAAAGTAGGCAAGTGAAAGATTTTGTTTGATCATCTGAACCCCGCATACTTGTGTATGATGATCCGTGGATTGTTCTTGGCAGATGGATTGAATCTTGTGGGTAAAGTGTACCCCTCTGCAGAGGTTTTCAAAACTATTCGAATAGCTGCGTCCGCGGTCATGGACAGTTGGCAAGCTGTACTTGACTTTTGTCAAGATTGATAACAACTTACGGTGAACTTGGTGAATGACTTGACTTGATATTTGATGTTGACCAACACTTGAAGTTCCTCCTTAGATTTAACTTAGAGAATTAAATCTTCTTCTCTACTAATGAAAATTCTTGGGAAACAAACTAGCTTTTTGCAAATAAACTTAGTGCTTAGTCCACCATATCAACCATGCATATCTATCTCATCACTTTGTTTATAAGATGGTTTGCAAGTGCACCCAATGCACTCATGGCAGTGTCCCTGGCTATTAACTTGGCCAGACTTGAAGGAGAAAGATCATGAAGGAAGGACATTTAGACGACTTTGCGAATTAGGCTCGTTTCCTACTGTCCGCTTTGCCTGTGCGGTTGAAGCTTGACAATATGGACCCAAAGTGTTATTCCACTGCATGTTGACGTAATGTAAGGTTTGGTCTGTGCGACCACCTATGTAATCCCCTTTATTTACTATTAATGGCTATGACTATGATATCAACTACGTTATGTAAATCACAACAATGATTCTGGGATTGTGATGGATTGCATAACGGGCACTTCGAATTTGTTATAAATTCGGGGGTGTTACAAGTTGGTATCAGAGCCTAGGCTGACTCTAGGAAACCCTAGTTAGCATGGTCATTAGAAAATGATACCTTTGATATCACAAGTTTGATATTAGGACTATCATGACCTTAGGAGACCTTAGTTAGCATGGTCGTTAGCTAAGAAAGTGATATGTTGACAAAAACTTATTTCTACAAAAGAAATTTATTTGCTTTGGTACCCAAAGCCCAACTTATACTCCCATCTTATTCACTTCAAATACCTTACACTCTCAACTTATACTCTCAAGAGATTTTGACAAAGAATTTATTTACCTCTTTAATTACAAAGTCTTTTCAAATATTTGTTTTACTCTATTCCTTATCTATTCCAAATTTATACTTTGGACGAGATACCACCATAAAGCCCCAGAAACAATGGATTAGAAGATTGTGGACTCGATCTTTTCCAAGACTTTAACCTTCGACGTCAATTATGAATGCTACCATCAAAAAGAGAGATGAATCTTCACATTACCCAAAAAAATCTTCCGACAAGAGTCAACCCTGTGCGACAAAGACTTCAAGAGCAAAGAGAGAGTGATTAGAAATGATGAAGACCCAGCAACCTTTTGACCCACAGGATTTATAGGAAACACATAGTTAATTTCATTAAGCTGCCCTTACCTCACGATTATTAAGTGTGCTTAGTGCCTTGTGTGTATGAATGATTTATTTGATTTGTGATGTGTTACTCATATGCCATCCGGCAACATGTAGCAACCCCTTTGAAAACTTGTTTGCTAAAAAATGTTTTTTTTGTCCTTCTCGCCCAAACCAAACTCTAACCATACCAATCCCATGTTAGAAACCTTTTTAAAATTGTTCCCTCTCATCTACTGCAGAGCTCCACCCCTGATGCACCTCACATGCACGCAAGTCTACACAACTACACCAGGACCCACCCTAGGAAATCTACATTTCGAGTCATATCAAATTCTCTTCAGCTAGGAGCTCAAGTTGTCAAGACTAGCAAAAAGTCTCGATCTCGTAAGAGGCGAAATCAAGCAAGAGATATGCACCATCAAGCAAGTGGATGTCCAACACGCTGCAACGGAGACTATGAGAAGACTCTGCGATCTGGAAAAATAGTTACTGGTGGCAAGACCAACATTACCTGCTATGAGTGCGGAATCAAGGGGCACTACTCCAACGAGTGCCCAAAGAAGCTGAACGAAGCACCACAATCTATCACATGCCCACGAAGCCATGGAATAACTGAAGATCATGTCAAAGGACGCACCAGCCTCATCATCCTTAACACGACAGAAACACCCTTCCAAAGTAACCACGAGTATGTCTACCAACATGAAGACACAAAGAAAGGAAAACCAGGAATCAACCACTAGCTACCCGGAAGTTGCACTTAGCTACAAAGATGGTAGGAACAAGTTGGATCAATATTTTGGAGCACCAATCAAGAAGCCTTAGTCACCTTAGTTTGGGACTGGTAGGCTTGTTTATTTCTTTGTAAATCAAGAGCGAGACTTGTAATCCGCAAGACCCTTTTTAATAAAAGCCTATGGTCTAGATGCCAAAAAAAATTTGTTTTTGAAAAGTGTGATTGTTTGTTGAAAATGCTATGTGGTTGATATGGGTTTTGGCCCATCTGGCCACATCACATTTCGGGTGTACCCAATCTTTCCATCTTGATATAAATTAATACACACTCTATCTTTTATCTGGTAATCTCATCTCCCAATCTATCTCAATCTTAACTTGTGAATCTCGGGACGAGATTCTTTTTAAGGGGGGAAGATTGTAACAACCCAAAATTTTGGAAATTTAGAAACAAATAAAATTTATTAAAATACCAAATTTTGGACCCAACAAAAACTTTTATTTTAAATTCAAGATTTATTTCTTGTCTTTCCGGAATTGGGAATTTGAGCATTTTTGCTCCCATGCTTGAAATAAGAATAATAGGAGAAAGGTTTTAAACCAAATACTTTGAGCAAAACATTTCACTCCCTTTCTTTTAAAAGAAAATAGTTGGAAAGAAATTAAAACCCTATTGCAATAAACCCAGCTGCTTGTTTTAGTCGTTGGAATAAAAATACCCATTTTGAAAACTTAGTTCCAAAACCTTTGCAAAAATCCACATGATTTCCTAGCCAATCTTTGATACCAAAATAAACCTTTGTTTATAAAATAGTTTATTTGATACAACTTTGTTTTCTATCTATTTAAATCTTGCATGCGTGAATGTTAAATCCATTTGGAAATAGTTCAAGTGAACAAAGTCATCCAATCCCATGCAACAAGAAAGAAAACACAAAGAAATAAGAAGAAACACAAAACCCTAAATAGGAAACATAAGAAAAAGGATCTAAAAAATGTTATTGCCTACACCACTTTGCCCTTCTATATTAAGAAATCGTTGATCTAGACCATCATGGATCTCTCCACAGTACACAATAACAAGTTATAAAGATTCAAGACCGCATAGTTTGAAGCCAGAAACTATGTTTAACCCTATTCAAATTTCTACCAAAGTTTGAATTCAAATAAGAGGTCATTCCCAACTCCATGTCATCTCCAAGAAAACCAACACCGTTGGACCAAGATAAAACTTTTGCACTTCATATTGCATGTATGCCTGGATTTATAATATAGGTCTTTTATGATTTCATGTATGTTATAATTTGTTGTGCAATGATTAGTTAATTCAAACTTAACCAACAGAAGCATTAGAGAAGAACCACAAAAACCAAAAGAACCAGAAGCAAGAGAAATAAAGAAAAAAGAGAAGAAAAGTTTGATCTAGAAAATATTATTGACTACCCTACTTTGGACACTTAGATTAAGAAATCTGCAACTCAACTAAGGGTGTGATCAGTTGGTTGAGCAAGACCAAACCACATTCTTGCTTGACCAACAAATTTCAAACAAAAACTCAAATGCTAACCTAACTCAAACATCTGCCAAAGATTGAATCTGAATCAGTGACCTTTCCTCAAATTGCAATTAGGTTTTTCGCAAAACATCACCTTTCAGCACAACAAAAATATTTCTGGAACCCTTGCTGAATACCTTGACAACTCCAATTGGAATTTTTCAAAAATTCAAAATTTGATTTCATGCGGGCATTATGTCAAACACCTTCTGAGCAGAAATCAAACAAAATCAAAGCAACTGTTTGCAACAGTGGTTGGCAGCCCTAGTCCTAGTCCCTGACCTCCAAACAGTGCCCCTGCCTCTCCTAGACTCTCCTCTGTCGACTCCCCATCTCCCTGCCCGGACCCTGGCCGTGAGACCCGGAAGAAAGGTGGAGGCAAAGCAACCGGACCCCTTCCTTGTCCCCCTCTGAACTGGACCGTCTCGACCCCTCCCATCGCGCCAGGACGCGCATGCAACACGCCGCAGCCCGCAGGACACGCCAACGCCGCCCCCTCTTCACTCCCTTGCCGGCCCGAGCTGTGAGCTGGCCGCCACTGGACACCGCCTGTGCTCCCTCTCCCGCCTATAAAAGGCCACCCTTCTTTCCTGAAAAGACTCACACCATCTTCCTCTACCTCCTAGACATCGTCTCCCTCGAAGTAGATTCCTGGTTCGAGCTCGCCGGAGCCGGCCGAGCTCCAGGACGCCCAGCGTTCCCGGTGTTCCCGAGCCTCCTTCGAGCCGCCGTCTGGACAAGGTGGAAGAGGAGGAGCTCCTCCGCCGGACTGCAACTCGCCGGCGCCTCCCGTGCCTTCCTCGTCGAGCTCCGCCACCGTGCCCTTCGCCTCGCCGTCGGTGAGTTCCTCGCAGTATCCCGAGTCGAGGACGACGACTAGTACCGGTTCCATTAATTTTTTTTTTCTGTCTGGCGTTTCTCTCCCCCGCTGGACTTCTAGTTGGGCCGGCCCGGCTGTGGCCTGGCGCCCGGTCCAGTCAACCATAAACCTTTTTTTTTCTCTGTTATTAGTTAGCTGAAAATAGTATTCTGACCCTAGTTTCAAAATTTAATAACCAGATTTTCCTAGATGCAATTAAAGCAAATAAATATTCGTTGGAAAGCCATGAACTTTATCTAGCCTCTGGAACTGGTTTGGTGCCATTTAGAAATATAATTTTCTTACAGTAAAAATAACAAATCAGGACCTTTGCAACCTTAGAAAATCCATATCAAATCAAATAAAATTCCTAAAAATATAAATCCAACTCTAGAAATTCACAATTAGTTATACCCATCTGCCTATAGCAGTAGATCTCATTTTTGAACCTCTTAAAGTAAATGCTATTTACCTATATGGTTATATAAGCATTTGCCATATAGGATTTTATTCAACTCAAACCTATAATCGAAATTTTTATGGAACTCTTATTGTTAAACCATATTTCCAAATACCTATCTATAGGTATTAATCTTAGTCCTTGTGTACTTGTAGAAGATATTTGGAAATTTAATACTACACGGTAGTAATTATAAACTCAAACTTCCATAGCTATTTCAAAATAATGGAAATGATATGAAACCAATTCGAATCAACCACATTTCTAAATAGTAATCTATAACCCCTAATACAAGTCAACTAGGATCTATAGACTCTACTTGTAGATTCAAATTTGATTACTAAATAGTTGCAAACTAGAAATGGCTTCAATAAAAGAAAAATACTCCAAATCCTATGAAGCCTCTTTAGTTGAACCATAATCTTGAATATATACTAGTAGTATATGAACTATGGTCAATAAGGACTTGCAAGAGGTATTTCACAATTCAAAGTAACTTAAATCCTCACTTAAGTCAAGAAAGTGATAATCCCATCTATATGAACTCAATTAAGTTGAAGCCACTCTCCATCGCATTCTTAGATAACTTTCCTTACCCTAGTATCCTTGATTGTTGAATGTGTGTGGTTTGTGAAATGCTTGGTGATTGTATGTATTTATTTTTCAACGATTAAACGACAAAGAGAGTAAGGAGAATGGATCCCGAAGTCCACCAAGAAATGGAGATGGAGATCAATCAATCAAAGATGAAGATGAAGACTATTTTGACTTTGCCAAGCCAGGCAAGCCATCTTTTGAATCATACCCTAATACCTAGATTTCCAATTGCATATTTAGTTGCTTTCAAATAAATTGCATGATTGAATTGCTAGTATAGAGTAATAGTTGTGTATTGATATCTTGCTTAGCAAGAGTATCAAACTGAGTTTATCCAACACTCCCTTAGTGGTAGTGTCAATCATAGTAGTTGCTTAGTCGCTAATAAAATTGAAGTCATCTATAGGGGAACCATATTCGAAAGAGGTGAATTGAACTTGAAAGCTTGAATGGAGATTGTTCATCTCTGTGTGATTTCTGAAAGAAAACAAACTTGAGTAAGGACTATGGAATGCATTTTTGAAATGATAATGAGTGATGTACTATGTGAGCCAACCATACCGTACAACCACATTACCCCTATATGGGAAGGGGCTTAGTCCGTAGTTTGTTTTCTTTAGTATGGGAGACCTCATTTGAACTTATAGAAGCGTGAATCCCACAGGGACGCTTCCGAAGCCGGGACTTGCCATAGCTGTGATGGAGGATACCACAGACTATGGGAGTCCAAAATACAGCATCCTGTAGCCGGAAAAACTATGAGTTCCATTCCGTATCTGGACTCATAGGGAGGATCCTATACTAAAGTAGGCAAGTGAAAGATTTTGTTTGATCATCTGAACCCTGCATACTTGTGTATGACGATCTGTGGATTGTTCCCGGTAGATGAATTGAATCTTGTGGGTAAAGTGTACCCCTCTGCAGAGGTTTTCAAAACTATTCGAATAGGCGCGTCCGCGGTCATGGACAGTTGGCAAGCTGTACTTGACTTTTGTCAAGATTGATAACAACTTACGGTGAACTTGGTGAATGACTTGACTTGATATTTGATGTTGACCAACACTTGAAGTTCCTCTTTAGATTTAACTTAGAGAATTAAATCTTCTTCTCTACTAATGAAAATTCTTGGGAAACAAACTAGCTTTTTGCAAATAAACTTAGTGCTTAGTGAAGGGTTTCGTAGCATAGTAAATCAAAAAATTTCCTACGGATGCGAACAAGAAAGCCAAGATCTAATCTAGGAGATGTAATCAACGAGAGAGGTAGATGAGATCTTCATACCCTTGAAGAAATCGCACAGTGGAAACGTTCAACAGAACGTGGATGATGTAGTCGTACTAGCCGTCTCCTCCCCGCGATCCGATCCGATCCTACGCCGCAAGTGGCGGCGCCTCCGAGAGATGCACACGTACGGTGCAGCGACGTCTCCTCCTTCCTTGGTCCAGCAAGTATGGTGGAGAGATAGATTGGATCTGCAGCACGACAACGTGGTGCTTATGGTGGAGAGTTTCTGCGGCAGGGCTTCGCCTACGCACAGTCGCGAGAGAGGGAGGTGGAGGGGCAGCAGTTGGCCGGCGGCTAGGGTTGGAGTGGGAGGGGGCTGCGCCCCTGCCCCCCCTTATATGGGGGCAGGCCGGCTGCCTTGGCCCCTCCTCCAAGCCCTAGGGCGGCGGCTAGGGGGGAAGAGTAGGGGGCAAGTCTTCCCCCCCTCTTCTGGAAGGTTCCCCTAGGGTTTCCCCTAGGGCTGGCCGGCTGGGCCTTTAGGGCCTTGTGCGCCTGGCCCAAAGTGGCCAGGGCACTTCCCCTTAAGCCCACGCAGGCCTCCGACAAGTGGGCCCATGTTGGTCCCACTCCGGAACCTTCTAGAACCTTCTGGTACAATACCGATAAACTCCGAAACGATTCCGGAATCCAAAAACTACTTTCCTTTATATGAATCTTATTCTCCGGACCATTCCGAAACCTCTCGTGATGTCCTGGATCTCATCCGAGACTCCGAACTAAAACTCATAAACCAATTATCCATTCTATCCTAGCGTCGATGCACGTTAAGTGTGTGACCCTACGGGTTCGAGAATATGCAGACATGATCTTCTATCAATAATCAACAGCGGGATCTGGAAACCCATATTGACTCCCACATATTCATCGATGATCATATCGGATGAACCACGATGTCAGGATTCAATTAATCCCGTATATGTATTCCCTTCGTCACACGATATTTTACTCGCCCGAGATTTGATCGTCGGTATCACCATACCTAGTTCAATCTCGTTCACAGCAAGTACTTTACTCATTCCGTAATCCGATATCACTTCGTGATTAACTCCTTAACCACATGCTTGCAAGCGGTGTTGATATCGATTACCGAGTGGGCCCGAAGTATATCTCTCTGACTTGGGAGGGACAAATTCCATCTCGATACATACAACCCAACGAGTACTTTTCGATCACCTGAGAGACACCTTTATTATCACCCTCACATAGGATGACGTTTGATGACCTCAAAGCTTTCTTCCGATACTAGGGAGTTGTATTATCTCATGGTCTAAGGAATACAATACTTGACATAAGAAAAAGCTTCGCAAAGATGAACACGATGACACGATCTAATTGCTCTGCTTTATTTGGGTCTGTCCATCACACCATTCTCCTAATGATATGATCTCATTATTAATTGACAACTCATGTCTATGGTTAGGAAACCTTAACCATCATTAATCAATGAGTTAGTCCATAGAGGCATACTAGGGACACAGTGTTGTTCATAAACCACACAAGTATTAAAGTTTCCGCTTAATACAATTCTAGCATGGAATATAAACATTATCATGAATAAGAATTATAATAATAACATCTTTATTATTGCCTCTAGGGCATAATTCCAACAGTCTCCCACTTGCACTAGAGTCTATAATCTAGTTTACATCTGGCAACAATCTAACACCCATGGCATTAAGGTGCTGATCATGTTTTGCTCGTGGAAGAGGTTTAGTCAACGGATCTGCAACATTCAGATCCGTATGTACTTTGCTAATCTTTAGATCTCCATCTGATATATAATCTCGAATTATATGGAAATGGCGGTTGATGTGCTTGGTTTTTGGATGATATCTTGGTTCCTTAGCCAGTGCTATGGCGCCAGTGTTGTCGCACAATATCTCCAGTGGGTCCAAGGCATTTGGAACCACACCAAGCTCAGTGATGAAGTTTCTGATCCAAACTCCTTCACTTGATGCTTCCGAAGCAGCCATGTATTCCGCTTCAGTTGTAGATCCCGCGATCATGCTTTGCTTGCAGCTTCTCCAGCTCACAGCTCCACCATTCAAAATATAAACGTATCCTGTCTGAGATTTAGAATCATCCGGGTCGGTGTCAAAGCTAGCGTCGACGTAACCTTTTACGACGAGCTCCTCATCACCGCCATAGACCAAGAACATTTCTTTAGTCCTATTTAAATACTTTAGGATGTTCTTTACGGCTGTCCAGTGTTCCACTCCTGGATCACTTTGATATCTGCTCGTCAAACTAAGAGCATTGGACACATCCGGTCTAGTACACAGCATGGCATACATGATAGAACCTATGGCCGAGGCATATGGCACTTTGCTCATAGTATCTCTATCTTTTACCGTAGCTGGACACTGAGCCTTGCTCAATATCTTACCTGACAACATGGGCAATGAACCTTTCTTTGCTTTATCCATTCTGAACCTCTTCAGAACTTTGTCCAGGTATGTACTTTGGCTTAAAGCTATTATTAGGTGTCTTTCTCTATCTCTATAGATTTTGATGCCTAATATATAAGCAGCTTCCCCTAGGTCTTTCATTGAAAAACATTTATTCAAATAACTCTTCACATCGTTAAGCATACCGATGTCATTTCCAATAATCAATATGTCATCCACATATAGTACTAAAAATGTCACCAAGCTCCCACTCACTTTCTTGTAGATACAAGCTTCGTAGCAATTTGGAACAAATCCAAAACTCTTGATCACTTGATCAAAATGAAGGTTCCAACTCCGAGATGCTTGCTTCAGTCCATAAATGGAACGCTGAAGTTTGCACACCTTATTAGCATCCTTAGGATCGACAAAACCTTCGGGCTGCATCATATACAACTCTTCATCAATGTTGCCATTGAGGAACGCAGTCTTGACATCCATCTGCCATATTTCATAATCATGAAACGCAGCAATTGCTAATAAAATCCGAATGGACTTAAACATCGCTACGGGAGAGAAAGTCTCATCGTAGTCAACACCTTGAACTTGCCGAAAACCTTTTGCGACAAGCCGAGCTTTATAGACAGTAACATTACCATCCGCGTCCGTTTTCTTCTTGAAAATCCATTTGCACTCAACGGCCTTACGGTCGCTAGGAGGGTCCACCAAAGTCCATACTTGGTTTTCGCTCATGGATCTCAATTTGGATTTCATGGCCTCTAGCCATTTCTCAGAGTCTGGGCTCATCATCGCTTCCTCATAGTTTGCAGGTTCACTGTTGTCTAACAACAAGACGGTTAAGATAGGGTTGCCGTACCATTCAGGAGTGGCACGTGACCTTGTCGACCTGCGAAGTTCAGTAGTAGCATCATTCGAAGTTTCATGATCTTTATCATTAACTTCCTCTCTTGTTGGTGCAGACGGCACCGGAACAACTTCAGGTGCTGCGCTACTCTCCAACTCGAGAGAAGGTTCAATAACCTCGTCTAGCTCTACCTTCCTCCCACTCACTTCTTTTGAGAGAAACTCCTTCTCAAGAAAGGATCCGTTCTTTGCAACAAACACTTTGCCTTCAGATCTGTGGTAGAAGGTATACCCAATTGTTTCCTTAGGGTATCATATGAAGACGCATTTCTCCGCTTTGGGTTCGAGCTTGTCCGGCATCAACTTCTTGACGTAAGCTTCGTATCCCCAAACTTTAAGAAACGACAACATAGGTTTAGCACCAAACCATAGTTCATACGGTGTCGTCTCAATGGATTTAGATGGTGCCCTATTTAAAGTGAATGCAGCGGTTTCTAATGCATAACCCCAAAATGATAACGGCAAATCTGTAAGAGACATCATTGATCGCACCATATCTAATAGAGTTCGATTCCGGCGTTCAGACACACTATTGCGCTGTGGTGTTCCGGGTGGCGTGAGTTGCGAAACGATTCCGCTTGCTTTAAGATGCATGAGAAAATCATAACTCAAATACTCACCTCCACGATCGAATCGCAGAAATTTAATTTTCCTGTTACGATGATTTTCCACTTCGTTCTGAAATTCTTTGAACTTTTCAAACGTTTCAGATTTATGTTTCATTAAATAGATATACCCATATCTACTTAAGTCATCAGTAAAAGTGAGAAAATAGCGATATCCACCGCACGTCGAAATACTCATTGGTCCGCACACATCGGTATGTATGATTTCCAACAAGTCTGTTGCTCGCTCCATTATTCCGGAGAACGGGGTTTTGATCATCTTGCCCATGAGGCACGGTTCGCACGTGTCAAATGATTCAAAATCAAGAGACTCCAAAAGTCCATCAGAATGGAGTTTCTTCATGCATTTTACACCAATATGACCTAGACGGCAGTGCCACAAATAAGTTGGATTATCACTATCTACTTTGCATCTTTTAGCCTCAATGTTATGGATGTGTGTTTCATTGCTTTCGAGATTCATAAGAAATAAACCATTCACAACAGGTGCATGACCATAAAAGATGTTATTCATATAAATAGAACAACCATTATTCTCAGATTTAAATGAATAACTGTCTTGCAATAAACACGATCCAGATATAATGTTCATGCTCAACGCAGGCACATAATAACATTTATTAAGGTTTAAAACTAATCCCGAAGGTAAAACTAAGGAGAGCGTGCCGACGGCCATCACATCAACTTTTGATCCATTGCCAACGCGCATCGTCACCTCATCCCTTGCTAGCCGCCGTCTATTCCGTAGCTCCTGTTTCGAGTTACAAATATTAGCAACTGAACCAGTATCATATACCCAGGCACTACAACGAGCGCTAGTAAGGTAAACATCAATAACATGTATATCAAATATACCTTTAATGGTGCCAACCTTCTTGTCCACTAAGTACTTCGGACAGTTGCGCTTCCAGTGACCCTTGACCTTGCAATAGAAGCACTCAGTGTCCGGCTTAGGTCCAGACTTGAGCTTCTTCTCAGTAGGGGCAACACGCTTGCCGCTTCCTTTCTTGAAGGATCCCTTTGCACCCTTAGCTTTCTTAAAGCTAGTGGTCTTGTTGACCATCATGAAATGATTATCCTTTTTTATATCCACCTCCGCAGCTTTCAGCTTAGCGAAGAGCTCAGTGATCGTATCAGTGGAACCAATTTGATTGTGAGTAACTACAAAGCCTTTGTAGCTAGGAGGGAGTGATTGCAGAACTCTGTCAATCTTGAGCTCCTCTAGAATCTTGCAGTCCAGTTGCTCAAGGCGTTGAGTGTAGCCCGACATCTTAATGGCGTGCTCACTAACGAAACTCCCTTCCTCCATCTTGGAGTTAAAGAACTTCTTAGAGATCTCATATCTCTCAGAACAGGCTTGAGTCTGAAACATGGTTTTCAGTTCCTCAAGTATCTCATAACGCCCGCGGTACTTCTCAAAATGATTTTGAAGTTCCGGTTCCATAGAAAACAGCATGGTACTCATAATCGCATCACAATCATCTCTGCGAGCATTGAAGTCAGCAAGTTCTTCAGTTTTCGCTGTTGCAGCAGGGGTGTCACCTAGCGCTTTGTCAAGTACATAAGCTTTTTGTCCGCCAGCGAGAATGATTCTCAGATTGCAGAACCAGTTGGTGAAGTTAGACCCATTGTTCTTAAGCTTTTCTTTCTCAGCAAAAACGTTGAAGTTGAAGTTGGACTTAGCCATTTGATCTACAAAATTTGCAAGTACAATTTAGACTATGTTCATGATAACTAGTTCAACTTAATCAAATTACTAGATGAACTCCCACTAAATTCAACATCCCCCAAGTTGTTTAGTGAACACGATCCAAATTCACCACACCTAATCCGATCTTCACGAGAAGAGATGTGGTTTCAATGGTGGACAACGAAGTGTCGATCATATCATTCATATGACTCATGTTTAACCTTTCGGTTCGTGTGTTCCGAGGCCATGTCTGTACATGCTAGGCTCGTCAAGTCAAACCCAAGTATCTCCGCATGTGCAAAACTAGCTTGCACCCGTTGTATGTGAACGTAGAGTTTATAGCACCCGATCATCACGAGGTGCTTGAAAATGATGAACTTTCGCAACGGTGCATACAAGGGGAGAACACAATTTTATCTTGATCTTTAAGTGAGGAATCATCTTATAATGCTACCGTCGCGATCTAAGCATAATAAGATACATAAAAAGATAAACATCACATGCATATAATTTTATGTGACATGGTATAGCCAATCTCCGCGCCATGATCTCCATCTTGTGCGCACCGGCATGATCTCCATCACTCCACCATGACTGCCTCCACCACGAATAGCAACTACAACTATTGCTAACTACTTAGCGATAACGTAAAGCTATTACATGGCGTATAAGAAGTTGACACGCGGGTCATACACAATTATAAAGACAACCATATGGCTCCTGCCGGTTGTGAACTCATCGACATGCAAGTCGTGAAAGATTACAAAACATGATCATTGCATACATCTCAATTCATACACATCATGTCTTGGGCCATACCATATCACAAAGCACTCCCTGCAAAAACAAGTTAGACGCCTCTACTTTGTTGTTGCATGTTTTACGTGGCTTATGGGAGTAACAAGCTAAGAACGATTCTTACCTACGAAAAGCCACAACGGTGATATTATGGTTGCTAACATCTGTTGTAAATCTCATGACTACTATAGTGAAAGAAACTGGCATCCACCAGCCGAATGTGTGGAACAAGCCACATGTCAAGTGCGGAGCCGGTCTCGCGAATGAGGTCGCGTAAAGTTGGCCTGGACCGCTTCAATCTCACTATGCCGCGCCATAAGAAGTACAAAACAAGAGGTTTGCAACAGAAAACATCAACGCCCGCAACAAGCATGTTGCGTTCTACTCGTGAAACACATCTACGCATAGATCTAGCTCTGATACCACTGAAGGGTTTCGCAGCATAGTAAATCAAAAAATTTCCTACGGATGCGAACAAGAAAGCCAAGATCTAATCTAGGAGATGTAATCAACGAGAGAGGTAGATGAGATCTTCATACCCTTGAAGAAATCGCACAGCGGAAACGTTCAACAGAACGTGGATGATGTAGTCGTACTAGCCGTCTCCTCCCCGCGATCCGATCCGATCCTACGCCGCAAGTGGCGGCGCCTCCGAGAGATGCACACGTACGGTGCAGCGACGTCTCCTCCTTCCTTGGTCCAGCAAGTATGGTGGAGAGATAGATTAGATCTGCAGCACAACGGTGTGGTGCTTATGGTGGAGAGTTTCTGCGGCAGGGCTTCGCCTACGCACAGTCGCGAGAGAGGGAGATGGAGGGGCAGCAGTTGGCCGGCGGCTAGGGTTGGAGTGGGAGGGGGCTGCGCCCCTGCCCCCCTTATATGGGGGGCAGGCCGGCTGCCTTGGCCCCTCCTCCAAGCCCTAGGGCGGCGGCTAGGGGGGAAGAGTAGGGGGCAAGTCTTCCCCCCCCCCTCTTCTGGAAGGTTCCCCTAGGGTTTCCCCTAGGGCTGGCCGGTTGGGCCTTTAGGGCCTTGTGCGCCTGGCCCAAAGTGGCCAGGGCACTTCCCCTTAAGCCCACGCAGGCCTCCGACAAGTGGGCCCATGTTGGTCCCACTCCGGAACCTTCTAGAACCTTCCGGTACAATACCGATAAACTCCGAAACGATTCCGGAATCCAAAAACTGCTTTCCTTTATATGAATCTTATTCTCCGGACCATTCCGAAACCTCTCGTGATGTCCTGGATCTCATCCGAGACTCCGAACTAAAACTCATAAACCAATTATCCATTCTATCCTAGCGTCGATGCACGTTAAGTGTGTGACCCTACGGGTTCGAGAATATGCAGACATGATCTTCTATCAATAATCAACAGCAGGATCTGGAAACCCATATTGACTCCCACATATTCATCGATGATCATATCGGATGAACCACGATGTCAGGATTCAATTAATCCCGTATATGTATTCCCTTCGTCACACGATATTTTACTCGCCCGAGATTTGATCGTCGGTATCACCATACCTAGTTCAATCTCGTTCACAGCAAGTACTTTACTCGTTCCGTAATCCGATATCACTTTGTGATTAACTCCTTAACCACATGTTTGCAAGCGGTGTTGATATCGATTACCGAGTGGGCCCAAAGTATATCTCTCTGACTTGGGAGGGACAAATTCCATCTCGATACATACAACCCAACGAGTACTTTCCGATCACCTGAGAGACACCTTTATTATCACCCTCACATAGGATGATGTTTGATGACCTCAAAGCTTTCTTCCGATACTAGGGAGTTGTATTATCTCATGGTCTAAGGAATACAATACTTGACATAAGAAAAAGCTTCGCAAAGATGAACACGATGACACGATCTAATGGCTCTGCTTTATTTGGGTCTGTCCATCACACCATTCTCCTAATGATATGATCTCATTATTAATTGACAACTCATGTCTATGGTTAGGAAACCTTAACCATCATTAATCAATGAGCTAGTCCATAGAGGCGTACTAGGGACACGGTGTTGTTCATAAACCACACAAGTATTAAAGTTTCCGCTTAAAGCAATTCTAGCATGGAATATAAACATTATCATGAACAAGAATTATAATAATAACATCTTTATTATTGCCTCTAGGGCATAATTCCAACACTTAGTCCACCATATCAACCATGCATATCTATCTCATCACTTTGTTTATAAGATGGTTTGCGAGTGCACCCAATGTACTCATGGCGGTGTCCCTGGCTATTAACTTGGCCAGACTTGAAGGAGAAAGATCATGAAGGAAGGACATTCAGACGACTTTGCGAATTAGGCTCGTTTCCTACTGTCCGCTTTGCCTATGCGGTTGAAGCTTGACAATATGGACCCAAAGTGTTATTCTGCTGCATGTTGACGTAATGTAAGGTTTGGTCTGTGCGACCACCTATGTAATCCCCTTTATTTACTATTAATGGCTATGACTGTGATATCAACTACATTATGTAAATCACAACAACGATTCTGGGATTGTGATGGATTGCATAACGGGCACTTCGAATTTGTTATAAATTCGGGGGTGTTACAGAAGGAGCTTAGGGAAGCAAAGAGTGATGCATACAGAGAGGGGAAGATCAGGGCTACCACCCACGAGATCAACAACCGTCTGCAGGCCAAGAACGACGAGCTTGAGACCATGCTCGCCAAGATGGAGTCTCACATTGAGAAGCTTGAGGATGAGGGTGAGGATCTCCGCCAGGAGAACAAGGCCCTCCTAAGCGGTGATGAGGACTACATCGAGGAGATGGATGTTGAGGATGAGGAGCCCAATGAGGACGATCTTGCCTTCATCAACGATGGCAACGAGGACGAGGAGGAGCCGTTACTCCCAGAGGAGGACCCCGAGGAGCGCGACTCGGAGGGAGACGCTGACACCACCGATGACTAGATGCACCGCACTATCGTTACTTAGCATTCCGCAGCATGTTGCGAGGAACCTTACCCCTATGTAATCGTTTGTCGGCCCTTGATTTGGGTCAGTGGTACTTTGAGTCCTTTTGATGATGAGACATGTTTATGTGACTTGGATGTTATGCTATGGTTTGTGCATGCTTTGGTCTTTTCATGGTGTTTCTCTCTTGTTGTTTTGAAAAAAAAGTTTTTCTTGAACCAACTTTTTGAAGGAGCTCACTCCCCTTAGGAAAGGAACCTTGTTTTGGATTTATCCCTTTTTGACTTACTCGAATAACACTTCAGATGGCTGAAGGAAGCCGTGGCCGTGCTGGAGGCAACCCGAACCCAACATGACGCAAGTCTTGCGCTTGATGATGGAGGATCACGAAGCCGCACGGGCTGAGCGACAAGCAAAACTAGCCATCCTTCAATAGCTTGCTACGGGCAACAACAACAACAACAACAACAACAACAATGGCAGGAATGGCGAGGAGGCACCAAGGTCCCAACTCAAGGCCTTCCAAAACACCAACCCTCCCGTGTTCTCCAAGTGCATTGAACCTCTTGATGCGGACGATTGGCTCCGCACCATTGAAAACAACTTGGAAGTCGCCGGTGTCGGAGATAATGAAAAAGTCCTGTTTGCTACCCACTTCCTTGCCAGAGCAGCAAGATCTTGGTGGGAGAATGTTCAAGCTATGCAGCCCCAAGGTCAAGTGCTGAATTGGAATCCCAATTCAAGGAAAGATTTCGCAAGACCCATATCCCTACCAGACTAATGACGCTAATGAGGGATAAGTTCATCAACCTCAAGCAAGGAGTATGTCTGTTGTGGAGTACCTGGACAAGTTTAACATTCTGTCTCGCTATGCCTCGGAAGACACTGATACTGAAGCCAAGAAGAAGCATTGTTTTCTAAATGGCCTGCATGTGGCAAAGCATACTGGTGGCTATACCTTATCCTGATCTGGAGGCTTTAGTTGATGCTGCTATCATGGTGGAAGAAAAACGCAAGACGGTGTTTGAAAACCGCAAGCGTAAGATGCTTTAGCAGCAAGGAGGATCTAGCAGTTCAAGATCTCGCAGTATGCCACCACCAAGACCCGCACCCCAGCCGCAGAGGACCCCACCATCTGCACCTTGCCCTACCAACACCAACTACAACCGCCAGCCTGCTGCCCCACATACTGGAGGAAACAACACCAACCCTCACAACAACCCCAATACCCGCCCTCAAGCTAGTGGTTGCTACTCCTGCGGCCAGCCAGGACACTTCTCTCGTGAGTGTCCCAACAAGGGAAATGCTGCACCGCGCCCCAATGCGCCAAGACCCAACCAAGGCCAAGCTCATACTGCAACTGGAAAGAAGGCTGCCTCCAAGAATCCCGCCCCTGCTGCTGCTAAGGGACATCTGAACCACCTCAACGCTGAAGAAGCCGAGCAAGACCCCGACATCGTGCTGGGTATGTTCCTTGTCAACTCTGTGCCTGCAAGAGTTTGATTTGATTCCGGAGCTTCCCATTCTTTTGTTACCGAGCCCTTTGTTAGAAAAAGTGGGATGGTACCAACCTTAATGCATCGTCCTATGCTAGTTCAAATCCCCGGGTCCACAGCAAAAACTCAGCTCTCCTGCAAAAATATTCACATAGTGATCCAAGGGGTACCCTTCCAAGTAGAACTTATAGTTTTAGGGGCAAAGGGTTTGGAAGTAATACTTGGGATGGATTGGATGACCAAGTATAGAGGGATGATTGACTGCGCTAGGAAGGCCATCTCTTTAACTAGTAGTGAAGGGGAAGAAGTAGAGTATGTTGCCACCGTACACTCTTCCCGAGCCTATTGCAAGAAGGGTGTCGCTGAACCAACCTTGGAAGAAGTTCCCGTTGTCTGCGAATACCCGGATGTCTTTCCTGAAGAACTTCCAGGTATGCCCCCTGACCGGGATATCGAGTTTATTATCGAGTTAATTCTCGGAACTGCTCCCATAGCTCAGAGACCTTATCGCATGAACCCCCAAGAATTAATCGAGTTGAAGAAACAGTTGGATGACATGTTGAGAAAAGGATTGATCCGCCCAAGTGCCTCACCTTGGGATCACCCATAATCTTTGTGGATAAGCAGAACGGTACTATTCGCCTTTGTGTGGATTACCGGAAACTCAATGATGTTACCATCAAGAACAAGTATCCTCTCCCCAAGATTGAAGATTTGTTTGATCAAATGAATGGAGCTCGTGTTTTCTCAAAAATTGATCTTAGGACTGGTTACCACCAGCTTAAGGTAAGACAGAGCGACATTCCCAAGACCACCTTCACCACCCGTTACAGATTGTACGAGTACACCGTGATGTCCTTTGGGTTGACAAATGCCCCCGCCTATTTCATGAATCTCATGAATAAGGTGTTCATGAAGTATCTTGACAAGTTCGTCGTGGTGTTTATTGACGATATCCTCGTATACTCCAAGACCGAAGAAGAACATGAAGAACACTTAAGACTAGTGTTGGGCACGCTTTGTGAGCATCAGCTTTATGCCAAGTATAGCAAATGCCAATTTTGGCTGAAGGAGGTTGGATTTCTTGGACATGTTCTGTCAACTGGAGGAGTTTCTGTTGATCCCTCCTTGATCAAGTCCGTCATGGAGCGCAAGGCTCCAACTAATCCAACAGAAGTGAGATCATTTCTCGGCTTAGCGGGATATTACCGCAAGTTTGTTGAAGGTTTCTCAAGCACAGCCCGTCCGATGATGCAATTGCTCAAGAAGGACAAAAAGTTTAAGTGGACTGACAAGTGTCACTAAAAGAAATGTGTTGACTAGCGACCCTCTAATTTCGTCACTAAATTGTTATAATGGTTGATCTATGATGATTTTATGACAAAAAAATGATCGTAAAAAATGGGGCGTCGTTGATTAACGAACGTGACGAATCCACTAAAATCGTCATAACCGTCTATGATGATATTGGACCGTCATAACAGTTATGACGATTCAATATCGTCATGGGCAGTTTGAGGAGGCCACATCAGCAATCCGACGTGGCAGCCATTGTGACGATTTTAAATTGGTCGTAAATCAAAATCAGCCCAGTCCATTTCAACCATCTACATGGGCCAAGCCCATTAATTCCAATTTTTTCTTTGACCTTGTGTTCATTTCACTTTTGGGCCTCAGCCTTTTTATAGCCTTCTTAAATTTTGGGTCTAGGCTTTTTACGTTGCAATTCTTCTTGGGCTGGTCCCACCAGTTAGATGGGTCCCCGTTGTCAGACTACATCAAATAGGTTCCAGTTGTCAGTTTCTATTTCCATACTAGTCCCACATGCCAGGTTTATTTCCCTCAATTTGTTAGCAATTAAACACGAAATAATTATATCAGAACCAATGAAATATAAATATTTTTTATAAGAGCCATAATTAAGTCTATTACAATATTTCCACAAATCACGTCTGTACAATAACGACACATCTATGCTCCCAACCTCCACAAATCACATCTATACAATAGCTACGAACAACGCATCAGTTGAACCATAAAGCCAAAGTATATCATTCCATCGGCCAGACTCAGCTCCCAACCTCCAGGTCCCCAATCACATCTATGTTGTTGCATCATCAGGAGACCCTTCCAATAACGCCACCCGCAACCTGCCGACTTCTCAGTGTGCACCGCTCCCTCTGTCATCGCATCCCAGCGGCCAGCTACACATTTAAGCTTCAAAGTAACAGATGCAGAACAAGATACAATATACAATACTAAAAGCAAGCATTCTGATGATCCAATAGAACTATCAATTGTTCACTATCGAACATATTTATATTAACAAATTCATAAATGCTTCCAACAGTACTGGATATTCATATTCATTAAATCATAGGACAATCATAGATTAAAAGATGGCATGGTCATCCGCATGCGCAATGTCAATCCACTGGTGGAAAAAGGGGCTTCCATTCGACACATTTGTCTCGAACCAAATTCGATCCGCGACCAAAGGGCTCATCAGTCCCGGTTCATTTGAAAATGTGGGCCAGGGAGCATTAGTCCCGGTTCAAAAGGGACCTTCAGTCCCGGTTTCATCTAACAGCCGGGACTAATGCCCCATGGCCCTTTAGTCCCGGCTCGTAGCACCAACCGGGACTAAAGGTAACCTTTAGTCCCGGTTGGTGCTACGAGCCGGGACCAATCACCCGTTCAAACGAACCGCCCAATTCGCGCCAGTTATCGATCGACGACATGTGCATTAACGACGACGCTTCGTATGCTGATCGGGAACCGCCGGCGACGCGTTGGAAACTCGCGCGCTCGATCTGCATTCACATCGCCGCCGGCGTGTGATCTCTCATCTTCTCCCTCTTTCACTATATAAATCACTCACTCATTTGATCATCTTCTTCCCCACAAAACATCTCTCTTCTTCTTCCCCAAAACCTTCCACACATCACCATACCGCCGGCGCCCGCGAGCTCTCCCTCGGCGACAATGGAGGAGCAACATTGGCCCCGGTCTCGGGTCTACTACGTGGTCATCGAAGAGATGAACTTCACCATCACGGAGACCCTCCGTGCTTCGAGGGTGGAGAAGTGGATCGGCATGGTCAAGCGCCGGTTCCTCGACGACGCACCGGTCAAGTGCGTGGGCTTGGACTGTGAGTTCACCACTCACGCGCGCCCTCAACGTGCCGCCGTCCTTCAACTCTCGGTGGAGTCCAAGGTATTGGTCTTTCAAATTTACAAGGCCAATGCCGTGCCGCAACTCCTCAAGGACTTTTTGAAGGACACCACCATCAAGTTTGTTGGTGCCGCCATCGACAATGATCTGCGCAAGCTAAGCCCATACGGAATTGTTATTCCGTCCGCATATGATCTTCAACAAGTTGTCCCAAACCCCACTAGCAAGCCAACGCCGAGTCTCTATGATTTGGCCAATGCTATTATTGGGACACATCTTGTGAAGAAGAAGAGGGACAACAAGAAGAAGAAGGACAAGAAGAAGAAGTGAGAAGAAGAAGAAGATGATGAAGAAGAAAAAAAGAAAAGAAAAGAAGAAGAAGATCTAATTTTTGGTTGGGAAAAAGTTCCATTGAGCATGAACCAACTAAAATATGCCGCTTTAGATGCTCGCCTAGGCTTTGAGATAGCTAGGAGATTCTGGAAGCTAAAGGGCTACAATAGCAATGTTGATCGTCTTAACCTTAATAATTAGGTGTGTGGATGATTATATATATGTATGGAAAAATGTTTGGATGAGCAATTGGAAAAATGTTGGATGAGCCATATTGGATGAGTATGTTTGAAAAAATGTACTCCCTTTGTTTCGGTTAACAAAGTCAATTAATTTTCGAATTTGTGATTTTTCAAGTATTTTTGCTTTTTTGAATATTTTAATCATCTGAAAATTAATAATTAAATTATATATAAAGAATATTTGAAATTCATTGGTGCTTATTATTCGTAATCATTGTTTCTTATTTTGTGAATTTATTTGGAATTTAAAAAAGTAATATTATATATTACCAAAGTGTATAGGTTAATAGAATAGGTACCATACCATTATCAAGAAGTCGCGAGGGTAGTCTTGGAAGCTAGTAGGGAAGGAATGAAGAAGTTAAGCGTGCTAAGGGTGGATCAGTGTGAGGATGGGTGACCGACCGGGAAGTGAGGACCACAAGTACTTGTAATTTGATATGTGATATGGAGTGAGAGCCATAAGTATCTAATTCTATATGAGAATAGAGATGATTAGATAATAGAGAAATAAAGAAAAATAGAGAAATAAAGAAAATACAGAAATTCTGAAACAGAAAATACAATTTTATACCGAATGGACCTATAGTCCCGGTCCGTGTTAGGAACCGGGACCAAAGGTCCTCAAGCCGCAGCACATGCCCAGGGCCACGTGGCGGACCATCGGTCACCCATCCTCACACTGCTCCACCTTTAGTCGCGCTTTGTTAGTCCCGGTTGCGGAAACCGGGATTAATGGTCTTTACAAACCGGGATTGAAGGCCTTTTTCCCACCAGTGATCATATAATTGCAGGGCATATTCTTAAGTTCGCATGGCATCTATAATTGCATAGTTAAGAGAACGTGCAAGGTACTTGACCTGTAAAGTAACATGGCATCTATACATGATTTAGCAAGCAATAATAAATATCTGGTAGCTACCAAAAATTTCAACCCATTTCTGTTTGCATATATCACTGATGTTTCTTATGTAGCTACAGAATGTTTTTTTATTTAAGAGCCTCCACAACTGATACTGATCAAGCATAAGAACAAGAACAATAAAAGATAATTATAACATCAGATCGAAACCAACATCGCATCCAGCAGGTCAAGGGGAGGAGGGGACAGTTTTACTTACAGCATCGGTCAGGGACTTCCACTTCTCCCCACCATCCTTGCCAACCAGCGAATCAGCAACAAAACTGAACCAAAATCAGAACGCGAACTCGCATCACAGAAGCATGGCAGCGGCTCAAATGAAACAAAGTGTCACTTGTCACTGCTAATAAACCAACTCAATCAGGAGGGTTCTAGGTAAACCAACAAAAAACATTTATGTCTAGTTACCAAGTAATGAATAAATCCTGAATTTTAATACAATTCACAATTGCTGTTGCACTGATTTAAGTAACATTCCATAAAGTAATTTACTAGTATAAACAAGTCCCATCTTATAAACATGTTCTGATCAGCTTGCAGCCTTGCATCCAGCTTGTGGCTGATTATCATGCTCACTGAGCCATATTCAAATTTAGATATTGAAAACAGTTTGGTTCCATACGGTGTCAGGAACTGGTTTGGCATCACTACTCCAAGTTCTGCATACCGTATGAATGAATAAGAGTTCTAAAAACAAGTACTCCCTCCGACCCATATTACTCTTCACAAATACGGATGTATCTATCACTAAAAAGTGCCTAATTACATCCACATTAGCGAAGAGTATTATGGATCGGAGGGAGTACATAAAACTATAGTACTGTTATGATACTCGATACACAGTCTCACGTCATACTCCACAAGAGTTACCAAGAATTAGCAAACTGTAATCTGCCAAGTAATCAGACTTGAGAACAGAGATAATAATAATTAGAGTACGTACTATCGCAAAGATGCATAAATTGAAAAGTATCATACACTATAAGGATGACAATATCACCCGAAGGGATGCCAACCTGGCTCGCTTTAGCTGCTGCAACATTGACTCTAACAAGAACACTTAATAGGGAGGGCAATGGAGCTCACAAAGTCACAAAGTGAGTATCTTATCTACCAAATATAAAGATAAAGCTAACAAAACGTTAACCAAAGGGACAATGGCAAGGAAATCCTATTTGAGTGCATGGAATGCTTCTCTGGGAGAACTTAGGGTACAGTATACAAAAGAAAACAGAAGCATGTTTCCTATGTCAATACCACTAGTACCAACGGTTCTAGCCACTAGTTGGCTTCTAAGAAGCACGTTCCCTGTGTCCATACCAACCACAGTGAAGCAGATGCATGTATGAATTTAGCATTGTATTATAAACAAGGATTTGAATTGTATCCTTATACATATATCTGCAAATGAATTTAATTGCATATGGTCCTATTAGCATCTCACCATTACAATGAAAATAGCAAGGTAGGTCTGAGTTCATCATAATCAGAATCATGACCAAATCAAGGAACAGAGAACTCCATACAATTGCCGATGTGTTTGCGGCAATGGACACTTGCACTGCAACTGACAACAGCACAGCTCCTATTTAACTTGAACCTATAGACAACAGAATCATATGGTGAGTTTGTATTTCTAAAATAGTAAGGACAAAGCAACATGTTTGGACAAGTCGCTAGAACATTGTCTAATTGCATGCAATAATTACAATCATTTATCAATGGTGAACTAATCAGAACATGCGGTGTACAAGATATCTACCAATTCATTCCCCACCCAGATCACTTCATAGCTCAATATCACTCAGCAAAAGGCGCACCGCACAACACCCATCACGAACTGAAACAACCGAGAGGGAGAGAGGGGTGCTTACAGGGACGTCAGGGATGTAGTACAGTAGTAGACAAGGTACGGCACATCTTCAAGGATGTATCCAAAGACCCCTGGGCAAAAATAGAGTTACAGAACATCAATAGTTAGTGTGAACACCTTCTAAACAAACAGAATAGTAGAAACACAACGGAACTGTAGCCCATTTCGTTGCAGAAACCGTGCAACAGTGCACATATATCCTGGTTGATTTGGAACATTCAATCAGTGCAAACGGAATAGTAGAAACAAAAAATATTTAATATACAGAATAAAACCGTATCAGCATGTATGCTGTGTGCATCCTAATACTCCAGAAAATTAAACCAGCTTCATAATCAACCAGAGATGAATTTCTAACAGGAAAGACATTCATCTAGACAAAACATTAAGAGAATGATCATATTTCCAATTCACACGTAGTATCACACCATTAACAGGAATTATAATATAACTAATCGTGGTGAAGTCTGTGTGCTCCCCTAGAGTTTCTAGTAGTAGGGGAACTGAACACGAATAGGTATCAACAGTAAATTCTCTATCATGTTAGCTGAGGACAGGAGGCTATCTATGCTTTCACTTGCAGCCAAAATCATTGTTTGCCAAAAAAAAGATAAACAGAGGGACATGAGGCGATATAAAATAGCAGAACTATACATAAAACCTGAATTATTGCAAAATTGTCTAATACATGTGCTGCGTATGACTTCATAATACCAAAGATTCAGTATCGGTAGTCTACCATTGTACCTTAATGAACCCTAACAGATGTTGGTGTGACAAAAACACAAACAGCTGACGTGCAATAACAGCTGATGTGCAATAAACTATATTAACAATCCAGGGGCAGTGCCTTTTTTTTTAAGAGTATGAAACGTGACTGCTATTAGTAATGAATCATCAGGGGAACATGTGGATTAGCAGCTGCATCGTCGTGATGTTGACATTATACGATTACTTGCCTATCTTTCAACAGAGTGTAAGTAAATGTTGTATGAACTACTGCACGTGGGTCTTTCCTGTAGACTTCAGCTTTACATGACGATGGAAGAAATTTAAGAATTTGTGGCAAGGCAATCAACTACTCGTAATCTAGAACTTTCAGGACATATTCGAATAACAGAAAATCCCCCCTGCCGCCACTGGCCAGCTTCAAGACATTCGGTTCGGTCCGCATCACCTCTACCGAGTACCGACTAGACCTCGAATGGAAAAACATATGGAGGTAGCAGGGAATGTTACCAGGAGACTCCGTATATGTAGCCCACGCGAGGTCGTGACCGTGGAGGATGCGCGCGCACTCAGCGTCGGAGATGGCGCCGCTGATGTCGACGTAGAGCTCGGCGGTTAGCTCAAAATCGTCATCGATGAAGTCTTCCGTCGTCGTGCTCTCCAGATCCGACGCAGACAGGCCTGGCCGGAGACTAGATCTAGCGACCACGAGGACAGATCTTGCGGCCCCGTGAACTGGTCCATCCCAGGACGCGCGCCGCCGGTAGCACTGCCACCGCCGCCACCGAGGCCGTCCATGTCGGCATGTTGGGTCACAGAGAGAGAGGCGGTAGCCGGAGGTGGTGGTGATCTGGCTCGGGTCTATGCGGAATCGATGCGAGGGAAGGAAAGAGAGGACTTGGTGGTACCGGCGGTGGGAGGAAAGGGAGGAGGAGGTGAGGAGAGAGGAGGGTGGGAAGGTGGGGCTGGCCGGGATAGGGTTTTCGTCCGGCGGCGGGATTGGAGGCAGATGAGAAGGGGAGAGAGGTAGGGTCATAGACTCGTAGCTGTGCGGTGCTGTGCTTTCTCGGGACAGTGAGCGAGTCGTTGGATTAGATTGGACGGCTGAGATGGGTGATCCGGGGAGACAAACATATTTCAATCATGGACGACATTGGTGAAACCGCTGCGGTGGCAGTCCAATCATTTCAAACATATTTTAAATTAGCAACTATGATGATTTAAATTCATCGTAAACGGCTTCAGATAAGGTCCTAAACCGCATCAAATAGGTTATGACGATTTGGTGCCCATTGAGTTATGACGTTTCTGCTTCAAATCGTCGTAATTCTTATGGCTTTTGGCCTCCCCAATCAGCCCATGATGATCTGATATAAAATCATCATAGATCTATGACATATTTCTCTAGGGTCATGAAGAAAAGATCACTAGTCAACACATTTGTTGTAGTGTGTGAAGCGAGTTTCCAAGAACTCAAGAAGCGACATGTTTCATCCCCAATATTGACCATGCCGGATCTCACAAAGGACTTTGATATCTATTGTGATGCTTCCAAGCTTGGACTAGGAAGTGTTCTTATGCAAGGCGGCAAGGTCATTGCCGATTTATCAAGACAACTCTGACCACACGAGATGAACTACCCCACTCATGATCTGGAGCTAGCCGCTATAGTCCATGCCCTCAAAACATGGCGGCACTATGTTATCGGAAACCGTTGTGAAGTCTACACCGACAAAAAGAGCTTGAAGTATATATTCTCTCAGAAGGAGTTAAACATGTGGCAAAGGAGATGGATGGAGCTTATCAAGGATTATGACATTGGTATTCATTACCATCCTGGTAAGGCTAATGTGGTAGCCGATGCCCTTAGCCGGGAACCTTGTTCTCTGAATCCTTGATCAAAGTGGAGCAGCCGAAGCTCTATGAAGAATTTGAGAAGTTTGGGCTTGAGCTTGTTAGCCATGGGTTCTTAGCTTGTCTTGAGCTTAAACCAACCTTGATGGATCAAATCAAGGAAGCTCAAAAAGGTCACGAGAGCATCGAAGGCATCAAGCGGCGTATGGATAGAGAAGAAGTCCCAGGGTTCAAAATTGATGATAAAGGAGTCCTATGGTTCAATGGACGCATCTACGTGCCTACCATTGACGACTTGAAGCAACTCATCATGAAGGAAGCGCACGACACATCCTATTCCATTCACCCCGGAGGGACCAAGATGTATCAAGATCTCAAGGAGACATTTTGGTGGCATGGCATGAAGCGTGATATTGCATTCTTCATTGCCAGGTGCGATGTTTGTCAGCGTGTGAAGGCCGAACGCCAATGTCCTGTGGGACTTTTACAACCCTTAAATATTCCCGTCTAGAAATGGGAGGAAGTAGGAATGGATTTTATCACCGGACTTCCTTGATCCACTCGTGGACACAATTCCATCTGGGTTATTGTTGACCAACTCACAAAGGTCGCTCACTTCATTCCTGTGAAGACCAATTTCAATGGAAGACGCTTAGCTGAAATCTACATCTCAAGAATCGTTAGTCTTCATGGTGTTCCAAAGTACATAGTGTCGGATAGAGGTTCCCAATTCACCTCTCATTTTTGGAAGAGCCTACATGAAGCATTGGGTACCAAGCTCTCTTTCAGCACTGCTTACCACCCCCAAACCGGAGGACAAACCGAGCGTGTGAATCAGATTCTGGAGGACATGTTACGTGCCTATGTCCTATCCTATGGATCCAAGTGGGAAGATTGCCTCCCGTTTGCCGAGTTCTCGTACAACAATAGCTATCAATCAAGCTTGCAAATGGCCCCTTTTGAAGCTCTCTATGGACGCAAGTGCCGTACCCCTCTCAATTGGTCTGAAACCGGAGAAAGCCAAGTGTTTGGACCCGACATCATTCGTGAAGCCGAAGAGCAAGTACAACTCATCCATGACCATCTGAAAGCCGCTCAATCTCGTGAGAAGAGCTATGCAAATCCGAAGCGTCGTGAGCTGGTTTTTAATGCTGGAGAATTTGCCTATCTTCGTGTCACCCAACTCAAGGGAATGCAGCGCTTCCATGTTAAGGGAAAGTTAGCGCCAAGGTATATTGGCCCATTCAAGATCCTAGCTCATCGAGGAGAAGTCTCATATCAGTTGGAGTTACCCCATGAGCTGTCTGATTTTCATGATGTCTTCCATGTATCCCAACTCCGGAGGTGTCTCCAAGTTCCCGACAAGCCCAAAGTGTTCAAGAACATCGACCATCGCTCTATTGATCTCAACCATGACTTGACCTATCGTGAGAGACCTATTCGCATCTTGGAGGAATCCAGCCGACTCACTCGAAGGCGCAAGATCAAGTTTTTCAAGGTTTAGTGGAGCAATCACTCCGAGGATGAAGCAACTTGGGAGCGAGAGGATTATCTTAGGAGCGAGTTCCCTTATCTCTTTGATTCTTAGCTTAGGAATCTCGGGACGAGATTCTTTTAATGGCGGAAGGTCAGTAACAACCCACTTTTGTAAACCTAGAGAACTTATGGTGTGTGAGGTGTGTAAATTTGGAGCCAACAAAAACTTTTATTTATTTGATGAACGCCCATTATTTGTGTCCTTGCTTGTTACATGCATGCAACTTGTGGCTTCTAGATTGGACTGGTTCGGTTAGGATTAACACCTTGACCTTTGTTACCTAGAACCCTTTTAAGATACCATCTCAAGTTTGTGATCAAGCCCTTTTTCTTGCAATAAATAAAACTTCCCTCTTACACATTCTTACCTTCGGAATAAAACTCCACCCCACAAAACTTGCCCTAGACCAAACTTCCTTGCTTCATCACTTATTTAAATTTTGAGCCTTAGCTCAAAATAGAACTATCCCAATTCTTCTTCTTTTATTCATCTTTGTCTCAAATTCTTACCCATTTTCCTCTTTAAAAAATTTCTTGGGCTCATATCATTTTGATCACCACTTGGAGTTGTATTAAACTCTCTCTTCTCAAAAATTTGTTCAACAAATTTTCTTTGAATATAGGAACTCCTTTCCAACTCAAATTTCAGAAATTTTTGGTTCAAGACTTTTTGTGAAGCCAGCCCATCTCACTCTCTTTTCTCTCTAATCTTTCTCTCCCTCTCAAGCCCAGCCCAAACCTCCCTCTCTCCTTCCCTGGCCCAACCTCCCTCTCTGATCGATGGAAGCGTGCAGGAGACAATCAGCCAGAGAACCCTAGCGTTTGATCTCCCCTCTCCCGCCCATTCTACTTTGACTCCCGTGCGTGATGATGCCACCCCTCCTATGTCACCCCGACACCACCCCAGTGACGTCTGCCCTCGCTCACCAGTTGACCGAGACCACCGCCCCGAGCACTCACCTGACCCCTCCATCGCTATAAAAGCCCCCACCCCGAGCCACTCTCCATCTCACACCACTCCAATCTTCCCACTCCCCTCACCCCAGGCGCGAGAGCGCTGCCCTCCTCTTCCTCTTGTTGCAGTGAGCGAGGGAGAGAGCAGGAGCTCTCAGAGTAGAGCCGAAGAGGTGGCCACCCTCCCCGACCTTCCCTGGCCTCATTTCCCTCCAAACCCCCCTAACCTCTGCTAACCCCCACGAATCTTTTCCCTGCGCAGAGTTCGCCGGAAATGCCGCTGTTGAGCCATGCCTGGGAGCGCCACCGGCGGAGAAGAGGTCCGGGACGCTGCGGGAAACGACATCCCCGGACCTGGATACACTGCCCGAAGCCACCCCAACCCCATGCGACCCCGCCGCTACCCTCGCCGGAGCCCCACTGCCGACCGCCAGCCCTCCCCGGTGAGTTCCGCCGCCCCCAGACATTTCTCGTTAGGGCTCTCGTCACCCTGCCTGTTACTCGGGGGAAGACAGCCGGTGGCCGTCGGATGGCCTTTAAACCAATGGCCCAGATGGGCAGATACCCTTTTGGGTTTGGTTAGACACCGACAGGCGGGCCCACCTGTCAGCTCACCTATGTTTTTCTTCCTCCCGCCGCGCCTGTCTCCGGTTGGGCCGGCCTTCTCCGCCCGCCCGGCCCACTCCAGACTCGGTCTGCCTGACTTTTTTTTAGGAAAAATGTTTTTTCTTTTTTAAATTACTGCAAACTTCAAATGTGAATATCTTCCAAATTATAAATCTGAAATTAAGTGAAATCTGCGCAAAAATTTCTTAAATTTTATCCTCTATCTATTAGTCCTAGTTCCTTTTGCAATTGCCCCTATTAAAGTGTCGTGCTATTACAATTGTAGTGCATCGTGTTATTAGAACCCCTTCTAAAATCTAAAATTTTAACTTGCTTGCAGAATTTGTCTTGATCATCAAATTTGTTTGGAACAAATTGCAGTAGAGTAGTAATGTCTATATCTTTCTTTTACCACTGGTCCCTTACCCTTAGCCCTTGTGTATTTTAAATAGTGATTTTATTGTTGAACCATGCTTGTTTTAAATTCAAATTCTTGTTGGAACTTGTTAAGAAAACCCTAAAACTTTGACAAATTTTTTTTTGCAGCAACTTTGTGTAGTAACAAAGCAGATATCTGAACTTTGTGAGTGCACATCTTGAGTTGCTTGTTATGGTGTATTGGTATGATGTGTGCACTTGTATGTTGATTGTGGTGCTTTGCCTTTCTTTCGCGACGCTAGATCCGACCGTTGACGAGTTCGAAGAAGAAGAATACTTTGAAGACTTTGAAGACAACCAGGGATAAGCCACCCAAGGCAAGCCACCTTTAATTGTTGCATATCTTGATCCCAATTTTATTATGCAAGTTTCCCCTTTATGTTTATTTCAAAGGTGCATTGTTTTATAATTGCTATTACCTCTTGATAGCGATCCATTTGCGACTAGGCTCCACTACTCACTTGTTATCATCTCTAAGATGACACCCCACCCCTTGATTCCTACTTACTCCATTACTTAGTAGGGTTTGATGCTTAACATCATGTTTCCCCCTTGTAGCCTCGCTTAGTGGAGGAAAAACTCTAGGTTGGGACACTCAAAAACTTTGGGAAATGATTTTTAAAACCTAAGAAATGGTTTTTGCCTTGTTCAAGTGTAAGATATTGGAAAGGAAGGTTTTTGAAATAAAAGGAGGACATTGTTGCCTAAGTATTCACCCATACCAACTAAACCGTGCAACCACATTACTCCGGAATGGGACGGGGCTTAGTCCATAATTTATTCGTCTTAGTATGGGCTACCTCACAACTCTATGAGGGTGTTTGATCCCTTGAAGCCGGGTTGCTAAATTTTGGGGGCAGTACACCGTTGTTGCCTACGTCCAGACAATACTACGGGTCTCTTGACGTGGCGATGGTGTCGTGGAGTAGGGGACTACCATGGTGCCGGAGAGGTTAAGCCCGTGGGGTAGGTGCCTATACTAGGATGACTAAGTGAAAGGCTTTGATCGATTATCCGAAGCCGGCATACTTGTATGACGGTTCGTGGTAAAGTCCCGGCGGATTTATCGAATGATGTGGGTAAAGTGTACAACCTCTACAGAGTGTAAATCTATTCGAATAGCCATGTCTGTGGTCATGGACGGTTGGAATGGCCGTTGCTTAGCGGTAGTGCCTTTGGTTTTGGGTTTTCAACAAGGATCTTGTGGAAATGGTTCGGAGTACCGATGGGGTACTACCGTGGAGGAGGATTTTGAGTAAAGGAAATGACAACTTGGGTCACCTTTCCTAGAGATTTTACTTAAAATTGTTTCAAAAATGTTTTTTTTTTCAACAAAGATATAGAGATGTCGTAGAACATGCTATATCAACACGAGAAAGTTTTGAAAACAAACTTAGCATAGAACCACCCTTGCTACCAGGCATACTAGCATACCTCTTGCATATTGTTCCTCTTAGGTGGTTTGCGAGTTCAATTCCACAATGTACTCATGGCTTTGTCCCTGGCTATTTACTTGGTCAGACTTCGATGACTATGAGGGAGATGAAGGTTTCGATGACGACTTCGCGAACTAGGCCATTCTCTCGGTCAGCTGCCTGTAGGGTTTAAGGCATGACTTGGGCCCGACGATGATGCTACTATTATCTGTTGTGTTTGGTGTTGAACTATCGCCTTCAAGGCATTTGTGTAAGACTTGGCCATGATGCCATTGTTGTAAGACTATTTTTAAATTCGGTTGTACGGATGATGTACTTTGATTACCAGTTCAGTTATGTGGATTCATGAGCAATTCTGGGATCATGAACTGCATGCATAATGGGTGTTTCGGACAAGCGGTCCGGGGCCCCCACAATATTGCAGCTTCTCAGGTTTTCAACACAGAGAATTTGACTTCTCTGTTTCATTTGCCACTGTCTAGACCTGCTTTCGTGGAGCTTGGTAACATGCAAGATCTGTTGCGGCAAAACCCTTTGACTGGTGAAGATGATGTTTGGGGTTATTGTTGGGGCGAGAGATACACCTCTGCTAAATTTTACAAGCAGATTCACTCCCACATTTCAGTTCCAAAGGTTTTTCATTGGCTTTGGAAAATCTAGTTGTGTTATGAAATCCAAGACCTTCGCTTGGCTTCTGTTGCAAGACTGCCTGAATACTTGTGATATGATCCAGAGAAGGCAATGGAAGGTTCTTGATAACACTCATTGTGTGCTGTGTCCCTTCAAGATTGATGAGGACATGGTTCATTTATTCTTCAAATGTAATTTCAGTGCTAGAATTTGGAACTACTTGCAAATTCATTGGGTTGGAAATGGTTCTCATGACCTGCAGCAAGTTGTTTCGGAAGCTCAAAGAAGTTTTGGCCACCCTTTTTTCATGGAGGTTTTAATTCTGGCTTGTTGGAATATATGGATTATTGATGCGGGCAGATAACCACCCAGTTGGGAACCCCAAGAGGAAGGTATGATGAGCGTAGTAGCAAGTTTTCCCTCAGTAAGAAACTGAGGTTTATTGAACCAGTAGGAAAAAGCCAAACTTTAGAAGGTGATGCCTGCTAGCTTCACGACAGCTCCGGACAATTTATAAGGCGCCTCGTCCAGGGCATTGCTTTGCACCAGCAGCAATGTGGAACCTGGACACAACACAACCAAGAACTTTGCTCCCAACTTATGATGAGGTTGTGAATCTCACCGGTTTGCTGTAAACAAAGGATTGAGTGTATCGAGTGGAAAGTAATAATAGTATGCGAGAAAGTAAACAGTGCGAGTAAAAGTAAACAGTCATAGCAATGTAAAGGAAATTGGACCGGCGTCCACAGTTCACTCGTGGTGTCTCTCCATAAGATAAATAACAACATGCTGGGTAAACAAATTACAGTTGGGAAATTGATAGAATAAAGATAACATGCATATGTCACGAGGATCACTATGAGATTTACTCTGGGCATTACAACAAAATACATAGACCGCCATCCAACTGCATCTATGACTAATAATCCACTCACGGGAAATCATCCGAGGACCCCTTGAGTATTAAGTTGCGAACAACAGATAACTGCATTAAGCAAAGTGTGTAATGTAAACAAAACAAATGTCCTTGGACACAAGATTGTTGTTTTCTCCCTAGTGGCAACAACACATCTACAGCCTTAGAGGTTTCTGTCACTCCCCCAGATTAAACAGAGGCATGAACCCAACTATCGAGCATAAATACCCCCTCTTGAAGTCACTAGTATCTACTTGGCCAAGATAGCTACTAACAACGGAGTACATGCAAGATCATAAACAACATAGAGATAACATAAGATAATATTCAGCACACCAACTTAACATAACACCAATATTCATCGGATCCCAACAAATACAACATGTAGAATTACATAAAGATGATCTCGATCATGTAAGGCATCTCACGAGATCTAAACATGAAGCACATGGTGGAGAGGACAACCATCTAGCTACTTCTATGGACCCATAATCCAAGGTAGACTACTCACTCATCGCGCCGGAGGCAAGCATGGTGATGAAGAAGACCTCCAGTGGCGATTCCCCTCTCCGGCAGGGTGCCGGGAAGAGCTTCTGGACCCTCCCGATCTCAGGTCGATGACGGCGGCGGATCGTTATATGTTTCTGGAAAATTGATCAAGTATTCAGGTTTTTCCCATCGGGGGGTCTTTATAGGCGAAGGGGCTACGTCAGGAGTGGACCAGGGCGGCCTCACCCATAGGGGGCAAGGGCCAGGGGCTGGCCGCACCGCCCCATGGTGTGGCCGGCCCGTGGCCCCCCTTCGTCTCCTCTTTGGTCTTCTGGAAGCTTCGGTAAATATTAGGAGGTTCGGCTTTTGTTCCGTCCAATTCCGAGAATATTTCCTGTGTAACGTTTCTGAAACACAAAAACAGCAGAAAACAGGGAACTTGCACTGTGGCATCTTGTTAATAGGTTAGTTCCAGAAAATGCAAAAAAATACCACGAAGTGTAACAAAACACTAAGCAAATGGTGTAAGAACAAGCATGGAGCATCAAAAGTTATAGATACATTTCAGACGTATCAATTATCAGGAATGGAAAGATCTTCAATGGAGAGAGGCCTACTTTGCAAGGTGGAAGGCTAGATTTATTCATGACATTTCTCTTCTGCAGTATAGAATAAAGGCAAAATTTAGAGACTCTCTTCTAACATGGATCTCCTGTTTGCCCTAGAGGTTTTCCATTGTATATGCTGGGGTTGTATATAGCTTCTTGTAGCTTTAGCTTGTTCTTATTTTTTTGGGGTCATCTCTCCTGACCTTTGTAACTTTGTGAACTTTTCTAACCATATAATCAAAAAATGATCTGCTGTGGGGCTTTTGCCTCACAGTCTTCCCAGTCAAAAAAAAAGGCTGCACCACAAGACTCGTCACGTGCTACCTATGCAAAGGCAATGATCACACCCCTAACAAGTGCCCCATGGACTTCTTAGTAACTTTGTTAACTAGCATCCAACAAGGCAGTTTCCGTATAGCTTCTCAAACCTTCACAAGAGGAGGTCAAGAAATGAAGTTGGAGATCGGGAAGACCTTGATCAATGAAAAATCTAAAAATACAAGCAAGACCAACTCAAAGATTGGAGGTGATCACAACCATGGGATCAAGAACATCGACTACCTCAAGCGCAAAGGCAAGTGCTATACTTGTAGAGAGCCCTGTCATTTCTCCCGAGAATGTCCCCAAAAGAATATTGCTTCATGCCCCAATGCACCAAAAATAAAAGCCAAGAACAAGGGCATCCAAGGGTCAAAACACCGATGCATGTGGGGAAATGAGGACAACTCGTCAAAGGATCAAGTATCACTGAAGATGTAACCTACCACCAACCTAGTCTTTAAACTTCCCTAGCACTACACTTAGGAATCTCTGGGACGAGATTCTTTTAAGGGGGGAAGATCTGTGACACCCCCAACTTTGGTAAACTTGTTTAGGCAAATTTTAGTAAGGCAAAAATGTGGGCCAACAATTTTTATTTATTTAAGCCATCCCAATAATCCTTTGTGCAAGTTTGACTTGCTTGATGTGTAACCTTGTTTGTTAGAACTGTTCCCTGAAGACAATTTTTGTTAACCAACACCATTTTTGTGTTCTTGATCATGTCGCACAAAAAACTATTGGGTAAAAATATTATCTTGCCAACCTCTCATATTCTAAAATGATTTGACTTCTCCAAAACATAGTGCCAAGGTTCTTTTGACAAAAAGGCTTTTCAAAAAATTATGTACTTATAAAATCTATAGGGATTTATAAGTTGGTCCCACTATATTGCAAAACTGATATTTTACATGCTTATGTTTTACCAATATTTTTCATGTGTATTTCTAGCATATAGGAGAAATATTCTAGAAAGGAGATATAATGTCTCCCTTCTTATTGAGAAAATTATATCCAATCCTTGATATCTCCCTCAAAACTCTTTCCTTCCTCAAATCCATTTTTAATGTATTCTCCATGACATGATCATCTCGTGAGCACATATACACTTCTAGAACTTTTCTTGTGTTGATTGGTTATTTGCATGTATTGATCTATGTTGACCTTGTTAAGAATTCTCGTGTGGTAGTATTACCCATTTGGGTCTGTGACCTAACACATCACCTTTAGATTTTTCCTAATAAGATTGATGCTTATCTTTAGCTCTAAGATCTACATGTTAGAAATCCTCAAAATAACATCTTAAACCTCACCCTCTCCATCACCTCACCCCTGCCGCCTTCCCTATGCAATACTCATCCCTTTTTCCTTCTCATTTATTCTTGAGCTACATGTAGTTGAGCATAGCTCAACCCAAACCTTGTATCTTCATCTCTAGCAAACCCTTAATATTTCTCTTGGCTTTCCTCATTTCTCTTTGACATATTATGTGGATCATATCTTCTTTATCTTACTCACTTTCTCAAGAAAAATGTTCCACACCAAGTTTTCCTCCTCCATCTCTATCTTCAAAATCATTCTGTTTTATGAAACAAAAACCATAGGTCCAAGTGAGCTATGAGATTACCTTCTCTTTTGTAATCTTGGAATAAAATTGTTTCTCTCTCAACTTTACTTCTACATTTCTATTTACCTCTTGCTCACTCTCATAGTTCCCTAGAAATATCCCATACTTTTATTTACCAAATTTTCTTTATAAAATGATATTTTTTTTTGAACATCAAGAGTTTAATGTGAGGAATAATACCCCACTGTGTTTCTCCAAGTAAAGAGATTTTGAAAAAGGTATCCTTCGTTTATTTTCTCTAAAATGCTTTGAAACCCATGGTTCCATCTTCTCTTGCTCCAAGGTCTATTTTATTGGAAAATCTTGCAATGTCCATGTTAGGGTAGAATGCATAAATATCCCCTTTAGCCTCCTTTTCTATTTTCCAAACCCTAACCACACTTGATCCTCGTTGATCAATCACACCACTAAAAAAACCCTTCCTCTTAGAAATCTTTGCTCAATACCCTTTTTGTATCAAAATATCTTTTGCCAAATTAGTGCTTTGAGTGAAACAAAAACACCACTCTAGGTTTTGCTTCTCCTCTACTTCTTCACTTCCTCATCTTTGCTATCTCTCAAATTTTGTTCAAACACCACACTCCTTAATTGCCAAAATTCTTAATATGAATAAGAAATAACTCTTATTCATATAAATCTAAAACCTTGAAAATAATTTCACTTCACCATTAAACCTACTCCTCTCTGAAACATATCTCTCTCTTTTATCTTCTATCAAATCTCTTCAAGTATCCTCTATTTTTGAAATCTCGGCTGATGTTTTGGTTTGAATTTTTTTTAAATCAACCTCATCTCTCTCTGTTTCTCCCACACCAAGCCCAGCCCATCTTCCTGGCCCAATTCCCTTCTCTTCCCTGCATGTTGGCATCGCCCAGAAAAGAGGCTATCGAGCCCTGGCTCGATTTTTCTCCTCGAGAACCATAGCCATCGACCGTACCCCTACGTCAGCCCCTCCTTTGCTGACGTCCGTACCCCTACGTCAGCCCACGACCCCGCATTGATGTCTACCCTCGAGCGAGGATTGGCCACTGCCACCGCCCACCGCACCCATCGGAGCCCCGCGCAGCTATAAAAGGAGCGCCCTAGCACCCTCACTCCCTCACACCGCTCCCAGAGCATTCCCTTCCCTTCCCCTATGCTACTCGTGTGATGGCGCCAGAAAAGAGCTGTGGCGTTTAGTTGACGTGGGAGCAGTAAGTCCTTGTGCGTGGTGATGACCAGCCCGTTGGGAACCCCAAGAGGAAGGTATGATGAGTGTAGCGGCTAGTTTTCCCTCAGTTAAGAAACCAAGGTTTAATATCGTTCTTGAAGAAGAGAGACGGTGACGACTGAAGGTGTTTGTGGAACCTGCACACACACAGACAAATACTTTGTCCCCAACTTACGATGAGGTTGTCAATCTCACCGGTTTGCTTGAAACAAAGGTTATGAGTGTATCGAGTGGAAAACAGTAGTAATATGCTAGTAAAGTAAACAGTGCGGGAAAAGTAAACAGGTGATTGCAATATGATTAAAATAGGACCGGGGTCCACAGTTCACTAGTGGTGTCTCTCCATAGATAAAATAACATGCTGGGTAAACAAATTACAGTTGGGCAATTGATAGAATAAAGATAACGTGATATGTCAAGAAGATCACTATGAGATTCACTCTGGGCATTACAACAAAATACATAGACCGCCATCCAACTGCATCTATGACTAATAATCCACCCCCGGGGATATCATCCGAACACCCTAGAAGTATTAAGTTGCGAACAACAGATAATTGCATTAAGCAAAGTGTGTAATGTAAACAAAGCATATGCCCTTGAGCATATGAATGTTGTTTTCTCCCTAGTAGCAACAGCACATCTACCACCTTAGAGGTTTCTGTCACTCCCCCAGGTGAAATAGAGACATGAACCCACTATCGAGCATAAATACCCCCTCTTGGAGTCACTAGCAACTACTCGGCCAAGATAGCTACTAACAACGGAGAGCATGCAAGATCATAAACAACATAGAGATAACAAAAGATATAATTCAGTACAGCAACTTAATCATAAACACCAATATTCATCGGATCCCAACAAACCAACATCATAGTATTACATAACGGTGATCTCAATCATGTAGGGCAGCTCATGAGATCTAAACATGAAGCACATGGTGGAGAAGACAACCATCTAGCTACTGCTATGGACCCATAGTCCAAGGTAGACTACTCACTCATCGCTCCGGAGGCAAGCATGGCGATGAAGAAGACCTCTGGTGGCGATTCCCCTCTCCGGCAGGGTGCCGGGAAGAGCTTCTGGACCCTCCCGATCTTCGGGTCGACGGCGGCGGCGGATCGCGATGTATTCTGGAAAACTGATCGGGCCCTTAGGTTTTTCTCGTCAGGGGGTATATGTAGGCGAAGGGGGGCTGTCAGAGGTGGAGCCACGCAGCCTCACAAGGTGGTGGCGCGGCCAGGGGCCAGGCCGCACCGCCCCTGTGTGTGGGGGCCACGTGGCCCCCCTCCGTCAGGTCTTCGGATGTTTGGGAGCTCCCCGGTGAAATATGACTTCAGGAACTTGTTTCGTCCAATTCCGAGAATATTTCCTGTGTATCACTTCTGAAACACAAAAACAGCAGAAAACAGGAAACTGGCACTATGGCACTTCGTTAATAGGTTAGTTCCGGAAAATGTATAAAAATGCCACTAAGTGTAACGAAACAATAGGCAAATGGTGTAAAACAAAGCATGGAGCATCAAAAATTATAGATACGTTTGAGACGTATCAAGCATCTGTAACATCCCAAGATTTTATCAAATTTTGGGGGAAAATTTTCGTTTTTATTTTGCTTGAGATGATTGAAAATTCACAAGGATTTAAAACTTTTGAGTCTATTTGAAAGATTTGTTTGAAAACTATTTAAATCCTCTAATTATTTCTTGAAGAACTTCTTTGAGAAAGATCAAGTATCCAAAATACTATTTTTCCCATTCTTTAATCAAACATATGCAAGCTTGCTTGCAAAGGAGTAAATCCCAAATGTGCTTTATTTAGTATAGATTGTATTTTGAAAACTAAGTTTGAAAGATAATTTCAAACATTATTTTATAAAGTATTATCACTGATTTCAAAAAGGATTTATTCCAAACCCTATCTCCATATTTGCATTTATGCAAACAAACCTCCTTACCTTGTTCATAAAGTTTTATTCAAAAATACCTTTTGTTTTGAAAACATGTTTCTTAATGGTTTAAGACACTACTGTGAATGTTTGAAGGCATTAGAAATTTGTTTGGCTTGATTTGAAGCATTTTTGCAAAAGTTGTGAAACAAATAAGAAAAAAGAAAAAAATAAAAGAAGTAAACAAAAATAAAAATAAAACTAGGCCTCAGGGAACCCCTTCGGCCCAGATCAGAAAAGGAGCCCGCAGCCCATCTACCAATTTCCCGAATCGGTACCCAGCTCCTCTCTTCCCCGCGCTGACAGGTGGGCCCCAGTTGCCAGTCATCTTCCTCCTCTGGCCGTTGATCACGCCCGTGACATTCCTCCCGCAGTAAACTCCCCCTCTTTAATCCACTTCAATACCTGCCGTTTCTTCCCCGCGTAGCGCACCTATAAAATCCCTAGGCCTCCTCTCCTATTTCCCTCTTCTCCCTCTTGCAAAGGCGCCGCCAGGCCGCCAGAATAGCTCGCCGGAGCTCCACAGCCTCGCCACGGTTCGCCATCAAATACGACGACACCGTGAGTCCCCGGACCCCCTCTCTGTGTCGTATCTTCTTACCTTGCTCAGGCGCCTCTCCCTGACTCCTTTTCCTCGGCTTATCTACAGCAAATCAACGCCATCGTCGAGCTCCCGGAGCTCACGTCCGCTCCATCTCCTCCGGCCGCATCTCCTCCTCACTGAAGGACGCAACCCAGCTCCTGGACCAAGCTCCCGAGTTCGCCTCGTCCTCCTAAGCCTCATCGTGACCTCTCCACCGTCCAGAACCTGCTGCAACGTCGCCAACGACCATCTCCAGTACGCCCTCGCCGGATTTGCTCGCCGGAACCCTAGCTCGAGTTGGTGAGCACCCCTTCCTTTTGTTCGTGGCCGTACGATTTAGATCCAGTGGATCTAATCAATCCACTTAACCGAAAGGGTAAGGATCAATCGGGTCCGCCCGATCCCCTTTAGATCCAACGGCCCGCGTTGATGATCCATCTGAAGAGGTACCAACCAATCAGAAGCTGCCATGTGTCGGCTCACGGCTTAAACTCGATTCAAACAGAAGTTTGAAAACAGATTTGATCCAAATCTTTGAAAAATCATAACTTTTAATCAGTAGGTCCAAAAATAGCAAATAATATCTCGTTGGAATCCTTAGGAAGTCTAGAATCCAGCAGTACCATAAAATCTTATATTTTATGGGTTCAATTTGAAACTATTTTCAAATTGGAATCAAACCTTCTGTTAACTGGTTAAATCCATATCTTTTGAACCAAGTATCCAAAAATTACAAATTTGTAGTCTTTGGAATCCTCTCAACTTGTAGAACATCATAGGATCAAGAAAATCCAAATTTGATACGTGCACACACTTTGTGCATTCAAATTTGTCCAAATCACTATTTCGGTGATAATTCAATTTCTATAACTTATTTTAGAGTGATTCCAATTGCAGTGACCTTGTATTACTGCAAGCTATCCAGTAGCATGACTCCCATAATTTCTTGAATCACTTCACAATTATTCAAATTCTAATATGAGAATTTGAGTAGTTCCTATATAGATAAATTCCATTTCTATTTCAATTAATAATTCCTTCTACCATAGCAAATCTCATAACCATACCTAGCCCTCAAAGTTATCTAAACAACATCTTGATCAAGATCATATCTACTTAGACCTATCTTGTATAGCTCACACATATTCGAATTACATTAGTGTTGTTTGAGTAAAGTGTGATGCACCTCAGTCATAGGATTTTATTCTCACTATCTTAGGTGTTGATCTAATCACCATTTTGGCACCTATCCGACACTCCTTGCACCAAATAGGAATCTAAAACCATAATCTCAAATGTTATCTACCCATACTCAATCATCTGTCCATTTGATCCCGATTTCATGTGTAGAACTATTCAATTAACAAATGAGTTAATTGAGTAACTCAATGCTTCATGAGTCCTAGCCCATTGCTTAAGTGTAATATATACTATTTAAGAATAATTGTTGTCACAACTATTCAATAGTATTGCTATTGCACTATTTTGTCTCTTATGTGATTTACCCACATGAGATATTCCAAGATTCAATATGCTTTGGTAAAGCATAAAGATCTCACTCATTATATTTTGGTCTAATTCATATTATACTCAAATTGCTATTGTGCTACTTGAGTAGAATATGAATACATCTCAAACCTAGATTTTGTTATTGTGGAGTTATTATAACCCATACCATAGTATGTGTTATACACCATGTTGATCAATGAACCCGTTGAACCATGACCACTAATATCAATCATTTATACCCAATCCAATTCCTACCTAGTTTTGTTCCCATGTATTGAACTATTCAACTTGCAAATGTGCTAATTGAGTAGTTCAAGCATTCTTAAAACCTAGCCTAGTGCCTAAGTGTGATATATGCTATTTAAAGAATAAAAGTTGTTACACTTATTCAAATAGTATTGTGGTTACACTACCCCCACCTATGTGATCTATTTCACATGAGCTTTTCTGAAACTCATTCATGCTTTAATAAAGCATAAAAGCTTCATCAATCCTATTCTGCCTAAACCAATTCTCTCTCAACTCATATTGATCTCCCCAACTAAGCTCTCCGATCCATATCTCACAGATCATGATCCTTTACCATATCTTTCTATTCATAACATCTCCATAAACCAAATTGTTAAACAAACACTTTTCAATTGTTTGATTTGTTTGATTGTGTTTGTATGGTGTGTTTATGGTATGCTATTTTCTGTGCTATAGTTGGTGCGAAGAGCTACGTGCTTAGTTGAGAGAAGCGGGAAGATCGTATTCTTCAAAAAGGCAAGTGACACACATACTTCCACCTATCTTTTATTATATGCATTAGTGATTTCAATACTGTGCATGATATGAGATTTTCAAAGTGGTTATGAAATGCTTAGCACCTAGTAGTGGTAGCTATCCCATGAAACCCCACTTGCTAGGATTGCAAACTTGCTTGCGAAATAATGCCATGCCTTGTTTTCAAATTGATATGAAAATTTAACAACCCAATGAATCACCTGGGTGCAATCTTGTGGCTACTCAGGGCTGCACACCTGGCTATCAACCCAGGACATGTGTGGTTGTCATCGCCTGAGGGTACACAACTCGGGGCTACACACCTGGCTATCAACCCAGGACATGTGTGGTGGTTATCACCTGAGAATACTTTGTATTGGTTGTACCTAGGAACAGAGAGAGGACATGTCGATCGAAAGGAATCTCATCACCATTTCAGAATAATTAAAACTTGAATAGTGACTACTTAGGGCTACACACCTGACTATCAACTCAGGATATGTGTGGTTGTCATCGCCTAAGGGTCCTCACCAATCCCAAGACTAACTACTTAGGGCTACACACCTGACTATCAACCCAGGATATGTGTGGTTGTCATCGCCTGAGGGTTATTCTAGTTTTAATTGAGTAACTACTCAGGACTGCACACCTGGCTATCAACCCAGGACATGTGTGGTTGTCATCGCCTGAGGGTTATTCTTGTTTTGTTGAGTTACTACCCAGGGCTACACAACTTGGCTATCAACCCAAGGCTTGTGTGGTGGTTATCACCTGGGGGTTATCTTGACCTTGAAGAAAAATCAAAATGTTTTAAAAATGTTTTGGTAGGATAAAACTTGCTTTATGCAATTCAGCCATAAGATCCACCAGCCAAATGTCATGTAGTATAGTCTTTCAGAAAATGCCACCAAATATGTGTCTTTTGCCAGTACATCATTGTACTGACCCCTTCGGGGCTGCATATTCAAACGTGCAGGTTTTATTTCGAGTAAGGAACCAGGAGTAGGATCTCGAGCTTACATTCCAACACGTCTGCCTGTGGCACTTGATGAAGATGAAAGCTCACTGCAACTATGCTTTATGCTGTGTACTCATAAGGTAGAAGACCTATGTAACTATATTTACGTTGTAATATTGATGCTATTGCAATGATTACTTATTTTGTACTGTGGTGCTATCTACTGATCCAGGGAATGGCACAGATACACAGGAGATTTGCCTTTAGAAAAAGGCGGGTCGTTACAAATGGTATCAGAGCATAGTGTTGCCTGTAGGATCGAGACCCTAGGTTTGGAATTAGAGATAGGAAGACCCTAGGACAAAAATCTCTATCTCATCTTACTTCTATTTAAAAAAAAGGAATGTTTGTATCTTGAAACTCCTTGTATTTCTCCCCTATTTCGTTTTCAAATGATTCCCTTAGATGAACCAACTCCCAGAACCATCAAGAAAGGACAGAAGATCACAATGTGCTAGAAGAATGAGACTTCTACTTCATAGGTTGACCTTGATCCAACATGAAGAACTACATTGAAGACCAACAAAGAGCTCGAGAACATGTGGATATGAAGGTTGCCCAACACCAACGATGCATTGGGAAGTGGAAATAAGAAATGGAACAATGAAACTATACTAGAATAGACCACCAAGATTCTAGTTTATAGAAACAACGATTTATAGATGCTTCTATGATCATACAAAATTGGTGTATGACCATATTATTTCGTTAGCGTGTTTTTCTAAAACTTATCAAAAGGAATTTTCAATGATTGTTTGATTTATGTTTGTTTGTTGCATGGTTTGCTGTTTGTGCACGGGTAGGAAAATTTTCTTCTTTAGTTCTGTCTATATATTACTCACCTTTGCTAAAACAACCTCAGATGCCGCCTCGCCGTGAAAACAACAACAACAACAACAGCAACAACAACAATGACAACAACATCAATGATGTGGTTCAACAGTTAGCCACAGGTCAAGCCCAGCTCATGCAGATGATGACCCAATTCATCCAAGCAAGCACCAACCTCATGAACAACAACAACAATCCACCACCCCCGCCTCAAGTGGACCGACTAGCTCGTTTTCTGAAGCTCAGACCCAATAAGTTTTCATCTGCCACAGACCCAATAGTGGCCGATGACTGGCTGCGCTCAGTCAGTAAGGACTTAGTTACCTGTGAGTGCACAGATGCTAAAAAGATTAGATTCACTGCCCACCTGCTAGAGGGACCAGCAGCAATGTGGTGGGATACTTACCAAGTCACCAATCCAATTGAAGGTCTGGACTGGGATTCCTTTAGGGAAGGCTTTCGTAATGCTCATATCTCCACGGGCATTATGAATCTAAAGAAAGATGAGTTCCGCACTTTGAAGCAGGGTGACAGGACACTAAAGGAGTACATGGATGACTTCTGCTCTCTGTCAAGATACGCACCAGAAGACATCGACACTGATGCCAAGAGGAAAGATAAGTTTCTCAGTGGACTCAAAGGGGAACTGAAGATACCTCTGTCAGTAGCTTATGCTCCGAACTACCAGACTCTCCTAGACCAAGCGGTTACTCTGGACAACAACATAAGGAAGGAGGAAAACCGTAAGCGGAAGCTCAACAATCGCAAGAACCACACTGGACATTTCCACAAGAGACCCCACTTCAGTGAAGGCTATGGAAATGGTAATTCCAATGGCCATAGACACAATGGTAGAAACTATGGAAACCACCCCAACGATCATCATAATGGAGACAATGGAAATCTTAATGAAGGAAATGGACAACACCACTCCAAACTGGTTGTTAAGAAAGATCTCTCGACAATCACTTGTTACAAGTGCAAACAAAAGGGACACTATGCGGATAAGTGTTCAGAAAATGGTACGTCAAGACCTCAGTGAACTGGATGACCGAAGGATGCCGCAAAATACAAGAAGAAGACACAATAAAGTATAGCCAACTTCAAAGAATTTGTATGCAGCTACAGTCTTGTAATAAATAATGTAAGGACTTGTGAGAGCTAAAGACAACCTTGTTGAGTGAACTTTTACTTCTCAATGAAATGGCAAGCTGAAAGATTTGTAACTCAAGAGTTAAAGTCACGCGACCAAGTTCGAGCAAAAACCTCTAGCCAGGAACGATAGATTTTGCTCAAAATAAGATTTGGGAACTTGATTTCAATTTCAATAAAACTTTTGTTTAAAAGCTAGTGAGGTTGACCAAGAGTTAGAATGCGAGATGCACCAAACCAAATACAAGGTAATGATTGGGTGCGACATGGATTGGCCCCCATGACGACTACTCATATTGTTCGCTCTTGTATGAGGAATGGTAAATCTAGAGAGAGACATACCTACATGAGAGACGACGTCTTTAAACCATAACCTTAGGAGGATAATATGTTACACCCCTTATAGTAAGCCAGTGGCCAAAACGTAGGAATACGGTGAGAACTTGGACTTTTGAACGACTACACGAATTAGAAACGTCTTGCTCAGTGGACTTGAAGGCGAAGACCGTTCAGTTTCGACTGCTGCCTGTTCGATTCACCTCCCCGACTCTTCGTTTCAACTCCCCACGTAGCCTGTTCGACTACCTCCTTGAGCCTATAAAAGAGAGATGTCACTCCTCTCCAGAGAGTCACAACAGAGACAACCACCACTACCTATGAGATTGTCTCCTAGTTCCAGAGCCCAACGCCACCGAAGTCTACCCCATCCCGACCTACGACATTATGAAGCAACTCTCAGAATCCCTGAAACTACTTTCTTGCCCATGAGAGCTTCGTTAGATCCCTTTTTTCTGCAAGGGAGTTCATCTTCGAGATACGATCAAATTGTTCAGCGCCTTTCAACAACTATGAAGACGGTTGCTAAAGGAATTCTTAAGGACCATCTGATACCTGTGGCAAGTATCATGACTTGCTCCGGTAACTTGAATGGGTTCAACAATGCTGGTTATAAGGTGACCTTCCGTCCCTTAAAAGTGCAAGTACCTCTTACAGAGTCTACCTTGTTTACCCCTATGAAATGCTTGAGAAGCCCGCAGAGAGATGCCATCCTAGCTCATTGGAATGTGTGGCCTCATCATGTTCATGGGGCAAGCATGCAGTACTTGGCACTGAATCATCTTTTGAGATTCTGGAATGAAAATTAGCTAAAAGGCAAAAAGGAGTATGGTGATGGCCTGTATGATATCTTGGTCTTGATGAGGACTGACCAAGAAAAGGGTAGATACACATTCTTGGAAGAGGAGACAACTCAGCTTGGTCCTCTGATTGAACCAAAGAGTGACTCCTCAGTGTCAAAAGTAGTTCAACAACTACCCCGTTGGATAGAGGGCTCTATAATAGAATCACCCACCTATTGTAAATGAAGATGTGGACTACCTTGTTGAAGACAACGCAATGGATGATATCTGCCTATCACCATAATTGGATGGAACCGTGGTGTGCCCACTTTTGGACACAGCCGAGAGCATCAGAAGGTTCTGATGAGGATAATCCAAGGAAAAGGCCCAACGGTGAATTCAAGCTGGGAACAAAATGCAAGTACCCCAGGAAGCTTCAAGATACCACCTAGAGAGATTTCTTTTAAGGGTGGTAGCCACCTAGTATCCCAAACCCATTTTCTTTCTAGCCTCTCCAAATCTCGGGACGAGATTTCTTTAAGGGTGGTAGTCTGTAACATCCCAAGATTTTATCAAATTTTGGGGGAAAATTTTCGTTTTTATTTTGCTTGAGATGATTGAAATTTCACAAGGATTTAAAACTTTTGAGTCTATTTGAAAGATTTGTTTGAAAACTATTTAAATCCTCTAATTATTTCTTGAAGAACTTCTTTGAGAAAGATCAAGTATCCAAAATACTATTTTTCCCATTCTTTAATCAAACATATGCAAGCTTGCTTGCAAAGGAGTAAATCCCAAATGTGCTTTATTTAGTATAGATTGTATTTTGAAAACTAAGTTTGAAAGATAATTTCAAACATTATTTTATAAAGTATTATCACTGATTTCAAAAAGGATTTATTCCAAACCCTATCTCCATATTTGCATTTATGCAAACAAACCTCCTTACCTTGTTCATAAAGTTTTATTCAAAAATACCTTTTGTTTTGAAAACATGTTTCTTAATGGTTTAAGACACTACTGTGAATGTTTGAAGGCATTAGAAATTTGTTTGGCTTGATTTGAAGCATTTTTGCAAAAGTTGTGAAACAAATAAGAAAACAGAAAAAAAGAAAAGAAGTAAACAAAAATAAAAATAAAACTAGGCCTCAGGGAACCCCTTCGGCCCAGATCAGAAAAGGAGCCCGCAACCCATCTACCAATTTCCCGAATCGGTACCCAGCTCCTCTCTTCCCCGCGCTGACAGGTGGGCCCCAGTTGCCAGTCATCTTCCTCCTCTGGCCGTTGATCACGCCCGTGACATTCCTCCCACAGTAAACTCCCCCTCTTTAATCCACTTCAATACCTGCCGTTTCTTCCCCGTGCAGCGCACCTATAAAAGCCCTAGGCCTCCTCTCCTATTTCCCTCTTCTCCCTCTTGCAAAGGCGCCGCCAGGCCGCCAGAATAGCTCGCCGGAGCTCCACAGCCTCGCCACGGTTCGCCATCAAATACGATGACACCGTGAGTCCCCGGACCCCCTCTCTGTGTCGTATCTTCTTACCTTGCTCAGGCGCCTCTCCCTGACTCCTTTTCCTCGGCTTATCTACAGCAAATCAACGCCATCGTCAAGCTCCCGAAGCTCACGTCCGCTCCATCTCCTCCGGCCGCATCTCCTCCTCACTGAAGGACGCAACCCAGCTCCTGGACCAAGCTCCCGAGTTCGCCTCGTCCTCCTAAGCCTCGTCGTGACCTCTCCGCCGTCCAGAACCTGCTGCAACGTCGCCAACGACCATCTCCAGTACGCCCTCGCCGGATTTGCTCGCCGGAACCCTAGCTCGAGTTGGTGAGCACCCCTTCCTTTTGTTCGTGGCCGTACGATTTAGATCCAGTGGATCTAATCAATCCACTTAACCGAAAGGGTAAGGATCAATCGGGTCCGCCCGATCCCCTTTAGATCCAATGGCCCGCGTTGATGATCCATCTGAAGAGGTACCAACCAATCAGAAGCTGCCATGTGTCGGCTCACGGCTTAAACTCGATTCAAACAGAAGTTTGAAAACAGATTTGATCCAAATCTTTGAAAAATCATAACTTTTAATCAGTAGGTCCAAAAATAGCAAATAATATCTCGTTGGAATCCTTAGGAAGTCTAGAATCCAGCAGTACCATAAAATCTTATATTTTATGGGTTCAATTTGAAACTATTTTCAAATTGGAATCAAACCTTCTGTTAACTGGTTAAATCCATATCTTTTGAACCAAGTATCCAAAAATTACAAATTTGTAGTCTTTGGAATCCTCTCAACTTGTAGAACATCATACGATCAAGAAAATCCAAATTTGATACGTGCACACACTTTGTGCATTCAAATTTGTCCAAATCACTATTTCGGTGATAATTCAATTTCTATAACTTATTTTAGAGTGATTCCAATTGCAGTGACCTTGTATTACTGCAAGCTATCCAGTAGCATGACTCCCATAATTTCTTGAATCACTTCACAATTATTCAAATTCTAATATGAGAATTTGAGTAGTTCCTATATAGATAAATTCCATTTCTATTTCAATTAATAATTCCTTCTACCATAGCAAATCTCATAACCATACCTAGCCCTCAAAGTTATCTAAACAACATCTTGATTAAGATCATATCTACTTAGACCTATCTTGTATAGCTCACACATATTCAAATTACATTAGTGTTGTTTGAGTAAAGTGTGATGCACCTCAGTCATAGAATTTTATTCTCACTATCTTAGGTGTTGATCTAATCACCATTTTGGCACCTATCCGACACTCCTTGCACCAAATAGGAATCTAAAACCATAATCTCAAATGTTATCTACCCATACTCAATCATCTGTCCATTTGATCCCGATTTCATGTGTAGAACTATTCAATTAACAAATGAGTTAATTGAGTAACTCAATGCTTCATGAGTCCTAGCCCATTGCTTAAGTGTAATATATACTATTTAAGAATAATTGTTGTCACAACTATTCAATAGTATTGCTATTGCACTATTTTGTCTCTTATGTGATTTACCCACATGAGATATTCCAAGATTCAATATGCTTTGGTAAAGCATAAAGATCTCACTCATTATATTTTGGTCTAATTCATATTATACTCAAATTGCTATTGTGCTACTTGAGTAGAATATGAATACATCTCAAACCTAGATTTTGTTATTGTGGAGTTATTATAACCCATACCATAGTATGTGTTATACACCATGTTGATCAATGAACCCGTTGAACCATGACCACTAATATCAATCATTTATACCCAATCCAATGCCTACCTAGTTTTCTTCCCATGTATTGAACTATTCAACTTGCAAATGTGCTAATTGAGTAGTTCAAGCATTCTTAAAACCTAGCCTAGTGCCTAAGTGTGATATATGCTATTTAAAGAATAAAGGTTGTTACACTTATTCAAATAGTATTGTGGTTACACTACCCCCACCTATGTGATCTATTTCACATGAGCTTTTCTGAAACTCATTCATGCTTTAATAAAGCATAAAAGCTTCATCAATCCTATTCTGCCTAAACAATTCTCTCTCAACTCATATTGATCTCCCCAACTAAGCTCTCCGATCCATATCTCACAGATCATGATCCTTTACCATATCTTTCTATTCATAACATCTCCATAAACCAAATTGTTAAACAAACACTTTTCAATTGTTTGATTTGTTTGATTGTGTTTGTATGGTGTGTTTATGGTATGCTATTTTCTGTGCTATAGTTGGTGCGAAGAGCTACGTGCTTAGTTGAGAGAAGCGGGAAGATCGTATTCTTCAAAAAGGCAAGTGACACACATACTTCCACCTATCTTTTATTATATGCATTAGTGATTTCAATACTGTGCATGATATGAGATTTTCAAAGTGGTTATGAAATGCTTAGCACCTAGTAGTGGTAGCTATCCCATGAAACCCCACTTGCTAGGATTGCAAACTTGCTTGCGAAATAATGCCATGCCTTGTTTTCAAATTGATATGAAAATTTAACAACCCAATGAATCACCTGGGTGCAATCTTGTGGCTACTCAGGGCTGCACACCTGGCTATCAACCCAGGACATGTGTGGTTGTCATCGCCTGAGGGTACACAACTCGGGGCTACACACCTGGCTATCAACCCAGGACATGTGTGGTGGTTATCACCTGAGAATACTTTGTATTGGTTGTACCTAGGAACAAAGAGAGGACATGTCGATCGAAAGGAATCTCATCACCATTTCAGAATAATTAAAACTTGAATAGTGACTACTTAGGGCTACACACCTGACTATCAACTGAGGATATGTGTGGTTGTCATCGCCTAAGGGTCCTCACCAATCCCAAGACTAACTACTTAGGGCTACACACCTGACTATCAACTCAGGACATGTGTGGTTGTCATCGCCTAAGGGTTACCTTGGGGCTTAAATTGAGTAACTACTCAGGACTGCACACCTGGCTATCAACCCAGGATATGTGTGGTTGTCATCGCCTGAGGGTTATTCTAGTTTTAATTGAGTAACTACTCAGGACTGCACACCTGGCTATCAACCCAGGACATGTGTGGTTGTCATCGCCTGAGGGTTATTCTTGTTTTGTTGAGTTACTACCCAGGGCTACACAACTTGGCTATCAACCCAAGGCTTGTGTGGTGGTTATCACCTGGGGGTTATCTTGACCTTGAAGAAAAATCAAAATGTTTTAAAAATGTTTTGGTAGGATAAAACTTGCTTTATGCAATTCAGCCATAAGATCCACCAGCCAAATGTCATGTAGTATAGTCTTTCAGAAAATGCCACCAAATATGTGTCTTTTGCCAGTACATCATTGTACTGACCCCTTCGGGGCTGCATATTCAAACGTGCAGGTTTTATTTCGAGTAAGGAACCAGGAGTAGGATCTCGAGCTTACATTCCAACACGTCTGCCTGTGGCACTTGATGAAGATGGAAGCTCACTGCAACTATGCTTTATGCTGTGTACTCATAAGGTAGAAGACCTATGTAACTATATTTACGTTGTAATATTGATGCTATTGCAATGATTACTTATTTTGTACTGTGGTGCTATCTACTGATCCAGGGAATGGCACAGATACACAGGAGATTTGCCTTTAGAAAAAGGCGGGTCGTTACAGCATCCCCAAGCTTAACTCCTGCTCGTCCTCGAGTAGGTAAGTGATAACAAAAGAATAATTTTTGAGGTGACATGCACCTACACAATCTTGATCATATATGTAAGCATTGGTGAGCTGGGATCAATAGAACTTAAAACATGGGCATGAAAGATATAATCATGACAATAAGAACTTAGCAACCAAACATGCAAATGAACACAAACAAAAGATCATGATAATGAAACAATGAAAGTCAAACGTGTGTTCAAATCATAAGGAAAAACATATAAATGGTTTTCAGCTTGTCCTTCAAAGAGAGCAAAACATAAATGCATAGGACACCTCAAAGTTTAAGAGGGCGACTAGATACAAATAATTTAAGAACAAGTGAAACCAACAATATGAGTCAATCAATGAACATTGGGACAATGCATATCACACTAAGAATGACAACTAAGCTCTCTTAATGGTGCATAAAGAAAGAAGGTGGTGACTCAACATAAAAGTAAAAGAAAGGCCCTTCGCAGAGGGAAGCAGTGATTGCAAGTTTTATAACCTTCAAAAATTATGGTACTTACCGGCTTTGAGCTCTCATTGCCCCCATCATAAGCATCTTGAATGGTTAAAGTTAATGCGAGAACAATTATGATGCATATGCTTGACAAATCATAAGTTGAAAACCTCGTGTCCCGTGAATACAAGTACCCAAACCATGCTAGTTTACTTAGAGTCCCAAGCAAGGCTCTTGTCATTGTAAGTATATGCATATCATTGAGAACCGCCAATGGGGTATCTCCGTGCCCGATGACATGGAACAAGCCCACACCAAAATGACAGGACAAGCAGACAATGAACACCTCGACATCTCTTTTATTTGCTATATTGTTTAGCTTTTTATTGTGAGATGCGTCGTCGAATGTTCACCAGGGGTATGCTGCAAATTTCCACCATGAATTATGCATGGCTTAGATTGGCGGCCCGGCGTTTCCCTAACACATATAAAAACTCCATGATCCTCACAAGATTCCCAATTCATTTCACACAGCGGGCATCCATAAACAAAAGATCATGATATCAACTCAAATAGGAAGTGCAATGTTGAAAGCTTGCCCCATGACGGCATGGCTGGGCTAGAATCCAACTTACAACTTGCAAGCATAACAACTCAACATAAAAGACCACAATGTCAAATTTTTAGAACAGGAAAAAGTAAAGTGTGCCTTCCGGTTCGTGAGAGCTTTACTGACCGAATTTCGCATAACACTGGTAAGAGTTTAATTTGAAGAGAAAATAAAAGCAAGTCAAATTTACTTGGAATAGAAAATTGCTAGTAGGTATGTATGGTGGACACAATGGAAAACTTTGGCTTTTAGGAGTTGGATGCACGAGTAGAGCTCATACTCAGTACAAGGCGAGGGCTAGCAAAAGACTGGGAGCGACCAACTAAGAGAGCAATAATGGCCATAATCATGCAAAGCGACAAAGCGACATTAAAAGAAGCATATGATGGCATCAAAAGTCAAAAAATAAATGATCATGAAGGCTAATGGCGACTTTGGAAGAGTCTAACATGTGTGAGCATGCGCCAAGTCAACCCAAATAAAGCATCAAGGAGAAAACCAAAATAATGCTTCCATACAATAAAAACAACGCATGATTTTTTTCAAAGGCTCATTAAGCAATCTCAGTTATTTGAGACAAGTCATGCTACAACAAAACTACTAAGCATACTATCAAAAAGACATCAAGCATGACATGAAAAAGCCTAAGCCGCAGTCTACACAAGCTCCTTCTTGTACCACTATTTTGCACAAAGCTTTTTCTCTTTTCCAACACCATTTGAAAATTTTATAAACACCTCTTTTGATGAAAACCAATGAAGATCAGAGGCAAAAATACACCTTGATGAAAAGATATGACAAGATCTGAACGCATATCAAGGCGAAAACGAAAACCAAAAGCAGTAGCAGAAAAAGTAGAATGCTCGATTAATAAGAGTGAAAACTAGAGCATTCTTTGCAAATGAAAACGAGTCCATCTCCTCCAAAGGAAATTTGTTGGGGTCCAACCATTTATTGCAGCAAACAAACAAACCTAACAAACTAAGACAACTAAAACAACTGACGCTCCAAGAAAAACACATAGTGCATGAAGCAATAAAAATATAGTGTTTTGAAAGGTGACCTGATTTTTGCCGATGAAGAAGGGGTGCCTCGGGGGCATCCCCAAGCTTTGACGCTTGTACTTCTTGGATATTTCTTGGGGTGATGCATGGGCATCCCCAAGCTTGAGCTTTTGTCCATTCTTCAACTCATCTCATCATTCTCCAATCCCTACACTTGAAAACTTCCTTCATACAAAACTAAACACAATTCTATTAGCAACATTAGTGCAAGCATAAAATATATTCAACCTCTTTTAGCTTCAGGTTTCAACCCAAAACCACCACATATAAAGTATATACTACTGTAGCAACTTCCACAAGAGTTCCATGATCAAAAAGAACTCAAAAGAAAGCGATAAAGTGGCAAAAACAAATATTGGCAGAAATCTGTCAAAACTGGACAGCTGATAATGGACGAATTTTTGAGGGATTTTCCGTTGCTCAAATCAAAAAGTGTTCAACTAAGAAAAGTTTGGATATAACCTGGGGCATATGCACAAGAAATCGCAGGTCCAAAAGATAAACAGAGAATTTTCACGAATTTTTACGGTGCAGCACCGAAAACAGTTTCAGGACAGCAATAACCCCAAATCTTTACCTCACTCAAATTAGAGGTTTCTCTTGGCACAAAAACGAAATAAACAAGATAAGGAGCAGTCATTACAGTAGTAATGACTTCCAAGACTCAAATAAAAGAAAAAGTACTGAAAAGTAAACAATGGGTTATCTCCCAAGAGTGCTTTTCTTTAACGCCTTTGAGCTAGGCGCAGAAAATTGCGAATCAAGTACCTTCAGAAGAAGCATTAAGATCAACAGAAGAGGTCTTGTCAATAAGGCATTGTATTTCATCCACATAAGTTTTTGAAGACCCTTGGTGATCATGCTTTGGTACACTATTCTCATCAAAAAGATTTTCAGGACAAATCCAGGCAAAATTGTTTTTGAAGGCATCATTCAATCCCAAAAGCTTGCAAGGTATAGGTATCTCGGCCTCCCCATCATGTGTATCAATAACCGTTATAGGTGAACCGAGTTTATTAAAACGTTTAAGAACCTTCCTAGCTTCAATAACGACATCCTTTAATTCTAAACGCAAAGTTTCCAAGATAAAAGCTTTCTTTTCGGGGTCCTCAATTTCATGAAGCTTAAGGAACATGTATTGCATAAAAGGATTAAGACTAGCAAACCTAGTTTCCAATATGTCAATTAAATAAATAGAAGCAACTTCAATACTAGGAGCAAGTTCAACCCAAGACTTTTCCTCATCTTCATCATGCATACTAATGTGATTAAAGAACTCCTCAATGTTACTTTTGCCAATAATCGAACCACTACCTACTGAGAGGTCCTCCAGAATGAACTTAGGAAACGACATGATAAACTAAAGTAAAGAAATAACAACTACCAAGGATTCTAATTTTTTTGGATTTTTGATAAAAAGTAATGCAGGTAAAATAAAATAAAGTAAAGCAAAACAAATAACAAAGTAAAGAATGTGTGTGCGAAGAACTCCCCTCGCAGAAGTCTTCTCTCTTCCCCGGCAACGGCGCCAGAAAAGAAGCTGCTACTCGTGTGATGGCGCCAGAAAAGAGCTGCGGCGTTTAGTTGACGTGGGAGCAGTAAGTCCTTGTGCGTGGTGATGACCAGCCCGTTGGGAACCCCAAGAGGAAGGTATGATGAGTGTAGCGGCTAGTTTTCCCTCAGTTAAGAAACCAAGGTTTAATATCGTTCTTGAAGAAGAGAGACGGTGACGACTGAAGGTGTTTGTGGAACCTGCACACACACAGACAAATACTTTGTCCCCAACTTACGATGAGGTTGTCAATCTCACCGGTTTGCTTGAAACAAAGGTTATGAGTGTATCGAGTGGAAAATAGTAGTAATATGCTAGTAAAGTAAACAGTGCGGGAAAAGTAAACAGGTGATTGCAATATGATTAAAATAGGACCGGGGTCCACAGTTCACTAGTGGTGTCTCTCCATAGATAAAATAACATGCTGGGTAAACAAATTACAGTTGGGCAATTGATAGAATAAAGATAACGTGATATGTCAAGAAGATCACTATGAGATTCACTCTGGGCATTACAACAAAATACATAGACCGCCATCCAACTGCATCTATGACTAATAATCCACCCCCGGGGATATCATCCGAACACCCTAGAAGTATTAAGTTGCGAACAACAGATAATTGCATTAAGCAAAGTGTGTAATGTAAACAAAGCATATGCCCTTGAGCATATGAATGTTGTTTTCTCCCTAGTAGCAACAACACATCTACCACCTTAGAGGTTTCTGTCACTCCCCCAGGTGAAATAGAGACATGAACCCACTATCGAGCATAAATACCCCCTCTTGGAGTCACTAGCAACTACTCGGCCAAGATAGCTACTAACAACGGAGAGCATGCAAGATCATAAACAACATAGAGATAACAAAAGATATAATTCAGTACAGCAACTTAATCATAAACACCAATATTCATCGGATCCCAACAAACCAACATCATAGTATTACATAACGGTGATCTCAATCATGTAGGGCAGCTCATGAGATCTAAACATGAAGCACATGGTGGAGAAGACAACCATCTAGCTACTGCTATGGACCCATAGTCCAAGGTAGACTACTCACTCATCGCTCCGGAGGCAAGCATGGCGATGAAGAAGACCTCCGGTGGCGATTCCCCTCTCCGGCAGGGTGCCGGGAAGAGCTTCTGGACCCTCCCGATCTTCGGGTCGATGGCGGCGGTGGATCGCGATGTATTCTGGAAAACTGATCGGGCCCTTAGGTTTTTCTCGTCAGGGGGTATATGTAGGCGAAGGGGGGCTGTCAGAGGTGGAGCCACGCGGCCTCACAAGGGGGTGGCGCGGCCAGGGGCCAGGCCGCGCCGCCCCTATGTGTGGGGGCCACGTGGCCCCCCTCCGTCAGGTCTTCGGATGTTTGGGAGCTCCCCGGTGAAATATGACTTCAGGAACTTGTTTCGTCCAATTCCGAGAATATTTCCTGTGTATCACTTCTGAAACACAAAAACAGCAGAAAATAGGAAACTGGCACTGTGGCACTTCGTTAATAGGTTAGTTCCGGAAAATGTATAAAAATGCCACTAAGTGTAACGAAACAATAGGCAAATGGTGTAAAACAAAGCCTGGAGCATCAAAAATTATAGATACGTTTGAGACGTATCACCCTAGTCCATCAGAGCGCTCCAGCGCTGCTCTCTCTCGCTCGATGAGGAGAGCGAGTTCCGCTCATGCTCACTGCATGGTATCGGGCAAGGTTGTAGTCAACCCCAACCTTTACTGGCCTCCTTTCCCTCCAACTACCCTTCCCCTGACCTCGGCTATTCCCTATGAATCTTTTCCCTGCACAGAGTTTGCCAGAGGCGCCGCCGTCGAGCCGTTCTAGGGAGCGCCGCCATCGGAGGAGAAGCCCAAACTGCCCACAGGAGCCGACGCCCCTGCACTGAAGGCGCCGCCTGAAGCCGCCCTGACCCCCTGCGAGACCACCGTCACCCCGCCGACCCTCGCCGAACCTCCTCTGCCACCCCCAAGCCACCGGTGAGCCTCCCACGCCGCCCAGCCTTCCCGTCTAGGGTTTCCCCTGCGTGCATGCTTTAGAACAAGGAAGACAAGCAGCAACCATCCGATTTCCTTTAAATCCGACAGCCAGCGATGCCCCATACCCCTTCGGGTTTAATAGGCGCCGACAGGCGGGCCCCGCCTGTCAGCCAAATTTTTTTCTTAGCCCCGCGCCGCGATGCACTGGTGGGCCGGGATGCGCCGCCCACTCGGCCCAGTTAGCAAATCGGTCCGCTGCATTTTTTTAGGAAAAATTGTTTCATCTTTTATTTGAAAACTGCAACTTCAAAAGCGGATATCTTCAAAACCATAAATCAAAATTGAGTGAAACCTGCGCCAAAAATTTCTAAACTTTATCCTCTGTTTATTACTTCTAGCCCCTCTGCAGTTTGCCTCTATAATCTTTGATGCAAATTCGACTTTAGTGCTTAGTGTTGAGTTGTGTCTTTTTTAATCTTTATTTATTTATAAATTGTCTAGCAGATTTTGTTTGAATTATTAAGTATTCCTTGAAACAAAGTGCAGTAGTTTAAAAACTGCCTATGCCTCTATCTTGTCATTAATCCCTTACCCATGGTTTGCTTAGTTAAAATGGTATATTAATAATTGTTTTGTGCATCCACTTGGAACCCTAAAGTTTTGACAACCACTTGCAACCACTTTGTGTATTATCAAACCTGTAAGCAAAAACTTGGTTGTTTGTGTTCTTGTTTGAATTAAGGAATGCTTATTTGATATGTGTGCTTATGTTATTGTTTGTGTGTTGCTTTCTTTTCGCGACGCTAGAACTGACCATTGACGATTTTGGCGAGGAGGAGTACATTGAAGAATTTGGAGAAGACCAGGGACAAGCCACCCAAGGCAAGCCACCTTTACTTGTTGCATGTCTTGATCCCAATTTTATTTATGCAAGTCTTCCTTTATGTTTATTCAAAGATGCATTGTTTTAATATTGCTATTACCTCTTGATAGTGATTCATTGGCGACTAGGCTCCACTAGTCACCTGTTATCATCTTTAAGATGACACCCCCACCCCTTGATTCCTACTTACTCCATTACTTAGTAGGGCTTGATGCTTAACATCATGGTTCCCCTTGCAGCCTCACTTAGTGGAGCAAAAACTCTAGGTTGGGACACTCAAAAACTTTGGGAAATGATTTTTAAACCCTTGAGGAGGTTTTGGCCTTGTTCAAGTATAAGATATTGGAAAGGAAAGTTTTTGAAATAAAAGAAGGACATTGTTGCCTAAGTATTCACCCATACCAACTAAACCGTGCAACCACATTACTCTAGAATGGAACAGGGCTTAGTCCATAGTTTATTTGCCTTAGTATGGGCTACCTCACAACTCTATAAGGGTGTTTGATCCCTTGAAGCCGGGTTGCTAAATTTTGGGGCAATACACCATAGGGGTCTACGGCCGGACGATACTATGGGTCTCTTGACGTTGCGATGGTGTCGTGATTAAGTGGGAAAGTGGACTACCATGGTGCCGGAGAGATTAAGCCTGTAGGGTAGGTGCCTATACTAGGATGACTAAGCGAAAGGCTTTGATCGATTATCCAAAGCCCGCATACTTGTATGACGGTTCGTGGTAATGTCCCGGCGGATTTATCGAATGATGTGGGTAAAGTATACCACCTCTACAGAGTGTAAATCTATTCAAATAGCCGCGTTCGCGGTCATGGACGGTTGGGATGGCCATTGCTTAGCGGTAATGCCTTTGGTTTTGGTTTTCAACAAGGAAAGAGGAAATGGTTCAGAGTACCGATGAGGTACTACCGTGGAGGAGGAATTTGAGTAAAGGAAATAACAACTTGGGTCACCCTTCCTAGAGATTTTAATAAAAATTGTTTTAAAAATGTTTTTAATCAGGATATAGAGATGTCGTTGAACATGTTCCTTAACATGCTATATCGACAAGAGAAAGTTTTTGAAAAGAAAACCAACTTTGTCCAGAGCCACCCTTGCTACAAGCCATACTAGTATACCTCTTGCATAATGTTCTTCTTAGGTGGTTTGCGAGTACAATTCCACAATGTACTCACGGCGTTGTCCCTGGATAATAACTTGGCCAGATTTTGAGGAGGAGTTCAATGGTGAAGAAGACTACGATGATGACTTTGCGAACTAGGACGTTCTCCCAGTCAGTTGCCTGTATGGTTAAGGCTTGACTTGGGCCCGACGATGTTGCTGTTTTCATCCGCTGCTTATTATGTTGAATTTAGCCCGCGAGGCATTGTTGTAATATTTGGCCATGTGGCCATTATTGTAAGTTGTTTAAATTCAGTTGTATGGATGTTGTAATCTGATTACCAGTTCGGTTATGTTGTTCACGACACACTAATCATGGGATCGTGAATGAATGCATAATGGGTGTTTCGGACAGTCGGTCTGGGGCCCGGGCCCCCACACACCCTTCCAAGCAATAAATTCTTCAATTTGTTTCACATCATAAATTAAGTCATAATTTCCATTAATATAAGAAGATATGGTAACATCATCATTATACTCACATTGAAAAGGGAGGTGTTTATACCTCCTACAGCAACAAGATTCATCAAAGCAATAAGTAATATTATAAGTAGAGCACACATTTCTAGCAATGATATACAATTTATCAATTTGTTCCCATAAGTGTTTCCCTTTTTGTGACAAGCGGTGTTCCTCATAATATTTTTGTTGCTCTTCCGTGAACCCACCTTGCCAAAAAGAGTTAGTTTCAAAGAAACCAACCATTGATAGAAAGCATTATAAAGCAAGACAATAACAGACCAACAAAAATAACAATTATAAAAGGAACTAATTTTTTTATATTTTTGATAAAAAGATGCAAGCAAAAATAAAGTAAAGCAAAACAAAAACAAACTAAAAGATTGTGCATGCGAGACTCCCCTTGCAGTAGTCTTCTTTCTCCCCAGCAACGGCACCAGAAAAATGCTTGATGGTGTGATGTTAAGGCACCCAGTTGGGAACTCCAAGAGGAAGGTATGAGGAGCACAACAACAAGTTTCCTTCAGTTATGAAACCAAGATTTATCAAACCAGTAGGAGAAAGCCAAACTTCAGAAGGTGATGCCTGCTAGCTTTGTGACACTCCAGACTATGGCGCCAGAAAATGATGGTGCGTCTTCACTTAGTAACAACGTGAAACCTACACACAACACAACCAAGAACTTTGCTCCCAACTTTGATGAGGTTGTCAATCTCACCGGTTTGCTGTAAACAAAGGATTGAGCGTATCGAGTGGTAAAAGGTAATAGTATGCAAGTAAAAGTAAACAGGGCGAGTAATAGTAAACGGTAAAGCAAAGTAAAGGAAATTGGACCGGGGTCCACAATTCACTAGTGGTGTCTCTCCATAAGATAAATAACAACACACTGGGTAAACAAATTACAGTTGGGCAATTGACAAAGTAAAGATAACATACATATGTCATGAGGATCACTATGAGATTCACTCTGGCATTACGACAAAATACATAGACTGCCATCCAACTGCATCTAAGACTAAAAATCCACTCGCGGGGAGTCTGATACGTCTCAAACGTATCTATAATTTTTATGCTCCGTGCTTGTTTTTACACTATTTGCTTAGTGTTTCGTTACACTTCGTGGTGTTTCTATGCATTTTCCGAAACTAACCTATTAACAAGATGCCACAGTGTCAGTTCCCTGTTTTCTGTTGTTTTTGTGTTTCAGAAAAGTTACACAGGAAATATTCTCAGAATTGGACGAAACAAAAGCCAAAGATCCAGAAATTTACCGAAGCTTTCAGAAGTCCGAAGAGGAGACGGAGAGGGGCCAAAGGCCAGCCACACAGTAGGGCGGCACGGCTCAGCCCCTGGCTACGCCCCCTATGTGTGTGACTGCCCTGGTCCACTTCTGACGCTGCCCCTTCGCCTATAAAGACCCCTCGACGGGAAAAACCTAAAGACCGGATCAATTTTCCAGAAACACATCGCAATCCGCCACCGTCGTCGACCCAAGATCGGGAGGGTCCAGAAGCTCTTCCCGGCAACCTGCCGAAGAGGGGAATCGCCACCGGAGGTCTTCTTCATCGCCATGCTTGCCTCCGGCGCGATGAGTGAGTAGTCTACCTTGGACTATGGGTCCATAGCAGTAGCTAGATGGTTGTGTTCTCCACCATGTGCTTCATATTTAGATCTCGTGAGCTGCCTTACATGATCGAGATCACCGTTATGTAATTCTACATGTTGTGTTTGTTGGGATCTTATGAATATTGGTGTTATGTTGAGTTGATGTGTTGAATCATATATCTTATGTTATCTCTATGTTGTTTATGATCTTGCATGCTCTCCGTTGTTAGTAGCTATCTTGGCCAAGTAGATACTAGTGACTCCAAGAGGGGGTATTTATGCTCGATAGTTGGGTTCATGCCTCTATTTAATCTGGGGGAGTGACAGAAACCTCTAAGGTTGTAGATGTTCTGTTGCCACTAGGGAGAAAACAACATTCTTGTGTCCAAGGACATTTGCTTTGTTTACATTACACACTTTGCCTAATGCAGTTATCTGTTGTTCGCAACTTAATACTCATGGGGTGTTCGGACGATATCCCCGTGGGTGGATTATTAGTCATAGATGCAGTTGGATGGTGGTGTATGTATTTTGTTGTAATGCCTAGAGTAAATCTCATAGTGATCCTCGCGACATATGCACGTTATCTTTATTCTATCAATTGCCCAACTGTAATTTGTTTACCCAGCATGTTGTTATTTATCTTATGGAGAGACACCAGTAGTGAACTATGGACCCCGGTCCAATTTCCTTTACGTTGCTATCACCTGTTTACTTTACTCGCACTGTTTACTTTCTCGCATACTACTATTGCTTTCCACTCGATACGCTCATTCCTTTGTTTACAGCAAACCAGTGAGATTGACAACCTCATCGTAAGTTGGGAGTAAAGTATTTGGTTGTGTTGTGTGCAGGTTCCACGTTGCTACTAGTGCAAAGCAAAGCCTGGACGAGGCGCCTTATAAATTGTCCAGAGCTGTCGTGAAGCTAGCAGGCATCACCTTCTTAAGTTTGGCTTTTTCCTACTGGACTGATAAACCTTGATTTCTTACTGAGGGAAAATTTGCTGCTTTACTCATCACAACTTCCTCTTGGGGTTCCCAACTGGATGGTGATTTATATCAACACCCTGCCGCAACAAGCAACAACTTTCTGGCGCCGTTGCCAGGGAAAAAGAAGACTTCTGCAAGGGGAGTTTCGCACGCACATTCTTTACTTTGTTTTAGTTTTGCTTTACTTTATTTTTGCTTGCATCGTTTTTATCAAAAACACAAAAAAAATAGTTTCCTTTATAGTAGCTTTTACTTTTCTGCTTTTAGTTTTGTTAGAATGAGTAATCCTGAAGTTGAAGTTTGTACTTTTAAGCAACAAGAGGAAGAGAGCTTGAAAGATGCTTGGTACCGTATTAGCAATTCTCATCATAGGTGTACGAAGAAGCATTTTAACATGATCCTCCTTAGAAATTTTTATGTTGGTATATCTAGTTGGAATAGGTACGTTCCTGATACTCTTGCAGGAGGTAATTTTCTGGGTACTCCCGCTCTTGAAGCATGCACTTTAATAGAAAGTTTAGTGGGAGTACCACCTATTCATGTTGTTAAAACTGAGATCACTTTGGAGGAAGTTATAAAAAACCTAGGCTCTTTTGAAAAAAGTTTTCCAAATATCCTTGATAACCCTAGCCGAGTTAATGAAGCAATAGAAAGTATCGGTAAGAGAATCACCGTTTTAGAAGCTAGCACTACTCTTGATAGTCAAAACCTTAGGATTGGGAAACTAGAGGAAACCATGGAAACTTTATGTTCAATTTTCTCTTCTCTTAAGTTTAAGAAGGAGAAAGCTTTTGTTGGAAAAGAGCAAAAATTTATGTATGTTTCCAAGGTGTCTGTGCCTAAACCGCAGCATGTTTTTAAGATTGGTAAGACTTTTAGTTCAACTAAGAGTGACTTGTAGGTTGAATCATCTTTGGGAACCTCTAAAGTGCCTAGTGTGGTAAGTGGTGATCTTGAGGAAATAGTTGGTCTTAATGCTTCTTTTGATATTACTTGATTCGCACGTTCAGCGCCTAGCTCAAAGGCGTTAAAGAAAAGTACTCTTGGGAGATAACTCATTGTTTTACTCTCAGTTCTTTTTCTTTTATTTGAGTCTTGGAAGTTATTACTACTATAATAACCGCTCCTTATCCTTTTTATTTCGTTGTTGTGCCAAGAGAAGCCTCTAATTTGAGTGAGGTAAGATTTGGGGATGTTGCTGTCCTGCAACTGATTTCGGTGCTACACCGTAAAAATTTGAAAAAATTCACAGAATATCTTTTTGACCTCCGATTTCTTGTGCGTATGCCCCAGGTTATATCCAATCTTTCCTTAGTTAAACACTTTTTGATTTGAGCAACAGAAAACCCTCGAAAAATCGACCTTTGTCAGCTGTTCTGTTTTGACTGATTTCTGCCACTATTTGTGTTTGCCTCTTTATCGCTTTCTTTTTTAGTTCTTTTGATCACAGAACTTTTGGGGAAGTGGCCACAGTAGTATGTGCTTTATATGTGGTGGTTTTGAGTTGAAATCTGAAGCAAAAAGGGGTTGATTCATTATTATGCTTACACTAATGTTGCTAATAGAATTGTGTTTAATTTTATATGAAGGAAGTTTTCAAGTGTAGGGATTGGAGAATGATGAGATGAGTTGAAGAACAGACAAAAGCTCAAGCTTGGGAATGCCCATATCACCCCAAGAAATATCCAAGAGGTACAAGCATCAAAGCTTGGGGATGCCCCCGAGGCACCCCTTCTTCATCAGCAAAAATTAGGTCACCTTTCAACATACTATATTTTTATTGCTTCATGCACAATGCGTTTTTCTTGGAGTGTCAGTTATTTTTATTTTTCAGTTTTGTTTAGTTTTGTTTGCTGCAATAAATGGTTGGACCCCAACAAATTTCTTTTGGAGAAGTTACCTTTCTTTTCATTTGCCAAGAACACTCCATTTTTCACTCTTATCGTTCAAGGAGTGTTCTTTTTTTCTAGAACTGCGTTTAGCTTTCGTTTTTCACCTTGATTTTTGTTTAGATCTTCTTACATCTTTATATCAAGGTGTATTTTGACCTCTGGTCCATGTTTGTTTTTATCAAAAGAGTTGTTTTAAAAAGGTTCGAATCGTGTTGGAAAAGAGAAAAAATTTCATGCAAAAAAGTGGTACAAAAAGGAGCTTGTTTAGACTGCGGCTTAGACTTTTGCATGTCATGCTTGATATCATTTTGATAGTATGCTTAGTGGTTTTGCTGTAGCATGACTTGTCTCAAATGACTGAGATTGCTTAATGAGCCTTTGAAAAATCATGCGTTGTTTTTATTATTTGGAAGCATTAATTTGGTTTTCTCCTTGATGCTTTATTTGGGTTAACTTGGCGCATGCTCACACATGTTTGACTCATACAAAGTTGCCATAAGCCTCTATGATCATTTAGTTTTTGACTTTTGATGCCATCTTATGCTTCTCTTAATGATGCTTTGTCGCTTTGCATGATTATAGCCGTTATTGCTCTCTTAGTTGGTCACTCCCAGTCTTTTGCTAGCCCTCATTTTGTACTGAGTATGAGCTCTACTCGTGCATCCAACTCCCAAAAACCAAGTTGTTCCAATGTTTCCACCATACATACCTATTAGCAATTTAGTATTCCAAAGTACATTTGACTTGCTTTTATCTATCCTTCAAATTAAACTCTTTTTTGTGTTATGCGAAAATTGGTCAGTAAAGCTCTCACGAACCTGATGGCACACTTTACTTTTCTCGTTCTTAAAAATTTGACATTGTGGCTCTCTTATGTTGAGTTGTTATGCTTGCAAGTTGTAAGTTCACAATTAGCCCAGCCATGCCATCATGGGGCAAGCTTTCAACATTGCACTTCTTATTTGAGTTGATATCGTGATCTTTTGTTTATGGATACTCGCGATGTGAAATAATTTGGAAATCTTGCGGGATCATGGAGTTTGTATATGTGTTAGAGAAACGCCTAGGCCGCTAATCTAAGCCATGCATAATTCATGGTGGAAATTTACAGCATGCCCATAGTGAACATTCGACGACGCATCTCAAAATAAAAAACTATACCAATGGTAAATAAAAGAGATGCCGAGGTGTTCATTATCTGTTTGTCCTGTCATTTTGATGTGGGCTTGTTCCATGTCAGCAGGCACGGAGGTACCCTATTGGTGGTTCTCGATGATACGTGTATACTTACAATGACAAGAGCTTGCATGGGACTCTAAGTCGAGTAGCATGAGGTTTGGGTATTCGTACTTCATGGGACACGAGGTTTTCAACTGATGATTTGTCAAGCATATGCTTCATAATTGTACTCGCATTAACTTTAACCATTCAAGATGCTTATGATGGGGGCAATGAGAGCTCAAAGCTCGTAAGTACCATAATTTTTGAAGGTTTATAAAACTTGTAATCACTACTTCCCTCTGTGAAGGGCCTTTCTTTTACTTTTATGTTAAGTCACCACCTTCTACCTTTATGCACCGTCTAAGAGAGCATAGTTGTCATTCTGAGTTTAATGTGCATTGTCCCAAAGTTTTCATTGATTTATTCATGATTTTGGTATCACTTGTTCTTAAATTATTTGTATCTAGTCGCCCTCTTAAACTTGAAGGTGTCCTATGCATTTATGTTTTGCTCTCTCATGAAGGACAAGCTGAAAACCATTTGTATGTTTTTCCATATGATTTGAACACACGTTTGACTTTCATTGTTTCATTTTCATGATCTTTTGTTTGTGTTCTTTTTCATATTATAACATGGTTGTGAAGTTTCTTCTATCAAGATTATATCTTTAATGCCCATGTTTTAAGATCTTTTGATCCCAGCACTCAATCCCTTACATAGATGATCAAGATTGTGTAGGTGCATGTCACCTCAAATATTATTCTTTGTTATCACCTACCTACTCGAGGACGAGCAGGAGTTAAGCTTAGGGACGCTTGATACGTCTCAAACATATCTATAATTTTTGATGCTCCATGCTTGTTTTTACACCATTTGCTTAGTGTTTCGTTACACTTCGTGGCCTTTTTATGCATTTTCCGGAACTAACCTATTAACAAGATGCCACAGTGCCATTTCCCTGTTTTATGCTATTTTTGTGTTTCAGAAAAGTTACACAGGAAATATTCTCAGAATTGGACAAAATAAAAGCCAAACATCCAGAAATTTACTGAAGCTTCCAGAAGTCCGAAGAGGAGATGGAGAGGGGCCACGGGCCGGCCACACAGTAGGGCGGCATGGCCCAGCCCCTGGCCGCGCCCCCTATGTGTGTGACCGCCCTGGTCCAATTCTGATGCTGCCCCTTCGCCTATAAAGACCCCCCGACGGGAAAAACCTAAAGACCAGATTAATTTTCCAGAAACACATCGCGATCCGCCGCCGTCGTCGACCCGAGATCGGGAGGGTCCAGAAGCTCTTCCCAGCACCCTGCCGGAGAGAGGAATCGCCACCGGAGGTCTTCTTCATCGCCATGCTTGCCTCCGGCGCGATGAGTGAGTAGTCTAGCTTGGAGTATGGGTCCATAGCAGTAGCTAGATGGTTGTCTTCTCCACCATGTGCTTCATGTTTAGATCTCGTGAGCTGCCTTACATGATTGAGATCACCGTCATGTAATTCTACATGTTGTGTTTGTTGGGGATCCGATGAATATTGGTGTTATGTTGAGTTGATGTGCTGAATCATATATCTTATGTTATCTCTATGTTGTTTGTGATCTTGCATGCTCTCCGTTGTTAGTAGCTATCTTGGCCAAGTAGATACTAGCGACTCCAAGAGGGGGTATTTATGCTCGATAGTTGGGTTCATGCCTCTCTTTAATCTGGGGGAGTGACAGAAACCTCTAAGGTTGTAGATGTTCTGTTGCCACTAGGGAGAAAACAACATTCTTGTGTCCAAGGACATTCGCTTTGTTTACATTACACACTTTGCTTAATGCAGTTATCTGTTGTTTGCAACATAATACTCATGGGGTGTTCGGACGATATCCCCGTGGGTGGATTATTAGTCGTAGATGCAGTTGGATGGTGGTCTATGTATTTTGTTTTAATGCCCAGAGTAAATCTCATAGTGATCCTCACGACATATGCACGTTATCTTTATTCTATCAATTGCCCAACTATAATTTGTTTACCCAACATGTTGTTATTTATCTTATGGAGAGACACCACTAGTGAACTGTGGACCCTGGTCCAATTTCCTTTACATTGCTATCACATGTTTACTTTACTCGCACTGTTTACTTTCTCGCATACTACTATTGCTTTCCACTCGATACGCTCATTCCTTTGTTTACAGCAAACCGGTGAGATTGACAACCTCATCGTAAGTTGGGAGCAAAGTATTTGGTTGTGTTGTGTGTAGGTTCCACGTTGCTGCTGGTGCAAAGCAAAGCCTGGACGAGGCGCCTTATAAATTGTCCGGAGCTGTCGTGAAGCTAGCAGGCATCACCTTCTTAAGTTTGGCATTTTCCTACTGGACTGATAAACCTTGGTTTCTTACTGAGGGAAAATTTGCTGCTTTACTCATCACACCTTCCTCTTGGGGTTCCCAACTGGACGGTGATTTATATCAACACCATGCCGTAACAAGTAGAGTCATCCGAGAACCCCTTGAGTATTAAGTTACGAACAACAGATAATTGCATTAAGCAAAGTGCGTAATGTAAACAAAGCAAATGTCCTTGGACACAAGAATGTTGTTTTCTCCCTAGTGGCAACAGCACATCTACAACGTTAGAGGTTTCTGTCACTCCCCCAGATTACTAGAGGCATGAACCCAACTATCTAGCATAAATACTCCCTCTTGGAGTCTATCATCTACTCGGCCAAGATAGCTACTAGCAACGGAAAGCATGCAAGATCATAAACAACATAGAGATAACATAAGATATATAATTCAGCACATTAACTTAACATAGTACCAATACTCATGGGATCCCAACAAACACAACATGTAGAATTACCCAAAGATGATCTTGATCATGTAGGGCAGCTCACAAGATCTAAACATGAAGCAAATGGTGTAACATCCCAGAACGTAGGACAACTCCGGGGTAGATTAGAAGGGCTTTTGTGCATTGCATCTGAAATTACGGGATTTTTTCACGCTTTTGTTTCTAAAACCTAGGAGTGATCGAATCTCTCTTCGAGGGGGAATGGTGAACTCTCAAAGTGCGAAAGATTTGGACATGATCTCTTTTGATCCATTGTTGTGAGAAGTGATGACTTAAACCACTAAAACCCTAGCTAAAAGCTTTGGAATTTGAACTAAGACATAAATCAAGTTTGAATTTGAATGATTGAACTTTGAATTAAAAAAGGCACATTTAGAAAGGATAAATATTAATAAAGAAAAAGAGATTGAAATTAAACATCAATAAAGTTTAGAGCAAACTTAAACTTTATTGATCATCAACACACATTACATTGTCTTTACATAATTCATGAATAGAAGAATATTACAACTTGGAAAGAATCCAAGATAATTACAAAAAGGAGAAATGGAAGATTACAAGTTAAATTCAAAAAGAAAACTAAAAGTCTTCTTTCTTTCTTTCCTTTCTTCTTTTCTGATCTTGTCACCTGCAACCAAATAAAATAGCAAGTTTTGCCAAGGTAGCATTTACCAAGTGGCATTCAGAAATAACAATCCACTGTAGATAATCATCAGAAGTTTGATCTTATCACCAAAGTCTCAGGTAGAAATATCCCAAGCCAGCCGAGATGGGCAAGGTAGCTCATAGCAGCATAGTCACCGTATGCATGCAGTCAGGTGTCACACACCCAAGTCACAAGACGAAGTATAAAAGCATCACAGTGGTGAAACTGGCTCGGCTAAAGATCATAGTCGACCAAGAACAGCACCACCACACCACCAACAGCAACACCAAGAACACCATCATCATCAAGAACACACCACCACCACTGAATCACCACCACACAATCAGCCCTGCTCATGTGTTGAGCAATAGGGAAGATTCACACCCTAGCACATCATCAAATAAACCATCCAGCAAAGCCAAAGACCGACATGGTCACATAGTTCGACTAGGAACTAGGTCAAGCAGCTAGGAGGAGCAGGCTTGCCACAAGAAGCAGGAAATCAGAATATTCCAGAAGAACAAGCTACTCTTCAGCAGTAGGTTATTATTAAACCACAGCACACATGAGTGCTGGGAGAGAACTCATAAGTTATTCTCCCAGACAGACTGCACAGAGCACAACCACATAGAGATCAAGCAAAGCTTGATGAAACAAAGGCTTTGGTCATCATTTGGATGTCCAGGAGGCCATGACCTTGGAAACAAGGCCATCCACAGCACCTACTCCCTAACACATAATCTTATATGGGAATTTCTCAAAGGAAATACTCACAGGAGTAAGAGCAAGGCCAGGAGTGGCACATGGGTTGCCTAGCTACCAAGACTAAGGCCTAAAACCTAGAAAACCATCAGCTCTATCAATTAAAATTGACCAAGTTCAGCTAAGCATCTGGGAAAAGTGGACCGGGACACTTTCAATCAAATAAGCCACCAGCAGACCACCAAAGGGAGTGATCTACTCTCAAGAGCACCAAACTTAACACCCACAGTAACTGTGAACACCTCAAGGAGGCATCACAGTAAAGTAGTTAGCCAAAAGCTACTGCAAGAGCCATAACAGTAGGCATGAAAGATTGCATCATAGCTAGGTAGAACCAAGCTCAACAGAATAGTTGCATCACTAAGTCAGCACAACAGAACCACTGCAAGAAAGTGCAGTGAGACTGTTAACATCACTAGCCAATTAACAACACATTCAGAGATAACTAAAACACATAGTTATCCATGCACTTGATCAAACTGATCAAGACTAGCCACTAGTGACATATTAACTAATCAAGCAATAGCAGCAATTGATTAATTCAACAGTAACAGACCACCAGAGTATGCAGTTAACTGAATCAACAAGTTTCAGTTAATAGAGTTAACTGAAACTATGACTGAGACTAATAGTAGTAGCTAAACAAGCATGATCAAGCTTAACAGCAAGATCATAGAGCTTAAGAACACACATCATAGCCAACTTAATCGCACAGCACAAGTGCAACTTGGGGAGAAACCCCAGTACAGCAGAAGGTAGAGGAACTGGGCCAGCACAAGCTCCAGATGAGCATGGCCAGTGCAAGATCTAGGTGAGCTTATCCAGTGCAAGCTCAAGGTGGGCATGGCCAGCGCAGAGCAAAGCTCCAGTAGGGAATGGAGCAAAGCTCCAGGAGGGCTTGGAGCAAGCTCCAGGAGGGGAGCAAGCTCCAGGAGGTTACAGAGAAGTACAGAGGGGTAGAAGTGGAGGAGGAGCACTTACACAACGCCCAGGAGATACCACCATGGCATGGCGGGGCAGTGCCCACGCGGCCACAACGGCATCAAGCCAGGTGACGAGGGGTTAACTCGACAAATGTCCTAAATGAAGGACTTAGAATCGGGGAGATAGGGCATCGGATGAACTTGAAGGTAAAGTTAGTCGAAATAGGTGTATGTCAAAAGTAAACTTGGGTGTTCAACCTGGCTTGCTTTCAATCTGGCCTACACCGTCCCCTCCTGGCCCCCATATATAGGTGGCCAGGTCTCGAGGATCAGGTAGGGTCTGATACAGATTACAATATCGATATACGGTAAGAACTCGTATTCGACTGTCATTACAATTGGGCCTAGCTATACGGGCCTTAGGGGTACTCAACTAACGGGTTCTATTAACTATACCCTTGTCAGTAGCCCCTGAGATTCTACCAAAATTGCAGATTCGGGTTGAATCTCTAATCTTTAAATCTTTGACTTGATCAATTCTTCGACTTCTTCTTATCTTCAAATCTTCGACTCGGTCTTTCAACTTATTTTCATGATATTTTTTTGCAAGGGGTTTTGATGAACAAGCCTGACAACTCTGACGGATCAAGAGGTCAGTTAACTGCCATAACAGATACTTGCCACCTACTTCAAATTCAATCCCCTTGGATTTGAATTTGGGATACCGGTCAAACCCATTCTTTTGCCGCATTTAGGACTTACAAAGAATGAATCCCAGTGATTCTCAGGGTACCCAGTGCGTCCACCAGGATTTTTTTCGCGTCGTAGACACGGATACATACCAGCAGAGCGCATCCATGTGCGTATACCAGGCCACACAGGATGGATCCCGGGGTCTTACCTTTGTGACAGGTCACGGCATTCGAGTTGCGTTGCGATAACATAACTCGAGAATCTTATGTCACAGTTAAATTTCGACTGAAAATATTCGGGTTTCAACAACCATAAAACTCGCTCCCGATGGGAGTAATCTCTTTGCATTTTGTCGACTATATAGTCAAAGTTTGTATGATATACTTTCTTCATCCTCGATATTGATTATCTCATCCTCTATCGGGTGCGCGCTCAGCGCTCCCGATGGGAGTAGCCCCTGAGGCTATGTTTGAATACTTGTAGACAAGCATAGGCTTAAAATTCACTTCGTCTTTTTCCTTGTAATATCTCCTATGTACAAGCCCCCGAGCCCAAGGCGAGGTCTTTTGTATCATGCAACCACACTCTCCCCTTCTTATTTTTTTCTCCTTTAGTGTTTATCGTCTGCTATGTGCAGAATTTAACTCTTTTGTAGAATACGTTGATGGGCTTTGCTTACCATGGGGGCCCGATAATACGTGCTTATAAATAAAGCACCTTCTGGCAAGGGTAAAAACCCTAATCAGATTCCTCCTCCGCCGCATCATCTTCTCTCTCTCATCTAGGGTTTTCTAGCCTTTTCCCTTGTCCACATGGCTGACACAGATGGTTCTCGTCTGAACCTTGGTTCTCCGGTAGCGCTGCGAGGTCGGGGTCACCCTCGTGGAAGCAAGAACAAGAGCAACACAACTCCGGCCGCCGCAGGAGTGTCATCAGCCGCTCCGGTTAAGCGTCGTCCCGGCCGCCCACCTGGTAGTAAAAACAAGCCCAAGGTGACTGGCGCTGCCCCAGGTCCGAGCGCTCCTCCTCCTGCTGCTCTTCCCAGGATCTTCTCTTTCTTCTGCATTGCCGTGGTGCAGTGCCGCGAGATTCAGCGTGTGCCGCTGAATTTCACAAAGTTCATGGATGGGCGTGAACTGCGAGAAGCGGTTCTTCGCGAGCAATCTGGCAGTAGGACTCCATATGAAGTGGAGGTTTGGTATGATGGCAACGGCGAGCAGTACTTTAAGGGTGGCTGGTCGCAGTTTGCAGAAGACCACGACATCCACCAAGGCTTCTTCATGGCCTTCGACTTCCACATCGGCATGTCGAAGTTCGACGTGAAGATCTATGATGGCACCCAGTGCCAGAAGAAGTATGAAGCTGAAGTCCACTTCCATTAGGATCTGTTTTTATGTAATTTTGTTTGATAATGTCCTTGCTACCATGTTATCTGTAATGAATATTCGTACTCTGCTTTGATGTTTTTACTAGTACCATGAAAACAAATTATTGTTCTGAGGTATGCTTTCCATATATCTGGTTCTTTGCGAACCAATTGATATGAAGAATATCGGGTTCTTTTGTGAACCAAGTTGTTTGAATATTTATTGGGTTGTCTGCACAACCTTATAATGAAAAAAGATCTCCAAGTTGCGATAAAAATTTCTTTCGTACGACCCGAGGGTTGAAGCCCCCGAGCGGAGAAGTAAAAATATTTGTACAATTTTGTCGAGTTCAACCCAAAGAGCCCGACCTGTGGCCTCATGTTCTGGGTTCAGAAGGTTAACTCGAGTTCACTGATACCACTAGATTTATTCTACGCGTAAAAATGTTGTAGCTGCTCTGCATTCCATGGGTTGCTCTCGTCTTTTCCTATCTTCTTGTCTTGTAGTCGATATGCTCCTCCTGGTATTACTTCTGTAATGATGTAAGGTCCCACCCAAGGGGACTCCAATTTGCCGTGGCTGTCTTGCCTGAGCCGCAAAACTAGGTCTCCCACCACAAAAGATCGCAAACGAACTCGACTACTGTGGTAGTTTCGTAGACTCTGTTGATACTAAGTCGCTCTTTCCAAGGCCTTATCTCTTGCTTCATCTAGCGCATCGACATCATTTTGCAATGCTTTTGTTGATGTTGTCTCGTCGTATGCCGTCACTCTTGGGGCCTCGTGTGTAACTTCGACTGGAAGCATGGCTTCTGCGCCATGGACCAGGAAGAAAGGAGTTTCTTGAGTTGCTGCGTTAGGCGTAGTTCTTAGGCTCCAAAGAACGGAGGGCAATTCTTCTACCCAAGCGCTCTTGGCTTTCTCGAGAGGTGCTAAGAGCCTCTTTTTTATCCCACTACATATTAGGCCATTGGCTTTTTTGACTTTCCCATTTGTCTTTGGGTGAGCCACAGATGCGAATTTAAGCTTGATCCCTAGTCCTTCGCAATAATTCTTGAATTCCTTTGAAGTGAAGTTTGTCCCATTGTCTATGATGATGCTATATGGTACACCAAAACGGAATACTATTGACTTGATGAAGCTGATTGCTGCTGTCGAATCTTGAGTTGTTACCGGGGCCGCTTCCACCCACTTGGTAAATTTATCGACTGCCACTAGCATGTAAACATGCCCTCCTGGCCAGGATTTGTGCAACTTTCCCACCATATCGAGGCCCCATTGCGCAAAGGGCCAGGACAATTGTATTGTTTGTAGCTCTGCTGCTGGTGCATGCGGTCTAGATGCAAATCTATGACATGCTTCACACTTTTGAACTATATCTTTCGCATCTTCGATGGCTGTTAGCCAATAAAATCCTGCTTGGAAAGCCTTTGCCGCTATTGCTCTGCTACTAGCATGATGGCCGCACACTCTGCCGTGTATGTCTTTTAATATTGTTTGTCCTTCCTGGGGCGTTACACAACGCTGCAAAATGCCGGTAATACTCTTCTTGTACAATTTCCCCTGCAACACGACAAACGCTTTCGATCGTCGAGTTATCCTCTTGGCTTCCACTGCATCTTCTGGTAATTATTTATTTATCATGTAAGTAAGATATGGCTGCATCCAGGTTTCTTCTATCATCATGACCTCCTCTGGCTCCGACGTAGCCCCTGGGTCTGATGCAGTACTCGAGCTTTTTTCACTTTTTATTGATCTTTCTACTATTTCTTCCCAAAATACTCCGGACGGCACGGGTAAGCACTGTGACCCGATATTTGCTAAATTGTCGGCTTCTTCATTACTATTCCTGCTTATGTGCGAGACTTCACATCCATTGAATGTTCCTTTGAGATAATGATATAGATTCTTGTAGGCCATCATGTTGTCATTGATTGTGTCACATCTGTTCATAACTTGCTGGACAACGAGGTTAGAATCACCAAATATTTTTAGGTGAATTGCTCCACATGCTTTAGCCATCTTCATTCCGTGCAACAAAGCCTCGTCTTCTGCTTCGTTATTAGAAGCCTGTGGAAAACTCATCCTTAAGACATACTTCAATTTGTCGCCGTGGGGCGATATCAAGACCACTCCTGCACCTGCGCCTTGGAGTCTTTTAGAACCGTTGAAGTACATTGTCCAAACACTGGATAAGTCTGGTGGTCCCGTGCTCTGCAGCTCCAGCCACTCTGCCGTAAAATCTGGCAAGACTTGCGACTTAATCGCCTTCCTTTTTTCGTACGTGATGTCCATGGGAGATAGCTCGATTCCCCACAAAGAGACACGTCCTATTGCTGAAGGATTGTTCAATATATTTGACAGTGGCACTTGATTGACCACTATAATTAGGTGCACTGCAAAGTACTGTCGCAGTTTTCGTGCAGTTGTGAAAACACTATACGCAAGTTTCTGATAATGCGGGTACCTCTGTTTTGTCGGAGATAATACTTCACTGATGAAATATACCGGCCTCTGGATGCCGTGGGCTTTTCCTTCTTCACTTCTTTCGACTACTAATACTGTGCTTACCACCTGGTGGGTTGCGGCGATGTAGAGTAGTAGTGGTTCTTTTTCTTTTGGTGTGACCAGCACTGGCGGCGTGGAAAGCACTTTTTTCAACTGTGCAAAAGCTGCGTCTGCTTCTTCTGTCCATTCAAATTTATCATCTGACTTCTTCATAAGTGCATAGAAAGGAAGCGCCTTTTCTTCCAATCGAGCAACGAAGCGACTTAATGCCACAACGCGTCCCGCGAGTTTCTGTACGTCGTGTAGCTTCGTGGGTTTCCCCATTGTTAAAATTGCTTGAATCTTCTCTGGGTTCGCCTCTATTCCATGTGCCGATACCAGAAACCCCAAAAGTTGCCCTGCTGATACGCCGAAGGAACATTTTGTCGGGTTAAGCTTAAGTTTGTACCTGCTCAGGTTGTCGAAGGTTTCTGCCAAGTCGCTGATTAAAGAGTTCTCCTCTCTTGTGGTGATGACTACATCATCAATGTAGACTTGGATGTTGCGTCCTATTTGGCTTCCGAGGCAATTTTGCATCATCCGTTGATAAGTTGCTCCTGCATTTTTTAGGCCGAACGACATTACTTGGTAGCAAAACACTCTGTATGGTGTGATGAAGGCCGTTTTTTCTTCGTCTTCTTTCTTCAATTTGATCTGATTGTAACCAGAATATACGTCCAAAAAGGAAAGCCTCGCGCATCCCGCTATTGAATCGATTATCTGATCGATGCGGGGTAGAGGGAAGGGATCCTTTGGACAATGCTTATTGAAAGATGTGTAGTCAACACATACTCTTTGTATGTCTGTGTTCTTCTTGGGTACGATGACTGGGTTTGACACCCAACTCGAAGTTTTGATTTCTCTGATAAACCCGACATTTTCTAGCCTGTGCAATTCTGATGCTATCGCCTTCCTTTTAGGTTCATCAAATTGTCGCAATGGCTGCTTGACTGGCTTTGCCTTGAGATCTACATTTAATGCGTGCTCGACGAGTTCCCTAGGAACCCCTGGCATGTCTGATGGACACCAAGCGAAGATTTCCCAGTGCTCATGGAGGAATTCAACAAGCGCGCTTTCCAATGTGGGATTCAAGTTTACCGCAATTGATGTCGTCTTGTTTGGATCTGTAAGGTGGACCTGGATCTTCTTCGAGTCCTGAGTTGTGTCAAAAGCCTGATCTGGCAGGGATCGTCCAACGTCGGGTAGAACATTATGATCCATTTCTCCTTTTAGCCTCTCATATTCCGCTGTCATGCCAAAGGTTTGCGCCATCCTATTGAATTCTCTGTCACATGTGTTGGCTACTTCAAAGCTCCCCTGCACTGTAATTGTTCCTTTGGGTCCTGGGATTTTTAACGTAAGATACGTGTAATAAGGTACCGCCATGAATTTTGCAAATGCTGGGCGCCCCAGGATTGCGTGGTATTGTGACGGCCAGTCCATAACTTCGAATTCTAGCTTCTCTCTGCGGTAGTTGCTGCTACTGCCAAAGCAGACATCGAGTTCTATTCTTCCCAGAGGGTAGTTTGCGGCTCCTGGTACTATTTCATGGAAGGAGCAATCTGTTGGCTTCAGACTCGACAGCGAGATGCGCATTGCCTTTAGGGTTCTAGCATATATTAAGTTTATGCCACTCCCTGCATCCATGAACACTCTTCCGATGTCGTACCCTCCTATTTGCGCCTTTAAAACCATAGGCGAGTGGTCTGGCCTGGGAACTTTCCTCGGGTGGTCGGCTCTACTGAACTTAACTGGTTGATCTAACCACCGTAGGTACTCTGTGGTAGCTGGTGGTGATGATATTGCTATGTTTACTTGCCTGGATATGCTTTTTCGCTCTTTCTTTGACTTGGGAACCGGTTGAATCATAGATGATATGTAAACTTTTGACTCTAGGTGCCTTGCTAACCTTTGCATTTGATATCCTTGAGTTGTGTGCTTCTCTCCTTGCCATCCTCCTTGGTTTGAACACATGGCGCTTTGTAGCCTTAGGAACATTCTACAATCCTTCATCTGGTGATTTGAGACTCTTTTCCCATCAAGATATGCGTAGTGGATTCGACAGGGTCCATATAACATATCCTCGGCCGAAGGGCCGGAGTATCTCGATGTTTCTGCTCCTTTTGCCTGAAACCTCCTGCTTACATATCCTTCCTCTTCTTCTGCTGCGTAGCCCGCGGCTACCTGATTTCGCCTTCCTTGGTTATCCCTGCTACGGTAACGTCTCCTCTGTTTGCTTATTCTGTCAACTTCTGGTGAACGTCCCCTTTTGTTATTATATGCGTCTTCTCCATCAGCAAATTTGTTGGCATCTTCCATTAGCTCGGCTACTGTTGTAGGTCTTGTTCTTCCTATTTCTTCCACGAGATCTGAGCGACGAAGTCCAGCCGAAAAAGCGTCTATTGCTCATTCGTCGGAGACGTCCTCTGCTGAGTTTTTGATTATACTCTATCGTTGTATATAAGAACGCAGAGTTTCGCCTTTCCTTTGCACACACGCCTTAACTTCCTCCAGTGATGCTGGGCGCTTATATGTTGAACGAAAATTTCTTGTGAACTGGCTTTCGAGTTCTCCCCAACTTCCAATGGATTCGTTGGGTAGGGTATTTAACCATGACCGTGCTGCGCCGGTGAGGTGTAGCTGCAAACTTTGCATTGCGGTGGCTTTTGTTCCCCCTAATATCTGCACTGCCTGCAAATAGTCTGATAACCACAGGGTAGGTTCTTGCGACCCATCATATTTATGTTGATCATGTGGTAATTTGAATCCTTTGGGTACCCGAGTTCTGCGAACCCTGCGGGTAAAGCATAATGCGCCCATCTCTTTATCGTTGTCTTCATAATTTTCTTCCCTCCAGGCGTGGCGTGATTTATTTACTCGAGCCTGTGCTATTATATTTCTTGCGTCCTCTTTCCTCTTTTGTCGCCTTTCCTCTTCTGATGACTCACTATACTCGCTATCTGCAAAGTTGTATCTGAGCTTCTCCTTTTGCTTTCCCTTGTAGCTTGTCGACTTTGTGTCTGAACCTTTTTCCCTGATCTTGCTCTCTACTATTCCGAGGTTTCGTATCACGGCTCGGTGCATATTTTCTCGCGGATCCCTAGGTTCTGGCCTTGTAGTTAGAAAATATGCCTGTGCTGCTATCAATGCTGCTTCTGGCGTTTCTTGCATGAAGTCATCTTTCTCCTCTTCTAGCTATGGGGTAGGGCTTCTCGAGTACCTTTCTTCTCTGCTGCGTGCTCTTTCCCCCCTGTTGTGTTTTGGGTCTCCGCGCCTTTCTCTACTGTACTCGGAATCCTCACTATAGTCATCCCAGTATTCTTCCCTTGATGCACTGTTATTGTTTTGAAGAACCGTGTTTCTTTCCTCCCTTAGCTTCTTCCTATGTTGATATAATGCATACTGATATCCCATTAGAACTTCTCTTCTTGATCCTTTGGGTACTTCTGTACCATGATTAATAGCTGACTTAATCCTTCTCCATTCGCCAGCCGAAACATGGACTTTCTCCTTATCCTTTTTGCTGTGTTCTTTTATTTTGTTGACTTGCCTGTCGACCTTTTTACTTCCTTCGTTGTTGTTCTCTTATTCTGCCTCAGTGATAATGAGGCATAGCTGATGCACTTTGGAGACGCCATTGCTTCCAACGGCGAAGTCCCTTGCACTGTTGTATGTTTGACTTACCCTTTCTTCTGAGTCGAAATTTTCCCAAATTTTGTCGTCTTCTGCGATTGGTGCTTTTTCCAGGCTGACCGGCGAGTTTACCTCGCTGGAAGAGCCTTCTGATGATTCCAGTATTATCTCTGTTTCGGGCTTTCTTGCCGACGGATCTGGTTTCGTCAAATCTGAGAGGCGGGACGAACCCGATGGTCCGGCGAAGATGCTCAAACTTCCAATTGTTAACTCCATCTCCTGACTTCCGTCTAGTTCTGAACTGCTATTGGCTAAAAGCAAAAAAGCCGTCGAATTCATGACTCCAACGCCCAAGTTCCCCACGGTCGGCGCCAATTGACGAGGGGTTAACTCGACAAATGTCCTAAATGAAGGACTTAGAATCGGGGAGATAGGGCGTCGGATGAACTCGAAGGTAAAGTTAGTCGAAATAGGTGTATGTCAAAAGTAAACTTGGGTGTTCAACCTGGCTTGCTTTCAATCTGGCCTACACCGTCACCTCCTGGCTCCCATATATAGGTGGCCAGGTCTCGAGGATCGGGTAGGGTCCGATATAGATTACAATATCGATATACGGTAACAACTCGTATTCAACTATCATTACAATTGGGCCTAGCTATACGGGCCTTAGGGGTACTCAACTAACGGGTTCTATTAACTATACCCTTGTCACCAGGGGAAGTCACCGACGACACGTCGACAAAGCACCCAGCTCACCAAGCACAGATCTCGCCGTGGACAAGGCCTAGTAGCTCGAGATCAAGCTCGAGGTCGCCATGGCCAAGGTCCCGAGCTTCGGAGGCGAAGGGGATGCGAGCGTCCAGGAAGCAATCGGTTAGATCTCACGGACAGGCGGAATCACCGTCGCTTGATCTATCGATTGAGCATCATCTCAGCAGTGGAATCCGACGGAGCTCGTCGAAATCGAGTGCGGTGGCGGCAAGGCGACGCAGTCGCTAGGGGGAGCGCGAGAGAGAAGACGACGCGAGCGAGCGAGGGGGAAAGCGACCGGTCGGGCAGACCGAGCCGCTGGTCGGGTTCGACCAGAAGGCTGGCGCCAACAGGTGGGCCTGGCCCGACAGGTGGGCCTAGGCTGTGATACGTCTCCAACGTATCTATAATTTTTGATGCTCCATGCTTGTTTTTACACCATTTACCCAATGTTTCGTTACACTTCGTGGCACTTTTATGCATTTTCCGGAACTAACCTATTAACGAGTTGCCACAGTGCCAGTTCCCTGTTTTCTGCTATTTTTGTGTTTCAAAGTGATACACAGGAAATATTCTCAGAATTGGATGAAACAAGTTCCTGAAGTCTTATTTTTCCCGGGAGCATCCAGACATCCGAAGAGAGGAAGGAGAGGGGCCACAGGCCTCCCTCACACAGGGCTGGCGCGGCCCAGGCCCTGGCCGTGCCACCCCTATGTGAGGAGGCCTGGGGCCACCTCTGACATCGCCCCTTCGCCTATATAAAGCCTCGGGACGGAAAACCCTAAAGGAGTCGGCAATTTTCCAGAAGCAGTTCCGCAGCTCCGCCGCCACCACCGACGAATTTCGGGGGACAGAAGTCTCTGTTCCGGCACCCTGCCGGGACGGGGAAGTGCCCCCGGAGCCATCTCCATCGGTCTCCATCGCTGTCTCCGCCGTCTCCATCGACCTCACCGCCATCTCCATCAACCTTGTTGTCTCCTATGATGAGGAGGGAGTAGTTCATCCCCGGGGCTAAGGGCTCTACCGGTAGCTATGTGGTTCACCTCTCTCTCCCATGATGTGATCTTTATGTGATCGTGAGCTTTGTATCATGTTGAACAAGTAGATGTTATTATTCAGATATTATGTGTACTCTAGTGATGTTATTAAAGTAATCTATTCCTCCTGCCATGGTGTAACGGTGACAGTGCGTGCATCATGGTGGTACTTGGTTTAGGCTATGATTGTGATCTCTTGTGGATTATGATGTAATGTTGACAGTGTGTGCACCGTGTTAGTACTTGGTTTAAGTTGCAATAATATCTATCTTGAATTGTGATCTGATTTGGATATCTCTATGAGTGGTGTTTGTCAAGTACTTGATGAACTTTAAGGGGTGCTTCTGTAGCCACTACGCAATGATTAGTATTATTCAATAGGAGAGTAATTCAGAGTACCATAGTGGAGAGAAGTTATTTATTTGTTCATTCATGTTATATTGTTGGGAGTGTGTCCACTAGTGAAAGTATGATCCCTACGCCTTGTTTCCAAGCATTGCACACCGTTTACTTGCTGTTTTGTTACTTGTTTGCTCGCAGCGATTTTTATTCCATATTGCAGTTACTACTTATAATCATCTATACCACTTGTATTTCACTATCTCTTCGCCGAACTAGTGCACCTATACATCTGACAAGTGTATTGGGTGTGTTGGGGACACAAGAGACTTTCTATATCGTAATTGCAGGGTTGCTTGAGATGGATAGCTTTGACCTCTTCCTCCCTGAGTTCGATAAACCTTGGGTGATCCACTTAAGGGAAACTTGTTGCTGTTCTATAAACCTCTGTACTTGGAGGCCCAACAAGTGTCTACAAGAATAGAAGTGCGTAGACATCAAGCTCTTTTCTGGCGCCGTTGCCGGGGAGGTAAGGTAAAAGGTACTCGCATCCTCCTGTGTGAGTGCTCGGAGTTATTTCCTTTAGATTCTGCAATTACATCTTTTTGTTTCTTTTTTTATTTTCACTAGTTAGGCTTAATAGAAAACAAAGAGTTCTTTAGTCTTTTTCCTGATTTTAGATTTGAAGAGAAAATTGAAAATCCTTTGGAGCTTATTTCGCATAGCAATGTTATTAGTACGAATGCTTTGAATACTGTTTATGCTAATGCTATAGAAAAGTCTAAGCTTGGGGAAGCTGGTTTTGTTAAGTATGATATTTTTAGTCCCCCAGCTTTAGTGGAGAAAGTTTGCTCTGATGATATTTTATCTCCCATATGTGATGTTTCTAATGATGCTTGTGCTCCTCATCCTTTTAAAATACCTACGAAGATTGTTGAATGTGTTATGAATAACCGCTATTCAGGAGATGGTACAGTCCCTCCGGGTGATCATTTACTCTTTATACAAGAATTATGGGAGTTGTTCAAGTGTGCAGGTATTTCGTCAAGCCAAGTTAAGAGGAAGCTATTCTCTTATTCACTGAAAGGCAGAGCTGAGGAATGGTATCGGCTGCTTGAAGATGGTCCATCTATTGCATGGGAGGAAATTGTACCTCTCTTTTATTCTAAATTCTATCCTCCAAGTGAGATTCATAAAGATCGTAATCAGATATATAATTTTTGGCCTCATGAGGGAGAAAGCATTGCCCAAGCGTGGGGAAGATTGAAGTTACTAATGCACAAATGTGCTATTCATGATCTTCCCCGTAATATTGTTATTAATAATTTTTATGCGAGGCTTTCAGGAAATTACAAGGATTATCTAGATGCATGCTTTGATGGGTCTTTCACAAGCAAGGATGTCGACACCAAGTGGGGTCTGCTTGAAACAATTCAAAACAATATTGAAGGTTGGGATAGCGACAAAGGTAAAGGATCAGGTATGAATTACGAGTTTGCTTGCATTAAGTCTTTCGCTGAAACTGCTAATTTTCAAGAGCTTAGTGCTAAATATGATCTTGATCCTCAAATTATGGTTGATTGCTTTAAAGCCTTTTCTTCCCATATAAATGTTCCTAAAGGAAATGGGGACGTGTATCATGAACCTTTTAAGGATACTTGCATAGAAAGTGATATTGTTATTGATGATTGCAATAAACATGCTCAAACTTCTAAAAGTACTATTTCTTATAAGCATGTTAATTTTTGTGGAATACATAGACCTTGTGAACAGAGTTACAACAAGGAAGATTATTGCATCACCCACGCAAATGAAGAAACCAGCATGTGGCTCAAGGATCTAGATGTGCTTGGTGAATGGGTTTGTGAGCTTTATCCTTTTCTTTGTGAATTTTGCGGTGAAAAGGGGCACTTTAATTTTCAATGCCCAATTAATCGAACGAGTACCGCAGATTTGTATTGTGATGATAAGATTACTTTCAATCAGTATGATGAGCTTACTTTGTTTTAGAATTGTGAAGAGATATCTAGAAAGATTGCTTTGGTAGACATGAATGATGTTGATCTTAATAGCACCCTTCGTGGTTGTCATCTCTATTGTGCCAAAGATTGCCTCGCAAATACTTACTTACAAGATCTTATTAAACATGATGTTTTGCCAAGCTATGATAGGACTAATAGATGTTTCGATCTTATTAATAGAGAGGAGGAATCCTCCAAAGTTTCTTCTGTTGTTTCTGTCAGCAAGCCAGATTATGTGGAGAAGATGCCTTTCCCTCCTAAAGAATATGTGGAGAAAATGCCCTTCAAGTCTCTCCCTCCTAAAGGAGAGAGTAAGAAGAGTAAGAAGAAGAAGAAGAAGAAGAGGAGTAAGAGGCGAGAGGACACGGTATCTTCCCCTAAGCATTATGATCCTGCTATAGATTATGATAATTCTGATTGGGATGATGTTCCTATGCCTGTTACCTATGTTAGTGATCATGATTGGGAAAAGCACTCTACTTTTGATATTGAAAATCTTTTTGGTACCAATTCTAAGGTTAATAATTGTTGTACCATTAGTGCTATCTATGTTCCTTCTTATGATGATATGTTTGACGAGTATGCTTTGCGACATAGTAGTTCTCTAGCTTGTGATGATGGGTATAATATTTTCAGTTCACCTACTTTTGAGGAGAAAATTAGTTATGATTACAATATGCCTCCTATTTTTGATGATTATGGTGATAAGAATAATTATTCTGTTGAATCTGCTCCTACTACTATTGTTCATGTAGGGAGTATTAATCCTTTTATGCATGTGGCTCATGATAGGGATGCTTTATGTGATAGTTATATTGTTAGTTCTATTCATGATGCTACTGAAAGTTACTATGAGAGAGGGAAACATGGTTTGATGGATCTCAACAATATTAATTTTCCCCTCTTTATGTTGCAAATCTTGAAGTGGCACTTGTTTTATCTATCCAGGCTTGTTATTATGTGCCTCATTGATTTATTTTCTTACAAGATTCCTATGCATAGGAAGTGGTTCAGATATAAATGTCTTTCACATTTGCTTTTTGATGCTCTCTATTGCTTTAAGTTCCTATATGGCGCCTTTGCCTCAATCTCTTATATGGCGCCCACATGAGCATCTTTGTAAATTACCGCGCCTAGCTCAAAGGCGTTAAAGAAAAGCACTCTTGGGAGATAACCCAATGTTTTATTTTCAGTACTTTTTCTTTTATTTGAGTCTTGGAAGTCATTACTACTGTAATTACCGCTCCTTATCCTTTTTATTTCGTTGTTGTGCCAAGATAAGCCTCTAATTTGAGTGAGGTAAGATTTGGGGATGTTGCTGTCCTGAAACTGTTTTCGGTGTTGCACCGTAAAAATTCGTATAAATTCTATGTATATCTTTTGGACCTGCGATTTCTTGTGCATATGCCCCAGGTTATATCCAAACTTTCATTAGTTGAACACTTTTTGATTTGAGCCACAAAAAATCCCTCAAAAATTCGACCTTTGTCAGCTGTTCAGTTTTGACAGATTTCTGCCAATATTTGTGTTTGCCACTTTATCGCTTTCTTTTGAGTTCTTTTGATCACGGAACTTTTGGAGAAGTTGCTACAGTAGTATATTCTTTATATGTGGTGGTTTTGAGTTGAAACCTGAAGCAAAAAGAGGTTGATTATATGTTATGCTTACACTAATGTTGCTAATAGATTTGTGTTTAGTTTTGTATGAAGGAAGTTTTCAAGTGTAGGGATTGGAGAATGATGAGATGAGTTGAAGAATGGACAAAAGCTCAAGCTTGGGGATGCCCATGAATCACCCCAAGAAATATCCAAGAAGTGCAAGCGTCAAAGCTTGGGGATGCCCCCGAGGCACCCCTTCTTCATCGGCAAAAATCAAGTCACCTTTCAAGACACTATATTTTTATTGCTTCATGCATTATGCGTTTTCCTTGGAGCGTCAGTTGCTTTTGTTTTTAGTTTTCTTTTGCTTTGTTTGCTGCAATAAATGGTTAGATCACATCATGTTTCTTTTGGAGGAGATGAACTCGCTTTTCATTTGCCAAGAACACTCCGTTTTTCACTCTTATCATTTCAACGAGTGTTCTCTTTTTCTGCTACTGCATTTAGCTTGCATTTTTCGCCATGATTTTTGTTCAGATCTTGCTTTATCTTTCCATCAAGGTGTATTTTTGACCTCTGGTTTATGTTGGTTTTCCTCAAAAGAGGTGTCTTAAAAAATTTCAAATGGTGTTGGAAAAGAGAAAAAGCTTTATGCAAAAAAGTGGTACAAGAAGGAGCTTGTGTAGACTGCGGCTTAGGCTTTTTCATGTCATGCTTGATGTCTTTTTGATAGTATGCTTAGTGGTTTTGCTGTAGTATGACTTGTCTCAAATGACTGAGATTGCTTAATGAGCCTTTGAAAAAATCATGCGTTGTTTTTATTATATGGAAGCATTTATTTGGTTTTCTCCTTTGATGCTTTATTTGGGTTGACTTGGCACAAGCTTACACCATGTTGACTACAAAATAAGTCGCCAATAGCCTCTATGATCATTTAGTTTTTGACTTTTGATGCCATCTTATGCTTCTTTTAATGTCGCTTTGCATGATTATGGCCGTTATTGCTCTCTTAGTTGGTCGCTCTCAGTCTTTTGCTAGCCTTCGCCTTGTACTGAGTATGAGCTCTACTCGTGCATCCAACTCCCAAAAACCAAGTTTGCCATTGTGTCCACTATAAATTCCTATGCATGGTATTTGTAAGCCATTCCAAGTAAATTTTCATGTGCTACCTTTCAAAAACCTTCAAAACACTTCTTGTTTTGTGACACTGTTTTCAGCTCATGGGGACGTAGTGGTCGGATTTGCTATCTTCCATATTGCTTATTCCAAAAAAGAAAAAAAAAGAAAAAAGAAAAAAGGCACTCCTCCATGGAATGTGAATGTTGGTGGGCACCCGATGGAATCGGTTAGCCATGGTTTGAGAAAGAAAAAAAGGTGGGGAGGAGTGCCAAGCTTTATAAAAGAGCACAAAAGTGCCAATCTCTCTCTCAAAAACTTGCTTCATTTTTGTATGGAAGATAGTAAGAACCCCATTGCTAGTCGTTGATAAAAACAACCACCTCTCAAAACCAATTTTTATCTCTCTGTTTTACAAATGAAAAGCTCTAGCACATGTTAAATCACTACTTCCCTCTGCGAAGGGCCTTTCTTTTACTTTTATGTTGAGTCACCACCTTCTATCTTTATGCACCGTCTAAGAGAGCATAGTTGTCATTCTGAGTATAATGTGCATTGTCCCAAAGTTTTCATTGATTGATTCATGATCATGGTTTCACTTGTTCTTAAATTACTTGTATCTAGTCGCCCTCTTAAACTTAAAGGTGTCCTATGCATTTATGTTTTGCTCTCCATGAAGGACAAGCTGAAAACCATTTGTATGTTTTTCCTTATGATTTGAACACACGTTTGACTTTTATTGTTTCATTTTCATGATCTTTTGTTTGTATTCATTTCATGTTATAACATGGTTGCTAAGTTTCTTCTATCAAGATTATGTCTTTCATGCCCATGTTTTAAGTTCTTTTGATCCCAGCGCACAACGCTTATATACATGATCAAGATTGTGTAGGTGCATGTCACCTCAAAAATTATTCTTTTGTTATCACTTACCTACTCGAGGACGAGCAGGAGTTAAGCTTGGGGATGCTGATACGTCTCCAACGTATCTATAATTTTTTATGCTCCATGCTTGTTTTTACACCATTTACCCGATGTTTCGTTACACTTCGTGGCACTTTTATGCATTTTCCGGAACTAACCTATTAACGAGTTGCCAAAGTGCCAGTTTCCTGTTTTCTGCTGTTTTTGTGTTTCAAAGTGATACACAGGAAATATTCTCAGAATTGGACGAAACAAGTTCCTGAAGTCTTATTTTTCCTGGGAGCATCCAAACATCCGAAGAGAGGAAGGAGAGGGGCCATAGGCCTCCCTCACACAGGGCTGGCGCGGCCCAGGCCCTGGCCGCGCCACCCCTGTGTGAGGAGGCCTGGGGCCGCCTCTGACATCGCCCCTTCGCCTATGTAAAGCCTCAGGAAGGAAAACCCTAAAGGAGTCGGCAATTTTCCAGAAGCAGTTCCGCAGCTCCGCCGCCACCACCGATGAATTTCGGGGGACAGAAGTCTCTGTTCCGGCACCCTGCCGGGACGGGGAAGTGCCACCGGAGCCATCTCCATCGGTCTCCATCGCCGTCTCCGCCGTCTCCATCGACCTCACCGCCATCTCCATCAACCTTGTTGTCTCCTATGATGAGGAGGGAGTAGTTCATCCCCGGGGCTAAGGGCTCTACCGGTAGCTATGTGGTTCACCTCTCTCTCCCATGATGTGATCTTTATGTGATCGTGAGCTTTGTATCATGTTGAACAAGTAGATGTTATTATTCAGATATTATGTGTACTCTAGTGATGTTATTAAAGTAATCTATTCCTCCTGCCATGGTGTAACGGTGACAGTGCGTGCATCATGGTGGTACTTGGTTTAGGCTATGATTGTGATCTCTTGTGGATTATGAGAGTAATTATTACTATGATAGTATTGAAGTGATCTATTCCTCCTTTCATGGTGTAATGTTGACAGTGTGTGCACCGTGTTAGTACTTGGTTTAAGTTGTAATAATATCTATCTTGAATTGTGATCTGATTTGGATATCTCTATGAGTGGTGTTTGTCAAGTACTTGATGAACTTTAAGGGGTGCTTCTGTAGCCACTACGCAATGATTAGTGTTATTCAATAGGAGAGTAATTCAGAGTACCATAGTGGAGAGAAGTTATTTATTTGTTCATTCATGTTATATTGTTGGGAGTGTGTCCACTAGTGAAAGTATGATCCCTAGGCCTTGTTTCCAAGCATTGCACACCGTTTACTTGCTGTTTTGTTACTTGTTTGCTCACAGCGATTTTTATTCCATATTGCAGTTACTACTTATAATCATCTATACCACTTGTATTTCACTATCTCTTCGTCGAACTAGTGCACCTATACATCTGACAAGTGTATTGGGTATGTTGGGGACACAAGAGACTTTCTGTATCGTAATTACAGGGTTGCTTGAGAGGGATAGCTTTGACCTCTTCCTCCCTGAGTTCGATAAACCTTGGGTGATCCACTTAAGGGAAACTTGCTGCTGTTCTATAAACCTCTGCACTTGGAGGCCCAACAAGTGTCTACAAGAATAGAAGTGCGTAGACATCAGGCTGGCAGAGAGAGAGGTGAGAGGGTGAGGTTTTAATCAAAATTTTAAAAGCAGAAATTGAATTAAAGAAAAGGTTTTTTTAAAAAAGCTTTTCAACACCCAATTAAAAGCAGAAAAATAAATTGGATTTCTCAAAAATCTTATATCTTATATTTACTAATTGGAGACACCAAAGGAGCCTCCACGTTAATCCTAGAGATTAACAAATATAATCCATCTGATCAACCTTAGATTCATCTGTAGCCATTAGATTAAGTAGCCTGCTTTCCACGAGCCTCCACCAAACGTGCTGAGGCATGACTCAACTTTTGCTAATTTCCTACTCGAGTCCAAACGGAGGAATACATGTTTCTCTGATCGTGGTGCTCTGTATCATGGCCAAAAGTATACGCCATCTTTACCCTTAAGTTCAACCTGGTATCCGCTGGAGCATAGACGACGTCCTTCCTCGGCTGCGGCACATGTATGCTTCTTTCATCTTTCCAACATCGCAAGGCATGCATGTCAGTAGATCTATTTAGTTTGAGGGGATGTGAATAATATAGGAAGGAGCTCTTACTCAAGGAAGTCGAAAGAAGATGCCGGTCCAGTTACCATCAGTCATGAATCGATATTAGCCATGCAGCGATATTGATGTTTTGCTGGGTGGCGATTTTCAGGTTTTTGATCAGAGGTAGGTTGATTGCTTCTCCCTACTCTATGTCCGCTGTCATTGTTCAATATATCAAGCGCGTATGCAAAGCAATTTGGTGTGTGCCATCGCTTTTTCCTGCAACAACTGCAAAGTAGATGCGTTCCGTAGCCTCGGCCTCAAACGTTGTATATGATTGGCTTTGTTGCAACCACTTCTGAACTTCATGGTTAACTGTTCACGGATTGGTTTGATCTCATAAGTTTTCAGTAATATTTTTTATAGAATACGGGCGTTTAGGAGTATTGACGCCTGCATTCTAAGCAAATAGCTAGATGAATCAACATCGCCCTATACTCTCTACAATCTCTCCAGGTACCTTTTGATTTCTCTCTCCTCTTGGCTGGATTTGACTTCTTAATAATTTCTTTTTTACACTCGGTTGTGTTGATATACTGGATTTTTGTAGCATATATCAAGATCTCAAATTCTAGCAACTTTTTTTGCATCGGATGGCTCCTGCTATTTTCCTACAAATAAATAGGGCAATTTTAATTATATGTAAGATGGGCCTAGCAAATGACTTGCATATAAAACGACACTCGAAAAAAGAACTTAGGTAAAGTGCAGATTAAAAAATTAATGAACTTACTACGAGACATTTACTATATATATGTCCAGCCATGGTTCTATTATTTACGCACACAGGCGTTTGATAAATCGCAAGAAGAAAATGGATGGAGTTTTTTTGTTGCACGCTTGATCCAGGTAAACTCTGTTAGTTGTAGTGTTGAAAAATCACTCATGGTCAGTCTGTGGATGCATTGCTTTCGATACAAATTTATGCCCCCGTGTCTTTAGGTTGTTGCCACTTGCCACACTGTATTTTGGTAGCTTTGCATGCACGTCTTAAAAATGGTGCAGAAATATTTTTACGTTGATTTGATGATTTAACATAGATGATGCAAGGAAATATCTAATAGTTATTTTTCAATGGTTTGCAATGTGTTGCAGGTAGCTAAACTTAATTGAAAGGAAAACAACATGAATGTGATAATTTTTGCAGCTAATATGATTAGCAGAGAAATATGAGGAGTTTCACGAGAGGTTATTTATATTGTATTAAGATGCAATTTCAGAATTTTCTTTCAGAAGTTATTCTCCACAAGCGTGCTAATTAATTACTTTTTAGGAATTTAGCATTTTCTCATAAATTTAAAGATCATTATGGTCAGCTTAATACAATACTGACTATATGTTTGTTAGCTTCATCTGTGTCGCATCTCTTTCTCTCCCTCCGACTAGCCACACTCTTGCACCCGCCCTAATGCAATGTTCGCTGAGCCTTCTGCCGCACTATATAATTTTTTTATGACTTTCAACAACTTTATCTTTGTTGTTACCTAATGTATAAAAAACAAAGAATAAAATTTTCAGTATCATATTCTTCGCGACCAGTAACTGATATGGGTGGCTACAAGCCTAAGTAGTTTACTCTACCTTCATTTGTACGCTATGTTGTCAAGGATTAGATTTTAAAAATAATATAAGTCCTATAATGTAGTGTAAATAAATCAGTATGTATGTTTTAAATACAAGGCCGTGCAGGTGCACGGGTTAACGACTAGTAACTTTAATTGATTTTGACCTTTCAAATCACTTAAATAGTGATATTATGAGTAAAAGAAGTTTATTCATAATTGCCTTATGAACTTTTCTTTTAAAAGAAAAACCTCCAGAAATGATTTAAATACAAAAGTAAAAGAGGAAATAACATTCTTGAAATCAAACCAAGTAATTCATTCAAGAATTTATCTTTAGTATTCTTGAATGAATTTCACCTAATATATACTCTGATAAAATCATAATTAGGGTATATACACTTTTAATAAATCACCTCAAGAAAAAAAATAGGAAAAAGAACTTAAAAAGGTTCTTCCTCTAATTTTGAGACATCAAAGAAAAACCTAATTAGAATAGAACTCATTATCAAGGTTGAACTCCATTCTAGGGTATTAAAGAATATTCTTGAATTAAACAATTGATAACATATACTCTTTAAAATCATAAAAGGAGTATATAAACCCTAGGATAAGAATAAAACACTTCTGGGGGGGTTTAAAGGGAATACACACACTTTAAAGGAGCATGCATTATTTGAATCTTTAACCATTGCCCTTATCGGACAATGATGCTATTTTCCAGAACCTGAGGTCCCGGGTCACTTCAACAAATCCAACTGCACTACCTTGCAGTTTGTAGGCAAGTTCACTCTTGCTCATATCTCTTGTTTATCTTTAACAAAGTACTTGCAAATATACCGGTGGTATTATTATATTGATTGCATTAAAAAGCAAAGGTTCTGCTTTTCTTGAATGAATATGCTTAGTGGTTTGCAATCATAATGGTTGTCGACCTAGGAAGGTGGGCAGTGGGACCATGGTAAGAGTATGGTGGAGGTCCCACTGTACCGGGAATGTTCACCTAGGACTAATAACCAATGTCGCCAGTGATTCTTGTGCCGTAAAATACGGTCAACCATAGGGTCTGGAATGGGACGGGAGAGTCAGCTGTATCTTTTCACTCATGCATATCAACTGACGCGTTGTTTCAGAGCAGTTGTCTCCCTGCGCGGAGCTTCAGAATGGGAGGATTCCCCCTAATGAATTCATGATTCTGGCGGTCTATGATGGATTGCGGCAACGACGGGGGTAGAGTGACGAGGCCGGTGTTACCCAAAGAGCGTAACCAAAACCGGTGGGGGTAACTCATTGTCTAGGAAAGGCAAGTATGCCGAGGTCGGCAACTACCAAAGAGTAGACCGGTGAGGGTAGCGAACCAAAGTTGGAGCCGTAAAAGGGTGGGTATGCACGGTCGCGGGAAGGAACAGTGATTGGCTCGGATCAATGGCTGGGCCCCATACCAAGGAAGTATGGACGGGAAAGTACACCCGGTTGTGCAGCAAAGTGTTGATCTCCTATGGGTACAAGTGACCACCTCTGTAGAGTGTACAAAAAGTATCAAGATACTCCCTGTTCCGGGAAGGAGCTCGAACACGGCAGAAAAGGAGCCCATCGAAGCTCTAATCAACCTGTGAAGGCTGATGGACATAGTTCTTTGAATAAAATCAATCTTTGAAGAAATGCTTACAAAAACTGCATTTGGCCTAAGACTTTCTATTCTATTGTCATAGCTAGTGCATCAAACACCTCTATGCTATTAAATGAACTTTTTGGGTAACGCTTGTTACTCACCCCACTCCCTTTTAACCCTTGCTTAGACTCGGAGGGCTAGTTTGAAGAAACCGAAGGAAGCCCGGAGGACTACGAGGAGGTCTACTATGAAGAACCGGATCTATCAGGAGGAGTTGAAGGCATCGATTACACCATATCCTATGGTCTTGACAAAGGAATCGAGGAGGAGGCCGACACTTAGAACCGTAGGATAGAAACTTTGGTCGCACCGGACACCTAGAATAAAGCAACTAGAGTTAGACATCATGTTTAGTTTACTACTTTCAGTTGTAGCTAAGGTTTGTTGTATCAACTTAGAACCACCTAGTGTTCTTCTTTGAACCGAGGAGGAACTGGAGTCCTTTGTAACATTATGGCTTGTAATATTCAGTGCTTGAATAAAGACCGCTATGTTTCTGTTGTACCACTCTGAGGGATGTAATATTTGTGAATTGGTACTTCATGAGTGTTATGTCAATGACTTGTATACTACAACATGCAGTGGTATGCTGGGTCACCACAGTTGGTATCAGAGCAAAAGCTTTGACCTTAGGTTGGACGCCTAGTTAATGGGAACGACCTGTAGGAGTCAAATAGGAATAGTAAAGAGTTCTCTAAAATTGTTGTGACGTTATTCACTTGAGAATAACAAGGTCATACTTTTTAGTGTTACAATTCTTTATTGTTACTATTATGATGCATCATGTACTAATTTTTATCTTTTATACTGCTAGGATGGCACGCACAAGGCCATCAAGCACCGTGCAAGTTAGGGACTCGACTCTGGACGACTATGATGGGAACTTATCCGATATTTTACAAGGCATCTTGCTAGAGTGCGGGTGTGAAACCCGTATTCTAGTCAAGAAGTATGCATACTATGAGGGAAAGGTCTTTCAGAAGTATAAGGTAGGGATCATGCTTCCTGCCAAGTTGGGCATGAGCGTGATCGTGCTAGCTGGAGAGGCACGCACAGTCAGTGTAGCTTACAAGATAGCAGTGATGAGAGCCATAACTGATATCCGTGAACACAAAACAGAGAAGTTATTAGGTACTAAGTTCACGCACATCCCACATGACGAGGAAGGAGAAGATCCTTGTCGGGATAGTTACAAGTTTGCGAAGATTCACCCACATGCCGCAGTAGAGCACATGGACAGGTGTAAGCATCTGCTTAGCGTGTTCTACCACGTGCATGGAGCACTAGTGGGAGAGATACAGAGTCTAGTGGACGAGATCACCGAGTCGAAACCTACTCCGTGGTGTACGGGGGGTGACTTCTGGACCACCGAGGGCACAAACTTCAGCCTTTTCGACTGGAGATTTTATTAACCTAGATGAGGAAGATGACCCCGAGGAGCAGGAGTTCGAGCCCGAGGCCGAACCGGAGATGCCACCAGCACACTTTACACATGGCTCAACTGGAGCTGGATACGAGGCAGGTTTGGAGTCATGGGGAATGCCTCATAATGATAGTCTAGTGGGAAACTCCATGGGTTGGCGTTTTGGGGAGTATATGGGAACGGCCGGAGATCCGATTCCATGCGATTCGGAGCATGAGGTCATGAGTCAGTTTAGGGTTGTTCACCGCACTGGAGACGTGGTGGGGAAGCCTATAGAAATAGAGTCAGATGAGGAGGAGGAGTTACCTACTCACATGGAGCGTGGAGAATTCTCTAGACCTAAGGTGGAGAGGGGTACTACTGATGTTGTTTACCCATCGTTGAGTAGTTATCTGGGGATGACTGACTTCAACTTAGGTACTACACCTGATTATGACTTTTCCCGGTGGAGTCATCTTATGCCCCTGCTTCAGTGAGGAGGACATCAAGAGCTACCGGTTGGACACCGGGGATGTATCGGGAGTGCGACTACTCGTAGAGGACCACCACCGAGATGGAGGCGACATGTTTTGTGACATATATACCATATGTGTAATATGTAGTATTTGCTTTTGCAGTTTGAATAAGTGAGTGTAGTTACTCATAGGATGATAGGTTACGTAACACTATGTTCTTTTTTTCCATGTATATACATGGTATATATTTGGTGTGATTTGGCAATGTTTTATTTGGATTTTTATTGTGTGACTAACACTGTGCATAAAGTTGAGCTCAGAAAACATGAGCATGGTGTAACTATGAGTTTCGCTTAATATAACAGGGTTAGGGGAATAGAATGGCGATGCTAGTTGGTGAAGAATCTGAATAACAGAGGATGGAGACTAAAGCCAAGGCTAAGGAGGCAGCCGATGCAGCAGCAAGGGAACCATTACCACCACCACCACCATTCCTTACGCAGCAGGATTTTGCTCAGTACATGAGGACTGCAGATGAGAGGCAACGAATGCTTATTGAGTGTCGGATAAAGATGGTGCAGGATGTGATGGACCGTAGTCGTGAAGTTCAAAATGATGGAGTACATAGAGTCTCGTTGGCAGATTTCCTAAATACAAGACCACTTCCTTTTGCATCAGCACAGGAGCCAATGGACACGAAAGACTTGTTATTGGACACCAAGAGTAAGCTTAACACAGTAAGTTGCAATGACAGTGAGAATCTTAGGTATGCCACACATCTGTTATGTGGACCCGCAGCTGCATGGTGGGACAATATTGTGGCTATACATCCTCCAGGAAGGGTATTCACCTGGGAGGAATTCAAGAAGAAGTTCAGGGAAGCAAATGTACCGGAGAGTATCATGGAATTGAAGAGAAGGGAATTTGAGAATCTCATACAGAATGACAAGCCTATTATGAAGTATGTCAGGGAATTCTCTCTTCTATCTCGTTATGCTTCAGAGGACGTGAATACTGATGAGAAGCGGAAGAAATGATTCATGACAGGACTGCACCCAGGTGCAAGGATACAATTGAGGATGTTAAAGGCAGCAGACTTTCAAGAGCTTGTCGATGCAGCCATCACCATGGAAGATGATTACAAGCAAGTCTAGGAAGATAGGAGGAAGAAGGCCAGGATTGAACCTAGGAGGTATCCACATGCCAAGTCAACTCCTAATATCAAGTTCAAACCCAAGTACATGTCTGGAGGAAATGTTACACCTCGTGGCACTACAAGTGGGAACAATGATATCGTTTGCTGTGGTTGCAGTGCGCGAGGGCATATAGAGAGGAATTGTCATCAACCCAGAATCATCTGTTTTGGATGCAAGAAGGGTGGACATATGATAAAAGATTGTCCTGAAAGGGGCCGGACTGGAGGTTGAGGTGCACGAGGAGGATCACACCGGGGTGGAGGTTTTGGAGGCGGTAAAAGTAAGAGGCCAACTTATGGGAAGTTGAATTGCACTAATCTTGAGGAAGTGAATCAGTCCAACAAGACCGTGATAGGTACGCTTCAGATCCTATCTCATCCCGGCAAAGTACTTTTTGATACTGGTGCTACTACCTCATTCATTTCGCAAGAGTTTGTTGATCTTGATGGGATTCCGTGCAATATGCTAGAATACCCCATTACTGTTTTATCTGCGGGGAGAAAGATCTTAGTCACTCACCTCAGGCAAGAGCAGGTCATTATGATCCGCAATTGCGTTTACCTAGCCGATCTTTTTCTTATCCCTATGAAGGATATGGCTGTAATCCTTGGAATGGATTGGTTGGAAGATAATGGAGCTCAGATTGATTGCAGAGAGAAAACGGTGTCACTTAGGAGCCCAGGAGGGGGAAGGATAGTGTATCAAGGTGATCGACATGCACATGTTGAAGTTCAACTACAACTCAACGCTCTAAAGGAATCCAGACTTGAGGATATTCCAGTGGTTAATGAATTCCAAGACATATTTCCACAGGAATTACCAGGAATGCCACCAGATAGGGAAATTGAGTTAACCATTGACTTAATCCTAGGCACAACACCTATAGCTCAGGCACCATATAAGATGGGACCCAAGGAATTAGTTGAATTGAAGGAATAGTTGGACGAGCTTGAGCAAAAAGGTTTCATTCAAGAAAGTATTTCACCCTGGGGAACACCAGTAATCTTCATTGATAAGCGGGACGGAGGACGTAGGATGTGCAGAGACTACAAAAACCTCAACAATGTCACAATCAAGAACAAATACCCTTTGCCAAGAATACAAGACTTATTTGATCAAGTTAGGGGAGCCGGAGTATTTTCAAAGATAGATCTTCGATCAGGGTATCACCAGATTAAGATCAAGAAGGAGGACGTTCCAAAGACAGCTTTTGTGTCAAGGTACGGACACCATGCGTACTTAGTTGTACCTTTTGGATTGACAAATGCACCAGCAATCTTCATGAACCTCATGAACAAGATCTTTATGCCATATTTGGACAAATTTGTGATAGTATTCATAGATGATATTTTGATCTACTCCAAGGACAAGGAGGAACATGCCAAGCATTTGAGGGTTGCTTTATAAATTCTACGAGAGCATCAGTTGTATGCCAAGTTCAGTAAGTGTGAATTTTGGTTAGACCAAGTAGAGTTCCTTGGACACGTGATCAGTAAAGAAGGTATAGAAGTAAATCCAAGCAAGGTAGCATCAGTTTTGGAATGGGAGTCACTGAAGAATGTCAAACAGATCAGGGGATTTTTGGGAATGGCAGGATATTACCAAAGGTTTATAGAAGGATTCTCTAAGATTGCAGGACCAATGACCAAGTTACTCCGGAAGAATACATCATTTGTTTGGTCGGATGAATGTGAGGCAAGTTTTCAAACACTCAAGGACAAGCTAACCACAGCACCTGTGTTAGCCGTACCAGAAACTGGCAAGGACTATACCGTCTATTGTGATGCATCCAAGAAGATGTGTTCTGATGCAAGATAGAAAGGTGATAGTGTATGGGTCGAGGCAATTACAACCACATGAAGTTAATTACCCAACACACGATCTGGAACTAGCAGCCGTAGTGTTTGGACTAAAAGGATGGAGGCATTTTCTTTATGGAGCTAAGTGTGAACTCTATACAGATCACAAAAGTCTCAAATACTTCTTCACTCAGAAGGAATTGAACATGAGGCAACGAAGATGGTTAGAATTGATCAAGGATTATGATTTGACCATCAACTATACACCGGGGAAGGCTAATGTGGTAGCCGATGCTTTGAGCAGAAAGAGTACAGACACTCAACCGATGAACCGAGAACTTCTCAAGAAATTGCTTATGGATTTGGAGAGGTTGGAGATCCAATGTCTTCAAGTACAATCTTTAGGTAGTTTAGCTACCAAGAAGGTAATGGAAGAACGACATAGCGATCTCAAGTACACAATAATTCGAAGACAAGATGAGGACGCATTTATTGCTGAAGAAATCCACAGGATTGAGGAAGGTAGACCATCAGAATTCCGTTTAGGTGATTTCAATTCACTTTGGTTTCATGACCGAATATGTGTGCCGAACATACCGGAAATCAAGGAATTGATACTTAAGGAGGCACACAAAACACCATATTCTATACACTCGGGGAGCACCAAGATGTACATGGGTCTTAAGGAACTGTTCTGGTGGAATAATATGAAGCGGGAGATAGCTAAGTTTGTGTCAGAATGTCATACCTGTCAGAGAGTGAAGGCAGAACATCAGAGTCCTGCTGGACTTATGCAACCTTTAAGTATTCCCAAGTGGAAGTGGGAAGAGATTGGAATGGACTTTATTACAGGATTACCACTGACACCGAAGAAGAAGGACATGATATGGGTAATAGTTGACCGACTGACTAAAAGTGCTCATTTCTTAGCTGTCAATCAGAAAGATTCCGGAGAAAAGTTAATAAACCTATATGTTCAAGAGATAGTAAGCAAGCATGGAGTACCAAAGACAATAGTATCGGATCGAGGATCCGTATTCACTTCAGCTTTTTGTACGCAATTACATGAAGCTTTAGGATCCAAATTGGACTTTAGCACTGCTTATCACCCATAGACGGGAGGCCAAACTGAAAGGACCAATCAGATTTTGGAGGATATGCTCTGAGCATGTGCTTTAGACTTCGGAGGATCATGGGAAGAACACTTACCACTGGCAGAGTTTTCTTATAACAATAGTTACCAAAGCAGTATTCAAATGGCACCATTTGAAGCACTTTACGGGAGGAAGTGCTGATCACCTATTTGTTGGTATGAACCAGGAGCCAGTAAGGAGTTTCATCCAGACTACATCAAGGAGAAACAACATGCAATTGATGTCATTCGAGACCGACTAAAGATTGCTCAAAGTCGACAGAAAAGCTATGCAGATTCCAAGAGGAGGACATGGGAACCGCAGGTTGGGGACATGGTTTATCTAAGGGTTAGCCCCATGAAAGGAGTACATCGTTTTGGAGTCAAGGGAAAGCTTAGCCCAAGATATACTGGTCCGTTCAAGATTCTGAGTCAGAGCCGAGGAGTAGCCTTTGAGTTAGAACTGCCAAAGGAACTATCAAAAGTTCACAATGTGTTTCATGCTTCTCAACTTCGAAAGTGTTTGAAGATACCGGAAGAAACTATATCCTACGATGAGATTGAATTGCAAGCTGATTTGACTTATGTTGAAGAACCATCAAAGATTTTGGCAGAGAATTGGAAGCAACTCCATAATAGAGCCATCAAGTATTGCAAGGTACAATGTAAACATCACCCGGAAAGAGAAGCTACTTGGGAAAAGGAAGAGGAATTGAGAACAGCCTATCCAGATTTCTTCAGGTACATCTTACCCCAAACTTTGAGACAAAGTTTATATTAAGGGGGGAAGTCTGTAACATCCCAGAACGTAGGACAACTCCGGGGTAGATTAGAAGGGCTTTTGTGCATTGCATCTGAAATTACGGGATTTTTTTGCGCTTTTGTTTCTAAAACCTAGGAGTGATCGAATCTCTCTTCGAGGGGGAATGGTGAACTCTCGAAGTGCAAAAGATTTGGACATGATCTCTTTTGATCCATTGTTGTGAGAAGTGATGACTTAAACCACTAAAACCCTAGCTAAAAGCTTTGGAATTTGAACTAAGACATAAATCAAGTTTGAATTTGAATGATTGAACTTTGAATTAAAAAAGGCACATTTAGAAAGGATAAATATTAATAAAGAAAAAGAGATTGAAATTAAACATCAATAAAGTTTAGAGCAAACTTAAACTTTATTGATCATCAACATACATTACATTGTCTTTACATAATTCATGAATAGAAGAATATTACAACTTGGAAAGAATCCAAGATAATTACAAAAAGGAGAAATGGAAGATTACAAGTTAAATTCAAAAAGAAAACTAAAAGTCTTCTTTGTTTCTTTCCTTTCTTCTTTTCTGATCTTGTCACCTGCAACCAAATAAAATAGCAAGTTTTGCCAAGGTAGCATTTACCAAGTGGCATTCAGAAATAACAATCCACTGTAGATAATCATCAGAAGTTTGATCTTATCACCAAAGTCTCGGGTAGAAATATCCCAAGCTAGCCGAAATGGGCAAGGCAGCTCACAGCAGCATAGTCACCGTATGCATGCACTCAGGTGTCACACACCCAAGTCACAAGACCAAGTATAAAAGCATCACAGTGGTGAAACTGGCTCGGCTAAAGATCATAGTCGACCAAGAACAGCACCACCACACCACCAACAGCAACACCAAGAACACCATCATCATCAAGAACACACCACCACCACTGAATCACCACCACACAATTAACCCTGCTCATGTGTTGAGCAACAGGGAAGATTCACACCCTAGCACATCATCAAATAAACCATCCAGCAAAGCCAAAGACCAACATGGTCACATAGTTCGACTAGGAACTAGGTCAAGCAGCTAGGAGGAGCAGGCTTGCCACAAGAAGCAGGAAATCAGAATATTCCAGAAGAACAAGCTACTCTTCAGCAGCAGGTTATTGTTAAACCACATCACACATGAGTGCTGAGAGAGAACTCACAAGTTATTCTCCCATGTAGACTGCACAGAGCACAGCCACACAGAGATCAAGCAAAGCTTGATGAAACAAAGGCTTCGGTCATCATTTGGATGTCCGGGAGGCCATGACCTTGGAAACAAGGCCATCCACAGCACCTACTCCCTAACACATAATCTTATCTGGGAATTTGTCAAAGGAAATACTCACAGGAGTAAGAGCAAGGCCAGGAGTGGCACATGGGTTGCCTAGATACCAAGACTAAGGCCTGAAACCTAGAAAACCATCAGCTCTGTCAATTAAAATTGACCAAGTTCAGTTAAGCATCTGGGAAAAGTGGATAGGGACACTTTCAATCAAATAAGCCACCAGCAGACCACCACAGGGAGTGATCTACTCTCAGGAGCACCAAACTTAACACCCACAGTAACTATGAACACCTCAAGGAGGCATCACAGTGAAGCTGTTAGCCAAAAGCTACTGCAAGAGCCATAATAGCAGGCATGAAAGATTGCATCACAGCTAGGTAGAACCAAGCTCAATAGAATAGTTGCATCACTAAGTCAGCACAATAGAACCACTACAAGAAAGTGCATTGATACTATTAACATCACAAGCCAATTAACAGCACATTCAGAGATAACTAAAACACATAGTTATCCATGCACTTGATCAAACTGATCAAGACTAGCCACTAGCAACATATTAACTAATCAAGCAACAGCAGCAATTGATTAATTCAACACTAACAGACCACCAGAGTATGCAGTTAACTGAATCAACAAGTTTCAGTTAACAGAGTTAACTAAAACTATGACTGAGACTAACAGTAGCAGCTAAACAAGCATGATCAAGCTTAACAGCAAGATCATAGAGCTTAAGAACACACATCACAACCAACTTAATCGCACAACACAAGTACAACTTGGGGAGAAACCCCAGTACAGCAGAAGGTCGAGGAACTGGGCCAGCACAAGCTCCAGATGAGCATGGCCAGTGCAAGCTCCAGGTGAGCTTAGCCAGTGCAAGCTCAAGGTGGGCATGGCCAGCGCAGAGCAAAGCTCCTGTAGGGCATGGAGCAAAGCTCCAAGAGGGCTTGGAGCAAGCTCCAGGAGGGGAGCAAGCTCTAGGAGGTTATAGAGAAGTATAGAGGGGTAGAAGTGGAGGAGGAGCACTTACACAACGCCCAGGAGATACCACCGTGGCATGGCGGGGCAGTGCCCGTGCGGCCATGACGGCATCAAGCCAGGGGAAGTCGCCGATGACACGTCGATGAAGCACCCAGCTCACCAAGCACAGATCTCGCCATGGACAAGGCCTAGCAGCTCGAGATCAAGCTCGAGGTCGCCATGGACAAGGTCCCGAGCTTCGGAGTCCAAGGGGATGCGAGTGTCCAGGAAGCAATCGGTTAGATCTCGTGGACAGGCAAAATCGCCGTCGCATGATCTATCGATTGAGCATCATCTCAGTAGCGGACTCCGGCGGAGCTCGTTGGAATCGAGCGCGGTGGCGGTGAGGTGATGCAGTCACCAGGGGGAGTGTGAGAGAGAAGACGACGCGAGTGAGCGAGGGGGAAAGCGACCGGTCGGGCGGACTGACCGCTAGTCGGGTTCGACCAGAAGGCTGGCGCCGACAGGTGGGGCTGGCCCGACAGGTGGGCCAGGGCTGGCAGAGAGAGAGGTGAGAGGGTGAGGTTTTAATCAAAATTTTAAAAGCAGAAATTGAATTAAAGAAAATGTTTTTTCTAGAAAAAGCTTTTCAACACCCAATTAAAAGCAGAAAAATAAATTGGATTTATGCAAAAATAACTTTAATTTATTTTGACCTTTTAAATCACTTAAATAGTGATATTATGAGTAAAAGAAGGTTTATTCATAATTGCCTTATGAACTTTTCTTTTAAAAGAAAAACCTCTAGAAATGATTTAAATACAAAAGTAAAAGAGGAAATAGCATTCTTGAAATCCAACCAAGTAATTCATTCAAGAATTTATCTTTAGTATTCTTGAATGAATTTCACCTAATATATACTCTGATAAAATCATAATTAGGGTATATACACTTTAATAAATCACCTCAAGAAAAAAATAGGAAAAAGAACTTAAAAAGGTTCTTCCTCTAATTTTGAGACATCAAAGAAAAACCTAATTAGAATAGAACTCATTATCAAGATTGAACTCCATTCCAGGGTATTAAAGAATATTCTTGAATGAAGCAATTGATAACATATACTCTTTAAAATCATAAAAGGAGTATATAAACCCTAGGATAAGAATAAAACACATCTGGGGGGTTTAAAGGAAATACACACACTTTAAAGGAGCATGCATTATTTGAATCTTTAACCATTGCCCTTATCAGACAATGATGCTGTTTTCCAGAACCCGCGGTCCTGGGTCACTTAAACAAATCCAACTGCACTACCTTGCAGTTTGCAGGCAAGTTCACTCTTGCTCATATCTCTTGTTTATCTTTAACAAAGTACTTGCAAATATACCGGTGGTATTATTATATTGGTTGCATTAAAAAGCGAAGGTTCTGCTTTTCTTGAATGAATATGCTTAGTGGTTTGCAATCATAATGGTTGTCGACCTAGGAAGGTGGGCAGTGGGACTATGGTAAGAGTATGGTGGAGGTCCCACTGTACCGGGAATGTTCACCTAGGACTAATAACCAATGTCGCCAGTGATTCTTGTGCCGTAAAATACGGTCAACCATAGGGTCTGGAATGGGACAGGAGAGCCAGCTGTATCTTTTCCCTCATGCATATCAACGGATGCACCATTTCAGAGCAGTTGTCTCCCTGCGCGGAGCTTCGGGATGGGTGGATTCCCCCTAATGAATTCACGATTCTAGCGGTCTATGATGGATTGCGGGAACTGATACGTCTCAAACGTATCTATAATTTTTGATGCTCCATGCTTGTTTTTACACCATTTGCCTATTGTTTCGTTACACTTAGTGGCACTTTTATACATTTTCCGGAACTAACCTATTAACGAAGTGCCACAGTGCCAGTTTCCTGTTTTCTGCTGTTTTTGTGTTTCAGAAGTGATACACAGGAAATATTCTCGGAATTGGACGAAACAAGTTCCTAAAGTCATATTTTACGCGGAAGCTCCCAAACATCCGAAGACCTGACGGAAGGGGGCCACGTGGCCCCCACACACAGGGGCGGCACGGCCACCCCCCTGGCCGCGCCGGGCCCACGTGAGGGGCCGTGGTCTCTCCTCTGACATCGCCATTTTGCCTATATATACCCCCTGACGAGAAAAACCTAAGGGCCCGATCAGTTTTCTAGAATACATCGCGATCCGCCGCCGCCGTCGACCCGAAGATCGGGAGGGTCCAGAAGCTCTTCCCGGCTCCCTGCCGGAGAGGGGAATCGCCACCGGAGGTCTTCTTCATCGCCATGCTTGCCTCCGGAGCGATGAGTGAGCAGTCTACCTTGGACTATGGGTCCATAGCAGTAGCTAGATGGTTGTCTTCTCCACCATGTGCTTCATGTTTAGATCTCATGAGCTGCCCTACATGATTGAGATCACCGTTATGTAATTCTATGATGTTGGTTTGTTGGGATCCGATGAATATTGGTGTTTATGATTAAGTTGCTATACTGAATTATATCTTTTGTTATCTCTATGTTGTTTATGATCTTGCATGCTCTCCGTTGTTAGTAGCTATCTTGGCCGAGTAGTTGCTAGTGACTCTAAGAGGGGGTATTTATGCTCGATAGTGGGTTCATGTCTCTATTTCACCTGGGGGAGTGACAGAAACCTCTAAGGTGGTAGATGTGCTGTTGCTACTAGGGAGAAAACAACATTCATATGCTCAAGGGCATATGCTTTGTTTACATTACACACTTTGCTTAATGCAATTATCTATTGTTCGCAACTTAATACTTTTGGGGTGTTCGGATGATATCCCCGGGAGTGGATTATTAGTCATAGATGCAGTTGGATGGCGGTCTATGTATTTTGTTGTAATGCCCAGAGTGAATCTCATAGTGATCTTCTTGACATATCACGTTATCTTTATTCTATCAATTGCCCAACTGTAATTTGTTTACCCAGCATGTTATTTTATCTATGGAGAGACACCACTAGTGAACTGTGGACCCCGGTCCTATTTTAATCATATTGCAATCACCTGTTTACTTTTCCCGCACTGTTTACTTTACTCGCATATTACTACTGTTTTCCACTCGATACACTCATAACCTTTGTTTCAAGCAAACCGGTGAGATTGACAACCTCATCGCAAGTTGGGAACAAAGTATTTGTTTGTGTGTGTGCAGGTTCCACAACATCTTCAGTCGTCATCGTCTCCCTTCTCCTGTTCGATAAACCTTGGTTTCTTAACTGAGGGAAAACTTGCTGCTGCACTCATCATACCTTCCTCTTGGGGTTCCCAACGGGCTGGTCATTCACCACGCACAAGGACTGTCTGTTGCCACGTTCGCTTGGAGCATCAGCTACTTTTCTGGCGCCGTTGCCGCGGAAGAGAGAAGACTTCTGCGAGGGGAGTTCTTCGCACACACATTCTTTACTTTGTTATTTGTTTTTCTTTACTTTACTTTATTTTACCTGCACTGCTTTTTATATCAAAAACCCAAAAAAATTAGAATCCTTGGTAGTTGTTTTTACTTGTTTACTTTCGTTTTGCTGAAATGGGTACTCCTGAAAACACCAAGTTGTGTGACTTTGCTAGCACGAACAATAGTGATTTTATCTGCACTCCTATTGCACCAACTGTTCCTGCTACCACCTTTTATGAGATCAAGCCTGCTTTATTGAACCTTGTTATGAAAGAGCAATTTTCTGGTGCTAGTACTGAAGATGCTGCAGCTCATCTCAACAATTTTGTTGAGCTATGTGAGATGCAGAAATATAAGGATGTTGATAGTGATATTATTAAGCTCAAGTTGTTTCCTTTTTCTTTGAGAGGAAAGGCTAAAGATTGGTTGCTGTCTTTGACTAAGAATAGTATTGATTCATGGGCTAAGTGTAAGGATGCTTTTATTGGTAGATATTATCCTCCTGCTAAGATTATATCGTTGCATAGCAATATTATGAAGTTTACTCAGTTTGATAATGAACATGTTGCTCAAGCTTGGGAAAGAATGAAATCTATGATAAAGAATTGCCCCACTCATGGACTGACTACTTGGATGATTATCCAAACTTTTTATGCAGGACTGAATTTTTCTTCAAGGAACCTACTTGATTCAGCTGCTGGAGGCACTTTTATGTCCCTTACCTTGGGCGCCACATCAAAGCTACTCGACAACATGATGGTAAATTATTCTGAATGGCACACCGAGAGAGCTCCACAAGGTAAGAAGGTAAATTCTGTTGAGGAAACCTCTTCCTTGAGTGATAAGATTGATACCATTATGGCTATGCTTGCTAATGATAGGACTCATGTTGATCCTAATAATGTTACTTTGGACTCTCTGGTTGCTCAAGAAGAGCAAGTTGATGTGAATTTCATTAGAAATAACTATTTTAATAACAATGCTTATAGGAACAATTTTGTTAGTAACAATTATAGGCCGTATCCTTCTACCAATGGTAATGGTTATGGTAACTCTTATGGTAATTCCTACAACAACACTAGCGCCACGCCCTCCGAGCTTGAGGTAATGCTCAAGGACTTCATCGGTAAACAAACTGCTTTTAATAAGTCTGTTGAGGAAAAGTTAGGCAAAATTGATATGCTTGCTTCTAAAGTTGATAGCCTTGCTCATGATGTTGAACTTCTAAAATTAAAAGTGTTTCCTAATGATGTGAATGTGAGCAATATTGTTGCTGCCGCTAATGCTACCCAAGTTGGAATTGATAAAAATATTAGATTGTTAGCGGAATTGCATGCCAGGTGGGAAAGAGAAGATGAGATGGCTAGAGAGATGAAGGTATGTACTATTACTACCTCTAATGATGTTGCTCCTACTGATAGCAACCCTCTTACTTTAATTGGTGTAGAGAAAACTCCCACTCCTTGTGCTAAAAAACCTAAAACTGCCAAAACTTTTTCTCAAAAGAGTGCTGAAATTTTTCGGAGTGTGGGAGATGATAGCTCTATTTCCTTTAATGATTTTGATGTTGATGGCTGCAATATATCTGAAGTTATTTTGTTCTTGCAAAAGCTTGCTTTGACTCCCAATGCTAGTTCTTTAAATATTGCTTTTACTAAGCATATTACAAATGCTCTCATAAAGATTAGGGATGAAAAGTTGAAGCAAAAAGCCTCTGTTCCCAAGAAGTTAGAAGATGGTTGGGAACCCATCATTGATATGCATGTTAATGGTTATGATTGCCATGCTTTATGTGATCTAGGTGCTAGTATTTCTATCATGCCTAGAAAGATCTATGATATGCTTGATTTACCACCGCTTGAAAAATGTTATTTTGATGTTCCTATTGCTGATGTTGCTAAGAAGAAACCTTTGGGAAGGATTAATGATGTTCTTATTGTGGTTAACAATAACCTTGTTCCCGTTGATTTTCTTGTTATGGACGTTGAATGCCATGCTTCATGTCCTATTATTTTGGGAAGACCTTTTCTTCGAACTGTAGGTGCTATCATTGATATGAGAGAAGGCACTATTAAGTATCAATTCCCATTAAAGAAAGGTATGGAACACTTCCCTAGGAAAAGAAAGAAATTACTTTTTGACTCTATTCTTAGAGCAAATTATGAGCTTGATGCTTCATCACTTGATATTACTTGATTCGCAATTTTCTGCGCCTAGCTCAAAGGCGTTAAAGAAAAGCACTCTTGGGAGATAACCCATTGTTTACTTTTCAGTACTTTTTCTTTTATTTGAGTCTTGGAAGTCATTACTACTGTAATGACCGCTCCTTATCTTGTTTATTTCGTTTTTGTGCCAAGAGAAGCCTCTAATTTGAGCGAGGTAAAGATTTGGGGATGTTGCTGTCCTGAAACTGTTTTTGGTGCTGCACCGTAAAAATTCGTGAAAATTCTCTGTTTATCTTTTGGACCTCCGATTTCTTGTGCATATGCCCCAGGTTATATCCAAACTTTTCTTAGTTGAACACTTTTTGATTTGAGCAACGGAAAATCCCTCAAAAATTCGTCCATTATCAGCTGTCCAGTTTTGACAGATTTCTGCCAATATTTGTTTTTGCCACTTTATCGCTTTCTTTTGAGTTCTTTTTGATCATGGAACTCTTGTGGAAGTTGCTACAGTAGTATATACTTTATATGTGGTGGTTTTGGGTTGAAACCTGAAGCTAAAAGAGGTTGAATATATTTTATGCTTACACTAATGTTGCTAATAGAATTGTGTTTAGTTTTGTATGAAGGAAGTTTTCAAGTGTAGGGATTGGAGAATGATGAGATGAGTTGAAGAATGGACAAAAGCTCAAGCTTGGGGATGCCCATGCATCACCCCAAGAAATATCCAAAAAGTACAAGCGTCAAAGCTTGGGGATGCCCCCGAGGCACCCCTTCTTCATCGGCAAAAATCAGGTCACCTTTCAAAACACTATATTTTTATTGCTTCATGCACTATGTGTTTTTCTTGGAGCGTCAGTTGTTTTAGTTTTCTTAGTTTGTTTAGTTTGTTTGTTTGCTGCAATAAATGGTTGGACCCCAACAAATTTCCTTTGGAGGAGATGTACTCGTTTTCATTTGCAAAGAATGCTCTTGTTTTCACTCTTATTAATCGAGCATTCTACTTTTTCTGCTACTGCTTTTGGTTTTCGTTTTCGCCTTGATTTGCGTTCAGATCTTGTCATATATTTTCATCAAGGTGTATTTTTGCCTCTGATCTTCATTGGTTTTCATCAAAAGAGGTGTTTATAAAAATTTCGAATGGTGTTGGAAAAGAGAAAAAGCTTTCTGCAAAATAGTGGTACAAGAAGGAGCTTGTGTAGACTGCGGCTTAGGCTTTTTCATGTCATGCTTGATGTCTTTTTGATAGTATGCTTAGTGGTTTTGTTGTAGCATGACTTGTCTCAAATAACTGAGATTGCTTAATGAGCCTTTGAAAAAATATGCGTTGTTTTTATTGTATGGAAGCATTATTTTGGTTTTCTCCTTGATGCTTTATTTGGGTTGACTTGGCGCATGCTCACACATGTTAGACTCTTACAAGTCGCCATTAGCCTTCATGATCATTTAGTTTTTGACTTTTGATGCCATCGTATGCTTCTTTTAATGTCGCTTTGTCGCTTTGCATGATTATGGCCATTATTGCTCTCTTAGTTGGTCGCTCCCAGTCTTTTGCTAGCCCTCACCTTGTACTGAGTATGAGCTCGACTCGTGCATCCAACTCCTAAAAACCAAGTTTGCCATTGTGTCCACTATAAATTCCTATGCATGGTATTTGTAAGCCATTCCAAAGTAAAATTTTCGTGTGCTACCTTTCAAAAACCTTCAAAATACTTCTCGTTTTGTGACACTGTTTTCAGCTCATGGGGACGTAGTGGTCGGATTTGCTATCTTCCATATTGCTTATTCCAAAAAAAGAAAAAAAAAAGCACTCCTCCAAAGAATGTGAATGTTGGTGGGCACCCGATGGAATCGGTTAGCCATGGTATGTGAAAGGAAAATGTGGGGAGGAGTGCCAAGTTTTATAAAAAGAGCACAAAGTGCCAATCTCTCTCTCAAAAACTTGCTTTATTTTTTGATGGAAGATAGTAAGAACCCCATTGCCAGTCGTTGACAAAGACAACCACCTCTCAAAATCAAATTTTATCTCTGTTTTACAAATGAAAAGCTCTAGCACATGTTTAAATCACAGCTTCCCTCTGCGAAGGGCCTTTCTTTTACTTTTATGTTGAGTCACCACCTTCTTTCTTTATGCACCATTAAGAGAGCATAGTTGTCATTCTTAGTGTGATATGCATTGTCCCAAGGTTCATTGATTGACTCATATTGTTGGTTTCACTTGTTCTTAAATTATTTGTATCTAGTCGCCCTCTTAAACTTTGAGGTGTCCTATGCATTTATGTTTTGCTCTCTTTGAAGGACAAGCTGAAACCTTTTGTATGTTTTTCCTTATGATTTGAACACACGTTTGACTTTCATTGTTTCATTATCATGATCTTTTGTTTGTGTTCATTTGCATGTTTACAACATGGTTGCTAAGTTCTTATTGTCATGATTATATCTTTCATGCCCATGTTTTAAGTTCTATTGATCCCAGCTCACCAATGCTTACATATATGATCAAGATTGTGTAGGTGCATGTCACCTCGAAAATTATTCTTTGTTATCACTTACCTACTCGAGGACGAGCAGGAGTTAAGCTTGGGGATGCTTGATAAGTCTCAAACGTATCTATAATTTTTGATGCTCCATGCTTGTTTTTACACCATTTGCCTATTGTTTCGTTACACTTAGTGGCACTTTTATACATTTTCCGGAACTAACCTATTAACGAAGTGCCACAGTGCCAGTTTCCTGTTTTCTGCTGTTTTTGTGTTTCAGAAGTGATACACAGGAAATATTCTCGGAATTGGACGAAACAAGTTCCTGAAGTCATATTTTACGGGGAAGCTCCCAAACATCCGAAGACCTGACGGAGGGGGGCCATGTGGACCCCACACACAGGGGCGGCGCGGCCACCCCCTGGCCGCGCCGGGCCCACGTGAGGGGCCATGGTCTCTCCTCTGACATCGCCCTTTCGCCTATATATACCCCCTGACGAGAAAAACCTAAGGGCCCGATCAGTTTTCCAGAATACATCGCGATCCGCCGCCGCCGTCGACCCGAAGACCGGGAGGGTCCAGAAGCTCTTCCCGGCAACCTGCCGGAGAGGGGAATCGCCACCGGAGGTCTTCTTCATCGCCATGCTTGCCTCCGGAGCGATGAGTGAGTAGTCTACCTTGGACTATGGGTCCATAGCAGTAGCTAGATGGTTGTCTTCTCCACCATGTGCTTCATGTTTAGATCTCATGAGCTGCCCTACATGATTGAGATCACCGTTATGTAATTCTATGATGTTGGTTTGTTGGGATCCGATGAATATTGGTGTTTATGATTAAGTTGCTGTACTGAATTATATCTTTTGTTATCTCTATGTTGTTTATGATCTTGCATGCTCTCCGTTGTTAGTAGCTATCTTGGCCGAGTAGTTGCTAGTGACTCCAAGAGGGGGTATTTATGCTCGATAGTGGGTTCATGTCTCTATTTCACCTGGGGGAGTGACAGAAACCTCTAAGGTGGTAGATGTGCTATTGCTACTAGGGAGAAAACAACATTCATATGCTCAAGGGCATATGCTTTGTTTACATTACACACTTTGCTTAATGCAATTATCTGTTGTTCGCAACTTAATACTTTTGGGGTGTTCGGATGATATCCCCGGGAGTGGATTATTAGTCATAGATGCAGTTGGATGGCGGTCAATGTATTTTGTTGTAATGCCCAGAGTGAATCTCATAGTGATCTTCTTGACATATCACGTTATCTTTATTCTATCAATCGCCCAACTGTAATTTGTTTACCCAGCATGTTATTTTATCTATGGAGAGACACCACTAGTGAACTATGGACCCCGGTCCTATTTTAATCATATTGCAATCACCTGTTTACTTTTCCCGCACTGTTTACTTTACTCGCATATTACTACTGTTTTCCACTCGATACACTCATAACCTTTGTTTCAAGCAAACCGGTGAGATTGACAACCTCATCGCAAGTTGGGAACAAAGTATTTGTTTGTGTGTGTGCAGGTTCCACAACACCTTCAGTCGTCATCGTCTCCCTTCTCCTGTTCGATAAACCTTGGTTTCTTAACTGAGGGAAAACTTGCTGCTACCCTCATCATACCTTCCTCTTGGGGTTCCCAACGGGCTGGTCATTCACCACGCACAAGGACTGTCTGTTGCCACGTTCACTTGGAGCATCAGGAACCACGGGGGGAGAGTGCCGAGGCCGGTGTTACCCAAAGAGCGTAACCAAAATCGGTGGGGGTAACTCATTATCTAGGAAAGGCAAGTATGCCGAGGTCGGCAACTACCAAAGAGTAGATCAGCGAGGGTAGCGAACCGAAGTTGGAGCCGCAAAAGGGTGGGTATGCACGGTCATGGGAAGGAACAGTGATTGGCTCGGATCAACAGCTCGGCCCCATACCAAGGAAGTATGGACGGGAAAGTACACCCGGTTGTGCAGCAAAGTGTTGATCTCCTATGGGTACAAGTGACCACCTCTGCAGAGTGTACAAAAAGTATCAAGATACTCCCTGTTCCAGGAAGGAGCTACAAACACGGTAGGAAAGGAGCCCATCAAAGCTCTAATCAACCTGTGAAGGCTGATGGACATAGTTCTTTGAATAAAATCAATCTTTGAAGAAATGCTTACTAAAACTGCATTTGGCCTAAGACTTTCTAGTCTAAGGTCGTAGCTAGTGCATCAAACACCTCTATGCTATTAAATAAACTTGTTGGGTAACGCTCGTTACTCACCCTACTCCCTTTTAACCCTTGCTTAGACTCGGAGGGCCAGTTTGAAGAAACCGAAGTAAGCCCGGAGGACTACGAGGAGGTCTACTATGAAGAACTGGATCTATTAGGAGGAGTCGAAGGCATCGATTACACCATCTCCTATGGTCCCGACGAAGGAATCGAGGAGGAGGCCGACACTTAGAACCATAGGATAGAAACTTTGGTCGCACCGGACACCTAGAATAAAGCGACTAGAGTTAGACATCATGTTTAGTTTACTACTTTCAGTTGTAGCTAAGGTTTGTTGTATCAACTTAGAATCACCTAGTGTTCCTCTTTGGACCGAGGAGGAACTGGAGTCCTTTGTAACATTATGGCTTGTAATATTCAGTGCTTGAATAAAGACCGCTATGTTTCTGTTGTACCACTCTAAGGGATATAATATTTGTGAATTGGTACTTCACGAGTGTTATGTCAACGACTTGTATACTGCAACATGCAGTGGTATGCTGGGTCACCACAGTTGGTATCAGAGCAAAAGCTTTGATCTTAGGTTGGATGCCTAGTTAATGGGAATGACCTGTAGGAGTCAAATAGGAATAGTAAAGAGTTCTCTAAAATTGTTGTGACGTTATTCACTTGAGAATAACAAGGTCATACTTTTTAGTGTTACAATTCTTTATTGTTACTATTATGATCCATCATGTACTAATTTTTATCTTTTATACTGCCAGGATGGCACGCACAAGGCCGTCAAGCACCGTGCAAGTTAGGGACGTGACTCTGGATGACTATGAAGAGAACTTATCCGATATTTTACGAGGCATCTTGCTAGAGTGCGGGTGTGAAACCCGTATTCCAGTCAAGAAGTATGCATACTATGAGGGAAAGGTCTTTCCGACGTATAAGGTAGGGATCATGCTTCCTGCCAAGTTGGGCATGAGTGTGATCATGCCAGCTGGAGAGGCACGCACAGTTAGTGTAGCTTACAAGATAGCAGTGATGAGAGCCATAACTGATATCCGTGAACACAAAACGGAGAAGTTATTAGGTGCTAAGTTCACGCACATCCCACATGACGAGGAAGGAGAAGATCCTTGTTGGGATAGTTACAAGTTTGCAAAGAGACACCCACATGCCGCAGCAGAGCACATAGACAGGTGTAAGCGTCTGCTTAGCGTGTTCTACCACGTGCATGGAGCACTAGTGGGAGAGATACATAGTCTAGTGGACGAGATCACTGAGTCGACACCTACTCTGTGGTGTACAGGGGAGACTTCTGGACCACCGAGGGCACAAACTCTAGCCTTTTCGACTAGAGATTTTATTAACCTAGATGAGGAAGAAAACCCTGAGGAGCAGGAGTTCGAGCCTGAGGCCGAACCGGAGATGCCACCAGCACACTTTGCACACGGCTCGACTGGAGCCGGATACGAGGCAGGTTTGGAGTCATGGGGAATGCCTCATAATGATAGTCTAGTGGGAAACTCCATGGGTTGGTGTTTCGGGGAGTATATGGGAACGGCCGGAGATCCGATTCCATGTGATTCAGAGCATGAGGTCACGAGTCAGTTTAGGGTTGTTCACCACACTGGAGACGTGGCGGGGAAGCCTATAGAAATAGAGTCGAATGTGGAGGAGGCGTTACCTACTCACATGGAGCGTGGAGAATGCTCTAGACCTAAGGTGGAGAGGGGTACTACTGATGTTGTTTACCCATCGTTGAGCAGTTATCTGGGGATGACTAACTTCAACTTAGGTACTACACCCGATTATGACTTTTTCCCAGCGGAGTCATCTTATGCCCCTGCTTCACTGAGGAGGACATCAAGAGCTACCAGTTGGACACCGGGGATATATCGGGAGTGCGACTACCCGTAGAGGACCACCACCGAGATGGAGGCGACATGTTTTGTGACATATGTACCATATGTGTAATATGTTGTATTTGCTTTCATAGTTTGAATAAGTGAGTGTAGTTACTCACAGGATGATAGGTTATGTAACACTATGTTCTTTTTTTCCATGTATATACATGGTATATGTTTGGTGTGATTTGGCAATGTTTTATTTGGATTTTTATTGTGTGACTAACACTATGCATAAAGTTGAGCTCAGAAAACATGAGCATGGTGTAACTATGAGTTTCGCTTAATGTAACAGGGTTAGGGGAATACAATGGTGATGTTGTGGATATACCAAACAGGTATACCAGTGACGTAGTGTCATTCCAGCAGACCAGGGTGGCCCATAGATGGTGATATGGCCTATGGCCTAACCGGGCGGCCTAGTTGCTGGTGATATGGCGGATTGAAGACTGCCATGCCATGGCAGATTCCATGCTGCCATGCCATGGCAGATTCGCAGACGCACCCGAGCCATGGCAGATTCCTGGACAGCAGGAGCTCATAGCAGATTCCTGAAGACATGCTTATGGCAGATTTGCCATGTAGTACAAGATATTGTATAGGACTTAGTCTAGGACTCTATGTAGTATCCGCCCCGGAACCACCGTGATGCCCACGCCAGGCGCCTTTATAAGCCGGTGTGGAGGAGCCCTTGAGGCCAGGAGATAGCTAGAATAGCTAAAACATAGCAAATCGCATAGCGACCAACACAACCATTGTAGCTGTACACATTGTGCCATTATAGTGAGTTGTAGCAGGATGTAGCGATCCTCCACCACGGGGACGTGAACCTGGGTAATCCCTGTCTATCACCGTCCCGGGCACCAGATAGCCTATCCCCTCTTTCTATCGCCTTGAGGTACCCCTCATGGCATACGTGTCGTAAGAACCACGACAGTTGGCGCCCACCGTGGGGCGCTGTAAGTAACTTCGGTGAAAATAGTGCATGCGATGTAAGTCTTGCCCTAGAAGGAACTACGTGCCGAAATTTACGGCGGATTTCCACGGTATGATCCGACGGATCCCGAAAATCTTGCTAAGATAACTACGTCGCCTGATCTATTATTTACAGCGGATTAATAGATGGAAGAAGGAACATCAAGATGACCGCCATCCCAGCACAAAAGAGAAGAAGAGCTATGGCGGAAGTATCTCACCAAGAGCATGCATGGCGGATGAAGATGGCAATCTTGAAGTTCCCTGGGGGCTACTGTTGGGGATATACCAAATAGGTATACCAGCGACGTAGTCCTAAATCAGCAAGCCAGGGTGGCCCATCAGGGGTGGTATGGTGGATTTGCCTACCGGGCGGCCAGTTGCTGAAGTTGCCATGGCGGTACTGGACGCAGGCACTTATGGCAGATCCGGAGACAGGCCCATGGCGGGTTGCCTTGTAGTACACGCATAGGACTTAGTCTAGGACTCCAAGTTGTATCCGCTCCGGTACCAACATGTAGCCCACGCTAGGCGCCTTTATAAGCCCGCTGTGGAGCAGCCCTTGAGGCACGTTTCAGTCATACGGCTAATCGCATAGCGAAACAGCCAACCTCATCATTGTAACCGAGCACTTGTTGCCATATAGTGAATTATAGCAGCACGTAGGGTCTCGCCACCGTTGCGGGATCTGAAGCTAGGTAAACTCGTGCTACCACCGTCCCGGATCGCTCCGCTGTGTTCACCCCCTTCCACAAACCGCCATACCCCTACCTCTATGGCAGATCTATTGACGAAACCACGACAATTGGCGCCCACCGTGGGGCAAGGGCGCCTAGAATCGATTCGGGCGGATTTCTCACCGCCTTCGACGGCGGTCAGATCGCTTTCATCTGCAACAACACCGGCGGCAAGATCACGTCTGACTAGGCGTGTACGACTTCGTCAACAAAGGTGGGAAGTTTATTACCGCCCCAGGCTAGGCAATCGGGATCTCGACGTAACAGCCCTCACACTGGCGGATCATCTTGATCCCTTATGTTCAAGGCGGCGCCAGTCGTATCCGATTGTCGATCTGCCGAACTACAAGAAAATCGAGGCTGACAAAAACTACTCTGACTCGTTCTCCTGCTATGGTTTCTGCATGTGACTACATATTTGCATTGGACGCGTCACAAGCAAATCCATGGCGGAAGCGTGCGTGTCAGGCAAGTGAGTCATCTTACCTTCCATCAAAAGCTATATTTAGCTCATGGCTTGGACGTGTTTGGCTACTAGCCGCTGACTTTGCCTTCGTTGTGATGGACTTTGGCATCAACATACTCACCAAAGAGCAGATATCTGCCATGGTGAAGTAGTTTTGAACGGCCGCTTGCTCTGCATCGCCAGCTTGAACTGTTCGCCGAGCTAGAAACCACTTGGACTCCTGCACGGCACCCCGCCCTCGCTAGTTTGCCTGCTTGCACCAAGTCTCTACATCCGTCATGTTTTCACATATACTTGGCGTCGCTGGCCTCACCGCCATCACAGATTATCCTTACTTCGCAAGGCTGGCTTCACCTCCTATGTTGGCAATTTTGTTTCCGCTATCATCAGCTTCGTTGCTGCTGCGGATTGCTCTCCACCACAGTTGGCTTTGCCGCCATCGCAAACTAGTTCACCGTGGCCCTATCGTCGGCTAGCTTCACTGTTGACTACTTGAAGAGCGCGGAGGGGCTCAACATTGAACGCTGTCTTTGTATAGCGGTAGCGCTGGATCGCCTCGTCATATGCTTCAAGCCAGTGCCGATCGGATCTGCCTTCATCGATTTCTTCCAGAACCAAGGACAACGCGAAAGCTTCTGCCATCGCATCTTGAACGCATTTGTTAAAACAAGGCGGAATCATGCACTCTTCAAGACAAAGGAACAAGGCCACGTGCAGCATCAAGTCCAAAACGTAAAGAAGCACCTTACACGTGCATGGATTTTGCGGCCAAGACTTTGATTGCATGCATAATCGTATGAGGTGCATGGCGGTTGTAGCTTGGCTGATGGTATGGCTATGGCGGATGTAGCTTGGCCGCCTCGTGCGTGTACAGCTTCGTCAGCCGGCTAGTTTTCGTCCCGCCATGGCTGATTTGGTCTACGTTGCGGTTGACGGAGCCATCTACGCCTTGCCTCCGTCGCAACTACCGCCATCCTGGATTACTTTGGTTGTTGCAGCTGGTTACAACTCCAGCCAACTTCAACGACACCACGTTCTAGTTTTATCACTATGATCATCTTTATCGTCGCCGGCTAGAGCTTTGAGTTCGCCGTGAAATAACACAGACTACAATTTAAACAGCTAAGTCCCTATTTAATATTTATTATTTGTTTATGATCATGAGATAAAGATTGGTTCACTCATATTTTGAGTCTTTTACCGCTTTCGTTTTGATCATAACTTTTCCACGATTTGCCTTGCGCTCGTGAGTAAAATTTTGACTGGCTTGCCTCTAAAGGTGCTGGTATCATGCAAAAATCCGCCATCCGGCGTTAGCTTAAGTTTTCTGGCCTACACGTTTTCTGATGTTTTATATGTGGATTCCCGAGTAGTGACATTTTGGCACTTTAAAGCCGCCATCCGTTTCCAAGGTTTTGGATGGCTGCTATTAAGCGCTATCACCTTGGTGGATTGTTCGTGCAAAAGTTTGCCATCTCACGAAAAATCAAGCATATAAACTGGAAGAACGGATAAACCAGCACTTGCTAAATCATATTAAATGCACATGAACTGTTCAAGATAGTCGAGTTTTTCCGCCTTGACAGTTTTATGTTGTTCAACTGCTGCATAGTTTCAGCTTTAAAACATCTGTTCAATGGCCGTGTTTTACCCGCCTTGCATTTATTTGTTGAACACAAGAACGATTTAATACAATTGTGTTTTGTTTTCATGTCACAGGTACATATGACGCTTGGACGCTTTGCTGGTGCCCGATCTGAGGTGTTTTCGAGCCACTCAGCTCAAATACCTGGGGGCTACCGTCGACAGCAGCGCAAATCTGCCATGGACCAGTCACCTTTGATGGCAGCCCAAATCTGCCATGGAGCGGTCACTTTCGATGGCAGCCCAAATCTGCCATGGAGCGGCACCTTGGAGAAGACCGCCATGGAGCAGACCACCTTGAGTCCGCCTTGGAGTGGCCACCTTGGAGCAGTCCGCCATGGAGCAAGATGCCTTGAGACCGCCATGGAGCAGACTGCCATGAAGCAGGCTGCCTTGAGGTCACCTTGGAATAGGCCGCCTTGGAACAGGCCGCCCGGGGGACTGTGACCATAGTATGTTGATCTAACAACTGGTGAAGTTCTCTAAGAGCATCAAGCTGGATTTTCAAGTAAATTCCACCTTGACACTCGGGGCTACACCGATGCTAAGTTTTGTGAAGTTCTCTTAGAGCATTGTGCCGAAGTAATTTCTGCCATAAGCGCTCGGGGGCTACACTATTCATATTTTTCCTGTTAGCTACTCTGAGAGCTCCAAGATGTATTTCTTACCGAGATCCGCCTTGGCGCTCGGGGGCTACACATGGTGTAAAAGCATCGAAGTTCAAAAACAGAAGCAGTGCGATAATTTTGCGCTCACTATTTGGTAAGCTTCGAGGCAACATCTTATAATGAAAGAAACGTTCCTTGAGCTTTGAAGAAACACTAGTTATCCGCCTTGGATTTGTTCACAGTAGTATACCAGCATGTATTTGGAGAATTGCACTGCAAGTATGAGACGTCACTGGTCCGCCTAAAGTTCTAGGCGGATAAAATTTATTCTTTGGGAGCTCTACGAGATCTTTCACGCGACTATCTTGAAGATGAAGATGAAGACAAAGATAAAAAGCCCATCAAGCAATGAAGACAGAAGAGAAGATCTCAAAGAACTCTGGGGGCTACTGTTGTGGATATACCAAACGGGTATACCAGTGACGTAGTGTCATTCCAGCAGACCAGGGTGGCCCATAGATGGTGGTATGGCCTATGGCCTAACCGGGCGGCCTAGTTGCTGGTGATATGGCGGATTGAAGACTGCCATGCCATGGCGGATTCCATGCTGCCATGCCATGGCAGATTCACAGACGCACCTGAGCCATGGCAGATTTCCGGACAGCAGGAGCTCATAGCAGATTCCTGAAGACATGCTTATGGCAGATTTGCCATGTAGTACAAGATATTGTATAGGACTTAGTCTAGGACTCTATGTAGTATCCGCCCCGGAACCGCCATGATGCCCACGCCAGGCGCCTTTATAAGCCGGCGTGGAGGAGCCCTTGAGGCCAGGAGATAGCTAGAATAGCTAAAACATAGCAGATCGCATAGCGACCAACACAACCATTGTAGCTGTACACATTGTGCCATTATAGTGAGTTGTAGCAGGATGTAGCGATCCTCCACCACGGGGACGTGAACCTAGGTAATCTCTGTCTATCACCGTCCCGGGCACTAGATCGCCTATCCCCTCTTTCTATCGCCTTGAGGTACCCCTCATGGCATACGTGTCGTAAGAACCACGATAGGCGGCGGTCGTTGGTGAAGAATCTGAACAACAGAGGATGGAGACTGAAGCCAAGGCTAAGGAGGCAGCCGATGCAGCAGCAAGGGAACTGCTACTTGGTGATGGCGCCAGAAAAGAGCTGGTGGCGTGTAGTTGACGTGGGAGCAGTTAGTCCTTGTGCGTGGTGATGACCAGCCCGTTGGGAACCCCAAGAGGAAGGTATGATGAGTGTAGCGGCTAGTTTTCCCTCAGTTAAGATACCAAGGTTTATCGATCAAGAGAGGAGAGACAATGACGACTGAAGGTGTTTGTGGAACCTGCACACACACAAACAAATACTTTGTTCCCAACTTGCGATGAGGTTGTCAATCTCACCGGTTTGCTTGAAACAAAGGTTATGAGCGTATCGAGTGGAAAACAATAATAGTATGCGAGTAAAGTAAACAGTGCGAGAAAGTAAACAGGTGATAGCAATATGATGTAAATAGGACCGGGGTCCACAGTTCACTAGTGGTGTCTCTCCATAGATAAAATAACACATGCTGGGTAAACAAATTACAGTTGGGCAATTGATAGAATAAAGATAACGTGATATGTTAAGAAGATCACTATGAGATTTACTCTGGGCATTACAACAATATACATAGACCGCCATCCAACTGCATCTATGACTAATAATCCACTCCCTGGGATATCAATCTGAACACCCTAGAAGTATTAAGTTGCGAACAACAGATAATTGCATTAAGCAAAGTGTGTAATGTAAACAAAGCATATGCCCTTGAGCATATGAATGTTGTTTTCTCCCTAGTAGCAACAGCACATCTACCACCTTAGAGGTTTCTGTCACTCCCCCAGGTGAAATAGAGACATGAACCCACTATCGAGCATAAATACCCCCTCTTGGAGTCACTAGCAACTACTCGGCCAAGATAGCTACTAACAACGGAGAGCATGCAAGATCATAAACAACATAGAGATAACAAAAGATATAATTCAGTACAGCAACTTAATCATAAACACCAATATTCATCGGATCCCAACAAACCAAACATGTAGAATTACATAACGGTGATCTCAATCATGTATGGCAGCTCATGAGATCTAAACATGAAGCACATAGTGGAGAAGACAACCATCTAGCTACTGCTATGGACCCATAGTCCAAGGTAGACTACTCACTCATCGCTCCGGAGGCAAACATGGCGATGAAGAAGACCTCCAGTGGCGATTCCCCTCTCCGGCAGGGTGCCGGGAAGAGCTTCTGGACCCTCTTGATCTTCGGGTCGACGGCGGTGGCGGATCGCGATGTGTTCTAGAAATCTGATCAGGTACTTTGGTTTTTTCCGTCGGGGGGTCTTTATAGGCGAAGGGGCGTCGTCAGAGGTGGAGCCAGGCTCCCTCACACATGGGTGGCGCGGCCAGGGGCGTGGCCGCGCCAGCCCTATGTGTGGGGCCCTGGTGGCCCCTCTCCGTCTCTCCTTCGGATCTCAGGAAGCTTCCGGGAAAAATAAGACTTCAGGAACTTGTTTCGTCCAATTCCGAGAATATTTCCTGTGTATCACTTCTGAAACACAAAAACAGCAGAAAACTGGAAACTGGCAATGTGGCACTTCGTTAAGAGGTTAGTTCCGGAAAATGCATAAAAATGCCACTAAGTGTAACGAAACAATAGGCAAATGGTGTAAAACAAGCATGGAGCATCAAAAATTATAGATACGTTTGAGACGTATCAGGAACCATTACCACCACCACCATTCCTTACGCAGCAGGATTTTGCTCAGTACATGAGGACTGCAGATGAGAGGCAGTGAATGCTTATTGAGTGTCAGATAAAGATGGTGCAGGATGTGATGGACCGTAGTCGTGAAGTTCGAAATGATGTAGTACATGGAGTCTCGTTGGCAGATTTCCTAAATACAAGACCACTTCCTTTTGCATCAGCACAGGAGCCAATGGACGCGGAAGACTGGTTATTGGACACCGAGAGGAAGCTTAACACAGTAAGTTGCAATGACAGTGAGAAGCTTAGGTATGCCACACATCTGTTATGTAGACCCGCAGCAGCATGGTGGGATAATATTGTGGCTATACATCCTCCAGGAAGGGTATTCACCTGGGAGGAATTCAAGAAGAAGTTCAGGGAAGCAAATGTACCGGAGAGTATCATGGAATTGAAGAGAAGGGAATTTGAGAATCTCACGCAGAATGACAAGCCTATTATGAAGTATGTCAGGGAATTCTCTCTTCTATCTCATTATGCTTCGAAGGACGTGAATACTGATGAGAAGCGGAAGAAATGATTCATGACAGGACTGCACCCAGGTGCAAGGATACAATTGAGGATGTTAAAGGCAGCAGACTTTCAAGAGCTTGTCGATGCAGCCATCACCATGGAAGATGATTACAAGCAAGTCCAGGAAGATAGGAGGAAGAAGGCCAGGATTGAACCTAGGAGGTATCCACATGCCAAGTCAACTCCTAATATCAAGTTCAAACCCAAGTACAGGTCTAGAGGAAATGTTACACCTCGTGGCACTACAAGTGGGAACAATGATATCGTTTGCTGTGGTTGCGGTGCGCGAGGGCATATAGAGAGGAATTGTCATCAACCCAGAATCATCTGTTTTGGATGCAAGAAGGGTGGACATATGATAAAAGATTGTCCTGAAAGGGGCCGGACTAGAGGTTGAGGTGCAGGAGGAGGATCACACCGGGGTGGAGGTTTTGGAGGCAGTAAAAGTAAGAGGCCAACTTATGGGAAGTTGAATTGCACTAATCTTGAGGAAGTGAATCAGTCCAACAAGACCGTGATAGGTACGCTTCAGATCCTATCTCATCCCGGCAAAGTACTTTTTGATACTGGTGCTACTACCTCATTCATTTCGCAAGAGTTTGTTGATCTTTATGGGATTCCGTGCAATAAGCAAAAATACCCCATTACTGTTTTATCTGTGGGGGGAAAGATCTTAGTCACTCACCTCAGGCAAAAGCATGTCATTATGATCAGCGATTGTGTTTACCTAGCCGATCTTTTTCTTATCTTTATGAAGGATATGGCTATATTCCTTGGAATGGATTGGTTGGAAGATAATGGAGCTCAGATTGATTGCATAGAGAAAACTGTTTCACGTAGGAGCCCAGGAGGGGGAAGGATAGTGTATCAAGGTGATCGACATGCACATGTTGAAGTTCAACTACAACTCAATGCTCTAAAGGAATCCAGACTTGAGGATATTCCAGTGGTTAATGAATTCCAAGACGTATTTCCACAGGAATTACCAAGAATGCCACCAGATAGGGAAATTGAGTTTACCATTGACTTAATCCCAGGCACAGCACCTATAGCTCAGGCACCATATAAGATGGGACCCAAGGAATCAGTTGAATTGAAGGAACAGTTGGACGAGCTAGAGCAAAAAGGTTTCATCCAAGAAAGTATTTCACCCTGGGGAACACCAGTAATCTTCGTTGATAAGCGGGACAGAGGACATAGGATGTGTGCTGCTTAGTTGATGTGGGAGCAGACTGTCCTTGTGCGTGGTGGATAACCAGCCCATTGGGAACCCCAAGAGGAAGGTATGATGAGTATAGCAGCTAGTTTTCCCTCAATTAAGAAACCAAGGTTTATCGATCAGGAGAGGAGATACAAACGACTGAAGGTGATGCAGAACCTGCACACACACAACCAAGTACTTTGTTCCCAACTTGCGATGAGGTTGTCAATCTCACCGGTTTGCTTGAAACAAAGGTTATGAGCGTATCGAGTGGAAAACAATATAATATACAAGTAAAGTAAACAGTGCGAGTAAAGTAAACAGGTGATAGCAATATGATGGAAATAGGACCGGGGTCCACAGTTCACTAGTGGTGTCTCTCCATAGATAAAATAACACATGCTGGGTAAACAAATTACAGTTGGGCAATTAATAGAATAAAGATAAACGTGATATGTCAAGAAGATCACTATGAGATTTACTCTGGGCATTACAACAAAATACATAGACCGCCATCCAACTGCATCTATGACTAATAATCCACTCCCGGGGATATCAATCCGAACACCCCAGTAGTATTAAGTTGCGAACAATGGACAATTGCATTAAGCAAAGTGTGTAATGTAAACAAAGCATATGCCCTTGAGCATATGAATGTTATTTTCTCCCTAGTAGCAACAGCACATCTACAACCTTAGAGGTTTATGTCACTCCCCCAGATTAAATAGAGGCATGAACCCACTATCGAGCATAAATACCCCCTCTTGGAGTCACTAGCAACTACTCGGCCAAGATAGCTACTAACAACGGAGAGCATGCAAGATCATAAACAACATAGAGATAACAAAAGATAATACTCAGTACAGCAACTTAATCATAAACACCAATATTCATCGGATCCCAATAAACCAAACATGCAGAATTACATAACGGTGATCTCAATCATGTAGGGCAGCTCATGAGATCTAAACATGAAGCACATGGTGGAGAAGACAACCATCTAGCTACTACTATGGACCCATAGTCCAAGGTAGACTACTCACTCATCGCTCCGGAGGCAAACATGGCGATGAAGAAGACCTCCAGTGGCGATTCCCCTCTCCGGCAGGGTGCCGGGAAGAGCTTCTGGACCCTCTTGATCTTCGGGTCGACGGCGGTGGCGGATCGCGATGTGTTCTAGAAATCTGATCAGGTACTTTGGTTTTTTCCGTCGGGGGGTCTTTATAGGTGAAGGGGCGTCGTCAGAGGAGGAGCCAGGCACCCTCACACGGGGCCCACGTGGCCAGGGGCCTGGCCGCACCACCCCTGCGTGTGGGGCCCTGGTGGCCCCCCTCCTACTCTCCTTTGGATCTCTGGAAGCTTCCGGGTAAAATAAGACTTCAGGAACTTGTTTTGTCCAATTCTGAGAATATTTCCTGTGTATCACTTCTGAAACACAAAAATAGCAGAAAACAGGAAACTGGCACTGTGGCAACTCGTTAATAGGTTAGTTCCGGAAAATGCATAAAAGTGCCACTAAGTGTAACGAAACAATAGGCAAATGGTGTAAAAAGAAGCATGGAGCATCAAAAATTATAGATACGTTGGAGACGTATCAAGCATCCCCAAGCTTAACTCCTGCTCGTCCTCGAGTAGGTAAGTGATAACAAAGAATAATTTTTGAGGTGACATGCACCTACACAATCTTGATCATATATGTAAGCATTGGTGAGCTGGGATCATAAGAACTTAAATCATGGGCATGAAGATATAATCATGACAATAAGAACTTAGCAACCATGTTGTAAACATGCAAATGAACACAAACAAAAGATCATGAAAATGAAATAATGAAAGTCAAACATGTGTTCAAATCATAAGGAAAAACATACAAATGGTTTTCAGCTTGTCCTTCAAAGAGAGCAAAACATAAATGCATAGGACACCTTCAAGTTTATGAGGGCGACTAGATACAAATAATTTAAGAACAAGTGAAACCAACAATATGAATCAATCAATCAACTTTGGGACAATGCATATTACACTAAGAATGACAACTATGCTCTCTTAATGGTGCATAAAGAAAGAAGGTGGTGACTCAACATAAAAGTAAAAGAAAGGCCCTTCGCAGAGGGAAGCAGTGATTGCAAGTTTTATAACCTTCAAAAATTATGGTACTTACCGGCTTTGAGCTCTCATTGCCCCCATCATAAGCATATTGAATGGTTAAAGTTAATGCGAGAACAATTATGATGCATATGCTTGACAAATCATAAGTTGAAAACCTCGTGCCCCGTGAATACGAGTACCCAAACCTCATGCTACTTTACTTAGAGTCCCAAGCAAGGCTCTTGTCATTGTAAGTATATGCATATCATTGAGAACCGCCAATGGGGTACCTCCGTGCCCGATGACATGGAACAAGCCCACACCAAAATGATAGGACAAGCAGACAATGAACACCTCGACATCTCTTTTATTTTCCTTTTGTTTAGCTTTTTATTGTGAGATGCATCGTCGAATGTTCACCATGGGTATGCTGCAAATTTCCACCATGAATTATGCATGGCTTAGATTGGCGGCCCGGCATTTCCCTAACACATATACAAACTCTATGATCCCCACAAGATTCCCAATTCATTTCACACCGCGGGCATCCATAAACAAAAGATCACGATATCAACTCAAATAAGAAGTGCAATGTTGAAAGCTTGCCCCATGACAGCATGGATGGGCTAGAATCCAACTTACAACTTGCAAGCATAACAACTCAACATAAGAGACCACAATGTCAAATTTTTAAGAACAGGAAAAAGTAAAGTGTGCCTTCCAGTTCGTGAGAGCTTTACTGACCGAATTTCGCATAACACTGGTAAGAGTTTAATTTGAAGAGAAAATAAAAGCAAGTCAAATTTACTTGGAATAGCAAATTGCTAGTAGGTATGTATGGTGGACACTTTGGAAAACTTTGGCTTTTAGGAGTTGGATGCACGAGTAGAGCTCATACTCAATACAAGGCGAGGGCTAGCAAAAGACAGGGAGCGACCAACTAAGAGAGCAATAATAGCCATAATCATGCAAAGCGACAAAGCGACATTAAAAAAAGCATAAGATGGCATCAAAAGTCAAAAACTAAATGATCATGAAGGCTATTGGCGACTTTGTAAGAGTCTAACATGTGTGAGCATGCGCCAAGTCAACCCAAATATAGCATCAAGGAGAAAACCAAAATAATGCTTCCATACAATAAAAACAACGCATGATTTTTTCAAAGGCTCATTAAGCAATCTCAGTTATTTGAGACAAGTCATGCTACAGCAAAACCACTAAGCATACTATCAAAAAGACATCAAGCATGACATGAAAAAGCCTAAGCCGCAGTCTACACAAGCTCCTTCTTGTACCACTATTTTGCACAAAGCTTTTTCTCTTTTCCAACACCATTTGAAATTTTTAAAGACACCTCTTTTGATGAAAACCAATAAAGATCAGAGGCAAAAATACACCTTGATGAAAAGATATGACAAGGTCTGAACGCAAATCAAGGCACAAACGAAAACCAAAAGCAGTAGCAGAAAAAGAAGAACACTCGATTTTTAATAAGAGTGAAAACTAGAGCGTCCTTGGCAAATGAAAAGCAAGGCAACTTCTCCAAAAGAAAATTTGTTGGGGTCCAACCATTTATTGCAGAAAACAAACAAACAAAACTAACTAAGAAAACTAAAACAACTGACGCTCCAAGAAAAACACATAGTGCATGAAGCAATAAAAATATAGTGTTTTGAAAGGTGACCTGATTTTTGCCGATGAAGAAGGGGTGCCTTGGGGGCATCCCCAAGCTTTGACGCTTGTACTTCTTGGATATTTCTTGGGGTGATGCATGGGAATCCCCAAGCTTGAGCTTTTGTCCATTCTTCAACTCATCTCATCATTCTCCAATCCCTACACTTGAAAACTTCCTTCATACAAAACTAAACACAATTCTATTAGCAACATTAGTGTAAGCATAACATATAATCAACCTCTTTTTGCTTCAGGTTTCAACTCAAAACCACCACATATATAGCAAATACTACTGTAGCGACCTCCCCAAAAGTTCCGTGATCAAAAGAACTCAAAAGAAAGCGATAAAGTGGCAAACACAAATATTGGCAGAAATCTGTCAAAACTGAATAGCTGACAAAGGTCGAATTTTTGAGGGATTTTATGTTGCTCAAATCAAAAAGTGTTCAACTATCAAAAGTTTGGATATAACCTGGGGCATATGCACAAGAAATCGCAGGTCCAAAAGATAAACAGAGAATTTATACGAATTTTTACGGTGCAGCACCGAAAACAGTTTCAGGACAGCAACATCCCCAAATCTTTACCTCACTCAAATTAGAGGATTCTCTTGGCACAAAAACGAAATAAACAAGATAAGGAGCGGTCATTACAGTAGTAATGACTTCCAAGACTCAAATAAAAGAAAAATTACTGAAAAGAAAACATTGGGTTATCTCCCAAGAGTGCTTTTCTTTAACGCCTTTGAGCTAGGCGCAGAAAATTGCGAATCAAGTAACATCAATTAATGAAACATCAAGCTCATAATTTGCTCTAAGAATAGAGTCAAAAAGTAATTTCTTTATTTTCCTAGGGAAGTGTTCCATACCTTTCTTTAGTGGGAATTGATATTTGATGGTGCCTTCCCTCATATCAATGATGGCACCTACAGTTTGAAGAAAAGGTCTTCCCAAAATAATAGGACATGAAGCATGGCATTCAACGTCCATAACAAGAAAATCAACGGGAACAAGGTTATTGTTAACCACAATAAGAACATCATTAATCCTTCCCAAAGGTTTCTTCTTAGCAACATCAGCAATAGGAACATCAAAATAACATTTTTCAAGCGGTGGTAAATCAAGCATGTCATAAATCTTTCTAGGCATAATAGAAATACTAGCACCTAGATCACATAAAGCATGGCAATCATAACCATTAACATGCATATCAATGATGGGTTCCCAACCATCTTCTAACTTCTTGGGAACAGAGGCTTTTTGCTTCAACTTTTCATCCCTAATTTTTATAAGAGCATTGGTAATATGCTTAGTAAAAGCAATATTTAGAGAACTAGCATTGGGAGTCAAAGCAAGCTTTTGCAAGAACAAAATTACTTCAGATATATTGCAGCCATCAACATCAAAATCATTAAAAGAAATAGAGCTATCATCTCCTACACTCCGAAAAATTTTAGCACTCTTTTGAGAAAAAGTTTTGGCAGTTTTAGGCTTTTTAACACAAGGAGTGGGAGTTTTCTCTACACCAATCAAAGTAAGAGGATTGCTACCAGTAGGAGCAACATCATTAGAGGTAGTAATAGTACATACCTTCATCTCTCTAGCCATCTCATCTTCTCTTTCCCACCTGGCATGCAATTCCGCTAACAATCTAATATTTTCATCAATTCCAACTTGAATAGCATTAGTGGTAGCAAAAACATTGTTCTCTTTCACATCATTAGGCAACACTTTTAATTTCATAATTTCAACATCATGAGCAAGGCTATCAACTTTAGAAGCAAGAATATCAATTTTGCCTAACTTTTCCTCAACAGACTTGTTAAAAGCAGTTTGCTTACCGATGAAGTCCTTGAGCATTACCTCAAGCTCGGAGGGCGCGGCCCTAGTGTTGTTGTAGGAATTACCATAAGAGTTACCATAACCATTACCATTGGTAGAAGGATACGGCCTATAATTATTACTAGCAAAATTGTTCCTATAAGCATTGTTGTTAAAACTATTGTTTCTAATGAAATTCACATCAACATGCTCTTCTTGAGCAACCAGAGAGGCCAAAGAAACATTATTAGGATCAACATGAGTCCTATCATTAGCAAGCATAGCCATAATGGTATCAATCTTATCATTCAAGGAAGAGGTTTGCTTAACAGAGTTTACCTTCTTACCTTGTGGAGCTCTCTTGGTGTGCCATTCAGAATAATTTACCATCATGTTGTTGAGTAGCTTCGATGCGGCGCCCAAGGTAAGGGACATAAAAGTGCCTCCAGCAGCTGAATCAAGTAGGTTCCTCGAAGAAAAATTCAGTCCTGCATAAAAAGTTTGGATAATCATCCAAGTAGTCAGTCCATTAGTGGGGCAATTCTTTATCATAGATTTCATTCTTTCCCAAGCTTGAGCAACATGTTCATTATCAAACTGAGTAAACTTCATAATATTGCTACGCAGAGATATAATCTTAGCAGGAGGATAGTATCTACAAATAAAAGCATCCTTACACTTAGCCCATGAATCAATACTATTCTTAGTCAAAGACAGCAACCAATCTTTAGCTTTTCCTCTCAAAGAAAAAGGAAACAACTTGAGCTTAATAATATCACTATCAACATCCTTATATTTCTGCATCTCACATAGCTCAACAAAATTGTTGAGATGAGCTGCAGGATCTTCAGTACTAGCACCAGAGAATTGCTCTTTCATAACAAGGTTCAACAAAGAAGGCTTAATCTCATAAAAGTTTGCAGCAGTAGTAGGTGGTGCAATAGGAGTGCAGATAAAATCACTATTGTTTGTGCTAGTAAAGTCACCCAACTTGGTGTTTTCAGGATTGGCCATTTCAGCAAAACGAAAGTAAACAAGTAAAAACAACTACCAAGGATTCTAATTTTTTTTGGGTTTTTGATATAAAACGATGCAGGTAAAATAAATAAAGTAAAGCAAAACAATAAAACAAAGTAAAGCATGTGCGCGCGAAAAACTACCCTCGCAGAAGTCTTCTCTTCCTCCCCGGCAACGGCGCCAGAAAATTAGCTGCTGCTTAGTTGATGTGGGAGCAGACTGTCCTTGTGCGTGGTGGATAACCAGCCCATTGGGAACCCCCAAGAGGAAGGTATGATGAGTATAGCAGCTAGTTTTCCCTCAGTTAAGAAACCAAGGTTTATCGATCAGGAGAGGAGAGACAAATGACTGAAGGTGATGCGGAACCTGCACACACACAACCAAGTACTTTGTTCCCAACTTGCGATGAGGTTGTCAATCTCACCGGTTTGCTTGAAACAAAGGTTATGAGCGTATCGAGTGGAAAACAATATAATATGCGAGTAAAGTAAACAGTGCGAGTAAAGTAAACAGGTGATAGCAATATGATGGAAATAGGACCGGGGTCCATAGTTCACTAGTGGTGTCTCTCCATAGATAAAATAACACATGCTGGGTAAACAAATTACAGTTGGGCAATTGATAGAATAAAGATAAACGTGATATGTCAAGAAGATCACTATGAGATTTACTCTGGGCATTACAACAAAATACATAGACCGCCATCCAACTGCATCTATGACTAATAATCCACTCCCGGAGATATCAATCTGAACACCCCAGTAGTATTAAGTTGCGAACAACGGATAATTGCATTAAGCAAAGTGTGTAATGTAAACAAAGAATATGCCCTTGAGCATATGAATGTTGTTTTCTCCCTAGTAGCAACAGCACATCTACAACCTTAGAGGTTTCTGTCACTCCCCCAGATTAAATAGAGGCTTGAACCCACTATCGAGCATAAATACCCCCTCTTGGAGTCACTAGCAACTACTCGGCCAAGATAGCTACTAACAACGGAGAGCATGCAAGATCATAAACAACATAGAGATAACAAAAGATAATATTCAGTACAGCAACTTAATCATAAACACCAATATTCATCGGATCCCAACAAACCAAACATGCAAAATTACATAACGGTGATCTCAATCATGTAGGGCAGCTCATGAGATCTAAACATGAAGCACATGGTGGAGAAGACAACCATCTAGCTACTGCTATAGACCCATAGTCAAAGGTAGACTACTCACTCATCGCTCCGGAGGCAAGCATGGCGATGAAGACCTCCGGTGGCGATTCCCCTCTCCGGCAGGGTGCCGGGAAGAGCTTCTGGACCCTCCCAATCTTTGGGTCGATGGCTGCGGCGGATCGCGATGTGTTCTGGAAATCTGATCGGGTACTTCAGTTTTTTCTGTCGAGGGGTCTTTATAGGCGAAGGGGCGTCGTCAGAGGAGGAGCCAGGCGCCCTCACGCGGGGCCCGCATGGCCAGGGGCCTGGCCGTGCCACCCCTGCGTGTGGGGCTCTGGTGGCCCCCTCCTACTCTCCTTTGGATCTCTAGAAGCTTCCGGGTAAAATAAGACTTCAGGAACTTGTTTCGTCCAATTCCGAGAATATTTCCTGTGTATCACTTCTGAAACACAAAAACAGCACAAAACAGGAAACTGGCACTGTGGCAACTCGTTAATAGGTTAGTTCCGGAAAATGCATAAAAGTGCCACTAAGTGTAACGAAACAATAGGCAAATGGTGTAAAAACAAGCATGGAGCATCAAAAATTATAGATACGTTGGAGACGTATCAATGTGCGGAGACTACAAAAACCTCAACAATGTCGCAATCAAGAACAAATACCCTTTGCCAAGAATACAAGACTTATTTGATCAAGTTAGGGGAGCCAGAGCATTTTCAAAGATAGATCTTCGATCAGGGTATCACCAGATTAAGATCAAGAAGGAGGACATTCCAAAGACAGCTTTTGTGTCAAGGTACGAACACCATGAGTACTTAGTTGTACCTTTTGGATTGACAAATGCACTAGCAATCTTCATGAACCTCATGAACAAGATCTTTATGCCATATTTGGACAAATTTGTGATAGTATTCATAGATGATATTTTGATCTACTCCAAGGACAAGGAGGAACATGCCAAGCATTTGAGGGTTGCTTTACAAATTCTACGAGAGCATCAGCTGTATGCCAAGTTCAGTAAGTGTGAATTCTGGCTAGACCAAGTAGAGTTCCTTGGACATGTGATCAGTAAAGAAGGTATAGCATTAAATCCAAGCAAGGTAGCATCTGTTTTGGAATGGGAGTCACCGAAGAATGTCAAACAGATCACGGGATTTTTGGGAATGGCAGGATATTACCAAAGGTTTATAGAAGGATTCTCTAACATTGCAGGACCAATGACCAAGTTACTCCAAAAGAATACACCGTTTGTTTGGTCAAATGAATGTGAGGCAAGTTTTCAAATACCCAAGGGCAAGCTAACCACAGCACCTGTATTAGCCATACCAGAAACTGGCAAGGACTATACCGTCTATTGTGATGCATCCAAGAATGGACTTGGATGTGGTTTGATGCAAGATAGAAAGGTGATAGCGTATGGGTCGAGGCAATTACGACCACATGAAGTTAATTACCCAACACACGATCTGGAACTTGCAGCCGTAGTGTTTGCACTAAAAGGATGGAGGCATTTTCTTTATGGAGCTAAGTGTGAACTCTATACAGATCACAAAAGTCTCAAATATTTCTTCACTCAGAAGAAATTGAACATGAGGCAACGAAGATGGTTAAAATTGATCAAGGATTATGATTTGACCATCAACTATACACCGGGGAAGGCTAATGTGGTAGCCGACGCTTTGAGCAGAAAGAGTACAGACACTCAACCGATGAACCGAGAACTTCCCAAGGAATTGCTTATGGATTTGGAGAGGTTGGAGATCCAATGTCTTGAAGTACAATCTTTAGGTAGTTTAGCTACCAAGAAGGTAATGGAAGAATGACATAACAATCTCAAGTACACAATAATTTGAAGACAAGATGAGGATGCATTTATTGCCGAAGAAATCCACAGGATTGAGGAAGGTAGACCATCAGAATTCTGTTTAGGTGATTTCAATTCACTTTGGTTTCATGACCGAATATGTGTGCCGGACATACCGGAAATCAAGGAATTGATACTTAAGGAGGCACACGAAACACCATATTCTATACACCCGGGGAGCACCAAGATGTACATGGATCTTAAGGAACTATTCTGGTGGAATAATATGAAGCGGGAGATAGCTAAGTTTGTGTCAGAATGTCATACCTGTCAGAGAGTGAAGGCAGAACATCAGAGTCCTGCTGGACTTATGCAACCTTTAAGTATTCCCGAGTGGAAGTGGGAAGAGATTGGAATGGACTTTATTACAGGATTACCACTGACACCGAAGAAGAAGGACATGATATGGGTAATAGTTGACCGACTAACTAAAAGTGCACATTTCTTAGCTGTCAATCAGAAAGATTCTGGAGAAAAGTTAATAAACCTATATGTTCAAGAGATAGTAAGCAAGCATGGAGTACCAAAGACAATAGTATCGGATTGAGGATCTGTATTCACTTCACTTTTTGGACGCAATTACATGAAGCTTTAGGATCCAAACTGGACTTTAGCACTGCTTATCACACACAGACGGGAGGCCAAACTGAAAGGACCAATCAGATTTTGGAGGATATGCTCTGAGCATGTGCTTTAGACTTCAGAGGATCATGGGAAGAACACTTACCACTGGCAGAGTTTTCTTATAACAATAGTTACCAAAGTAGTATTCAAATGGCACCATTTGAAGCACTTTACGGGAGGAAGTGCTGATCACCTATTTGTTGGTATGAACCAAGAGCCAGTAAGGAGTTTCATCTAGACTACGTCAAGGAGAAACAACATGCAGTTGATGTCATTTGAGACCGACTAAAGATTGCTCAAAGTCGACAGAAAAGCTATGCAGATTCCAAGAGGAGGATATGGGAACCGCAGGTTGGGGACATGGTTTATCTAAGGGTTAGCCCCATGAAAGGAGTACATTGTTTTGGAGTCAAGGGAAAGCTTAGCCCAAGATATACTGGACCGTTCAAGATTCTGAGTCAGAGCCAAGGAGTAGCCTTTGAGTTAGAACTGCCAAAGGAACTATCAAAAGTTCACAATGTGTTTCATGCTTCTCAACTTCGAAAGTGTTTGAAGACACCGGAAGAAACTATATCCTACGATGAGATTGAATTGCAAGCTGATTTGACTTATGTTGAAGAACCATCTTAGATTTTGGCAGAGAATTGGAAGCAACTCCGTAATAGAGCCATCAAGTATTGCAAGGTACAATGGAAACATCACCCGGAAAGAGAAGCTACTTGGGAAAAGGAAGAGGAATTGAGAACAGCCTATCTAGATTTCTTTAGGTACATCTTACCCCAAACTTTGGGATAAATTTTATATTAAGGGGGGAAGTCTGTAACATCCCAGAATGTAGGACAACTCCGGGGTAGATTAGAAGGGCTTTTGTGCATTGCATCTGAAATTACAGGATTTTTTTGTGCTTTTGTTTCTAAAACCTAGGAGTGATCGAATCTCTCTTCGAGGGGGAATGGTGAACTCTCGAAGTGCGAAAGATTTGGACATGATCTCTTTTGATCCATTGTTGTGAGAAGTGATGACTTAAACCACTAAAACCCTAGCTAAAAGCTTTGGAATTTGAACTAAGACATAAATCAAGTTTGAATTTGAATGATTGAACTTTGAATTAAAAAAGGCACATTTAGAAAGGATAAATATTAATAAAGAAAAAGAGATTGAAATTAAACATCAATAAAGTTTAGAGCAAACTTAAACTTTATTGATCATCAACACACATTACATTGTCTTTACATAATTCATGAATAGAAGAATATTACAACTTGGAAAGAATCCAAGATAATTACAAAAAGGAGAAATGGAAGATTACAAGTTAAATTCAAAAAGAAAACTAAAAGTCTTCTTTGTTTCTTTCCTTTCTTCTTTTCTGATCTTGTCACCTGCAACCAAATAAAATAGCAAGTTTTGCCAAGGTAGCATTTACCAAGTGGCATTCAGAAATAACAATCCATTGTAGATAATCATCAGAAGTTTGATCTTATCACCAAAGTCTCGGGTAGAAATATCCCAAGCCAGCCGAGATGGGCAAGGCAGCTCACACCAGCATAGTCACCATATGCATGCACTCAGGTGTCACACACCCAAGTCACAAGACCAAGTATAAAAGCATCACAGTGGTGAAACTGGCTCGGCTAAAGATCATAGTCAACCAAGAACAGCACCACCACACCACCAACAGCAACACCAAGAACACCATCATCATCAAGAACACACCACCACCACTGAATCACCACCACACAATCAGCCCTGCTCATGTGTTGAGCAACAGGGAAGATTCACACCCCAGCACATCATCAAATAAACCATCCAGCAAAGCCAAAGACCAACATGGTCACATAGTTCGACTAGGAACTAGGTCAAGCAGCTAGGAGGAGCAGGCTTGCCACAAGACGCAGGAAATCAGAATATTCCAGAAGAACAAGCTACTCTTCAGCAGCAGGTTATTGTTAAACCACAGCACACATGAGTGCTGGGAGAGAACTCACAAGTTATTCTCCCAGACAGACTGCACAGAGCACAGCCACATAGAGATCAAGCAAAGCTTGATGAAACAAAGGCTTTGGTCATCATTTGGATGTCCAGGAGGCCATGACCTTGGAAACAAGGACATCCACAGCACCTACTCCCTAACACATAATCTTATCTGGGAATTTCTCAAAGGAAATACTCACAGGAGTAAGAGCAAGGCCAGGAGTGGCACATGGGTTGCCTAGCTACCAAGACTAAGGCCTAAAACCTAGAAAACCATCAACTCTGTCAATTAAAATTGACCAAGTTCAGTTAAGCATCTGGGAAAAGTGGACAGGGACACTTTCAATCAAATAAGCCACTAGCAGACCACCACAGGGGGTGATCTACTCTCAAGAGCACCAAACTTAACACCCACGGTAACTGTGAACACCTCAAGGAGGCATCACAGTGAAGCAGTTAGCCAAAAGCTACTGCAAGAGCCATAACAGCAGGCATGAAAGATTGCATTACAGCTAGGTAGAACCAAGCTCAACAGAATAGTTGCATCACTAAGTCAGCACAACAGAACCACTGTAAGAAAGTGCAGTGAGACTATTAACATCACTAGCCAATTAACAGCACATTTAGAGATAACTAAAACAAATAGTTATCCATGCACTTGATCAAACTGATCAAGACTAGCCACTAGGAACATATTAACTAATCAAGCAACAGCAGCAATTGATTAATTCAACACTAACAGACCACCAGAGTATTCAGTTAACTGAATCAACAAATTTCAGTTAATAGAGTTAACTGAAACTATGACTGAGACTAACAGTAGCAGCTAAACAAGCATGATCAAGCTTAACAGCAAGATCATAGAGCTTAAGAAGACACATCACAACCAACTTAATCACACAGCACAAGTCCAACTTAGGGAGAAACCCTAGTACAGCAGAAGGTAGAGGAACTGGGCCAGCAAAAGCTCCAGATGAGCATGGCCAGTGCAAGCTCCAGGTGAGCTTAGCCAGTGCAAGCTCAAGGTGGGCATGGCCAGCGCAGAGCAAAGCTCTAGTAGGGCATGGAGCAAAGCTCCAGGAGGGCTTGGAGCAAGCTCCAGGAGGGGAGCAAGCTCCAGGAGGTTACAGATAAGTACAGAGGGGTAGAAGTGGAGGAGGAGCACTTACACAACACCCAGGAGATACCACCGTGGCATGGCGGGCCAGTGCCCGCGTGGCCACGATGGCATCAAGCCAGGGGAAGTCGCCGCCGACACGTCGATGAAGCACCCAGCTCACCAAGCACAGATCTCGTCGTGGACAAGGCCTAGCAGCTCGAGATCAAGCTTGAGGTTGCCATGGCCAAGGTCTCGAGCTTCGGAGGCGAAGGGGATGCGAGCGTCTAGGAAGCAATCGGTTAGATCTCGCGGACAGGCGGAATCGCCATCGCTTGATCTATCGATTGAGCATCATCTCAGCAGCGGACTCCGATGGAGCTCATCAAAATCGAGCGCGGCGGCGGCGAGGCGACGCAGTCGCTAGGGGGAGCGTGAGAGAGAAGACGACGTGAGCGAGCGAGGGGGAAAGCGACCGGTCGGGCGGACTAAGCCGCTGGTCGGGTTCGACCAGAAGGCTGGCGCCGACAGGTGGGCCTGGCCCGACAGGTGGGCCAGGGCTGGCAGAGAGAGAGGTGAGAGGGTGAGGTTTTAATCAAAATTTTAAAAGTAGAAATTGAATTAAAGAAAAGGTTTTTTCTAGAAAAAGCTTTTCAACACCCAATTAAAAGCAGAAAAATAAATTGGATTTCTGCAAAAATAACTTTAATTGATTTTGACCTTTTAAATCACTTAAATAGTGATATTATGAGTAAAAGAAGGTTTATTCATAATTGCCTTATGAACTTTTCTTTTAAAAGAAAAACCTCTAGAAATGATTTAAATACAAAAGTCAAAGAGGAAATAACATTCTTGAAATCAAACCAAGTAATTCATTCAAGAATTTATCTTTAGTATTCTTGAATGAATTTCACCTAATATATACTCTGATAAAATCATAATTAGGGTATATACACTTTTAATAAATCACCTCAAGAAAAAAAAAATAGGAAAAAGAACTTAAAAAGGTTCTTCCTCTAATTTTGAGACATCAAAGAAAAACCTAATTAGAATAGAACTCATTATCAAGGTTGAACTCCATTCCAGGGTATTAAAGAATATTCTTGAATGAAGCAATTGATAATATATACTCTTTAAAATCATAAAAGGAGTATATAAACCCTAGGATAAGAATAAAACACTTCTGGGGGGTTTAAAGGGAATACACACACTTTAAAGGAGCATGCATTATTTGAATCTTTAAACATTGCCCTTATCAGACAATGATGCTGTTTTCCAGAACCCGAGGTCCCGGGTCACTTCAACAAATGCAACTGCACTATCTTGCAGTTTGCAGGCAAGTTCACTCTTGCTCATATCTCTTGTTTATCTTTAACAAAGTACTTGCAAATATACCTGTGGTATTATTATACTGATTGCATTAAAAAGCAAAGGTTCTGCTTTTCTTGAATGAATATGCTTAGTGGTTTGCAATCATAATGGTTGTCGACCTAGGATGGTGGGCAGTGGGACCATGGTAAGAGTATGGTGGAGGTCCCACTGTACCGGGAATGTTCACCTAGGACTAATAACTAATGTCGCCAGTGATTCTTGTGCCGTAAAATACGGTCAACCATAGGGTCTGGAATGGGATGGGAGAGTCAGCTGTATCTTTTCCCTCATGCATATCAACGGACATGCTGTTTTGGAGTAGTTGTCTCCCTGCGCGGAGCTTCGGGATGGGTGGATTCCCCCTAATGAATTCACAATTCTGGCGGTCTATGATGGATTGCGGCAACGACGGGGGTAGAGTGCCGAGGCCGGTGTTACCCAAAGAGCGTAACCAAAACCAGTGGGGGTAACTCATTGTCTAGTAAAGGCAAGTATGCCGAGGTCGACAACTACCAAAGAGTAGACCGGTGAGGGTAGCGAACCGAAGTTGGAGCCGCAAAAGGGTGGGTATGCATGATCGCGGGAAGGAATAGTGATTGGCTCGGATCAATGGCTCGGCCCCATACCAAGGAAGTATGGACGGGAAAGTACGCCCGATTGTGCAGCAAAGTGTTGATCTCCTATGGGTACAAGCGACCACCTCTGCAGAGTGTACAAAAAGTATCAAGATACTCCCTGTTCCGGGAAGGAGCTACGAACATGGCAGGAAAGGATCCCATCGAAGCTCTAATCAACCTGTGAAGGCTGATGGACATAGTTCTTTAAATAAAATCAATCTTTGAAGAAATGCTTACAAAAACTGCATTTGGCCTAAGACTTTCTAGTCTATGGTCGTAGCTAGTGCGTCAAACACCTCTATGCTATTAAATGAACTTGTTGGGTAACGCTCGTTACTCACCCCACTCCCTTTTAACCCTTGCTTAGACTCGGAGGGCCAGTTTGAAGAAACCAAAGGAAGCCCGGAGGACTACGGGGAGGTCTACTACGAAGAACCGGATCTATCAGGAGGAGTCGAAGGCATCGATTACACCATCTCCTATGGTCTCGACGAAGGAATCGAGGAGGAGGCCGACACTTAGAACCGTAGGATAGAAAGTTTGGTCGCACCGGACACCTAGAATAAAGCGACTAGAGTTAGACATCATGTTTAGTTTACTACTTTCAGTTGTAGCTAAGGTTTGTTGTATCAACTTAGAACCACCTAGTGTTCCTCTTTGGACCGAGGAGGAACTGGAGTCCTTTGTAACATTATGACTTGTAATATTCTGTGCTTGAATAAAGACCGCTATGTTTCTGTTGTACCACTCTGAGGGATGTAATATTTGTGAATTGGTACTTCACGAGTGTTATGTCAACGACTTGTATACTACAACATGTAGTGGTATGCTGGGTCACCACACATGGCGGAGGAGACAACCATCTAGCTACTGCTATGGACCTGTAGTCCAAGGTAGACTACTCACACATCACTCCGGAGGCGACCATGGTGGTGTAGAAGGCCTCTGGTAGGGTGCTGGGAAGAGCTCCTAGATCCTCCCGATCCCGCGATGACGATGGCGGCGGCTTGCAGTATGTTTCGTGGAAAAGAGATCCGTCCCTTAGGTTTTTTCCATCGAGGGGAACTTATAGGCGAAAGGGCAGTGTCAGGAGGTGGACCAGGGCGGCTCACCCCCTGTGGCGCAGGCCAAGGGTAGGCCGCGCCACCCTAGGGTGTGGCCGGCTCCTAGCCCCCCTCTGTCTCATCTTTGGTCTTCGCAAAGCTTCGGTAAAAATAGGAGGTTCGGCTTTTGTTTCGTCCAATTCCAAGAATATTTCCTTTGTAGCTTTTTTGAAACACAAAAATAGCAAAAAATAGGGAACTGGCACTGTGGCATCTCGTTAATAGGTTAGTTCCAGAAAATGCATAAAAACGCCACAAAGTGTATCAAAACACAAAGCAAATGGTGTATAAACAAGCATGGAGCACGAAAAATTATAGATACGTTTGAGACGTATCAACCACGGATCCAAAAATGACAAACTTTATGTCTCTGGAAAGCTAGTATTGTGTAGAATCCATTGGTACAATAAAGTCCTATAGTTTCAATAATCAATTTGAATCCATTTTTAAATTGATTCAAATCTATCTGTTGCACCATTTAATTCATATATTTTGTTCTACATATCCAGAATCCTTAAATTTGTAGTCTCTAGAATCCTCAGATCATGTAGAACATCATAGAATCAAGAAACTTCAAAGCCGATATCTGCACACACTCTGTACATTCAAATTCATCCAAATCACTATTCTGATCATAAATTGATTTCTAAAAATGATTTTGGAATAAATCCAATTGTAGTAACATTGTGTTACTATACTCTATCCAATAGCACATTTTCCCAAAACACTTGAACCACTTTGAAATTATTCAAATTCAAACATGAGAATTTGAGTATTTTCCACTATAGGAATAATTCCAAACATTTCAGCATGATTCCTTTCTATCAGAATAAATCCTATGATCATACCTGTCCACTAAAACCATCTTAACAATTTATCATGACCCAATATCAATTCATCTTATTCATGTTGACTTAGTACATGTTATTCAAATTCAAATTGAGTACTTGAGTAAGATGTACTATACCCTAATTATTGTTTCCTTTGGCTCTTGTATTGTTGAGATACATTACACTAGGAATCAAATGTCTAGAACCATTCAAATCCACTATCATCTTAGAATCACCATCTCACCCAAAACAAGATTGAATTCTTTAAAGGAGAATTTGAAAACTTGGAACATGGCCATATCTAGTTCAAGTAATCCTTTTGACTGAGAGAAGCTTGTGACCATCCACACATCATTAAACTCAATATCATTCCTACATATCCAATCTCCTGCCTACTTAGTCCTACTAGTTTGAATTGAACTATTCAATTTACAAATGAGTTAATTGAGTAATTCAATGTTTCATAAATCCATACCCAAGCCTAGGTGTAACTTGTACTAATTTGAGTAAGTGTTGACACACATTATACATTAGTGTTCTCGTTGCACTATCATATACATACGTGATATAATTCACATGAGTCATTCCAAATCCTACTCATGTCTTTGCAAAGCATCAAGACTCATCACTTATATCCTAGGTAGTCCAAATTTCCTCTAATCTTTTGACCTTGCCCTCCAAACTCACAAATCCATATCTTGCAAACCAAACCTTTTGCCATATCCCTCTTATCACCATATCTTAAGAAATCTAAAATGTTAAACCAACACCTTTCAATTGTTTATCTTGTTTGATTTTGTTTGGATTGTATGGAGTGTTTATGTTATGTTATTCTATGTTATAGCTTGTATGGAGAGCTGCGTGCTTGTTGAGAGAAGTGAAAAGACCGTATTCTTCAAAAGGCAAGTGACACACATATGTTTTACCCACTTTTTACTACTGCATTAGTGTTTTCAGTAGTATGCATGATAGGTGGAATTATCAACTATTTTACAAAGTGCTTAGATCCCAATAGTGTATAGTCACCCTTGAGCCCACTTGTTAGGATGCAAAATACTTTGAAAAATATTGATGCCATGTTATGATCACTTTGTTAAAGTTGTTTTGTGAACAAATTAAGAACTTCAACTAAAATGAATCACCTGGGTGGATTGGTTTGTTGATGGAGGTGCAGTTGAGTGTTTCCTAGGGCCTCACACCTCATCGAGGGTGAGGTGAACCTTAGGAGTACACTTGTGGAATGCCACCCAGGATTAAAGAGATTACCATGTCTTTTGTGTTTTAGAGTACTTCCAGTGCAACCTTATGACATTATGGGCTCTGTCTTGATTGAGTAAGTTGTAAGGGTTCAACCATGAATACTGACATGAGGTGGTAGCAGAATAGTAGGGGGTACGGTCAGGCTAGTTTGGTCGAATTCTTCTTCAGAAAGGTCTTGTCTCATTCTATATGGGTAGAATGAGTCTTAAGGTGAAAGTGCACAACCCCTGCAGGTTGTCAAACTAATCGATTAGCCGTGTCCCCAGTTATGGACAATTTGAGTCTCTAGACATGGAATGTACTGAAGAATCTCATCACCATTTCTGAATGATTAAAATCTGACTAGAAACCCTTAGGTAGGAGCTCAGAGCCAGGCACTCCGAGGGGTGGTGGTTTCTGTTGTTCCGAATTTGTTGAGTATCGCCCAGAACTACATGCATGGCCTATATGTAGTGTATGGGAGTTATTTCGACCCTTGAAAATCTAAAATTTTGAAGATTTTGAAAGCAAATGTAGGATAAAGTTGGCTTTATGCAAAATAGTCTATGAGATCCACCATCCATATGTCGCGTAGTACATCATTTTCACTACAGCCACCAAATATGTGTCATTTGCCAGTACGTTGTTGTACTGACCCCTTTCGTTGGGGCTGCATATTCAAATATGTAGGTTATTCAGATGAGGAACGATTAGTCTCAAGTCCACATTCCAACATCTCTGCCTGTGGCACGTGATGAAAATGGAGGCACATTGCCACTTTGTTGTTCCACTGTGATTTTGTAAGGTTTGAGCCGTATGTAACTGAATCTGCGTTGTAATAATTGATACTATTGCAATGATTACTACATTTTGTACTGTGGTGCTATCAGTGATCCAGGGAATAGAACTTAGGGATTTCTATTTTCGTGCCCTCAGGTCGTTAGTTGTACTCAGTTTTCCCCAGCCGCTTAGTTTTTCCTCAATTTTCCCCTCGCTCTAGTTTGAAACCCCTCGCAGACGCTCGGACGGGAGGTTTGCCGTTTAGTTGACCGTTCCGTGCTGACGTGTGGGGCCGCGTCGTGTGGGGCCGCGTCGCGTGGGGCTGGTAGAACGGGACTGCGTGGGACAGGACGAGACCGCGTTTGGTTGTACGTGAGAGCTCGGTTTTGTCTCTCTCGGCCCAAATTGGCATTTTTCAGAGCGCCTTTTTCCCCTCTCTCTCTCTGTAACAGTTCTCTCTCTTTTCACCAAATTAGTATCAAATCTAGAGAAGCTTCTATCTCTGTCTTTCTTTAATGATTGTTGCCTTTTGGCCCTCGTTTTTTGCCCAATATGTTAACAAATCTAGTAGCAAATCTAGAAGCTAGTAGAGGATAAATTCACAGCAGCATAATAAATCGAGAAAATATAGGAAAAGCTGCATACAGCAGCCAACATAGCATATATATATATTGAGGATAGATCCAACAGTACTACCAATCCCTAGATCCAACATAAGCTACATTTTACATGGGATTAAGCTTGGAGGCTGCGCAGGTGAATCCCAAGTGCTTTGTGTTTGGCCATGAACACATGCACGTTCACGGTCGTTCCAACTCTAGCGCCGCCGGTGGCACTGCCAAGGGATTCGGCATGGTTCACCAGGCAGTTGAAGTCGGTGGCGCGGAGCCTCCTGTTGCAGAAGGGGCACCTGTAAACGCCTTGAGCAAAGTGGCGATCGTAATGGCCGGACTGCAGCCTCCTGAGGACGTGACGAGTCTTGGTGTGGAAGGACTCGTCGTCGCTGTCGACGTCGCTGCTCTGCACCTATCACGTAGCACCAAAGATCGAAAAACACGGAGTCAATTGCAGCGATGATGGAACAGAGAGTGAACAAAAGATCATGCATGATAATATGGGCACGAAAAAAAGAAGCCTCAGTTACATTGGACACACTTATATCCAAGATTTGGGTCAGTGAACCAAAGATCATGCACAATAAATTTGTACACACCAATTGTTCACAGACCAAACCCTGAATCAATTTGTGCCTAAATATTCATCATCATCGGCACAAATTAATGGGATGGGATTGATTACTCACATAAGTTAACCGAATCGTAAACAAAAGCAAATCACAAACACTAATAACGCTAGATCTATCATAATAACGCTAGATCTATCATAAAAGGATTGAACTAGGAACAGACTAACCCTAATAACGCTAGATCTATCATAAAAGGATTGAACTAGGAACAGACGAACCCTAATAACGCTAGATCTATCATAAAAGGATTGAACTAGGAACAGATGAACCCTAATAACGCTAGATCTAACACAAAAGGATTGAAATGGCATAAGAACACGGGAACAAAGGGTTACCTCCGGGTAGTCGTCGACGATGCTGGTGTCGTAGGGGTTCGCCGGCGCGACGTACGGCACTGGTTCGTACGGGTCTTCGTACAGGTCCCAATCGACGGGTGCCTGGACGGGGGCCTGGACGGGAGCCTGGACGGGGGCGGCGACCATTGCGCCGGCGGCTGATGTGCCGGCGCCTACGCCGGAAGCAGCGACGGGGGCCTGGACGGGGCCGGCGGCCGATGCGCCGGCGGCCAATGCGCCGGCGGAAGATGCGCCGGCGGCCGATGCGCCGGAAGATGCGCCGGCGGCTACGTCGGCAATGGGCATCTCAGGCTTCTCCATCGCCGGGGTTTTTTCTTAGGGGGTTTTTCGACGCGAAGTGGAGAAGATGATGGGACAGGAGAGGCGGTTGCAGTGAGAATGAGAGTGGGCAAGCGTCGAGAGAGAGGGGCTCTATAAAGACGAAGGTGGCGTTTGGTGTACCGCAACACGCGTCCGCTATGCACGGCTGCAGCGTGCACCGCGACAGGCGTACTCAGTTCTACCCTCGGGTCTTATTCAGAAATTTTATATGCACTCAGTTTTCCCCTCGAGTACTAGACTGGCAAGTGCAATATACTCAGTTCTACCCTCAAGTAGCTGGTCAACAGAGAGTCAACAAATGAGATTAACATAGCTAATTGAGTCATTTCATGCGCAAAAAAATCCAAAAAAATAAAAACATAGTGGCACCTACTCATGGAGTCTTCCTACGCAACCTGCCACCTTAACCAACATAGATAAATCATGTTTTACCACAAATTGCCACTTCTCATAATCACTAGTAGCTATGAAGATGCATGGTTTTCCACTCAAACCCCTTTGCAAAACATCTTCCCCAAAACATAGTTTGTCTAAATGAGGCCATAATTGTCACACTCATGTATATTTGAATTGCAAATAATTTGATGTAGCCCAATATGAATTATATTGTACAAAACACGCATTTTTCATTTTGTAATTATTTTGTTTGAATACCTTAGTCTATTTACTATTTAGGTGCCCTTGGTTTCTTAGTACTACTCAGTTTTGCCCTCAAGTACTGTCACAAATGCTCACAGAAACCCAAACTTATCCTGATTGGTTGAGCGGTTGTCACACGGATCGACTCCACCAACCGTTGATCCACTGATCTAACGGGCAGTATACCCCTATCCGTCTCTTCGTGGCCACCCCTCTCTCTCTCTTCGTGGCCACCCCTCTCTCTCTGTCGGTGGATCAACGGTTGGTGGAGTCGATCCGTGTGCATTTATGGATTATTTTACCACGTAACTATCCCTTCCCTCTATTATCAACGGTTGGTGGAGTCGATCCGTGTGCATTTATGGATTATTTATGGAGTCTATTTATGCATTATTTTCCACGATTTAAAAATGTTAAACTAAAAAGTGGTAAACAACAGACATACATATTTATCACCCCTATTATCAACTATCTTTAGCATTCCTTTTCTTTTAGGGAATTTAGTTTTGGTAATTTGAAATGGCCCAAAAGTGGTATAATTTTGGTAGAAACATGAGACATACATGTTTGGCATATTTGGGGCATTTCGGTGAATGAATTATTTATCACCCCTCTAACAATTATCAACTATCTTTAGCATTCCTTTTCTTTTAGGGAAAATAGTTTTTTGGCAATTCGAAATGGCCCAAAAATGGTATAATTCTGGTAGAAACATGAGACATACATATTTGGCATATTTGTGGGATTTCGGTAAATGGATTATTTATCACCCTTCTAACAATTATCAACTATCTTTAGCATTCCTTTTCTTTTAGGGAATATAGTTTTGGCAATTTGAAACGGCCCAAAAATGGTATAATTCTGGTAGAAACATGCGACATACATATTTGGCATATTTGTGGGATTTCGGTGAATGGATTATTTATCACCCCTCTAACAATTATCAACTTTCTTTAGCATTCCTTTTCTTTTAGGGAATATAGTTTGGGATATAGTTTTGGTTATTTGAAACGTCCCAAAAGTGGTATAATTTTGGTATAAACATGAGACATACATATATGTCACCCCTCTAACAATTATCAACTATGCACACACTAACTTTGAAAACAACTACAAGTACATGTAACTGAATAATGGATTTGTAACAAGGGATCCCTTGTAACAACTTCTAGCGCTTGACGAGCAATGATAAGAATCCGATCGCAATTATACAACAAAAAAACAACCAGCCATCAGATTAGCTTGCTTCTTCAACTCGATCAGCTGCTTTAACTGCTTGTTCATTTTCTTCAGTTCTCCCTTCACTTCCACCAGTTCTGCATTGGGAGCATTAGGCATAATCGGGACGGCCCCTCTCTCCACCGCATTCTCTACAGCAAGTACCCCCCCTCCCAAATTGCACTCCCCAATACCGCCAATTGATTCCTGCAATTTAAGCCTCTGAACGTACACATCGATCCACTCGAAATACCTGCATTTCTCCAGGATCTGAAAACAACAACGTGAACCCTAAATCCCAAATTCGAGGGAATAACAAGAAAATCGATAGAAAACAGAGCAATTGGAGCGAGATCTAACCTTATCCCCCTCTCTATATGGCAAGCTCTCGCATGCAAGGAACTCACGTCCACGGTTGCCGTTGTCGTTCGTCTTACAGATCGACCGCTTCAGAGGCTCTTGGCGTGGGCAGTCAGGGCATCTTGTCAAAGGCACGGGTCCATACTGCGGCCATGAAGAACGGGAGGTCGAAGAGAAACTAGACATCACCCGCCTGCCGGGGAAGGGCTGCCGCTGCCGGAGAAGAAGAACAATGGGGCGCGGGGAAAGAAGGGGGAAGCAATGGCACGGGCACGGGCACGGGCGCGGGGCTGGCTCGGGCTCCCATTTTGCAACAGGCACCTGGGTAAGCTGTGGGTCCGGCGCGCTAACGTGGACAAGTTGCGGGTCCCACGATGATCTGGATAAGTGGAGGCGTGTCCACTGCGGGGCACCAACGGCGGCCCCACTTGCCGGCACCAACGGCGGCCCCACTTGCCAGCACCAACCAACGGTCAACTAAACGGCAAACCTGCCGTCCGAGCGTCTACGAGGGGTTTCAAACTAGAGCGAGGGGAAAACTGAGGAAAAGCTAAGCGGCTGGGGAAAACTGAGTACAACTAACGACCTGAGGGCACGAAAATAGAAATCCCTAGAACTTAACACAGGAGTTCTACCTTTTTCAAAAGGTAGGGCACTACAGAATGGTATCAGAGCCATAGTGTTTCCTGTAGGATCGAGACCCTAGGTTTGGAATAGACTAGGAAATCCCCAGAATGGTATCAAGGTGGAATCATTACATTTCAGATATTTTCTTAAAATTTAATGTTTATACATGTAAGTTTGTTTCATTTCCTCGTAAGGCTTATCACATTCATTTGTTTACACTGTTTTTCTTCCAAAATTTTAGATGGCTTTCACCAAGATGAGGACTCCCTTTGACGATGACACTGAGTACTTCGGCGACCAGCTTTCCCGCCTCTCCCGAATGCTGGACTTGGCCCCTCCCACTTTCCGTGGCAGAGTGTTGCCATGTGATGTTCCTGAAGTTATTCACTGGGAGATTGAGACAAAGATCGAAGGGCGTACCATTGAGCCAACCACGGAGACATCGGTCTACTCGAGGATGTACCCGGGTTGGGAGACAGGAGTCATGATGGCCATGGAGGAGGCTCTAGCTCGCACCTGAGATATGTAATCCAAAGAAATATCCAAGATGGACATTTCTTTCCACTAGTTTGGGAGGCGCAACTCTTAGGGTTGGGCTATGAGGACTCCAGGGCTCCGTGAGGGTCTACCTTGGACTGAAATTCAGCTCGAAGACATGGAGAACTATGCAATCAATTTGGAGCATTTACTACGCATTGAGATGGACGCCACGGATGATGCCAAGCGTCTACTCTAGGAAAGGGAAGAGAAGATTGAACAGCTGGAGGTCACTATATAGAAGCTGAAGGACAAGAAGAAGTCACTTGAGGCGACCAATGATAAGCTGATAGGCAAGGCTAAAGATCAGGAGACACAGATTGTAGGACCGCGAGGGCAATGTGCTTATCTCAACAAGCACTTGATGAAGTATAATCCATGGCCGACCAAGGAAGAGGCACCACTCGCTATTAAAGATAAGGAGGCAACCCCAGAGAAGGCCGAAGAAGACCCCAAGGAGCAAGAGACGTGCCAGCCTACTGAAGAGGAGGATCCTTATGAGAAGGGCCATGAGGCACCCTCGAGCCCTGAAGTTAAACACCGTAAGACCGGGAACCGCAAGGCTTATTTTGCGAGGTTCAAGTAGTATGACCACCATATCCTGTAATAAATCGTTCGTCGTGTAATAGTATTGTCGTACCAACTGGTGGTATGACTATACTAGATTACAGTTTTCAAACATGTGGTTTTACTCTATTGTGCGTTTGAGATTTATCAATTGGTGTGTTGACTTATGCGTTGAAGTGTTTATTGCATTGTTGTGATGAATGCTAGAGGTTGTTTGTAAGATGAATTGCCTTGATCTGCTGTGTTTGGGTAGGAATCTTATTTAGATCCCTTCTATCTATTCTCATCTATGCTAAGCCCTAAACTTGTCCTAAACTTGAGCAGATGCACCCTCAACACCATAACAACCATGACAACCCTAAGATGGAGATAGCCAAGCAATGAATAATAGAAATACATATTGGATTGATGCGAGTAATGACCCAAGACATGGTCAACTACGATAACAAGAAGTTATCCCCAGGAATGCAGCAAGTACTAGATGATCATTTCCGAATAGTATAATTGATGTTCCAAATTATGGCTAGTGCTAGTAATGACTTACCACATTCATTTATTTACAGCGCGTTTCTTTCAAATTTTTAGATGGCCAGTATCAACGAATCCATCAAGAAAGGAACCATGATGACCATGACCCTGAAGTGTGAGATTGAATTTCCCAAAGCACTGAGGAACCTCATGTTAAGCATGGGAATACAAGGAGAAGCTGTTTATAAGGGCTTTCCCGTGATTGATGGAGGTCAAGAATATTGGTGGGTACAACTTCAACTATACAAGAACAAAGAAGACGACCACAAGAGGATGGGACTCTGGATGTTCACCAACTCTGAGATGCACACATCATTCTTTGACTCCGCAAGATATGCTGCATGGGCAGCTATAAAAGAACTTGGAGATAGACTCAAGTGGAGACTTCATAATACCCAAAAGGACATCAAAGAAGAAAAGGAGGACACTACTACATTGAAGGAAACCATAAGTCAACTTCAAAGTGACCTGGTGCAGTTGGCATTTGAGCTTGGTATTCAAGGAGACCTCATCACAACCAAGGATGATCAGATTGCAGATCTAAAAAAGTAGATAGACGAAAACAATGGATCTACCTGAGAAGGGAACCAAGAGGTTTTAGTTGGACGTCCACTAAAGACTTTTAATAAGCGACGATGTCGTAATAAATGTCGAAAGGACATGTAAGAGCAATGGGCGACTTTATTAAACGGATATTGTATTTCTTATGAAATGGCAAACCTAAGGATCTGCAACTTAAGAATTGATGCCAATGCGAGAGTTATGCAAACCTCTAGCTAAGGAACGATAGATTTGTTTTCTAAAATTCAAAAATGGGATTTGGGACATGGGTTCTATTTCCAAGAAAAATTTGTCAAAACTAATGAGATTGACCAAGAGTTGGGATGCGAGTTTTAACAAACCATGTATGGAGTAATGATTTGGTTGCAGGATGGATTGATCACCATTCCTACTACTCTTATTATTCGCTCCCATATTGTTGGCTTTGCGAACCTGGAGAGACATACCTACAAGAGTGACGACATTGTTAAACTTGAACCTTAGGAGGATAAGATATTACACCCCTTATAATGAGCTAGTGTGGCCAAAACATGGGAATACGGTGAGGATGAACCACAAGCTTACCATTGAGGAAGACCGGTGACGGAAGATGTCTCACCAATCTTGAGAACCATGAGTGGATGCGGAAGAATGAACCATAAGATGAAGGACCTTCAAGGATGTCGACTAAGAGGATGAAATGAGGATAGGAGACCACCTTAACTTGGCCTTCTGATTGACCCAAAGAGTGACCCTTCAGTGTCCAAAGTAGTTCAACAAACTACCTTGTTGGATAGAAGCTCTACACTGGAACATAGATATACTCAATCAAGCCTTGAGGGAGATTTGATGCCCAAGTTTGTGGCTAGACACCCACCTATTGGAAATGAAGATAGAATCTAACTATATATTCAAAATATGACCCAATGCCAAGTCAAATCCAAGGTGTGCCCCATCTGGACCCAAAGACCTAAACTACCCACAAAAGTTTCTTTTAAGGGTGGTATCCCACCTAGATAACCCAAACTCATCCTTCTCTCTAGCCTCTCCAAATCTCGGGGACAAGATTTCTTTTAAGGGTGGTAGTATGTAACATCCCAAGATTTTGTTTCAAATTTGGGAATAATTTTTTTTGGTATTGATTGAAAATTCACAAGGAATTAAAACTTTTTGAGTTTATTTAAAAACTTTATTACCCAAACTATTTCAAGCTTTCAATTATTCCTTGATAAACTCTTTTGAGGAAACAGATTTCCAAAATACTATTTTGAAATTAGTCAAACCTATGCAAGCTTGATATGCAAAGGAAATATCTTACAAAATGATTTATAATAAATAAGGTTTGCATTTCTAAAACTATGTGTGAAAGTAAATCTCAAGTATTATTGTATTTCTCTGATTGCAAAGGATTATTTGGAAAACCTTATTTCAATTTTGCATTGTGCAACAAACCTCTTTTAGACAATTAGTAAAAAAATTCTTGAAAATTTATTTTTATTATGAAAACTGGTCACTTACTGTGTATAAATGTTGTATTGAATTTTAGAAATTTTAGGAATTGGTTTGATTTGAATTGGAGCTATTTTGGAAGTTCTATAAAAGAATTTGAAAAAAAACAGAAAATAGAAAAGGAGAAACAAAAAGAAATTATAAAAAGGGCCCCGGGGAACCCATTTGGCCCAGCACCAGAAATGGCCCAGGGCCCATTCAACTTGAATCTCGAACCGTTACGCCGCCCTGCCTCTTCCCGCCGCTGACAGGAGGGCCAGCCGGGTCTTCTTCCTCCTCACGCTAGTCACGCGCGTGACGTCTGTGCCCAGAGATTTCTCTCTGGCATTAATACGCCTTATTCCCTACCAAATTTGTCGCGTGCCTGCGCCTATAAGAAGACCCAGCCCTGCTCTCTCCTTCCCCTCTCCCAATTTCACCAGAGAGCCCCCAGGCTGCCCAAACTGGAGCTCGCCATTTCGCGGACTCTGACGGACTCCAGCGACCATTTTGGTAAACACCATGCTCCCTTCGACCCCTTCTTGTTCCATTCTTCTTCTTTACCCCTCGCGCATCTTGCTGACAACTTTTGGTGCTCGATTGCGTCTGGTTTTGAGCAGAACGTCCATGACCCGAACTCCCTGTCTGCAGCAGAGACTCCGGCAGGCGATAGCTCGAGTCCCGGGCTACCACGACCTCGCAGATCTCACCATCAGCATCGCCTCTTTGCGCTAAACCTTGTTGACCCCTCCTCCATCTCCTGAAGCCACTGCATCATCGCCGGCGCTCACCTCTAGGCC